>CM034156.1:275399260-276599260 GCA_019776745.2 Taxus chinensis
GCGGTACTATCCTCGTTGCTCTTTGCCCAGCCCACCAGACCCTGTATGCTGCCGTGCACCCGGCATCATCCACACCCTCACCTGCTGGTCTCTCCGCTACCCAGTCTGGATCCCAAGGCTGTGGTGCTGGCAGTGGGGCCTCTACATCATCCCTCCTGTACTGAGGGAAGGGAGGTGGCTCGTCCTGTGGCAGCCCCATCTGCCTGCGTACCCTCTCTAAGGGTATCCGCTCGTACTCTCCCGGCCTATGTCCTGCTATCCAGAATGTATACTGGATCAGGCGCAGCTGTACGCGGGCTCCTCTGCCAGGCTGGTGACCTCTGTAGGGTCTCCATATAATGTCTACTGCTGTAAGGCCCTCTAGCATATGTCTATAGTAGGCCACATCTCGACCTGCAACAACTGCTCGTGGCTGGCCCACGATCCCCAACCACCTCTGAAATCCATATCGGTACACGACCTGTGGCCCTGGCTGCTGGGGTAGCCCTACCGGCCTGATGCATACAACGTGCTCGTATGCCCAACAGTGCAACAAAAATGTAGAACAAATACCAAATCGCCTCCTCCGGCGATAGCCCCATAACTCCCTGTATAATTGCACCAGATACACTGGTGCCCATGTGAAACAGGTGCGCTCCTCCACCATCTCCAGTAGCACCCCCATCAATGCCCGTGGGAAGCGGCCTCCCTCTGAATCTGGGAGGGCGAAGCAGGTGATCCCTATCATCATCAACACGGCAAGCCGTGTCTCATGTCTGTGTGCGCGGTACATGTCACCATATCCAATGCTCGCGCTATGATATGTCAGAAGCGCGGCTGCATCCCCAAAAACCTGCAATATGCTATCCATGGCAGTCTCTGAATCTACCTGAAAAACGGCCTCTCCCTTAATCGGTAGCCGCAGGATGCGATACACATCCTCTAATGTGACCGTCATCTCCCCGGTCGGCAGATGGAACACATTGGCCGCCGGATCCCATCTCTCGATGAGGGCGACCATCAGGCTGTGATCTCTGTTGATCGCTCTGTACCTCTGGACCCCGCCGAGCCCCACCTCGCGCATGATGGCCCAATGCGCCGCAGATATGTGTGGCCTCATCCGACTCAATAGTGGAGGCATCCTATCACGCATCGTCAACTGCTGACGTGCCTGCAAAACCAACCCACATTCTTAGACCCACTCTTTATTATAACACCTACTTTACCATCTAAACCCCCTTTTGTAACACCCAAAATCTAACCCCACACCTCACCTTTCTCCAACCCAACACAACTCACCCCACCAAGCCCCCCCAACCCACCTTAAAACCTAAACCCTAAACCCTAAACCCCTAACCCAATCCCCTACCCCAACTCAACCCAACCCAACACAACCCACCCCACCAAGACCCCCAACCCACCTTCAAAGCCTAAACCCTAAACCCTAAACCCCTAACCCAATCCCCTACTCCCAACCCAACCCAACACAACTCACCCCACCACGCCCCCCCAACCCACCTTAAAACCTAAACCCTAAACCCTAAACCCCTAACCCAATCCCCTACCCCAACTCAACCCAACCCAACACAACCCACCCCACCAAGCCCCCCAACCCACCTTTAAAACCTAAACCCTAAACCCTAAACCCCTAACCCAATCCCCTACTCCCACTCCCAACCCAACACAACTCACCCCACAAAGCCCCCCCCATACCCACCCTTAAAACCTAAACCCTAAACCCTAAACCCCTAACCCAATCCCCTACCCCAACTCATACCCAACCCAACACAACCCACCCCACCAAGCCCGGTCCAACCCACTTCTAAAACCTAAACCCTAAACCCTAAACGAGACCTAACCCAATCCCCTACTGACCGACATCGGTCAACTGTCCAACTACCCGAGCACGAACCCACCCCACCAAGACCCCCAAAACCCACTTTAAAACCTAAACCCTAAACCCATCCACCCCTACCCCAATCCCCTAAAATTTTCCACACTCTAGCCGCCTTAACCTATCTAACCTATCAACCCACTCCCTTTCTCAAATTACCCCCATTTACCCATTATTTCCTACAAAATACCAATTCCTACCCAAATCCCAAAAACCACATAACTCAACCAAATCACCAAATTAAAGAGTTTAGAACCTACCGGTACGACGACACGCTGTCGTGGTGGGATGGGTGGTGGCGGTCCGGCTGGTCCAGCTCCTCCGGCTCCTCCTGCCTGTGCCATGGCTCCAATCCTGATCTGCTGGGTCCCTGGCCAATCACCTGCTGCCTCCCCAACTATTCGGGCCCACTATCAACTCTCTCCGCCAATCAAATAGCTCCACCTCACTCAATACCCCTCCAAATCAACTCTCCACGTCAGACAAGTCAATTTGGATTACAAATAACAACAGTTGACAATGACAGGCCGTATATTTCTTTTTATAGGTCTTTTCGACTTAAACCGATGTCGGTTTCCTTTTGCCCTAGGAAACCGGTATCGGTCCCTTAACCGATATCGGTCATGATGAATCAACGTCGGTTTGCCGTTCCTTACTCCTTGCCTCTTTTTCACCAATATCGCCTCTGTCCACCTTTGTTGCACAACATTTGTTCCCTGGTCCGGCCCAACCCAAGGCCTCGCCCTACCATTTGGCCCGACCCAAGGCCTCGCCCTACCAATTGGCCCGACCCAAGGCCTCAACCCTCCACGTCAGACTTATTTGGCCCGACCCAAGGCCTCGCCCTAACAATTGCCCCGACCCAAGGCCGTCATACCTACCTATTTGGCCCGACCCAAGGCCTCGCCCCACTTACTTTTGGCCCGACCCAAGGCCTCGCCCTTACTTGATATTGGTCCCGACCTGAAGGCCTCGACGTCGGTTTGATACCCCTTTTACCCCATTCTTTGCCGTTCCTTACTCCTTGCCTCTTTTTCCCAATATCGCCTCTGTCCACCTTTGTTGCCACATTTGTTCCCTGGTTTGGCCCGACCCAAGGCCTCGCCCTACCAATTGGCCCGACCCAAGGCCTCAACCTACCTATTTGGCCCGACCCAAGGCCTCGCCCCACTTATTTGGCCCGACCCAAGGCCTCGCCCTACCAATTGGCCCGACCCAAGGCCTCAACCTACCTATTTGGCCCGACCCAAGGCCTCGCCCCACTTATTTGGCCCGACCCAAGGCCTCGCCCCACTTATTTGGCCCGACCCAAGGCCTCGCCCTACCAATTGGCCCGACCCAAGGCCTCAACCTACCTATTTGGCCCGACCCAAGGCCTCGCCCTACCAATTGGCCCGACCCAAGGCCTCAATTGGCCCGACCTACCTCAACCTACCTATTTGGCCCGACCCAAGGCCTCAACCTACCTAATTGGCCCGACCCAAGGCCTCAAGGCCTCGCCCTACCAATTGGCCCGACCCAAGGCCTCAACCCACTTATTTGGGCTGACCCATGGCCACCACCCAACAACTTGGCCCGACCCAAGGCCGCATCACTTCCATACTATACCCACAATCAACGTTTTATTTTATCCATCCATCCTGTACCTTGTGTTCCATCGAGCTCACTTGTTCGTGTTTTAGCATGATTAGGGTCCTTGACTTGATCTGTCGACCAACTTTGCCTAGACCTAGACCGTGACGTTTATCTCAACCAAACCAACCATTTGGTACTGCCGAACATGCCTAAACGTTCCTGTACCTTACCTGTTATATACCCTGGAGCTACTTCCTATGCCTTGGATACCAGGATTATATCACCCTTGTTTGGATAAACTATCGACCTTTGCCTATACATTGCTGGTTTGCTCGTCAAATCATGTACCCTAGTCGTACTATTGCATTTCAACATGCGTCTGCTTCCTTGGACCTACACCATCACCTTACCATCCTCTCTACCACATATACCCTTTATCAACCCTATCCCTGATTTCTCGTTCACTCAATCTGTGATAGATTTGAGGGGGATTACCTATATCTTTAACATGAGAAACCACTTCATATTATTGTCCGCGCAGCTTTACAGAACAAGCTACACGACAATAAGGGGCTAATGTAGACACCAAATTCGTGTCTCACGACCCCTTGTGACCCGCATCCCATTTCGCAACCTAACCTCATTACCTAAACTTCACACAATTATTTATTAATTACCTTGTAATTGATAAATCCACATCGCCTTACCTACCACCTCACTTGGCCACCTCACCATGACCTAGCCCTAACCCTAAACTAACCTAATTAGGACCCATGACTTGGTCTAGACTCACATCCATAACTAATGCCTCCTTACTCGCACCCAAAGCCGACCTTCTAGCCACTTGACCAAGCCCGCAACTGATCTCTCGGGAGAAAAGCAGGGAAGGTGGGCTATTTTACTAAAAATAGCCTACTTTTTCCTAACCGATGCCGGTTCCTACTCGACCGCCGTCGGTTACGCAACCGCCATCGGTTCCCTGTAAATGGGCTTCCCAAACCAAAACAACGGATCGGAATTTCATTTTGGAGATCAGTCGAAGGATTTTTGAATCAAAGGAGAGTCCAAAGCGATTAGCAGAGTCCAGAACTTCACTTGACCAAGCAGAGACGAGTGAAGAAACCAGAAGAGTTGGCAGCCAAGGAGATCAACTGGCATCTTCGTCAAAAACCAGTAAGTTACATCTTGCATGTCCTCCATTATAACATTTCTTATGCTTTTGGAATTACAGTCCTCCCAAATCCGTTCCTGAATCCATTATCCAACGTACCATTGCCTCTAACTATCATTCCTTAGCTTCTAACCATCCCATTTCCCAATACCATCCAAAAATCAGCCATTACAAACTCCACAACCAGCCCAGAAGATCCTAGAACCCACCGGTATCGGTTATCAGTAACCGCCATCGGTTATAGGTAACCGGCATCGGTTCCTTTGATCAAAACCAGGAAAAACAGCCTTTCCCCTACCCAGTTCAGCCAAGCAATTTGATTGATATTTTACAATATTTTGTGTTAACTCATATTAGCAGGGAAACTGACCACCTTCGAAAGGAAGTTTTACATTTCCTGGGCCCAAGGCAGTTTCCTCATTTATTATCTAATCAAAATCTTGTGGTCTTGTGTTCTTATTTGCAGGTAGTCCTTCCAAGACAAAAAGGAGTTCTTCGCAGTCAGCCTGATCTTTCTCTACGGTACGCGCACATCATCTCGACATTCTACAGGTATTCCTCCTAACCCTAACCTTATCTGTTTCTATAAGGAACGAAGCATTTCCGAGTGAAACAAGAGTCAAGTTCATGTAGGCATGGAAAAGTCAGGTCTATTTAGGCATGGTGGAGTTAGGTCAATTTAGGCATGATGGAGTCATGTGGATGTAGGCATGGTCGAGTTAGGTTAATTTAGGTATGGTTGACAATCAGGTTGACTTAGGCATGGTTGAGTTAGGTTGTTTTAGGCATGATTGAGGCAGGTTGATTTAGGCATGGTTGAGTTAGGTCGATTTAGGCATGATGGAGTTAGGTTGATTTAGAGATGGTTGAGTTAGGTCAATTTAGGAATGATGGAGTCAGGTTGATTTAGGCATGATGGAGTCAGGTTGATTTATGCATGATTGAGTCGGGTTGATTTAATGTCCAAATTGTTGGTAACATGAGTGATAAATGTTGATATATATACTGGGCATGGTTTTTAATTTCCAAATTTGTGCCATAATAGAAATGTGAAAATGATAAATGGATAATTTTATGATGTAATAAAATGAGTATGATTTGATTCTTATTAGGTTTAATTTCCAACTATTAATATAAAATAGAATCTAACAAGGGTAGAATGTGAATAGGAAAGGGAAAGGGGGAATTGGTTAGGGTAAAGAGTGGTTGATCTAACCTCCAAGGGCCCCATGCCCTTAGAGTGCTACCTACATAGTATGGGAAAAATGGGACCTTAGGCCGATGTAGCTCTCCCATAAGCTAGGGAAGATTGTGATGAAGGAAAGGAATGGATTGATAGGTTTTTAGGCATGGGTGAATATATGTCTTAGGCATGATTGAGTGTAGGTCATAGGCATGGTTGAATATAGGTCATAGGCATGAGTGATTGGTTGTAAATAGAGGTGTTGATGAGCTAGTCCTGTATAGGATAATCAATAAGTAATGAGTAAGGTGAATGGTAAGAGGTGGTAAAAGAGCCACTTAATTTATAAGAACCCTAATGATTCAACCATAGCTAAGAGGGGCTTATGAATGTAAGACCCTAAAGGCATTTTGTAATGGACCATTCTAAGGGTGAAGAAATTTGCATAATCAAATAATGTCACATTTGTGGCAAGTCCCTTGAGTAACAAGGAAATTAGGCTAAAAAGACAAGGAGGTGAGAATGGGAGGTGTAACGTAACTTAGTATACGATAGTGTGTCTTTCGGAACAAGAAACCTAGATCAAAAATAGGCAAGTCCATGATGAAATTTTCATTTTTTTTATTAATTTGTTTATTTTTAATAGACTGATTGATGTGGGAAGTCTATATGGGATGAGTATATGATCTCCTTGAGGTATTCGAGAAGCTAATCAATGTGGGAATATTTTGGATTTTTTATTGAATTTGTGAAATAACTATGATATAGCTATCCTTCAAGGGAGAAGTCTATTTATAGCGATGGAATTAGAGTGAAGAGATGTCCCTTTTGTGTGAGTCATCTTTTGGTGGAACTTTGACTCAAGGAATTGTATCCCTTTTTATTTTTGGACGTTTAAGTCATGGATAAGACTATAAAGGAATATTAGGTTTTTGTTTAGAAGACAAGACCGTTGCATAGAAATATTAACTATGAAAGAGGTGGTTTTGAGTGATGAACGATCATGGGATTCCATCTTGAAGAAGATGAAAAGTATCCATGAGAATCATGGTCTAAGTAGATTTGTGGTACTCATATTGAAGAAAAGGCTAAATGGTGACGGGTAATCACATGATTCTTGTTTAGTCGTGGATCCTCAAAATGGGTAATATGTAAGGTGAAAAATGATCAAGGGATGATCGATCAACTGAAAAAAAGTGATATAGGACTTGATATCAATAATAGAATGGTCAAAGCTGAAAAGCATTAAGGGGCTCAGGTTTGGGTTGACCTTCGAGTGAAGACAAATGATAAGCACCTGATTCATAGGCATGGGTAACAATATAGGGTCCAAGCCAATTAGGAACATATTTTCCCTGTTTACTTTTCTCCTCTTTGGTTACATGTTGGTTTTCCTTCAATACAAGGTCACCAACCATAAAGGTTCATTTGTGAACACATTTTTCATAGGCACATTTGATATAGTTTTGGTATATTTGGACATGGTCAAGAGCATTGAGACGATGCTCATTTAATAAATCAAGTTGTGCCAAATGATCGTGGAAAAATTCATCATCGTTGATAATTTCTTGTAGTAAGATGCAGAGTGATGGAATCTGTACTTTGAGAGGTAAGACAACCTTGGTACCATAGATCAAAGAAAAGGGTGTGGCAACAGTCAAAGTGCAAATACTAGTATTATAAGCCCACAAGCTGAAAGGAAAGTGTGTATGCCAATATTTCCCAATATCATTGAGTACCTTCATAAGAATTTTGTTCACGGTTTTATTGGTTGATTTGGCTTGACCATTAGTTTGTGTGTAATAAGGTGATGAGAAACTAAGTTGGATGCCAAAAGCGTCACATAGTTTGAGTAGGGTCTTGTTTTTGAATTGTTTTCCGTTATCAGTGATAATGCAGTGAGGATCACCAAAATGATAAATGATGTGATGGTTAATGAATTCACATATTTTCTTGACTTTTTTAGAAGTGAGGAGAATGGCCTCTACCCATTTAGTGTAATATTTAGTAGCGGTTATAATCCATTGGTGGCATTGAGAAGAATGGGGGTTGATCTCACCAATAAGATCCAAACCCCATTGAGAGAAAGGCCAAAGGTCTTATGTGACCTGTAAGGTGTGACTAGGTGTGTTATTAAGATTAGCATGTCATTGGCATTTTATGCAACATTTGACATAATCACAATAGTCATGGTTTAGGGTTGGCCAATAATATCCTAGGTGAAGAATGTTTTTTCAACATCCAAACCACTAAAGTTACCTCCACAAATTCCATCATGGACTTCCTTAATGGTGTAAGGAATTTAAGAACTTGTAAGGAAGTGTAAGAGAATTCCGTTGAAACTACACTTGTAAAGAAGACCACCCATGATGACATAACGAGAGACACTTTTAAGAAAGGCATGTTGTCCATTATGAGTGAGATCAATGGTTAGAATGGAAAGGGAAAGATAGTTTGCATATTACTTATACCAAAGGTCACTTGGGTAAGGGGAAATGGTTCTAATGGAGTAAACTTCATGAGGTAAATAAAAGGGTGATTTTATCCTTTGTATGGTGACAAAAATTTTAGATTTAGCGAGTGAAGAAGGTATCTGAGAAGCCAAGCAGGCCATGGTATCCACAAATTTATTAGTAGAATGTGGGGTGGTTTAAAGTGTATAATGGTCAAAGGTGGTAAAAAAGATGTCTATGTGTTGCATATATTTTTGAATAATCTCATTATAACACTGGTATAGACAATTGAATTAGTTTATAACCAACTGAGAATCACCAAATATATTTATTATCTTAACATCTAAGTTATATGCATCCTAGAGACCCAATACGAGTGCTTTGTATTCCTTAATTTTGTTTGTACAATCAAAATTGAGCTTGAAAGAAAAAGGCATAGGTTCACCCTCAAGGGGAATGAGGATAACACTAGCCCCTCTCCCATGTCGACACTTGGAGCCATCGAAGTAGAGTGTCATTTCATAGGTAGGTTCGGTCAGGGAAAGGGTAGCTATAGACTCATCTCAGAAATCAAAGTTAGATGGTTGATTCCCAGATATAGGTGCATCATCTAGTTGGTCAATAACAACCTAGCCCATAATGGAATTTTGATGAATGAATTCAAGGTCAAGGTTTGCCAAAAGCATAATCCAATGTGCAACACATTGATGTTGATAGGGTTTGGCATACATATAGTGTAATGGGTCAGTATTAGTAATGACAAAGGTTTTTTGGTTGAGTAGGTAAGAGTTTGGTGGTGATGAAAAATAAGGCTAAGAAGAGTTTTTCGGTGTGGGTATATCTAGTTTCATAGTCCAGAATGGTACAACTTATGTAATAAACAACTTTCTCTTGGTGTTGGTCGTTGCGATGAGAAAGCATGCCACCTAAAGAATGGTTAGTGGTGGAAATATATAGGTAAAAGGGTTGGTCATATTTGGGAGGAATGAGTATTGGTGGTTGAAGAAGGTATTTTTTTAAAGTCTCAAATGTTTTATGGCATTCATCATCCCATTTGAATGAAACGTCTTTCTTGAGAAGATGATGAAATGGTTGACAATGATCGGAAAGTTGTGAAATAAAATAACGAATGGATTGTAGCTTAAATTTTAGGCTTCAAAGTTGACGAAGATTAGTGGGAGGAGGCATTTCTAGAATACCCTAGATTTTAGCAGGATCGAATTCTATGCCATGCAAATAAATGATGAAACCCAGGAGTTTTCTAGAAAGTACCGTAAAGACACACTTCTTTGGTTGAAGACTAACACAATACTTGATGAGGTAGTCAAAGATGACTTTAAGGATGGGAAATTTTTTGGTTTGATGTTTGGATTTGGAAAGTAGATCATCTACATAATCTTAAAATATGCGATGCATGATGTCATGGAAGATGTAAGTCATGGCTCACTGATATGTAGCACCAACATTTTTAAGGCCAAAAGGCATGACTTGATAGCAGAAGGTCCCCTAAGGGGTGATGAAGGAATTCTTGTGTTGATCCTCTAGAGCTAGTAATATTTGATTGTAGCCCAAGAAACTGTCCATGAGTGATAACATTTCATGGACAGCGGTGAGATCAACTAGTTGGTCAATTCCTGGTAATGCAAAATCCTCTTTGCAACAAGAGAAGTTGACGTCATGGAAATTTGTGCAAATGTGAAGTCCCCTTATTGCCTTTGTGATAGGATTGATGTTATAAATCCATTGGGGATAAGAAATGGGTAGGATGAAGGAAACTGAGAGAACATGTTGAAACTCTTCCTTGAACAGAAGAGCAATGTGATGATACATTTTCCTTAGCTTTTGTTTGATGGGTTTGGAATCAGGAATGGTTACAATATATTGGACCACAATTTTTTGTATTATACCGGGCATATCGGCATAGAACTAGGAAAAATCATTGCTATGGTCTCGAAGAAAAGAGGTGAAGGCTTCTTGTTCAGTAGTATCTAAGGATTGGCCAATATTTAGGATGTGCGGGTAATCCTGAATGTTAATGTTGATTTCAATGTTCATTTCATTTAACATGGTTTACATCTCAGAGGGTAATGACTAATGAATACAAGAGTCTTCTATACTAAGGTAGGTGAGGATGGACTCATCATCCTGACATTGAACAATGTTAATTGAAGGCATATCATCATCGATCATGTCAGGATACAGGAATGTGAGATAAGAGGGAGCATCATGATCACATTGATAGGTCAATGGTCCTAGAGAAATGGTGTTTACGATTTTTTTTAGGAGGAATAGATTCGGGATCTATGGACTCTATAGGTGAATATGGTAATTTGGGTGAATGAGATGGGGAATATTTCTCATCCTAGATAAGGTCAACGTGAACCTTCTTAGAGGGTTGAGCATCAAAACCAATACCATTACGGTCATTGTGTTTACGAGAGGTACATGAAATGATAGTATGAACACCTTGTTCATAAAAGTCGAAGCCAAATCCTTTCCACGCTCACTGGTGGAGGAAAGGGTGAGTGAAGTGGTGAGTGGGAGTGTAGGTCAGACAAAAATGGTTGGGCTTGGGATGGAGGTTCAGGTTTATAGGTGGCAATATCAAGTCCCCCATACGTTAGATTGGTGCGAAGGTGGGGAGGTCCATAAGGAAAAACATCATTGATGCGGATATCATAGATGGGGTGTTGATGCAGATTCCCATACTCTTGTGGGGTGAGGAAGGTGTCGATATTGTATAGGCGGTATTTCCCCAGAGTTAGGCATTGAAAACCACCTTCTAAGGGATCGGTAGTTGGTATGTGGGTAGAAGGGATAGATGGCTCACTAGATGATGGGGAAATAGGTGCCTTAGTGGTAGAGGCTATTGCTGCAGTAGGGATAACAAGGTTAGATGCATAAGAGGTAGTCACAGTTTTGGTGGATGGGCTTGTGGGTGAAGGTGAAGTAATAATAGTGGCTAATGCCTTGACTGGTACAAGTAAATCATTGGGCCGATATAACATGTTACAGGTCTTGAAAGGTGATGGGTCTACAGGGATGGTGTAATTATGTCCCTCATGTTCAAATTTGTGGTAGCGATGTAAAGTTGAAGGGACACAACCCATGGTAGGGATCCAAGGTCAGACGAGTAAAAAGTTATAATGGAAATCCCCTTCTATGACATAGAAAAGGTTTGGGATAGTGTGGGGACCCACACAGACATAGAGAACAATAGTACCCAGGGTAGAGGTCATGCGTCATTGAAGGAGCAAAACATAATTATGTTACCATGCATGCAATTGGCATGTATCCACATTTGTTCATATGCATGGGAGGAGATTATGTTAATGTTGGCACCACCATCGATCATAACGCATCGTATACATATATTATCGATAAATACGTAGATGAAAAGAGCGGGGTTGGGGTCGTCAGACTAGAAGGGAGAAATCTCTTCATCTAAAAAGCTTAGGGCGGCCACTTGGTGAGTAGGTGGAGGCTTAGAGAAAGGTTATGATCTAGTGAGAGAGGCTACGTGGGGAGGTGTAATGATGGAGGCTACGGGTGTGGCGTCATTTTGTAATAATTTAATAGATTGAAGGACCTCCATGAGGGCTTGACAATGTGACTCTGAGGTTTGTACGAGGTCATATAAATATTGAGGTGGGATTGGTGTAGTTGTTTTAGCATTGTGTGATGTGTGACCCCATCAGAAATAGGATATGCACGACCTTGAATGGTGACTTTGGGTATGGGTGTGGATGGTATGTTGGGTATAGGGTTGGTTGATAGTTTAGTTGTTTTCTCCTTGCCATTTTATTTCTAAGCATGGGTGGCAATGTTGATCATGTTAATCTTACAGGAGGTGGATGAAGAGGGTTTTTCATGGAAGGTATAGCGGCATGAGAGATAAAACCCTAATGGGGGATACGATCCTTATGAAATGAGTAGGGCACATTATAATTTTGGTGGTAGTTTGGAAAACTCTCTTATATGAACCATGTTGATCTCAAATCTCAGTGGTGGATCAAAGAGTTGTGGGGGTCAAGATTTTGGTCACTAAATAGGTAATGGAAGAAGGTCTATGGAAATTGGTGAAGGTGAAATGGTGTCCTCATTAAGAAGATCGTCATCATCAAAATTTTATTCAGGAGGACACAATTGGACAAGAGTTGTTTTTAAAGCCTTATAGTTCTCTACATCATTTCTAAGAAGATGATGGTAGGCGTAAATTTTGGTTTCGTCAAACCCTTTTTGTTTGGGTTTGAGTGGGTCGTAAGGTATAAGATGTGTTAATGTGATGACGGAAGTTTCAAGGAGATTGGTTAAGATTTTGGCATAGGATCCTGCTAGTGGATCACAATGGGAGGTGAATGTGGGTTTGGGTACAAGTGTGGCTGATTGTGGAGGAAAAGGATTTACAAGAGACGGAGTAGGTTGGTCTACTAGTTTGATGTGTGCTGTGGTCTTAGGTGCTAGTCACATCTGCTTAGGTATGGGCATGGTAGAAAAGCTGGCAATGGAAGGTTTGGTTGGTTTACCTACCTTATTGGAGGGTAATGTATTTTTAGCTTTAGGTTGCATCTTTTTGGGAAATGAGGAAATGGGTGTATAGGATGTGGATGGAAACTCTGATGGTGGAAGAGGACGGGTTACCCACGGGGGTAACCAAGATGCTGTGGAGGTGGGTAGTGTAGGTTGGGTAGGAGGTGTTAGTGAAAGAGAAGAAAGAGTCATGGGTAGTGAAGACGTTATGTATGGTAGTGGAGGTATGGGTGGTAAGAAGGTTACATGTGAGTTCGGAGGTTATATGGATCACTTGGGTATATTAGAGACCAATGATGAGGAAATGGGTTATTGGGTTCTTCATTTACCAGTGGATGGGGGTTGTTTTGCCATGGTTAAGGGTTAAATTCCTAGGATGGATGGAAGGGGTGAAGGTGACAATGGTGTGGTAGGCGAGGTTGGTGTATGAGGCCTAGGAGATTGGATCTTCTTTTTAGGGGTCAAGTTAAGTTTAGAATTAGTTTTAGAAGATGTGGGTAAATCTAGTTTGATGGGTGGGTGATTAAGGCTAGCTGTCGGTATGACCCCCAAGGTAGGGATAGGTCTAGGTAAGGAAGATGATATAGGCAAGGGTAGGTATTTGGGTGTAGATGCATTTTGGGTTGTGGGTAGAGGTGTGAGTTGGGCCATGGGTGATGACTTGGAAGGTGATGTAATAGTTGTAGTTGCGTTTGGTTCGGTTGCTCGAAACACTTTTGGATAGATAGTGGAGGTGTCAGCGAGGGACAACTACATTTGTGTTTAAGCAGGAAGTAAAAGGCACCCCCAAAGTAAGGCTCTATCAACATAGTCCAGGAAATCGGCCAAACATGAAAATTTTATTGTTGGAAGGGGATCCAAGGTGGATTGAGTAGCAATTCCCATAAAGTTTGTTTGAGATTTAGGGTAACAGCTAGCCTCATAATTGGTGGGTAAGAGAGTATAAATTAGATCAACAATATCTCGAAGGTCTGATGGTGAATGGTCATCTAAAGGAAATGTAATTTCTACAGGATCCTCTATGGGTAGAGGAGGTGATGGGCCAAATGATGTTGACTCTCCTCATGAAAGTGTAGGTTGTGAACATGTATATCCTATGAGTACGACAGGTGCCATTGACAACTTCTCAGAAATTTGAGGGGTTGAAAGTGATGTGCTAACTATAAGATCTTCCATAGGTGAAGGAGAAAATGAAGGGGGTTCCCCTGTGGGTGGATGAGTAGATGAAATTATTTCTTATGCAGGTGGTGGAGCTTTGTAACACCCTTGAAAATTTTTATATTTCTCCTTTGCATTTAAAGTGTTGACAGGTGATTTTCTTTTAAAGATGTGTTCTTTTCATTGATGGAGATCATCCTTGATAATGGATAAATGTTTTCTTCTCTTAAGATCATTAGAATTAAATGGAATGGATTCCTTGAATCCATTTTATTACTTATTTTAGATGAATTGCAATTTGTTTAAAGAGTTGTAAACTTATCTATTAATCTGAATCATCCTTGGATCAATTTCAGTGATCTAAGGAATGTTTTAAATCTGCTGTGTGGAACGAATGGTAAATCGACATTCCATCAATTAAGAGACATATTGACTGAACTTTGTTGTTACAAGTTCTTTGAATTTTGTGTGAATGTATTTTGATTCAGTTGTATGTTGTGCTTGGGTCCTAGCAGATCGATCATGGTAGGACATTAATGATGAACACAAAAATACATCTTGTCCATAGCATAGGAAGCATTCGGGATCCCAAAGAGGACTATCCTACAGAATCCTAAGCTAGGTAAGAATATTTTCTACCTAAGCTATGTCACTTAATAGAATTATTATTCTAACCTAAAGCTTCCTATTCTACTTTTTTGGTTGATTGGCATCCTAACCTAAGCTATGTGCTAAAGGATATGGAAAGGTTACTAGGCTATTAAAATTAACCTAGAGCCTAATACTATAAGTTTTTATGATGATCTAACCTAATGCCTAAAACTATTATGTTGTGAATTAATCTAACCTATGTGGAAAATACCTAAGGCTATGTGTTAAGATCTATGGTGGAAATTTGTTGTTAGGGTTATATCCTAAGGTATATATTATAAACTACCTAAGGTCTAAAGAAATTTGATCTATCCTAAACTAAAGCGTATGAAAGGGGAATTAGGTCGTCGCATGCATTAAGGGTAACGATTCCTATGGCATTTATGTTATTGATAAGGTTTTGAATGCATAGGGTACTGTCAATTTTTGTAGGGGCTAGTTGACTTGGTAGAGGCTTATGTGGAAGTGTTACTAAAATGGAATTTCATTTCAATTTTCATTTGGAATTTTCTAGACTTGGAAGGTGGTGGCAAGGAAGGATAGGTAGAAAAATTGGAATTAATAAAACTTATTGTTTTTTGTTTTTGTGCACAAACCGTCTTGGAAGGCATGCAAGTGGGTTTTTCTGGGGTTGTTTCACTTTGCATGTTCCATGATTTTTTCTCTGCATGATCTCTAGTTTTTCAAACTAGTAGATTTAACTACACTTAATGGCTATTTTTGAAGTCTTAGACCTATTTTCACTTCATGGGATGTATAAGAGGCATTGTGGAAAAAGAATATGGTTGTTTGATATTTTGTGGAGCAGAGGAGAAGTTGTGAGCTCATCTGGAGGTCTCCTTCGATTTGGCAGAAGCACTATCATGAATGATAGGCTCTAATCTTTAATATCTCTTGCTTTCTTCTAAATGTTTCATTAAAACAAGTTTAATCTTTTGAGATTCTTTGTTTGCATGTTTTATCTAGTTACTTGCTAGCTAGGTTTTATAATCTCTGTTATCTTGGATATTAATTGATGGCAAAAAAATAATGTTGGTATGGAAACTTTCTTTGTGTTAGTTTAATAATGAAACATGCATGTGAAGCTTTTTTTAGTAGCTCTACTTTTCATTTCTGGAATTTGTATTTGAGGTTGTTGTGTTGGAACTGACCTTCACTGCAATATGTGAATTCTAAACCTTATGGGAACCTTGAGTTCCATTTGAGCTTGTATTTGGGCTTCGTGTTTTGATATGAACTTGTGTTAGAGATTATTTTTGTTTTGAACCGGTGTTTGGAATCATGGGTATCTCTAAACTATTGTTTGAAGTTCATAAATGGCTCTGTACATGTATTTTATTACTTGTGTTTCTCTAAACTATTATGGAAGGTTCGTGTTGTACACCACACTCGTATTTTGTTACTTGTATAGTTCTAAACTCTTGTTTTAAGCTCATGTTTCATGTTAAGATGGTATTAGGGATCCCTGTTTAAAATATAAACTGGAATGAGAACTTTGTGTTGCCCTAAACATGTGATTAGAGACTCGTGTAGCTCTGAATTGTTAATGGAAGATCATATTTTATACTTCCCTCATATTTAAATACTTGTGTAGTTCTAAAATTTTGTTGAGACTTTGTGTTTGACTCCATTCTGGTATTTTGAGTTGGGTTTTCCTTGTATTAACAGTTTAAAAACTTATAACTCTTTTATGTAACTATTTCTCAAAGAAAACTTGGAGAATAGTTGACTGAGTTATTGGGTAAACTCTTTAAGATCTTAATTAAAAACATCTTTTCTTGATGAATGGATTTGGTAATTAGTTTTTGAGAATTGTTTCATCTTTTTTGAAATGGCAATGGCATTTTATCAGGGGTATTATTTTCCCCTCTGTTTTTTGGAAACCCACATCTTCAAATCTTTTAAAATAAGCTTTGGGTTTCGTTTAGAAGAAGAGTTATTTAATTTAGTGCTCTGAATTGTTATGGTGGGATTACTTTGTCTCTATCCAGATTGTTTTTATATTATAGTATTTATTGAATCGAGAACTAATTACTCTTTTGTAATGCAATATTGAAACCTGACAATGGGATTTCAGTATTTGAGTTTGTTGATACTTCTGAACATGTTTAGCTTACTGATCTGTTTATTTTTCTATATCTTGTTAGATATAGTAAATAAACCTTGTGTCTTTGTAAAAGAGAGGAATGTGATTCCTTTATAACAGAATGTTATTTTTAGGACTGTTATGCGTAATTCATTCTGAGAGTAGAATTGAAACTCGTGTTTATTGAAGGTAAAGAATTGTAAGGAAAATGGTAGTGTGCTTTATTCTTACTAGGAGTCAATTTTGTTATCTCTTCTAGGAACTAGCTTATGAATTTCTATGTTTGAATTAAAAGTGGAAATTCATTTGTTAGTACAATAAAATGAATTATTAATTAGATCATTTTCTAATTAAGATGCCTTTCTTTCTATTGTTGGGATAATTTCATTGGTTGAAATTTTTTGTTTTGATTCTCTTATGAAATGGATATTTCTTTATGATTTTTTTGGTCTTCCTTGTTCAAATAATTTATAGAAATGATGTAGGGATAGATTAGATGAGTTGGTTTTGTTGAACAAAAAATGCAAGCTTGTTTGGCAGACTATTTGTTTGACAAGGATTTGTTTTGTTTGGTTTGAGATGAGTAAGTTTTGTCTCTTGCACTCTATCTTTTTATAGATCCTCCTTGGATGGAATTGAGTAGATATTAACTCATGTATGAGTCTACTTTGATTTGTGAACGTTGGTTTCAGATCTTTAAATGTTAACCTCTAATATGTGGAAGTAGATTTAGACTTACAGGTAGACTGTTTGATTCTCTATTCCTTCATGGATTGAAATGTGATTCTGTTTTTATGAATATCTTAAATGTTTAATTTTGAGGAAGTTTTCCTTTAAATGAAACAGTTAATTCATGTCATGAATATGTTTCTATTTTTCAAATGCCTTTTGTTTAGGCATATTTTGTAACAGTTATTATTATTATTTTGATTAGGAGTTAATTGAATCATCCTAATGAGAACAATGCTTTATACCCTTATTTTAGTTAAATCAAAGATAAATGTTGTATATTATTATGATAGAATTGGGAAAAATCAGATGATATGATCTGTTGGTTGCTTAAGGATAATTGATAGGATCAATTCAACTTAAATTTTGTAAGGTAGATATAGTGATTTTTATTTTGTTATTCTATTGGAAGTGAATTCAATTGGTTAAATGTACTTATTTTCAGTTTGTTATTACTTATATTGATATTTATGCTGTAATAATTGTCTCATTAAAGCAGAGTTTTTTTAATGGAACAATTATTGGAATGCACTTTGTTTTAAGGATTAGTGCTTATCATGCTCAGTTCATTTAACTGACCCGTGCTAGAAATTTTTCAGATGGATTTCATAAGTGATAAAAGAAGGAAAAACTTATATGATGTATTGGATGATTTAGGTCTGATTCTTGTGAAGAACTCTGATTCATTCTTGAGATTGTATTGAAAAGGGAAAAGCACTATTATTTTATAATGAAAATGATTGTTATGTAGTATACCTAAATGCATAAGTCTTGTAAATTTATAAGTTATAAAGATGAATTGAAAGTTAAGAGGTTACCTGTATTGGTTGTGTAAATTATTTTGTACTTGTATGGAAGGAATGGATTCTATCTCGTTGATATTCTTCATATTATTTATATGTTAATTGGTTATCTTTTAATAAGTTGGATGGAGGAATTTAGTTCAATCTCCCTACTTTTGATGTAGCTTGTTAACTTGTAGAATATGATATTCATTATCTAAACTATATAACTTAGTAATGTAACGTGTGATGAACATAAACTAAGAAATGTGGACATTGTGTAGGATAAACCTGTTATTACCAAATCACAGCACCCCTATGTTTACACAAGCGAATATACTTGAACTCACAGTGTGATTGGATAACATGGGTACTATCTCCAAGTTGTGGGACTTGCTATTTGAGATAGACCTCCAGAGAAAACTGGTTCTTGCTCCTAAACTACCTGCCACAATCTACTCTAATGCAGGGGAAGCTAACTATTCTAATCTAAACTTCCAAGGGACCAAGGAGAGAGAATGCATAAAATGAAAGCCTACACTAAAGCGGTGATACACCAAAGGAGTGGTGAACACTTCTAGTTCTGCAGATAGACATAGATCATGGAATGTAACATAAAAATCATGCACAACTGATAAGATGTAATTGAAAGTCTGAAATTAAGCAAACAACACAACCAAAGGGCTGAAAACTGGTCACAGAGCCTTTATTGTCATTTCCACTGTTGAAATCCTTGCATTACAACATCAAAAGGTAGAAAACCTGTTACAACCATCAAGAGGTCTGATACTTGCAAAAAATCACTTGTTGAAGGTGAAAGAAGAAGCTTGCTATCCAAAGAAATGTTCCCCCCAAAAAATGAGCCAAATTTGGCTTTTACAATGCATGGGTCGAGCCCAGGAGAGAGAAAATGTGTAAAAAACATGGGATCCATTCCTCATTGAATGAAGATGCATTAAAACAACATGGGTTTCCTTACAGACCCATCCCCTAACATTTTGGCCATACTGAAGAAGAATACGACCCATTTTGCATTAAAACTGGTTGTTGAAACGTCATTTCTGGCCATTACCACATGCCAGAGGTGTTTCTTGATCTTATCTCTCAAAACTGAACCAAAATGTAAGATTGACCCCAAAATCATGTAGATAATTTCACCATCTTTCCATTGATATTAAAAACGTGAAAATATGAGCTCTAGATCGAAAGTTATGGCCATTTGAAGATTTAGGGCAAAAACAGGCCCAAAACAGATCGGCGGAATTTTTTTTGAATTTTTGACCCGTTTGGTCTTTGGAAATTTTTTTGAATTTTTTCCATGCTCTACCACTTAGATTAAACATGGTGAGATTCCATTCGATGGTGGGGGTAGTGGGCCAAAACTCGCCCTTTGGACTTTCGGCAAAACATTTTGCCAAAAATTCTAATTTTTTGCCCTGCTTCGCTGGGTCAATGGTGAAGACACGTGGTGAGATTTGATTCGTCCGCGGGCCTCCTTTCAAAATTTTACCTTATGCCAAACACTTAGTAATTTTTTCAAATTTCTTCCCCTTCTAACATGTGGCACGTTCTTATTTGTCTGCAGGCCTCCTTGTCTCTTTGTGGCCTTTTCACCTTTTCGCGTCCCGCGTGTCCCTCGCATACTTTTGTCCCAACTGTCCCGGATGAAAATCTCATGCTTCGGCTGATTGAGGCTTCCTTGTTCCTATTTGTGGCCTTTTCACTTTTTCACATCCCATGCGTCCCACGTGTACCTTTTTCCCAATTATCCCAGATGAAAATCTCCTGCTTCGGCCGATTTGGGCTTCCTTGTTCCTGTTTGCGGCCTTTTCACCTTTTCGCGTCCCTCGCATCCCTCATGTACCTTTGTCCCAACTATCTCATGGACTGCCTAGAAAAAATATCTCTAAACTTCCCGAAATGGATTGTCTATCGGCAAATCGGCCGATTCGCGTCCCATGCGTACCTTGCATACTTTTGTCCTAGCTGTCCCAAACCGCGTGAAACAAAAGACTTAGACGATTTTTCTTGCTTTCGGCCATTTCGGCTTTTCGCGTCCCGGTGTCCCAACTATCCCGCGGACTGCATGGGACAAAAGTGTCTGACTTAGCCGATTTTCTTTGTTTTTTCGGCCCCAAGCTTGGTACGACGAATCTTAGTACGACCCGAAATGCTTTAAAATAGTCCTGCAACCTTATTTTTTACATTTTCTTCCATTTTGTCCAACTCGTTGGGATTTCTTCTTGGATGGGAGAGTTAGAAAAAAGTTGAGGGGACCCCAAAAAAACATGATTTTTTCCTTGAATCAATCTACTTGCTCGGGACTGAATAATTTGATGCATATTATCAAAATTACCTTCAGGGTGAATTTTGGATAACAATTTTGGCAACTCAGCAGGGTCATCTACCTGTTTGATGAAGTTACCAGTTTCCTGAAGCATCCATTGGGCATGGAGTCATGAGTTGTCTGTTCGGAACCCCAACTGACTTAGAATGTTGCAAGCAGGAAGATGGAATATCACCCGATGGAAGCAAGGGATGCAAAACATCTCCAGGGACAGCAAGTCTGTGCCAAAGCACTTAGGGAAAGTAAAACAACCTACTGCAAAACAATGTGCACAAGCACTTGGAGGAATGAAAACCTAAGCTAATATTTACAAGGTGGAGAATTTCCCTTTAGTAGCAATGCTTTAGATAGATTCCATTGACTGGAATCTACAGTTCTTCGCCATCCAATAAAGACAATTGGAAGGCATTGTTGTCCTTACACTTTATGACCATGTATGGGCCACTCCAAATGGCATCAAATTTTGAATTCCTTCCGGGTTTTGCTCTATCTGCATCCCATTTTAACACTAGATCTCGAACTTGGAAAGATATACTCTTGGCCTTCCTATGAAAGGTTTTCTTGATCAAAGCTTGATCATTCTCTATTGCTTGGGATGCCCTATCTCTGATCTCTTGGAGCTCCATCAACTCTGCATATCTCACCTCTATGGGCCCAAACTCTAGAAACTCTAACTGCTTCATGAGTTCCAATGTTGGCAACTCAAGTGACATGGGCAAGATTGCCTCTCTTCCGTAAACAATCCTGAATGGAGGGTTACCTGTGGATCTCTTGGGAGTTATCCTATCAGCCCATAAGGCTGATTTCAGTTTGGTATGCCAAGACCTCTGAATCTCATCAAGATTCCTCCTAATGATCCTCAACAAGTTCTTGTTTGTAGATTCAGCTTGGCCATTACCCTGAGGGTAGTAGTTTGATGAAGTACTTAGGTAGATGCCGTTCTTGACAGCCCACTTAGTCACCTTGGACCCAATGAATGCTAATGCATTATCTGAGATTATTGTAGTAGGTATGCCAAATATGGTTACTATCCCCTCATAGAAGTTTAAGACGCTAGACTCGTTTGCTTCCTTGAGTGCTACTACTTCAGTCCATTTGGTGAAGTAGTCTGTGGCTGTCAAAATCCACTTATGCCCTTGGCTTGAATTGGGATTAATGACTCCAATGAAGTGTAAACCCCATTGCATGAATGGCTGGTCAGCTAAAATTGGATGCAATGGGAGGGAAGCAAGTCTCTCTTTACCTGTGAAGAATGCACAATTCTTGCACCTTTTGATCCACGCAAAACAACTAAAAATCTTGGGCCAATAATAACCAGCCTTCATGATTTTTAGGGCTATTACTCTTGGTGTAAAATGACCACCTGCTGGTCCACCATGGAATTCTTCCAACACCCTATGAATCTAATTTTTGTTAATGCATCTCAGCATCACTCCATTCACATCTTTCTTGAACAAAAGACCGTCTACTATGGCATATGTGACAACCTACAATCTGAAGTATCTTCTTTGGGTTTTGTTCATCTCTGAAGGGCATAGGCCCGTGCTTAGGAAGTTCATTATACCTTGGGTCGAGTAAGGAGTGGGGAAAACATTATCCTCTTCTTGAGTGCTACCTTACACATGGCTATCTTGAACTATCAAAACAACCTCTTCTTCATTACATACTCCCTTTTGCTTTCCCAGAATCAACTGCTCACACAATCCTTTTCCTCTTACCAGCTTGGTAACCTTGATCTCAATGTAATACTCCATGACATGAGTGATCCAACCTACTCTTTTCTCATTCAAATCCTTATTGAGGAGGAAGTCCTTTACTCCCGCATGAGAGACCAACAACTGAACCTTGTTGTTTGAGACTAGATGCTTGAATTTCTTCAAGCTTCTGATTACTGCAAGTACATGCTTCTCAATAAAAGAATATCTCACCTCATAGTCATCTAGGCTTTGGCTGAAGAAATTAATTGGCTGTTCATCATTGTCTTTGCTCTGCTGTACCAAAATGGCAGAAATGGTATTATTACCCCCAAATGCATAGAGGATGAAATCCTTGGAGAAATCTGGGTTGATGAGAGTTAGTGCTTGAGAGATGGATTTTTTGATTGCTTCAAAAATATCCTTGCCTTCTGCTGTCCACTTGAAAGCCATGATTTTCTTTAAAATTTTGGTGATAGGTTCGACAAGGGCTACAAAATCTGGGAAAAACCTCTGAACAAAGTTTATTCTCCCCAAGAAACTCTAAAGGGCCTTCTTGTGGCTTGGCAATGGTAGTGCTCTTATGGCTTCAACCCTCTCTGGATCAATTGATAATCCTTCTTTGGAGACAATATTGCCAAGGAGCTTTCCTTCATGTGTTAGGAAGATACACTTTTTAGGATTTAAAGACACTTCAAATCTCCTGCACCTTTGGAAGACTTGTCTCAAATGAGAGAGGCGGTCTGCTGCATTCTTTGAAAAAATAGTGATATCATCAAGTTATATCAGCACCACATTGTTGATCAAACCTTTGAACGCCATGTCCATTGCTCTTTGGAAGGTAGCTCCAGTGTTGGACAACCCAAATGGCATTTTCCTATATGCATAAGTTCCCCATTTGGTTGTGAAGGCTGTCTTGAACTGATCTTCTTCCTTCACCATAATCTGATTGTAGCCTAAGTAGCCATCAAGTAGTGAAAACCTCTCGAAGCCAGCCACCACTTGCAAAATTTTCTCCATAGAAGGGAGTGGGTAATGGTCCTTGAGAGATGCTCTATTCAAGTCTCTGAAGTTGACACACAATCTGATCTCTCCACTCTTCTTTCTAACTGGAACTAAGTTGGCAACCCAACTAGAATGCTTGATTGGGAATATGATTCTTGACTCAATCAACTTGTTCAATTCCTTCCTCATGAGAGGTTCCATGTGTGGATTGACTGGCCTTTGTTTCTACCTGATGGGCTTAGTATTTGGATCCAACTCAATGGTGTGTTGAGCCAACTTGGGATTGAAACCTTTTAAGTCTTCGTAGCTCCAAGCAAACACATCAAGGAACTCTTGACACAGCTATATGAACACATAATTTTCTTGTTCAGTTGTCATCTTTCCGATTTGCAATGGTTTGTTCTCTTCCACCAAGATGGATACTGAATCTCCTCTCTTGAGCTAAATGTTTGCTTTCTCTTTCCTAAAATGATCATTGGGATTGAAAATGGACTCCAAAGTGATAAGTCCCTTGGGTAGCTTGTTAGTTCTTAGCTGTACCACTTGGTCACCATACTGTTGTTCCAATTTTTCCTGATTTTTAGTTGAGAACTCAACTTCTTGCAAGAAATGGATGATTTGCTGGTCATTCTCAAACACTTGCCAACTTACATTGTTATCTGGCACTGAAGGCCTCACAATCACATGGATTTTTGGCTGTACCTTGTCCTTTCAAATGCTTTCCATAGTATCAAAGGCTGCCCCAACTACTGCAAGCCTGTGAGCATCTTTGTTCTCTTTCTTAGGAATTGATTTGATGCCAAAGCCCTCAAAATATTTAATGAGGTCTCACACCCTATTCTTGTAGCAGTTGAGTAGATCATTCTTAGTGACATGCTGCCCTTTGACTTGATTTACAATCAATCCACTATCACCAAAGAATTGCAAGTTCTTTATTCCTCTCTTTATTGCCCAATGCATCCCTTGTGCCAAGGCTTCATATTCAGCAGTGTTATTGGAGCATGCAAACTGAAATCTAAAAGCTGAATAGTAATTTACTCCTTGAGGTGAAACCAGCATGGCTCCCCCTCCGGCACCTTATCTACTCCTTGATCCATCAAAAAACAGCTGCCATACCTCATTGTCATCCTTGTGGTCTGGCTTGGTGATGCTAATAATGGGATGATCTTCTTCATGTATGTAATAGACTCCTACATTAGATTCTTCTACTTCTTGATAAGGATCAAAAGCATGCACCTTGTTTGCCCATTCATCAAGAGTTAACTTTGGAATTCTTCCAACCTTGGTGTCAGCTTCATCAGTGCTTGGGTGATCTTCTTCATCAAATGCCGAACAGTTGGCATTGATCTGACTTGGAGTGTAGGGCTCAATGTGGAAGTTTGCAATAGGTTCAAACCTGATTATAGCTTTGGTTTCATACCTTGTTCTGAACAACATGTGTGACCAATCAGCAAAAAAATACCCTCCAATCTTGGCTGTGAAATCACTTGACAAACATAGGGCAAAGAGTGGTGGAAGGTCTATAATTGATACATCTTGTAAAACAACAACATTTGGACATACATGCAAGGTAAGACTCAAGTTTCTAATCACCCCAACTATTGTTACTGCTGTCCCATCCAACTACACTACCCCTTTGGATATGGTTTCATATTGAAGTCCTAGCTAATCAGCTATTTTCTTGGGCATCACTGAGCTACTTTCCCCGGAATAAATCATGCAATTGTGCACCAATTGGTTTCCAATGATTAATGAGACATAAAAAGGAGGGGGCTTCAACATTTTACCTTGTTGTCCTCCATGATTCCCTTCAAGCTGGGCAGCACTTGTGAGCACCTTCTCTTGCATTTGGACTTGCTGATTCGAAGTTGGTCACTCCTTCATGGCAGCTTGTAGCAAATCTCTCTGGCCTGGGATAGATAGGGATTCCCACATTGATATATTTACATTTTTCTTCTTCATCTGATCAATGATGTTGAATGGGGATGAAGCATCCCTCTGTTGTCCTTTAGCTTGCGCACTCATTCCTTGCACATGGGCAGTAGTGAATGACATCTGAGTTGGTTTAGGAGTTAGTTTGGGTGCTCCTTGCATGTTTGGAACTACATTTTTTTTGCTAAAAGCTTGTGGAGTGGTAGAAGGTTGTGGATTCCTTGGAGCCAATTGCTGTCCTTCACCCAAATTTCTCCTTTTTGACCTTGTGTTGGCTACAACACTTTGAGAGGGTATTTGATTCATACCACAGAAATCTTCAGCCTACCAATTGACAAGAGTAGTTTCATTCAGAGATGTTCCTTGTTGAGGTGCTTCTTGTTGTTGATCCTCTTCGTGGCTAGACTCTTGCAACCCACCAATCGTTTACACCATAAGAGCCTGATCTAATGCACCGTTAAAGCACATTGATTGGTTATGTGGCTGACTGCATGGGAAACACCAATCATATTCTTGGGCCATGTTATTTTGCACCAGTACCAAAGCTCTGGATGTGGATGCAACATTAGGGTTATCAGGCTGAAAGGGTTTGTTGGTAGGATGCCTTGCTTGATTCTGATTTGTAGCTAGATTGGGTGGTCTTTGAGGCTGATATGGCTACCTGTTAGGCTAAGCTTGAGGCTGATAAGAAGGTCTAAAACTTTGGGCTTGCTTCCTCTTGAGTGTAACCGGCTCATTGCCTAGATTTTTCAATTGCTTTATGACTTCTTGAAGTTCGTTTGAGGCACTAGAAGATGAAGTAGAAGCTTCACTTGAATTATGATTTCTATGAGTGGGAATAGGAGCTAAGACAGGCGCTTGACTAGTACTTGGGCTCTCTAAACTTGGATATAATGGCATTGGAGGCCTAGGAGCTAGATTTCCAGCTTGAATCAAACAATTTTCAGCTCTAATGGCAATGCTATAAGCAACAGGGATAGTTGTGCCTCCCATGGATTGAATCAACATAGAAATATCAGAATTTAAGGCTTTAAGGTAATATAGAAAAGCACCTTCTACTGCTGGCCTTACTGCCACTGGATTCCTCTCCCATGTCCTTTGAAATCTGAAGTTGAAGTCGGTCAGCTGCTCATTGGGAGCTCTCTTGATGGTTGTCAGTTGTTCTAAAATGGACAAGTTATCTCCCTTATCTCCAAACTACTCATGGAGGGCTATACATAGCTGGTTCCAATTTTGGATAGAACCTAAGGCAAGGCTCCTGAACCATTGTAAAGCTTTCCCCTTGAATGAGGATGCCAACAATTTGACAGCAACTTGCATCTCATTGATTTCATGAATTACACAAAGGTTGGCAATGTCTTTAACATGATCACTAGGAGTAGTTTGGTTATCTCCAGTGAAGTATGAAATGTTCTTCAATGCTGCAACTAGGATTGGATGTTGTGCATTGAGAGAAAATGGGCTGCTGCCAGTGAAATTAACATACAGATTCGGTGGTTGCACCATTCTGATTGACCTGAGAACCCTTGTTGATTGGATGAAAGGCCTACTAGGTGGAGGTGTTGACAAGGTTCTATTAGGTGGAGATGGAGATCTTTGAGCTCTTCTTCCCCTTCTTTATCTTCCTAGAGATAGGTGTAGATGAACAAACAATCCTTCCTCCCTAGTTCTTGACCTGGTCTGTATTCTTCTCATAAATTTTCCAGGCTTGGACTGCTGAAACCAGCGGATTATGCTTCTTTTGGAGTCGCCAGATGTGTAATTTTAAGCTCTTTCAAAGTTGGAACTTACAACAAGTGCACATCGATCTTGTTACAATAAAAGTGAAGAACTCTAAGGTCCCACTGGGTGTGCCAAAATTGTTATCACTGAATCACAGCACCCCTATATTTATACAAGCGCATATACTTGAACTCACAATGTGATTGGATAACATGGGTACTATCTCCAAGTTGTGGGACTTTCTATTTGAGATAGACCTCCAGAGAAAGCTGGTTCTTGTTCCTAAACTACCTGCCACAATCTACTCTAATGCAGGGGAAGCTAACTATTCTAATCTAAACTTCCAAGGGACCAAGGAGAGAGAATGCATAAAATGAAAGCCTACACTAAAGCGGTGATACACCAAAGGAGTGGTGAACACTTCTAGTTCTACAGATAGACATAGATCATGGAATGTAACATAAAAATCATGCACAACTGATAAGATGTAATTGAAAGTCTGAAATTAAGCAAACAACACAACCAAAGGGCTGAAAACTGGTCACAGAGCCTTTATTGTCATTTCCACTGTCGAAATCCTTGCATTACAACATCAAAAGGTAGAAAACCTGTTACAACCATCAAGAGGTTTGATACTTGCAAAAAATCACTTGTTGAAGGTGAAAGAAGAAGTTTGCTATCCAAAGAAATGTTGCCCCCAAAAAAGGAGCCAAATATGGCTTTTACAATGTATGGGTCGAGCCCAGGAGAGAGAAAATGTGTAAAAAATGTGGAGCCATTCCTCATTAAATGAAGATGCATTAAAATAACATGGGAATCCTTATAGACCCATCCCCTGACATTTTGGCCATGCTGAAGAAGAATGCAACCCATTTTGCATTAAAACTAGTTGTTGAAACGTCATTTCTGGCCATTAGCACGTGCCAGAGACGTTTCTTGACCTTATCTCTCAAAACTGAACCAAAATGAAAGATTGACCCTAGAATCATTTAGATAATTTCACCAGATTTCCATTTATATAAAGAACGTGAAAATCTGAGCTCTGGATCGAAAGTTATGGCCATTTGAAGATTTATGGCAAAAACAGGCCCAAAACGGATCGGCGGAATTTTTTTTGAATTTTTGACCCGTTTGGTCTTTGGAAATTTTTTTGAATTTTTTCCATGCTCTTTCACTTGGATGACATGTGGCGAGATTCCATTTGGTGGTAGGGGTAGTGGGCCAAAACTCACCCTTTGGACTTTCAGAAAAACATTTTGCCAAAAATTCTAATTTTTTGCCCCGCTCCGCTGGGTCGATGGTGAAGACACATGGTGAGATTTGATTCGTCCGCAGGCCTCCTTTCAAAATTTTACTTGGCACCAAACACTTAGCAATTTTTTCAAATTTCTTCCCCTTGTGACACGTGGCATGTTCTGATTCACCCGCGGGCCTCCTCGTCTCTTTGTGGCCTTTTCACCTTTTCGCGTCCCATGCGTCCCTTACGTACTTTTGTCCCAACTGTCCTGGATGAAAATATCCTACTTCTGCTAATTCGGGCTTCCTTGTTCCTATTTGTGGCCTTTTCATCTTTTTGCATCCCACACATCCCTCGTGTACCTTTGTCCCAACTGTCCCGGATGAAAATCTCCTGCTTCGGCCAATTTGGGCTTCCTTGTTCCTGTTTGTGGCCTTTTCACCTTTTCACGTCCCTTGCGTCCCTCAGGTTCCTTTATCCCAACTGTCCCATGGACTACCTGGGACAAATATCTCGGAACTGCCCAAAATGGACTGTCTATCAAAAAATTGGCCGATTCGCGTCCCATGCGTACCTCACGTACTTTTGTCCCGACTGTCCCAAACCGCGCGAAACAAAAGACTTAGATGATTTTTCTTTCTTTCGGCCATTTCAGCTTTTCGTGTCCCTCGCATCCTGACGTCCCAATTGTCCCACAGACCACTTGGGAAAAAAATGTCTGACTTAGCCAATTTTATTTGTTTTTTCGGCCCTAAGCTTGGTACGACGAACCTCAGTACGACCCGAAATGCTTTAAAACAGTATGTAACCTTATTTTTTGCATTTTTTCCATTTTTTCCAACTCGTTGGGATTTCTTCTTGGATGGGATTTTTTCGACCCGAAATGCTTTAAAACAGTCTGTAACCTTATTTTTTGCATTTTTTCCATTTTTTCCAACTCGTTGGGATTTCTTCTTGGATGGGAGAGTTAGAAAAAAGATGAGGGGACCCCAAAAAAACATGATTTTTTCCTTGAATCAATCTACTTGCTCGGGACTGAATAATTTGATGCATGTTATCAAAATTACCTTGACGGTGAATTTTGGATAACAAAACCCTAACACTTAACATGAAGAGAAAGACTCTTTCACTTTCTTAATTTCTCATAAGACAAAAAGGTTTGGAAATATGACTACAATTTATCAGACTTCATTTTGTATGAAGTCTACTTTATATTGGATATATTCTGGCGTTCAACCTTTCCAAAAAGTTATTGTATTTTTTAAATAAGACATATTATAACGTTGTACAGTTATGGTTAATTTGAAGTTTAACTGTGTGTTCAAATATTAAAAGAGACCCTGAAAATAATGAATTTCGTAATGGGCTAAATGAGGAAAAATTAGGAAAGAACTTATTGAGCATTGGATTTGGGATTGGCAGTGTTCTTGTAATCAAGAATTAATTCAGACTATTAATGTATTAACAATCTCCTTGGGGGTATGTACATCTCAATGAGGCATTTTTTGTAGGATGTTGGCACACGCCAACTACAGGGCTATACTTTTGAGAAGGCTTGGGGCTTCTCAAGAATACACCGTTGTAGTTGACATATGGCATCACCCTTTCGTATTGATCATCTAGATCTACACACATCTGGAACTCAGACTTGAATCTAGTTTCTCTCTAGGTCTGGATAGGAACATATTTAGGATAGGAATTATCTTCCAAAGGCTCAAGGTACGTTGGCACATTCAGATGACTTAGGTCAAACGAGTATGCCCATCTACCCTAAGCCTTTGTGAGCATCTTCCTATAATAGTTTATGTTTCTATCCAGGGCTAGGGTTAAACCCGGAACAAGTGGACTGACGGTAGTCAGTAAAGACCAATCATGATAATTGAGGTGTGATGTGAAGGATTTATTCCAATATGACGAGTATGTCATTTAGGAATAGTGACATACACATTATGTTGTAAATCTTTGGTCAAAGTATCACAAACTGCTGGTTGTGTTGTCCTATGTCACCAAGTCTAAAACAACGCGATATCAAATGAATATTGGTAACAGATATTTAGATATGTTCTTTAAATAGATCACTCAGTACCTGGTGTAGGGTAGGATGACAAAGTATACAAAGCATACAATAGGTATTCAATACATAAGATAAGATAAATAGATCGGTAGCTTACTGAGTTATGAAATGAATAGATCGGTAAATCACCAAGTCATTATAGTTGGATATGTTTATCCATTGAATTCAATTGGCATGGAATGTTTATTCTAAATAATTATTTATTTTGAACAGTGAACATTATTAAATTATAAAAAATCCCTTGTTTCTAGAATATTAAATTGGGAATGTTACATCTTTGTATCAGAGCTGAAGGTCGCAGCTCTTAGACCTATTATGTCCACAATCTAATGAAACTTAAAATTTTCTTGTAACAGAAAATGGTGAGAATAAGAGGAAACATTGCAAATAACCCTCCACCTGAGGCAGGAGTGGTAACTATCCAGAAACTCGATGAGATCCTTGCTGCTCTGTTGGACACAAGAGATCATTTGGCTATGCTGAAATAGCAAGTAATGGGTAATGAGGAGGAAGAAGAAGCTGGTAATAACAATCAACCATCTCTAGGGGACACTGCCAATGTGGGTGTTGATAATAACAATGTTAACATACATGTGGATCCTAAAAACAAAAAGGTAAGGCTGGCAGCTGAACTCACTAATGATATAAAAATGATAAGTCCACCTAAGTTTGATGGCACCACATTAGGAGATGGAGCTAAGAATTGGCTTAGTGAAATGGAGAAGTACTTTGTAATAAGGAACTTCTCAGAGGAAACCAAGGCTATATGGGGAGCATATCATCTTTCCCATGAAGCATCTTCATGGTGGGATAGGTGTAAGGCTAAGTTAAATATTGATGAAACTAACATCACTTGGGATCAATTAAAAAGTTATTTTAGGCAATGATGGCTGCCACAACTTTACTATGATCAGAAAATGACTGACTTTCAGAAGTTAGCTCAAGGAAAGCTAACTGTAACTGAGTATTGGGAGTGATTTACAAAAATCCTTAAGTATGTGCCTTAGTGCCAAAATGATGAGAAGTTCGGGATAAGGAAATTCATCATGGGATTGAATCCCGTTATAGGAGGAGAGGTGGATGTTCACAACCCAACCATAATGGAAGGGGTTGTTAAAAAATCCATAAGGTAGGAACAGAAATTATAGGCTATTTCTGCTCATAAGGAGGAAGTAAGGAAGAAGAATCCCAACTCCTCTTCATCCTCTCTTGCACCCAAGAAAGGACTGTGGAAGAAATTTAGAATGAAACATAAGTTTTCATCTAATATAAATAAGAAAACAGTAACAAAAAAGTTTGTTGGTAATGCACGGAACAACTTTTCTAAGAATAATAATAACAAACAGAAGTCCTATGTGGTTCATAATGATAACTCTAAGGTTGCAAATAAACTTGAGTCTAGGAAGGGACCTATAGGAGACTGTTATAAATGTGGCAAAGATCATTACATAAATTAATGTCCTTTGAAGAAGGATGAACATAATCAACAACACAAGATACACACTACAGTAGCTGACAAGCAGGTTGAGAAATAGGCCATACCCATAGAATTTCTGGGTAAGTTATTTGGCTTACCAATAACTATTCTTTTTAATACCAGAGCTACTGAATGTTTTATTTCTAGTAAATTAGCATCAAAATTAAAAAGAAAAGATGGAAATATGGATACAATGTGAACTGTACAGTATGGTAATAATGTTGTTCATATGGTTAGTATGTATCTATTTGGAGAAGTCCTTGATTTACCTAAATTTTCCACAGAGGTTGATCTTTATGTTGCACCTTTAGGGTTTTATGATGTAATCATAGGTGTAAATTGGTTAGGAAAACATAAGGCTAAAGTGGACTATTTTGAAAAACACATTAGTTGCTTAGATGACTTGTAGAAAACAACAGATATTCAGGGTGTGAAACATGAGATTTTTGTTAGAAAACTATCAGCTATGCAACTTAAAAAGGCCAAAAATAAAGGATCTACCTTATATGCAGTAAAAATTACTGAATCAACAGAAGAAAGTAGCAATATTACAAAACAATATCCGCTGTTACGAGAATTCAGTGATGTATTTCCAGAAAAATTGACAGGTCTTCAACTCAAAATGGAATTTGATTTCACGATTGAGACCAAGCCTGGAACTGAACCTATTTATAAATCATTGTATTGAATGACTACTATAGAATTAATAGAGCTTAAGGCTCAATTGTAATAACTTTTGTCTAAGGGTTTGATTAGACCAAGTGTTTCACCTTGGGGAGCACTCGTAATTTTTGTGAAAAAGAAAGATCGAACACTTAGATTGTGCATTGATTACAAAATGTTAAACAAGGAAAAAATCAAGAATAGATATCCACTCCCTAGGATTGATGATTTATTTGATCAGATGCATAGAGCATCGGTATATTCCAAGATAGATATTCGATCTAGATATCATCAACTGCAAATTAAGGATGAGGATATTCATAAAACAAATTTCAGGACAAGGTATGAACATTATGAGTTTATGGTTATACCTTTTGGATTAACTAATGCACTTGCGACATTTATGAATTTAATGAATAATATATTTCAAGAATACTTGGAAAAATTTGTGCTCGTATTCTTGGATGACATTCTCATATATTCTAAAAGCATTGAGGAGCATCATGAGCATTTAAAAATAGTTTTGGAAATTCTGAAAAAGAGACAGTTGTTTGGTAAGTTGTCCAAAAGTTCCTTTTATGACACAAAAATGTAATATCTGGGACATGTAATAAGTAAAGGTGGAATTTCTGTAGATCATTCAAAAATTATAGCTATAACAGAATGGCCTGTACCTAAGAATGTACATGAAGTTAGAAGCTTCATGGGACTTGCTGGCTACTATAGGAAATTTGTAAAAGTCTTTTCTAAGATAGCTACACCAATAAATTCCTTACAGAAGAAAGAAAAAAAGTTTTTTTGGAGTGATAAATGTGAAATTACATTTAAAACCTTGAAGGAACAGTTAACTTCAAAACCTATTCTTGCAGTACCAGATCATGATGGAGATTTTATGGTGGTAACTGATGCATCTGGTGAAGTTCTAAGAGGTATTTTGTTACAAAGTGGTCTTGTTATAGCATACGAAAGTAGAAAACTTAAGTTACATGAGTTTAATTATGCTCCACATATTTAGAGCTTGTTACCATTGTTCATGCACTTCAATTTTGGAGGCATTATCTGCTTGATAAACCAATTGAGTTGAAAACTGATCATCTTGGGCTGAAGTACATTTTTACTCAGCTAAATCTAAATGCAAGACAATAAAGTTGGTTAGATTTTTTGTGTCAATATGATTTTGACATAAGTTACATTAAATGAAAAGAAAATAGAGTGGTTGATGCTCTAAGTCATAAGAAGCACATTTCTACTCTTATAACACTCAGAACTTAGTTTAAGGATGAAGTAAAAAGTGTTATGGAATCTGATTCTTACTTTTAACAAGTAAAAGCAACACTTTCTGCGTATTCTAATGATTCGAGGTATAAAGGTTTTCGTTTTGATAAAGAAGGAATCTTACGATTTGAAAATAGAGTCTATGTACCTTTACTTAATGATTTGAGAAAGAAATTGTTAGTTGAATTTCACAATTCACCTTTTTCTAGACACACTTGCATTACTAAGATACTTACTGATATAAAACAAAAATATTTCTGGAAAGGAATGAAAAAGGATGTTATTTATTTTGTGACACATTGCTTTAAATGTCAATGTGTTAAAGCGGAACATATGCACCCAGCCGGTTTTTTGTATCCTCATAGCATACTATAAAACAAATGGAAGGTAATAAGCATGGATTTTGTAGAAGGGTTACCTATGTTGAGAAATAAGCATGATGTTATCTTAGTAGTTGTTGATAAACTAAAAAAGGTAGAACATTTTATTGTTGGAAATATGAAGGATGATTCTCCTATTTTGGCAAGATTTGTACACAAAATTTTCAGATTACATGGAGTACCTGAGTTAATCATTTCGGATAGAGATCCTAGAATGACATCAAGATTTTGGCAAACACTTAATGCAGCTCTAGGAACTAAGCTAAATTTTAGTTATGCATATCTTCCAGAAACAAATGGGTAGACTGAAAGATTAAATCAAGTTTTAGAAGATATGTTACGAATGTATTGCATGGATCAACAATTTAAGTGGGAAGAGTATCTTCCATTAGTTGAATTCGTATACAATAATACATATCATGCTTCTCTTAAGATGGCACCCTTCGAGGAATTATACAGAATAAAAGGTAGAACCCCTATTAGTTGGGATAACATAGAAGATAGAGAGGTAATTGGACCTAAAATTCTTACTAAAATGGAACAACAAGTTCAATTGATTTGTGAATGCTTGAAAGAAGTAGTAGATAGGAAAAAGAGTTACGCTGACTTGAAGAGGGTTGATAGGAAATTTGAACTTTGTGAGAAAGTCTTTCTTAAGGTTAAACCAAAAAAGAGTTCTATAAAATTTGGCAAGGCTACCAAGTTATCACCTTGTTATGTGGGATATTTTGAGATAGTTGAAGTAATCAACCTTATAGCTTATCATTTAGCATTACCTCCTGCTTTGTCATGAATACATGATGTTTTCCATATTTATTTGCTTAAGAAATATGTTTCATATTTATCACATGTGTTAAATTGGAATTCCTTGCAGGTTCAGGACCTAGGAATAATTGTGGTTAAACCCATACAAGTGCTTGAAACTCGCTAGTTACATTTGAGAAATCGAGAAATAAGTCAATGTAAGGTCTAGTGGGACTAGTTTAATGAAGAGAGTGTAACTTGGGAAAATCTAGAGGATATGAAAACTGATTTTCCATATCTATTTGAATAGAATTGATTCTGTTGATTGATAAAAATTTATGATTTTATCTTTATATGAAAATAAGTATGCCAGTTTTGGGCAGATATTTATTTGATTTGAATAAATAGCTATTTAATGTTGATTTCTTAAACTAGAAGGTTCTAATATATTTCGAATTATGGTATGAAAAGTGAATGAATTGATTGTCCTGATGTAAATTGTTAAAAAAAAGAGGTAATCATCGGGATGATGATTCTTTTTAGGAGGGAAGCATGTAACACCCTTGACAATTGTTATATTCCTCATTTGCATTTCAAGTGTTGACAGGTGATTTTCTTTTAAAGATGTGTTACTTTGATTAATGGAGATCATGTTTGATATGGATAAATCTTTTCTACTCTTAAGATCATTAGACTGAAATGGAATGGCTTCCTTGAATCCATTTTTTACTTCTTTTAGATGAATTGCAATCTATTTTAAGAGTTGTAAACTCATTTATTAATCTAACTCATCCTTGTATCAATTTCAGTGATCCAAGGAATGTTTTAAATCTGCTCTGTGAAATGAATGGTAAATTGACATTCCATGAATTAAGAGACATATTGACCAAAATTTGTTGTTACAAGTTATTTGGTTTTTGTGTGAACGTATTTCCATTTAGTTGTATGTTGTGCTTGGGTCCTTGGAGATCAATCATGACAGGACATTGATGACGAACATGAAAATACAGCTTGTCCATGGCATAGGAAGGATTTGGGATCCTAAAAAGGACTGTCCTACGAAATCCTAAGCTAGGTAAGAATATTTTCTACCTAAGCTATGTCACTTAATATAATTCTTATTGTAACCTAAATCTTCCTATTCTACTTTGTTGGTTGATCGGCATCGTAACCTAAGCTCTGTCCTAAATGATATGGAAAGGTTACTAGGATATTAAAATTAACCTAGATCCTAATACTATTAGGTTTTATGATGATCTAACCTAATGCCTAGAACTATTATGTTTTGAATTAATCTAACCTATGTGGAAACTACCTAAGGCTATGTGTTAAGACCTATGGTGGAAATTTTTTGTTAGGGTTATATCCTAAGGTATATATTATAAACTACCTAAGGTCTAACCTAATCAATTTGATCTATCCTAAACTAATAGGTATAAAAGGGGAATCAGATGGTTGCATGCTTTAAGGGTGATAGTTCCTATGGCATTTATGTTATTGATAAGGTTTTGAATGCATAGGGTACTACCATTTTTTGCAGGGGCTAGTTTACTTGGTAGAGCCTTATGTGGAAGTGTCACTAAAATGGAATTTCATGTTAATTTTGATTTGGCATTTGCCAGACTTGGAAAGCGGTACCAAGGAAGGATAGGATGGAAAATTAGAATTAATAAAACTTATTGTTTTCAGTTTTCATGCACAAACCATCTTCGAAGTCATGCAAGCGGGTTTGTTTGGGGTTGTTTCACTTTCCATGTTTCCTGATTTTTGCTCTGCATGCTCTCTGGTTTTTTGAACCAGCAGATTGAACTACACTTAATGGCTATTTTTGAAGTCTTAGACCTATTCTCAGTTCATGGGATGTATCAGAGGCTCTATGGAAAAAGAATATGGTTATTTGATCTTTCGTGGAGAAGAGAAGAAGTTATGATCTTAGGTGGAGGTCTCCTTTGATTTGGAAAAATTACTATCAGGCATGATAGGATCTAATCTTTAAGATCTCTTGCTTTCTTCTAAATGTTTCATTAAAACAAGTCTGCTCTTTTGAGATTCTTGTCTTACATGTTTTATCATGTTACTTGCTTGTTGGGTTTTATAATCTCTGTTATCTTGGATATGAATCCATGACAAAAAAAATCAATGTTAGTTTGGAAACTTTCCTTGTGTTAGTTTATTAATGAAACATGCATGCAAAGCTTGTTTTAGTAGCTCTGCTTTCCATTTCTAGAATTTGTATTCAAGGTTATTGTGTTGGAACAAACCTTCATTATAATATGTGAATTCTAAACTTTATGGGAACCTTGAGTTCCATTTGAGATTGTATTTGGGATTCGTATTTTGATATGAACTTGTGTTGGAATTTCTTGTTGTTTTGAACCAGTGTTTGGAATCCTGGGTAGCTCTGGACTATTGTTCGAAGTTTGTATATGGCTATATACACGTATTTTATTACTTGTGTTTCTCTAAACTGTTATGGAAGGTTCATATTTTACACCGCACTTGTATTTTGTTAATTGTATAGTTCTGAACTCTTGTTTGAAGCTCGTTTTTTTTGAGCTGGTATTAGGCCTTCTTGTTTAAAATATAAATTGGAATGGGAACTTTGTGTTACCCTGAACTTGTGATTAAAGACTCATGTAGCTCTGAACTATTAATGGAATATCGTATTTTATACTTCCCTCATATTGAAATACTTGTGTAGTTCTGAACTTTTGTTGATACTTCATGTTCGACTCCATTCTGGTATTTTGAGTCGGGTTTTACTTGTATTAAAAGTTTAAAAACTTATAACTCTGTTATGGAACTATTGCTCAAAGAAAACTTGGAGAATAGTTGACTGAGTTGTTGGGTAAACTCTGTGAGATCTTAATTAAAAACATCTTTGCTTGATGAATGGATTTGGTAATTCTTCTCTGATAATTTTTTTGTCTTTTCTGAGATGGAAATGGTATTTTATCGGGGGTATTCTTTTCCCCTCTATTTTGTTGAAACCTGCATCTTCAGATAGTTTAAAATAAGCTCTAGGTTTTGTTTAAAAGAAGAGTTATTTACTTTAGTGCTCTTAATTGTTTTGGTGGCATTACTTTATCTCTGCTGAGATTGTTTTTTTATTATAGTACTTATTGAATCGAGAACTAATTACTCTTTTGTAATGAAATATTGAAACCTAACAATGGGATTTTAGTCTTTGAGTTCGTTGATACTTTTGAACATGTTTAGCTTACTGATCGTTTTGTTTTTCTATCTCTTATTGGATATAGTAAATAAACCTCATGTCTTCGTAAAATAAAGGAATGTGATTCCTTTAGAACATAATGTTGTTTTTGGGACTGTTATGTGTATTTCATTATGAGAGTAGAATTGAAACTCGTGTTTATTGAAGGTAAAGAATTGTAAGGAAAATGGCAGTGTGCTTTCTTCTTACTATGAGTCAATTTTTTTCTCTCTTTTGGGAACTAGCTTATGAATTTATATGTTTGAATTAAAAGTGGAAATTCATTTTTCAGTACAATAAAATGAATTATTGATTGGATCGTTTTCTAATTAAGATCCCTTTCTTTCTATTATTGGGATAAGTTCATTGGTTGAAATTTTCTGTTTTGATTCTCTTATGAAATGGATATTTCTTTATGAGTTATTTTGTCTTCCTTGTTCAAATCATTTGTAGAAATGATGTAGGAAGAGATTAGATGATTCAGTTTTGTTGAATATAAAATGTAAGCTTGTTTGGCAGACTATTTGTTTGACAAGGCTTTGCTTTGTTTGGTTTGAGATGAGTAAGTTTTGTCTCTTTCACTCTATTTTTTTATGGACCCTCCTTGGATGGACTCGAGTAGAGATTAACTCTTGTATGAGTCTTCTTTGATTTTTGAATGTTGGTTTCAAATCTTTAAATGTTAACTTCTAATATGTGGAAATAGATTTAGACTTACAGGTAGACTATTTGATTCTCTATTCCTTCCTCAATTGAAATGATATTCTATTCTGATGAATATCTTAAATGTTAAATCTTGAGGTAGTTGTCCTTTAAATGAAACAGTTAATTCATGTTATGAATATGTTTCTATTTTTCGTATGCCTTGTGTTTAGGAATAGTTTGTAATGATTCTTCTTTTTCTTTTTCTTAGGAGTTAGATGAATCATCCTAATGAGAACCATGCTTTATACCCTTCTTTTGGTTAAAGCAAAGATAAATGTTGTATTCTATTATAATAGAATTAGGAACAATGAGATGATATGATCTATTGGTTGCTTAAGGATAATTGATAGGATCAATTAAACTTAAATTTTGTAAGGCAGATATAGTGGTTTTTATTCTGTTCTTTTATTGGAAGTGAATTCAATTGGTTAAATGTACTTATTTTCTATTTCCTATTGCTTATATTGATATTTATGATGTAATAATTGTCTCATTAAAGAAGAGTTGTTTTAATGGAACAATTAATGGAATGCACTTCGTTTTAAGGCTTAGTGCTTATCATGCTTAGTTCATTAAACTGACCCATGCTAGAAATATTTTAGATGGACTTCGTAAGTGATTAAAGAAGGAAAAACTTATATGACGCATTCGATGATTTAAGTCTGACTCTTGTAAAGAACTCTAATTCATTCTTGAGATTGTATTGAAAAAGGAAAAGTAGTAATCTTTTATAATGAAGATGGTTGTTATGCAGTATACCTAAATACATAAGTCTTGTAAATCTATAAGTTATAAAGATAAATTGAAAGTTGAGAGTTTACCTGTATTGGTTGTGTAAATTATTTTTTACTTGTATAGAAGGGATGGATTCTATCTTGTTGATATTCTTCATATTATTTATATGTTAATTGGTTATCTTTTAATAAGTTGGATAGAGGAATTTAGTTCAATCTCCCTACTTGTTATGCAGCTTGTTAAGTTGCATAATATGAAATTTGTTATCTAAACTATATAACTTAGTAATGTAACGTGTGATGAATATACATTAAGAAATGTGGACATTGGGTAGGATAAACCCTAACACTTAACATGAAGAGAAATACTTTTTCTCTTTCTTAATTTCTCAGAAGCCAAAAAGGTTTGGAAATATGACTACAATTTATTAGACTTCATTTTTTATGAAGTATACTTTATATTGGATATATTCTGGCATTGAACCTTTCTAGAAAGTTATTGTACTTTTTAAATAAGACATATTATAATGTTAGACAATTATGGTTAATTGGAATTTTAACTATGTGTTCAAATATTAAAAGTGACCCTAAAATTAACAAATTTCTTAATGGGATAAATGAGGAAAATTTTAAAAAGAACTTATTGAGTGTTGGATTAGGGATTGACAGTGTTGCTTTAATCAAGAATTAATTTAGACTATCAATGTATTAACAATCTCCTTGGGGCTATGTACATCTCAATGAGGCAGTTTCTGTAGGATGTTGGAACACACCAAATATAGGGATATATGTTCGAGAAGGCTCAGGTGTTCTCAATAATAAAGAGTTGTAGTTGACATGTGGTATCACCCTTCCACATTTATCATCTAGATCTACACACATCTGGAACTCAGACTTGAACTTAGTTTCTCTTTAGGTCTGGATAGGAACATATTTAACATAGGAATTAGCTTCCAAAGGCTCAGGGCACGTTGGCACATTCAGATGTCTTAGTTCAAATGATTATGCCCATCTACCCTAAGCCTTTATGAGTGTCTTCCTATAATATGTTATGTTTCTATCTAGGGCTAGCGTTAAACCCAGAACAAGTGGACTGACGGTAGTTAGTAAAGACCAATCATGATAATTGAGGTGTGAGGTGAAGGATGCATTCCAATATGATGAGTATGCCATATAGGAATAGTGACATACATAGTATGTTGTAAATATTTGGCCAAAGTATCACAAATTACTGGTTGTGTTTTCCTACTTAACCAAATTTAAAACAACATGATATCAGATGAATATTGGTAACAAATATTCAGATATGTTCTTTAAATAGATAACTCAGTACCTGGTGTAGGGCATGATGACAAATTATACGAAGTATATAATAGGTATTCAATGCATAAGATAACATAAATAGATCAGTAGCTTACCGAGTTATGAAATGAATAGATCGGTAAATCACCGAGTCATTACAGTTACCTATGTTTATACATTGAATTTGATTAGCACAGAATGTTTGTTCTAAATAATGCTTTATTTCTAACAGTGAATATTATTAAATAATTTTTTTTCCTTGTTTATAAATTCTTAAATTGGGAATGTTACAAGCTTGGGCTAAGATTTCATTTATGGAAGGAATATGAGGAAATCGGGAAGCAACTAGTATGTCATTGAAAATAGCATGGACCTCACGGACATTTCCATCATTGTTTGAAGTGTCACTGGCTTGGTTGGAAGATGGAGCATGATTAGGGAATGGATTCTTGAAGATGTGTAGGATTTGTTTAGTGAGTGCATTCGGGGTATCCAAGACTAGAACTCTATTGTCTAACATTTCTTGGATGATATTCTTGAAGGTGATGTAGTTATTGTTGCTATGACCTTTGACACGATGATAGTTACAAAATTCATGTTCCTTATACCTTGTGGGCATGGGTCTCTCAGGATCAAAACCAGTATGTAGTTTAATAGGTGGAAGGGTAATCGCACTAGCCTTAACAAGCTTTTCTAAAATAGAATAGTAAGATTCTCCTATCGAAGTGTACTTTCATTGTTCTCATATAAACTAGAAATCTTTGATGAGAGAGAGATTAGAAGGAGGCTTGGCTAGGTTTGATTGATGAGGGGGACCAGCCTTGAGAATTATGGTATTGGCAAATCCATTTGGTTTTGAATAGTTATTTTGTTGTTTCGAAGATGAAGAAGCATAATTTTATTTGAATGCGATGTTCTTGTTAAGAAGTTGAATTTTCTTCTCTTTGATAGCATGAATTTCCAATTTCCATGCCATGGTGAATTCCTTGTCAAAAGTGTGAAAGGTCTATACCTGCAGAGTTGGCGAGATGTAGATGGAAAATAAGATAGTAGAAAAGGATAAGTTACCCATGGGGTTAATTGAGTTACTGTGGAGGTGGTTGGTAGAGGTTGGGTAGAAAGTGTGAGTGGAAGAGAAGAAAGTGTCATGGGTAGTGAAGAAGTTATGGATGGTAGTGGTGGTATGGGTGGTAAGGAGGTCATGGGTGATGGTAGAGGTTTTGTGAATCGCTTGGGTATATTAGACGTTCATGATGAGGAGGTGGGCTACTATGTTTTTGGTTTACCAGTGGAAGGAGGTTACTTTTCTAGGGTCGAGGGGTGAGGTCCTAGGATGGACGGAAGGGGTGAAGGTGACAATGGTGTGGTAGGTGAGGTTGGTGTATGAGGTCTAGGATGTTGGGTCTTCTTTTTAGGGGCCAGAGTAAGTTTAGTTTTGGTTTAGGAAGATGTGGATAAATCTAATTTGATGGGTGGGTGAGTAAGGCTTGATGTTGGCATGACCCCTAAGTTAGATATGGGTTTAAGTAAGGGAGATGATATAGGTGTGGGAAGGTGTTTAGGTGTAGATGTATGTTGGGTTGTGGGCAGAGGTGCGTGTTGGGCTATGGGTGGTGACATGGAAGGTTTTGAAATAGTTGTAGTTGTGTTTGGTGTGGTCACTTGAAACACTTTTGGATAGATATTGGAGGTGTTGGTGAGTGACAACTATATTTGGGTTGAAAAAGGAAGTAGGAGGCATCCCAAAAATAAGGCTCTATCAACATAATCCAAGTGGTTGGCCAAGCATGAAAATGGTACTGCTGTAGGTGGGCTGATATGGATTGAGTAGTAACCCCCATAAAATGTGTTTGAGACATAGGGAAATGGCTACCTTTAGATTCTCTAGGTAAAAGAGCCAAAAGCAAATCAACATGATCTTGCAAGTCTGATGGACAATGGTCATCCAACAGCAATGATATTCCGACAGGATCCTCCATGGGTAAAGGAGAGGATGGGCTAGATGAAGTTTACTCTCCTTGTGATAGTGTAGGTTGTGGACATGTATCTCCTATGAGTAGGAGAGTTGCTTGTACATACCTAAAATTGTAAGGTACTACATTTTCGAAAATATGTTACACATGCCCCAATGATGATACAGGTCTCCTCACAAGGTGTTCGGAATCCAAAAAGGCTCGCCAAGTATATGCTTGTATCCCACATGCCCCGCTCATCCTCCACATGCTTTGTTTTTCCCCTTTCCCCTTGTTTTCTAGCATTTTAGGCTTCAGTGATGAAATTGCTACCTTGCCTAGGTGGTGGTCCTGTGAACGCCGCCTAGGACAGGGTGGCGGTCTAGTAACCACCACCCTACGTAGATCGGTGGTTTTGTTCACATTTTATAGATCCTTCCAATGATCACGTCAAACGTAAATCTTGAGTTTTACACATTTTCTTCAACCACTTTTACTTGCATTAATGTTTTTGGTCCCCTGGTAAGAGTGATTTTCCTTTATTTATAGTGAAAGAGATCAAATGGGAGTTACCCTTTGGTAAATGCATTGGTTATAAATAGCCAACTTGTTTTCAAGAAAATGGCCCCTCATCTTCTCAATTATATTATTCATTCTTTAAATTTCATTCTTAGAATTATATCAATTTCATGTTTTCTTCCATTGTTGGTCTTTTAGAGGTCATATAATCTTCTTGTCTCAGTCTTGTTCCATTTTTGTTTCATACAATCAATTTAGCATAGAATAGCTTCATTTCTAGACTAGAATCCATAAAAGTTACAGGTTTTATTTTGTCACAAGGATAGATTCTAAAACTCTTGGTACACTTATGTTGTATTCCCGTAATAAATCTCACTAGGAATTGCATAGTCAAGCTCTGTTCACTTGCGCTATCCCTCTCCTACTCACATTGCATTCAGTCTATATCTAAAGCTACCATTGTTCGAATGCCATCTTCTATTGATACTATCATATACACACTTTTTGGATTCACGAGGATAGGAAGGAATGAGAAGATCACATTGACAAGATGAAATCACACACAACTAGATTTACCATTGTTCTGTAAACTCCAGGTTTGAGCTATCAAATTTCTAGTTACAACATATCAAATAGAGTACTGAATTATTTCATTTCATTTAAAATATCACTCTCGATATCACCGGGGAAGCTGTGGGGATTGATAGTTTCTGAGAAAATTTGATTCATTCCTCTCTTCTGAGGTAGGATCGAGAGCCTTTCAATTTAATATTTTAGTTACTTAGATATTTAGGATAAAATCACAACTGCACGGGAAAATAGCCATACCAGGATACTTTGCTTGTTTTTATTATGTTACTAGATTAGTTTTCCATTTTATAAATATAATAGAGTATATGCTCTTCAATTTCATTGAAATACGTCATTGAAAATACAAAAATAGAAGAATGCTTACATAGTGTAAATAATCCTTTCATAATTAGTTTATTAAAGTTAGTTAAAAGTTGAATCATTTTGTATAACAATCATAGGACCTAGAGAGCCTAGAGAGTATATATTTGAACCCATAGTGCCTCAACCAAATCTACCCATGACATTAGATCATATAGATAAGGACCTTAGGATACAATTCTTTCGTGCGACAACAAACTTATAAGCAATTAGTGAGCAACTAAGAGGATTAAATGTCGAAGACTTCAAATCTTATACATTCTTGTCAAACCATCCAAACTATATATTGCCTTGATAAAACATCTAAATGACTGTCCAAGGATTCAAATGAGAGAAAAAATTTGGCTGTGATCCTTGGTTCCATAGCCTAACATGGGAGAATCCTCTCGACATAGACACTAACTTACGTATTCAAGTTTCCAGAACACCTTTTAGGTACATAGAGGCTGAAAAGGCATACGATTACTGGATAGTTGGGAGAAGGGATTGATTCTTCACATGACCATAACAGGTCCACAACAACCACGAACTCACGGTTGTGATCCCCAAGTCCCACAACCCAACGGGCCTATAAATCAGTTAAGTATTGACACCATCTTGAGAACGATGGTATTTATATCCTCACCACTCCTACCAGATATCATCACACAATTCTCCATGTTAAATATAGAAGCCAATCAATCTAATATTTTCTAGGCTAGACCAAAAAATCATCCATAGTTTAAAAATCCACTGAAATTTCCCATCACCATTTTATGACCTTGTTTGGAGATATATATGAAGCTCCCACAAGTCACTTCCCATGTATCCAACAACCAAGAAAAAATATCTCGGTAGAGCTTGTCATCGATTGGAGCCTCTGAGCAGCCATTATATCTGAACAAACCATTACACCAATTCAGGTTAGGAGGGCCTTCTTCGCCTTAGATTCACATATTCCATTATTACGTATTGAGGATATAAGATTACCCAATTAGATTGTCTGTATCTATTCACATACAACATTCATCAACTATCTCCACATGAGCTCAGGAGGTCGGGTATGTGAAAGAGGTACTTGTAGATTTCCCATGCTCACATGTCACTTTTCCATCGTACACAATTGGTGAACCCAACATGAACAAACAGTTCATACTCTTTTATTTTTCATTTCTTTCATCCACCTTCACTCTTTCCCATTATTCTGTGGGATTTCATATACCCCCCGAATATGTCAAGATACGATGCATATGGTAGGCCTCTCTCAGGTCTCGAAGTAAACTATAGTCAAACAAATAGACAACCATCACCCTCTCTTTTTTCATGGGCTGATAACTATTCAAGTAATTACTTGGCATCTCAAACTCCCCCTCAAAGAACTAGCTCAAGTTCTTCATTCCAAATTAAGGAGTTTGATCAGTTTACACAAACACAACAGCCAGATCCCTCAGGCTCTAATAATATGACGTTTACTGGAGAATCCACTTCATCTCCTTGGGTCTTGTTCAGACCACAGATCAGTAGACAGTCAGACCCACTCCCTTTTTTGGATGAGGAGTACTTAACACGCTTCGCTAAAAGTGAACAATGCTTCAAAAATATGTATCCGTCTATAGGGAGTTTACAAATACAATCTGATACCCTGTTCTAAGAAAACACCCCCATTCCTCCACCTATGGGAAATACCCTCGGTGAAGCTTGGCAGGGTAATGATAAATTCATAGCAGGGTATCACACCCCTTTACAACCTCAAGGTATACAACAAACACCCTTAAGGAAAAGCACTATCTCTTCACCACTAGAGGTCATTTCATCCTTAGCTGAAAAGGTTAGAGGGATGGAACTTTCTCATGCAAACCAAAATTCATATTTTGGGAAAACAGGAATCCCCAACCCTCTGCATCACTCTAGTCAGGTGTACCTTGTTATAGGAACATGTACGTTAGGCATGCCTCCTCAAAATCCTTATAGTTACCCACAACAAACACCAACTAGGACCGCATTTTCAAATGCTGCTCTAGTAGAAAACATGACACCTCCTGGCTTGGCACCAAACAACCTATACCAAAACAATGCTCCTCTTTACCTAAACATTTATTCAAAATCACCACAAGGAGACATGTTCTCTTCTCTCAGGATGTTCGTTTAACCACATGGATTCCCTTATGTCCCTACAAATGCCTATGCTATGCCATATAAACAACCCATTCCACCTCCACCCCCTCAGCAGGCGTCATCGATGGTTGAAAACCTATGCAATAGGGAACTTATTCAAAATATTTGAAAGAGCCCTTAGACTTCACTATACGAAGCGTCATGCTTCCAAGACGTCTTCCCAATTTGCCCAAAGTACAAAGGGGAAGGGAGATCCTGAATGCACATATTAAGGCCTACGCCACAGCCATTCGAGAACTGCTCCCCTGGGATGGAGTTGTTGCTAAAATATTCCCCAAAACTTTAGAGGGAATTTCCCTCGATTGGTATTACAAAATACCTAAAACCTCCATCCATTCATTTAAACAAATCGTTTCATAGTTCATTAAGGCGTTCGACATGAAAACATTGTTGAGAACAGGAATCAGGGAATTCTTGCATATTAAATAAGAATACAATGAATCTGTTGTTCATTTCATCCAAAGATGGCATATAGTCCTCTATTCTTCAGCAAGTGCTCCAAACATGGATCAGATGGAACTATGTGATTTATTCCTTCAGTTCTCTCAACAAAGAGATAAAGGAAGAAGTTCAGAAGTTCCCACTAAGAACTTACGATGAAGTGCTTGAGAGCGCCCTCCGATTAGATTAAGCTGTAATAGATAGCGGTCGCAAGGCATATAGAATAAATGGGAGGTTAATCATCTCCCAACCAAAATACTACAACTTATCCTACTACCAAAAACGCCAATAAAGGGCCTAAAATCCTTAACAAGAACCACGGGGTCACAACAGATTGAGTAACTGACCAAGCAAAAAAGGAAAATGTTGTAAATGCATTCCACCACCGGTTAATAATCAATGAAACAACAATTTTACCCCAACAATTAATGCGGGTGGATTTTAATCATCCACAACGGAAACAACAACAACAATGATGAAAAGATCCAGACATAGGGTCTAAGTCAAAACTCAACTGGAGATCAGAGTCAAAACCAAAGGCAACATAGACTGCAAAACTTTAATCTCTAATAGTCAACAGTTTTAATCAGAGTTTTCGGACCACAACACGTGCCAAACCAACAAAGCCTCAGGAATTATAATCCCAATTTCATATTGTGGTTTCCACAAAATATCAAGGCTATGACACTAGGACTTGCTCGTGACTAACAATAAATTACATGCAACGTTTTGCCAGAGGATCAAAAGACAACTCTTTCATAGATATGTTCTTAGCTGATTCCTATAGTCACTGACGCCAAGTACTTATCACAAGGGTAGTCTCCCCTAAAAACGCACCCCTCAAGATCTTCAATGATTTGCTCCCAAATCATTCTAATAACAAAAAATATAAATCCAAATGGGACGAACAAGGGTTTCATAATGATAGGAAACAATGATTATGAAGACTTCGACTCCACTAAATCCACCCTGTCGTACCCACAATTAGGAAATTAAGCCACGAACCAAAATAGTCAGTTTAGTGGAATTAGACACTGAGCTACACGTGGAAGACCATAACAAGGACACAAGAGTATTCCTCTCAGCCCAAATCCAAGTTACCCATTTTAGAGCCAAATAGCATAATCAACAAACGCTAGTAAAACCCGTAGGTGCCTATGATTTAATTAATGACTTAACTAAAGACCTTTTCTCACATCTCCTTTCTGGACTTGCTGAAGAAATCTCCCACCCATAGGGCTTCTCTTCTTAGAATCATTAGGCTTTAGTTCATTTAATTAACATCACTCCTCCTCCCGAAATGCATAGGTAAACCATATAGACTTTGATATTCACCCTCCGGGGCAGCTGGATAGGGATACCAAGTTCATATTCGACATAAGAAAAATGTCGAAACAAACGCTGAGATTTCACGATAGAGGTGATCCAGCCTTACATTTACAAGTGTGGGTTTATAAAAATTATGTTAACATGCGCAATGGTTGACAATGGGGTAGTAGTTAACATAGTCCCCTTCTGCTTTCCTTACAAAAGTCTAGGGTATGGAGAGAAAAAATGTTCCACGACTGTGGAATACACTAAGAGGCTATGATAGCCATCAAAGCCACTTTGATTGGAACTATAATACTATTGGTCACCTTAGGACCCAAAAAAATCCTCACTGAGTTTTATATTATAGATCAGGAAACCAACTATAATATGATCCTCAGCCGACCATGGATACACCGAATGAAGGCAATCCCTTCTACGTTATTTCAAGAAATAAGATTTCTACACTTAGGGAAAATATTCGTGGCACAAGGTGACCCAAAACCTTTCAATATACACCTAGCTGATTTGAAGAAAAGACTGGGTGTTCACTCCAAGTTTGAACTCACAAAAAATCAACTCATCAAACCAATTAATTCAAAACCAAAAGAAGAGTTGATACCCATCACAGAGTTAGAAGTTACAAATCCAGCCGAGGACATTCCAACACTCAAAAGTGAGACCAATGTTATAAAAACAGTGTCACTAGTGACTACAGCAAAAAATTTTGAGTTGCTAGAGAAGGACTTACCTATTCTCCTACCATTTGATTCTATGGGTATGGGACACACCCTTTCAATTGCTTCTCTTCTATCAGATGAAGTTTTTATGGTAGAATTAACTGAAGAAAAAGAAATAGATATGACAGATATCCCAACATCCATTTTCCCAATCAAGTATTGGACTCTCCACTTTGATGGAGCTAGAATGTCACTTTAGAGATGGGGTGGGAGTAATATTTACTTCACCCAAGGGAAAGATCCTACCTTTCACCTTTAAATTAAACTTCGAATGTACAAACAATTGGTTTGAGTACAAATCTCTCCTCCTTGGAATCATTCTAGCTAAAAGTAATTGGTGTTAATGACATTAGAATATTAGGAGACTCGTCAATTAGTAGAAAACCAAGTCTCTGAGGTGTATGAGACTAGAGCTAAACATTTACAGCTCTACAAAACAGCAGTATTAGATTTGAGTAAAGGATTTAACTTCATATCAATTAAAGCAATCCCGCGAGAGAACAAAACCTTCTCGTAGATTCGATAGCAACCTCAAACTTCACATTTCACCCAAAACAGTGAGTTGGAGGACTATCAAAATTCACAATATCCCTTCGTACCGGACCGTTAGTGCATAAGATACGTCAACAAACTCACTCCTGACTAATGGAGGGATAGCTAAGAATGACATCTACTATCTTAGGTCACATTGATAGTGATACAGCCACTCTTCGATTACCTTAAGTTCCTATCCAGAGTTACACCTTGCTCACCCATCACATGGTATGATTTTTCCTTAATCCCACATGTCCTCTTCCAAAATTTACCCCCCAGGGTAAATTTGATAACATGCTCAGAAAATCTCAAGTCCATAGGCATATTGATCTCGATATCTATGAGATAGAACATCATTGTTTCGGAGGTTCTCTCAGATACTTTTTCTAACTCCACCTAAATTTCAGAAGAAGGGAGCAAGCTTTTCTAATAGAAGAGACCATGTGACATAAATGGTTAGAATGGAGGAAGAACCAAGAATTTTGAATTTGAGATCCTCGTTATCTCTAGAAAAAATTGTGAAATACACGGCTAAGTCCTCAAGTAACATTAGAAGCAATTGGGACATTTGGGGATAAATAAATGACAGCGGCATTACGGCCGAAAAGTCACGGTCCAGGCGATTATCACCAAACAAGCATTTGGGACCAATCGGGCCAGAAGTCACGACGGCAATGGTGCAAAAATTCCGATCTCATGCCAAAAGAGGAAGTAATAAAACTTGGCTAACCAAGCTGAGAGAGGCAACTGAGCCCATTTGAATATTCACAATGGGTATCGCGATACCGGCCGGTTCGCCCGAAATCAGCACAATGGAAGATACCACATGTGCATAGATTTTTAGGATATTAACAAAGTATGTCCGAGGGATGACGTGGGATTGCGATCTATTGATGTTATCATTGATGCAACAACTAGATGCGAACTGTTCGTCCCTCATGGACAGCCGGGACAAAAGAGGAAAATTCAATGTTTGACCTATCTGAACATGATCAAATCGGCCATAACTACATTCATGACTCCCTGGGGAGCTTATTCCGATGTTGTCATGCAAAATTGGATATTTCTGGAACGAGCAGCGCTACGTATCTCTACGCCACATGACATACTGGATATTCCATTATCTTTTCCATATGAGGGTAGATATATTTAATGTAAGATGAAACATTTTCGGCTCCAGGTCAAGAAATTAATGTGATCATTCCCGTCAAATGACTATGAAAACATCCTGCTCATGACCCATCAAATAGCTGCCCGCACATCAAGAGGCCTATAGACTTGTGTGCATTAGTCTGACAGAAGGCAAAATGCTGGGCAAAATTAGTATCGTTCACGAGGAATCGATGTTGTTCCAAGCCAAAGTATTCATAGTTCAATCGAAATGATCCCACCATTTAGGATTTGAGTCTAGAAATTAATTGATTTTTTTAAGAAACTTAGTGGGCAATCTAAAGGTTCATCTAGATTTACAGTGTTTTACTCGGTAGCTGGGAGTGCAATTAAGAGGCTATTAAAGTCATCATTATTTTCATCTGATTGCAGCACATGGGACAGTATGCAATGGAGCCTTCAAAGCAAGTTAATATACAATCATGTTCACTCCACCCATGCTAATGCCTTCTAAACTAGACCGCCCTGGTTGATCCTATAGATTTTGAGCCATTTCCATGTTTCCCTTTCTCCTTCATCCTGGCTCAATTTTTTTATGATAAATTTGGAACGTTGTTGGGCTATTGTCATTAGTTGAAGGAGTTTATTGGGTATGAGACATGTTACTCATAGGCAGAGAGAGATTTCTTTGTGATAGCCAGTGTGTTGCAGGCCCTTGTAGTGGACTCCTTGCATGGTGATCCAGGCCCTTAGGGTCATTCTAATAGACTGAACATGTACGCATGTTACTCATGGAAGGGTCAATAAAATACAAAGCTTGATGGATGTATTCTTCCCCTGCTAATGTTTTCTTGCATTCTTCTTGCCCCTTTGTAATCTTTCTACAAGAATATTTTAAGTGTCAAATCATTACAGACTGGGTTAGCTTGACAGGAATTCCACTAACATTGAGGTGATGCTTGGTCAATTTTGACTTTCCTGAATGCATTTTGCTAGACTTCATGGTGAACTAGGTCATCACCATCTTCTACATGTCCACTTTGCCTACTGTATTTCATCACATTTGGATCATTACTCTCACACCCTACCTTTTCTGGTGCCACATCACCGCTTTAGAAGGTAGGCTTTCGATTTTATGTATTTTCTCTCCCTAAGTCCCTTGGAAATTTAGATTAGAACAGTTAGCTCTATCCTAAAGCATTAGAGTAGACATGCTGGCTAGGTATGCATTAGGAGCATAGAACCAACTTTCTCTGGAGGTCTGTCTCAAGTAGCAAGTCCCACAACTTGGAGATGCAGTAGTCCACTGTTAGTGGTCACATCATCACTGTGAGTTCAAATACATGCAAAGGATGGTGCTATTGATTTGGCCCACTAACGAGCACCACACAGTTGTCTTCTGTACTTTGGAAATGCCACAAATGGTTAGAGCTTCCCCTACAAAAGGAAATTGACATATCATGCAGTAGAGATCTCTGGAGCCAATATCTAGACACTACCTCCAGCCCTTCTCCATGTGGAGTCTTGACTTGATAGGTAACACTTCTCTCCCTAATCGAACTGAAATGCCATTGACTTTTTACATTACAGCCATGGAGGAAGATTTTACCAAAGATCTTGAAACTAGGCCATGCTTCGTTACCATAGTACCAAGTTCAGTAATTTAGAAATACACACTTGAATCCTCAAATTAACTATCAGGTATGGTGATTTTGCATTTAATTATCTCAGATAATGGCACGGGGATTGCACTTTACACATCACGAAGTACATAACCTATGTACCAAGTTCAAGATGCAAATCCAATTAAACAAAAATCTCTTTACCAATGAAACCTCAAGGTAGCTCTCATGGTGAAAGCTAAGAGCGATAATGAAGCTTCTCCAGACTAGGGTCTCATCAAAACTAGTCAAGGATTACAAGGGAGATGGGTATCTAAAAACTATCATCCAGCCTTTTGGGCTCATCAAAGAATGGGAAGATACACCATCAGGAGCATACTCCTTTCTGACTGGTATTCATATTAACAAGGTAGTTGTCCCACTTAAGGATGAACTTCCCGAATACCATCCATTAAACGTCATCATTGACACAACAACTAGATTTGAGATTTTGTCCCTAATGGATGGGTTATCAGGGAGGCACACCTCAAATCAGAATATCTGAACAAGACCAAGAAAAAACCACGTTTATAGCTGCCTTAGGGAACTTATTACTACGATGTTATGCCATTTAGTCTCAACCAACATTGGTGCTAGCAGTACTAGCAAAAATGTCAATGAGCGATACACATATATCAGGGAGATCTTAGTTCATAAAATCATGGACAGCCAAATCGATAAGACAACCGGTGTAGCCAAGGCCAGGAAGCATTGTGCCCACCTGGAAGTGCTCTGCATCATTCTTTCACGTTTCATCAAATACAGAGTCACATGGAAACCCAGAAAAATGCATGTTTTGTGCACACTAGGAGGTGAGGAACTCCTAGTGAAACTATCAATTCCTATGCATCATGAGGGATTGATTGTAGACATAAAGCATCAAAATCATGGGTTGTTCTTTGAGATAACTACCCACCATCAGACAATTATGGCATTTTAGATAGTTTCATTTTGGAAAGCTCATTTTGCAATCCAGAGATTTGTGGTCTAGGAACTTAATTTTTGTTGTACATCCTGATCAAAAATTTATTGAAAAAGGATTACTGCATTATTTGGGATTCAAAGGACATGCTCTTGAGACCTTCATCAACTATTTTCAAAGGCTTCTCATCAAGTTCGTCAGATAAGTCCTGACGTTAATGCATACCTAGACCAGCATACATGGCTTTGATCTTATCTTTCACTAGGCTGACAGTATGTCTCACTAGCCTGCATGTTGGGTCAAGAAGGACGACGATAAACGAGAATGTACGGTCTATTTTATCAGCCGAACGTTGCTTGATTATGAAACACGTTGATACGCAAGAATAACCGAGAATGCCTTACATAGATCTTTACAACCAAATGTTTAAGACATCTACATGCTAAATCAAGAAGCACCAGGGTCATTATAAAAAAAGACCATTTTACGACACTTCTTTGCCTCACGCAAGGGTCTTTTTCTAAAAAGGTTGGACACTTTATAACCTTAATAGTGGTGAATTCAAGGTTAAACTTTTGTAAACCAAGGAAGTGCCATTAAGGGACAAATCATTGCTAGATCTGGTTAGCTGACATGTGCTTCGTTAGATAGAGGTAATCTAGGTAGGATCTGGAATTTCTCGATGACATGCATACTATTACATCTTGGTAAACCAAACCTCCCATCTCTAAATGTCCTATGGTATACTGATATTATCAATTTTATCATGGACCATATGTATGCAGAGAGGTGCTACATCCGCAACAAAGAAGGTGGTTACAACCAGGTTTTCCATTCATGAAGCTAATTATAGTTATTACTAGAACAGTAAGTGGCTCTATCTTAAGGTTTTCAATGGAATGCTTCTAAAGTAGTGTTGACATGTGAAGAATCCAAGACTTGATTATCTACGAATTTCACATTGGAATATATGGAGGCCACTTTCGTCATGGTCAAACGCATACCGCTCGTGCCATACATCGAATGGGCTATTTTTTTCCCCACTCTCGAACACGACGTAGTAGAGTTTGTACGCAGATGCCATAAATGCCAAGAATTTTCCCACAAGATTCATCATGCTGTCATCAAGCTCTACAACCAATCATCGACTCGGAATGGCCCTTTCGGCTACATGGGGCCTAGTGTTTCACTCGAAATCCTTTCATTCCGTTTAGAAACAGATAAGGTTTAGGGCTAGGAGGAATACCTGTTTAAACGTCGAGATGGTGTGCGTTGTACCGTAGAGAAAGATCAGGTTGACTGCGAAGAACTCCTTTTTTGTCTTGGAAGGACTACCTGCAAATAAGAACACAAGACCACACGATATTGATTAGACAATAAATGACGGAACTGCCTTGGGCCCAGGAAATATAAAACTTCCTTTCGAAGGTGGTCAGCTCCCCTGCTCGATATGAATCAACACAAAAGACTGTAAAATATCAATTAAATTATTTTGTTGAAACGGGTTGGGAAAGGCTGGTTTCTGGTTGTAGTCAGGATAACCGATACTGGTTACTGGTAACCGATGTCGGTAGGGTTTAGGATCTGTAGGTTGGTTGTTTTGTGGGGTGGTTGTGCTGTAGGGTAGCTATGTTGTTTGTAAGGTTGGTTTTATGGGTGATATTAGGAAATGAGGTGATGAGAGGTAAAAGAATGATAGTTAGATGCAATGGCACGCTGGGTAGTGGATTCAGGAATGGATTTATGAGGACCTGTGATTCAAAAGCATAAGAAATGTTATAACAGAGGACATGCAAGATGTGACTTACTAGTTTTTGACAAAGATGCAAGTAGATCTCCTTTGCTGCAAACTCTTCTGGTTTCTCCACTCGTCTCTGCTCGGTCAAGTGAAGATCTGTGACTCTCTTGATCACTCCCCAAATGATCTCTGTTGATTCAAAAATCCTTCGACCCTCATCCAAAATGAAATTCCGATCCTTTCTTTTTGGTTTGGGGAGACCATTTACAGGGAACCGATGGCGGTTTACGTAACCGACGGCGGTCGAGTAGGAACCGGCATCGGTAAGGAAAAAAGTAGGCTGATTTTTAGTTAAAATAGCCCACCTTCCCTATGCTTTTTCTCCCAAGAGATTAGTTTGCGGGCTTGGTCAAGTGACTAGAAGGTCAGATTTTGGGTGTGAGAAAGGGGTCATTAGTCATGGGTTGTAAGATGTAGACCAAGTTATAGGTCTTAATTAGGTTAGTTTAGGGTTAGAGCTAGGTCATGATGAAGTGGCAAGAATGAGGTGGCAGGTGAGATGATGTGGATTTATTAATTACAAGGTAATTAATAAATAATTGTGTAAGGTTTAGGTGATGAGTTTAGGTTGCGAGATGAGATGCGGGTCACAAGGGATCGTAAGACACAAATTTGGTGTCTACATTAGCCCCTTATTGTCGTGTAGCTTGTTTTGTAGAGCTGCGCTAGACAATAATATGAAGTGGGTTTTCTCCTGTTAAGGATATAGGTAATCCCTCCTCAAATCTATCACAAATTGAGTGAACGGGAAATCAGGGATAGGGTTGATAAAGGGTAAATGGTGTAGAGGGGATGGTAAGGTGGTGGGGTAGGTCCAAGGAAGCAGACGTATGTTGAAATACAAGAGTACAACTAGGGTACATGATTTGATGAGCAAACCAGCAATGCATAGGCAAAGGTTGATAGTTTATCCAAACAAGGGTGATATAATCCTGGTATCCAAGGCATAGGAAGTAGCTCCAGGGTATATAACAGGTAAGGTACAGGAACGTTTAGGCATGTTCGGCAGTACCAAATGGCTAGTTTGGTTGAGATAAACGTCACGGTCTAGGTCTAGGCAAAGTTGGTCGACAGATCAAGTCAAGGACCTTAATCATGCTAAAACATGAACAGGTGAGCTCGATTGGACAAAAAACTATAGGATGGGTGGATAAGAGTGTATGTTGGTGATGTTGGGTAAGGTATGGAAGTGGTACGGCCTTGGGTCGGGCCAAATGGTTGGGGTGCGGCCTTGGGTCTGACCGGATGGGTAGGGTGAGGCCTTGGGTCGGGCCGGATGGTTACGGTTGCGGCCTTGGGTCGGGCCAAATGGGTAAGGTTGCGGCCTTGGGTCGGGCTGGATTAGTTGGTTGAGGCCTTGGGTCGGGCCAAATGGTTAGGGCCTTGCGGCCTTAGGGGTCGGGCCGGATTAGTTGGTTGAGGCCTTGGGTCGGGCCAAATGGTTGGTTGCGGCCTTGGGTTGGGCCGGATTAGTTGGTTGAGGCCTTGGGTTGGGCCGGATGGGTAGGGTTGTGAAATGGTTGGTTGCGGATTAGTTGGTTGCGGCCTTGGGTCGGGCCAAATGGTTGGTTGCGGCCTTGGGTCAGGCCAGTGAAGTCAAAAATGGCTAAAGAGCAATTGAACGTATATGCGATGTGGTAAATAGGCAATGTGGTGGGAAAGAGAAAGTAGTGAATAAGGGCAAAAAGTTGGGTGAAAAAGGAAGAAACCGATATCAGTTATATATGACCGGTACCGGTTAGATAACCGATGCCAGTTCCTTAGGGCACGCTTTAACCGGTATCGGTTCGATGTGAAAAACCTATACAAAGAAAAATACAGCCGGTCATTGTCACTTGTCTAATTTGAAAATCGATTTGAGTTGTCTGACATGGAGAGTGGAGATTGGAGCATTTGGTGCATGAGGTGGCGTTATTTGAATGGAGAAGTGAGTTGTTAGCGGGCCTGAGTGAGGAGGAGGCAGTAGGTGATTAGTTGAGGACCGAGAAGAGGACATTTGGAGCCATGGCCTAGCTAGGAGGAGCAGGAGGGGCTGGACCAGCTGGACCACCACCACCCATCCCACCACGACGTCGTGTCATCGTATGGGTAGGTTTGAAACCCCTCATTGTGTTCATTTTATTGCATTATGTTAAATTTGGGGTTTTGGGTAGGAATCCAAGTTTTTGATAAAATAATGAATAAATGGAAGTTGTTTTGAAAATAGAGAGGGTAGGTAGGGTAGTTAGGCGAAAACGGTAGGGTGGGTAGGTTTGTAGGGATTTTCAATGGGTAAAAGGGTAGTAATAGGAAAAAAAAAGGTTTGGGGGGCCGCGTCAGGTTCGGCTCCATGTTTTTACAGCGACCGATGTCGGTTGCTAAGCGACCGGCATCAGTCGCAAATTTCAGGGGCAGGGTGTTGTGTTGCTGACTGGCGCCGGTCGTATATCGGCTGGCGTCGGTGGGGTGGTTTTGGGGTTTGGGGTTTGTGTGGGTTTGGGTGGGTTATGGGTGGGTTATGGGTTATGGGTTATGGGTTGTGGCTTGGGTTGGTATGGGTTTGGGTGGGTTATGGGTTGGTTATGGGTTATGGGTTATGGGTTGGTATGGGTTTGGGGTTTGGGTGTATGGTTTGGGTGGTTTTGGGTGGGTTATGGGTTGGGCTTGGGTTGGTATGGTTTGGGGTTTGTGTGGGTTTGGGTTGGGAAGAGGGAGGGGGATAGTGGAGAAGATAGGGGTGGGTAGAGGGGTGGGTTTAGAGAGTCGGGGTGTGGTCGGGGGGATAAAAGGGGGTATAGGTAGATATCGTGATAAAGAGTAGGGCTAATGTAGTGGGTGGGTTTTGCAGGCACGTCAGCAGCTGACGATGCGGGACAGGATGCCCCCGCTGTTGGTGCGGATGCGACCACATGTGTCCGCAGTGCATTGGGCTATCATGCGCGAGGTGGGACTCGGCGGAGTCCAGCGATATAGAGTGATCGATAGAGATCATAGCTTGATGGTTGCCCTCATCGAGAGATGGGATCCGGCAACCAATGTGTTCCATCTTCCGACTGGGGAGATGACTATCACATTGGAGGATGTGTATCGCATCCTTCGACTGCCGATCGAGGGAGAGGCAGTCTTCCAGGTAGATTCTGAGACGGCCATGGACAGCATCCTATAGGTTTTTGGAGATGCAGCCGCGCTACTTACCTATCACAGCGCGAGTATCAGGTATGGTGATATGTACCGTGCGCACCGACATGAGACACGGCTTGCCGTGCTGATGATGATCGGGATCACCTGCTTCACCCTCCCGGACTCAGAGGGAGGCCGCTTTCCACGTGCATTGATGGGGGTGTTGCTTGAGATGGTGGAGGAGCACACCTGTTACGCTTGGGCACCAGTATACCTGGTGCAGTTATACAGGGAGCTATGGGGCTATCGCCGGATGAGGCGATTTGGGATTTGCTCTACATTTTTACTTCACTGTTGGGCATATGAGCACATCATATGCATCAGACCAGTAGGGTTACCTCAGCAGCCAGGGCCACAGGTCATATACAGATATGGCTTTCAGAGGTGGTTGGGGGTCGTGGGGTAGCCACGAGCAGTGCTTGCAGGGCGGGATGTCACCTATTATAGACATTTGTTAGAGGGCCTGACAATGGTAGATATTGTATGGAGACCTTACAGAGGTCATCACCCTCGCAGAGGAGCCCGCTTACAGTTGCGCCTGATCCAGTACACATTCTGGATAGCAAGACGGAGGCCGGGAGAGTACGAGAGGATACCCCTAGAGAGGGTACGCAGGCAGATGGGGCTGCGACAGGACGAGCCACCTCCCTTCCCTCAGTATAGGAGGGATGATGTAGAGGCCCCACTTCCTGCACCACAGCCCTTGGACCCAGATTGGGTTGCTGAGAGGCCAGCAGGTGATGGTGTAGATGATGCTGGTTGTACGGGTGGCATTCATGGTTTGGTGGGCTGGTCAGAGAGCAGCTAGGATAGCACCGCCGGCACAGCCAGACTTGGCTACAGTGATAGCAGAGTGAGATCAGCTCAGGGGCCAGGTGCAGTTATTACAGGGGCAGTTGGCTGCTGCACAGGCACAGATAGGTGTCCTACAGGGGGCAGCCTAGGCGCCGGTACAGGCACAGGTACAGGCACAGGCACACAGCCCCAGGCACACCACCACCAGCAGTAGCACAGCCACAGCCCCAGGCACAGGTACAGATACCACCACCAGCAGTGGCATAGCCACAGCCCCAGGCACAGGGGGGTAGCCCCAAGCACAGGGGGTACTGGCAGTAGGAGTCTGGGGACCAGCCCCAGTACCTACGGTGGCACGGGACAGATATATGGAGGCAAGAGCGGAGGCTCGGTACTATCAGGATGTTCTTGATAGTACCGGAGCTGAGTATCAGCCATATGCAGCACACCGAGCAGAGACATCACATAGTGAAAGATCGCAGGGAGGTGCAGCCACAGCCAGTGTGTCTGTTACAGGTAGGAGGCGGGAGGCAGGACAGGGACCAGCAGGCAGACAGGCAGAGGGAGGTGGAGAGAGCTGAGGGGTCCCTGCACATTTGTATATTGGACATGGGCACTGGTCTGTGAACCGGTTGTGTTGATAGAGGCCTGCGTGCCTACATTTATTCATTTATTGATTCATTATAGACCGGCCTGCGAGCCGAGTACGGGTTGTACAGTTGATACCGGCCTGCGAGCCGAGTATATTTTTGATATGAGGGACCGGCCTGCGAGCCGAGTCGAGATGTTTGATAGTTATTGCGGCCTGCGTGCCAGCTTTGTTGGATGATGAGATCACAGAGGCCCCGATGCAGGGCACATTGTATATTTAAAACTTGTATATATATATAGAGATGATGTTTTGATCCACATGTAGTGTTTAAAATGTTTTTAAGTATTTCGTCAATGGTTTGTGATATAGAATGTATGATGAGTTTAATTGACATGTTGATATATGGATGATGTTGATGTCTTTTGCACGTATATATGGATGACATGTTATATGATGAAATGTTGCATGTTTTGGTGCTGGTTTTGGGACATTGTTATATATGTATCTGATGAGTTGGATCCAAATGATGTATAGATAGATAGTTTTTTGTTTTGTTTTGGTATCCTTAGTTGATGGATTGTTTGTTTTTGTAAAATAGATGATGTTAATGAAATTGTAATGATATGTGTGGTGGATGGACAAATATGGATAATGGTGATGAGATGCAGGAAAAGAGGCGGGCGCGAAAAAATTAGGTAAAAAACGAAGAAAAGAACCATGTTTCAAAAAGGCAGGTGTATAACCGATATCGGTTAGGGAACCGATGTCGGTAGCTGATAGAATGATATCGGTCATATAACTGATACCGGTTATTTAGGGATAAGCTTTTCTAAAAATAGAAAATCTAGGGTGGCAACTTAAGTTCTAATTTTAAGAGCCATGCAAGAAGTTAAATACGCGAACGTGACACTTTTTGACGACTGGGACAGGTATTTGAATGAGAGATTTGAGTGATAAGGAGAAAAGAGACAGGGTATTGCATGAGAGATTTAGGTGATAAGAAAAGAGACAGGGAAAGTGAATGCGATCTGAGATTCAGACGGTAGAAAGGTGAATTTGAAAAGAGTGGTGATCATGACAGAACGAGGAGAAGCATCCAGTAGGCAGGGACGAGAGGGAAGACAAGTGCCACCGCAAGCTGCTGCAACCCAAGAGGTAAACGTTTTGGTTGTGATTTGATTTTTGCATGTTTTGTGAATAAGATGGGGGAGATTAGGTGGGTAGATATGAGAAAGAAAACATAATAACAAGGGTTATAAATGAGGTGAGTGTTACGTGGTAGGTAATCAGGGGTTTTGGGTATGTTTGTATGTACAGAAAGGAATAAACGCTCAAATTATTGTCGTAGGTGGTGTATTTAGGCAGGCTATATGAAGGTAACAGTGACCGATATCGGTTAGGGATAACCGGTATCGGTTACTCAACCGGTACCGGTTAGCTGTAAACGATACCGGTTGCTGTAGGAATTTCTAGAATTTTGAGAAAAAACCCGGGGGGATTTGAGGAATTGAATGGTTGTTTGTTATTTGGATGTATGCAGGCAGAGGCAGGGTTGAGGATGAATGATAGTGTACCAGCGCTGTTGTCACGAATCCGAGCGGATGTAACGCCAGCTGAATGGACATTGATAAATCGTTTGGGGTTAAGTGGAATCCGCTATTATTCACGAATCGCACGTAACCATGCTATGTTACAGGCGTTGATTGAGAGATGGAATCCTGAGACAAATACCTTCTATCTGCCAACAGGGGAGATGACAGTGACATTGGAAGATGTGTTCCGTATTTTGAGACTCCCGATTATAGGAACACCAGTATATCAGGCAATGCCTAGCGCGGGGCTGGGCAAGCGATAACAGTAGTATTTGGTCCATACGCATGAGATTTGACACAGCGAGGTTTGACATTTACGTATGGCATAATGTATGCAGCACACCCTGAGGAGACAAGGTTAGCAGTGATATTAATGATAGCGGTAGGGTATTATGCATTACCGAGGGCGGAAGGGGGAAGATTTCCAAAGGCATTGATGTGTGTTATTTGGGAGATGATAGAAAGGAACGTGACTTTTGCATGGGCACCTGCATATTTGGCGGAGCTATACAGGGGTTTATGGGCTTGTAGGTGAAATCACAGGACTACATTGGATGGTTCATACTTATTACACTGTTGGGGCCTATGAGCACATTGTGTGTGTGCGACCAATAGGCCGACCCATCCAGTCAGGAGAGACCGGAGTACAGAGGTTGGGGTTCAGACGATGGGTCCAGACAGAACAAGAGGCAAGATCCCAGGCTGTGACGGGTGACATTGAGTATTATAGGCAGGTATGGGAGAGGGCGACGATTGCGGATATCTGTTGGAGGCCTTACGGGAACTATATGGTAACAGAGAATATAGCTGAGGAGTTGAGGGGTGTAGAGCGATTGAGGTGGATCGCAGGGCACAGGCCAGGTGAGTATGAGAGGATTCCTCTAGATCGCGTGCGGTGACAATTTGGATTGGTGCAAGACATACCGCAGGCTTATAGACCATATATGAGGATCGATGCCGAGGCAGCATTCTCACCTCCCCGGCCAACACCTCCAGAAGGGCCAGAGGAGATAGCAACCGATCGCAGTGTAATGGATGCAGGAACGATAGAGGCCTATAGGTTATGGTGGGTAGCAGAACTGCGAGGTGTACGTGATCGTCCTGACATAGCTAGGATTACAACAGAGAGAGATCGTCTGCAGAGTTTAGTGCAGCAGCTCCAAACGCAGGTGAATGAGACAAGAGGATTGTTAGTGGTTGCGGAGTCACGAGCACAGGGACTAGAGGCTGGATTCCTCCATGCGAGGGAGCGTATTCATATGTTACAGGAGAGATTAGCAGATCAGTGGGCTCTGGTACCAATAGCCGTGGTACCATTGAGGATAGAGAGGCCTGGTGAGCGGCGTCGTCGATCACGATCATCCCCTAGTTCGGGATGAGGCGTGAGGGTCTAAGTAAATGTTAGCAAGGTATAAGAATAAATAAGGATGCCGACCTGCGTGTCGATGATAGAGAAGATGTATGTGTTTAACATCTAAATAAAGCTGAATATGTATGTTGATTTGAGTTACGATAATAATAAGAATGTTTGTGTTTTGATTTTCGGTGTTTTGAAAAAAGGATAAAGAGGAATGTGATGAAATAGAAATACACAAAAAATGTTTATATTTACTACACATGATAGGTTATGGTAGGGGATGGTCGAGCTAACCTTGGGAGACCCCATGTCTCCGAAGTGCTGCCTACATAGCCCATTGCACAAAGCAAGGAGGGGCCTCAGACCGATGTAGTTCTCCCTTAGGATCAGGGAGAGGTGAATTCAGGCAATTTAGGTATGGTTAGGTGATTGGTTGGTTGGTAAAAGTATTGATAGTAATATTGGTAAGGTAAGGTTGATGGTGTTGGTAATGAATTGGTGATGTTGTAAAAGGTATAAGGGAAGCGAAAGTTAGCCTACCCAAGTGGTAGGGAATCATGTCCTGATTAAGATCAACACACAATCCTAGATGCAAGGTAAAGAGGAAAGAGTGCTCCGCAGGTGAACAGAGCAAAACAAACCACACAACATAGAACGAACTTGAAGCCCTAGGTACCGGTGCATAGACGAGAAGTCAATAGGTGAAAAGAGTTGTATGATCACAACATATCAGGTGTACGTCACGTCCCTTGAGTTGAAACAAATGGTGAGGTGAGGTGAATGGTATAGTTGAGGTACGGAGAACTTATTACAAAGTGAGTGTTCTGACGAAAGAGAACCTACCCTAAATAGACAAGTCCATGACCCAAAAAGTTCTTTTGAATGAGGCTTTTATTTTACTGAATATAGACTGATCGATGCGGGAAGTCTACAAGGGATATTGATTGTGCTATTCTTGAGGTCTTCACAAAGCTGATCCATGCGAGAAGCTTCTGATAAAGGCTGACTGTGTATAGCTGTCCTTCGAGGGAGCAGTCTATTTATAGTAGCAGATATGATTTTAGTGCATAGCTGTCCTTCGGGGGAGCAGTCTATATATAATAGCAGCAATAATTTGGCATATAGCTGTCCTTCAAGGGAGCAGTCTATATATAATTTAGATAGCTAGATGTTCTTTTGGCGTGAAGCATCTAGTTTGGTAGGAAGTTTGACTCAAGAAAATCCCATAAGAAGGTGTTATTTTAAGACTTTAAAGTCATGGACTAGACTAAAAAGGGGAAGGCATCATTGAGGGGAGGTGAGAAGTGAGCTTGATTTTATTGGGAGATGTAGGAAACAAAGTGTATGTAGCGGTAAATGAGCTCAAGGGACGAGCAGTAGGTAGATAAGAAGTGATATAACACCAAATTCAACAGTAGAATGGTCGAAGATGCAAGGCATTAAGGGGTTCAGGCTCAGGTTTACCATTAAGTGAAGCTAAACGATAAGTGCCTGATCCATAAGTGTGAGTGATTATATAAGGCCCGATCCAATTAGGAGCAAATTTTCCACGTTTGCTCTTTTCTAGTTTGGTTACATGTTGATTCTCTTTGAGGACAAGATCACCAACCTTAAAGGTACGCTCATGAAGTCACTTATCATAAGCACGCTTGATACGTTTTTGGTAGATTTGAAGGTGATCGAGAGCTGTAAGACGACGTTCGTCAAGAAGCTCCAATTGGGCTAACCGCTCTTGGTGGAAATCATCGTTGGTGAGAATATCCTGAAGAGATATTCTGAGGGAGGGTATTTGTATTTCGAGAGGCAAGACAGCCTCGGTACCATATACCAAAGAAAAAGGTGTAGCATTAGTAGAGGTACGAATGCTAGTACGATAAGCCCAAAGGGCAAAGGGGATGTGATCGTGCCAATTTCTTCCAGACTCATTGACAACTTTCATGAGGATTTTGGTTAGGGTTTTATTAGAGGATTCGGCTTGTCCATTTGCTTGTGGATAGTAGGGTGATGAGAAGCTAAGTTTAATACCAAAGTTGTCACAAAGGTCTTGCAATAACTTATTTTTGAAAGATTTTCCATTATCTGTTATCAGGCGATGAGGAACACCAAAACGACAGATAATGTGGTGGTTAATGAACTCTACAATTTTTTCTTTTTTGGTTGAAATGAGTGGAATAGCCTCCACCCATTTTGTGTAATATTCGGTTGCTGTGATAATCCATCGGTGACGTTGCGAAGAGGATGGGTGAATCTCACCAATAAGGTCTAAACCCCATTGTGAGAAAGGCCAAAGATCTCGGGCGACCTGTAGGGGGTGGCTAGGAGTATGTTGAAGGTTGGCGTGTTGTTGACACATAACACAACGCTTAACATATTCGTAGCAATCGTTATTGAGAGTAGGCCAATAATAACCAAGGTGAAGGATTCGTTTGGCCACGGCAAGGCCACTAAAATGTCTGCCACAGATACCGTCATGGACCTGTTGGATGGTATGGGTGACCTCCGCGCCGGTGAGACATCGAAGGAGGATGCCATCAAAGCCACGTTTATAAAGGAGTCCCCCCATAACTACATAATGAGAAACATGTTTAAGAAAAGCACGTTTGCCAGTACTAGTAAGGTCAGAAGGGAGAACAGAGGTTGTAAGGTAGTCGTGAAATTGGTGGTACCAGGTATCCTGCGAGTTAGCAGACACAGTATTTATCATACAAACTACCGGGGTTGAGTAGGATGGGGCAAAAAGTTGTTGGACCAAGACGAATAATTCAGAGTCAGTTGATGAAGCTGGAATTTGCGAGGCTAAGCAAGCCATAGTATCCGCAAATTTGTTAGTGGAGCGGGGAATGGTTTGGATAGAATAGTGAGTAAATAAGGCTAGAAGTGAATCCACGTAGTGTTTGTACTTTTGAAGTTCCTCATTTTTACATTGGTAGATGCCCATAACTTGATTGACTACCAATTGAGAGTCGCCAAAAATATTGATAGATTTGATACCTAAGTGTAACGCAACTTGGAGACCCAGAACAAGGGCCTTGTATTCCTCTGTATTATTAGTGCAAGGGAAATCGAGTCGGAATGAAAGAGGCATGGGCTCAACGTCGAGAGGAATGAGAACAACGCCGGCTCCTCCACCACGGTGGCATTTGGATCCATCGAAGAAGAGGGTCATTGGATACGACTCCTCCTTGAGGGAAAGAGTAGCGATGAGTTCGTTTGGGAATGTAAAATTGGTAAATTGTTCCCCAGGTAAAGGGGCCTCCGCAAGTTGGTCTGCAAGAGTTTGTCCTTTGATTGATTTCTGGTGGACAAACTCAAGGTCGAGGTCGGCGAGGAGCATGAGCCATCTGGCGATGCGTTGGTTTAGATGAGGTTTGGCATACATGTAATGGATGGGGTCCGTGTTGGTGATGACGAAAGTTTTGTGATTCAGAAGGTAGTGTCAGAGATTTCTTAGCCACGAATGATAGGGCTAGGCATAACTTTTCTACATGTGTATACCTAGTCTCATAGTCCACCAAAGTACGGCTTATATAATAAACGGCTTGTTCTCGATTCTCGAAGTCACGATGTGCAAGCATGGCCCCTACAATGTGGTCAGTGGCGGAAAGGTAAAGGTAGAAAGGGTGGTCGTCTTGAGGTGGGATAAGCACGGGTGGCTGCAAGAGATAAGTTTTGAGAACTTCAAAGGCTAGGTGGCACTTTTCGCTCCATTGAAAATCAATGTCCTTTTTAAGAAGGTGATGAAAAGGTTGACATCGATCCGAGAGTTGGGAGATGAAACGTCGGATAGATTGGAGCTTACCTTGTAAACTACGCAATTGTTTGAGATTGGTAGGTGGGGGCATTTCTAGGATAGCTTTGACTTTAGATGGGTCGACCTCGATGCCACACAAAGAGACGATAAAGCCAAGAAGTTTCCCCAAAAGGACACCAAAGACACATTTCTTTGGTTGAAGGCGGATAGAATATTGTAACAGGTGATCAAAAATAATGGTTAAAACATTGAGATGTTCACTACGATGTTTAGACTTGCCAAGAAGATCGTCGACGTAATCTTCAAGGATAGTGTGCATAATGTCATGAAAAATGTAGGTCATAGCCCGCTGATAGGTTGCACCAGCATTCTTAAGGCCAAATGGCATTACACGGTAACAGAAGGTTCCCCAAGGAGTTATGAAGGTAGTTTTATGTTGATCGGCGGGGGCAACCAAAATTTGGTTATATCCCGAGAAACCATCCATGAGAGAGAGCATCTCATGGCCTGCAGTGAGATCTACAAGTTGGTCAATGCTAGGCAGGGGGAAGTCATCCTTAGGGCAAGCGAGGTTAAGATCCCAGAAATCCGTGCATATCCGAAGTCCCCCCGTCACTTTAGTGACAGGTACGATGTTAGAAATCCATTGAGGATAGTCAATAGGCAGAATGAAAGAAACAGAAAGGAGTCGTTGAAGCTCCTCTTTGACCAAAAGAGTAATGTGTGGATGCATTTTTCTCAATTTCTGTTTAATTGGTTTGGAATCAGGGTTTAGAGTGATGTTATGGATGGCAATGGTAGGATCAATTCCTGGCATGTCCGCGTAGGACCAAGCGAAAGCTTGGTTACGGGTACGGAGAAAGGTAGTAAAGGTGGCTTGTTCTGATGTGTTAAGGGATTGTCCGATCTTCACAATGTGAGGATCCTCCTCCATGTGGATGTTAATTTCTATAGTCTATTCATTCAACATGGTTTGAGTTTCAGACGGTAAGGTGCGTTGAATATAGGAGTCATCCGCCCCAAGGTAAGTGAGGATGGAGTCGTCATCCTGGCACTCAACAACATAAATCGAAGGCGAATCCTCTTCGATCATGTCTGGATACAGAAGGGGGATAGAAGAGGGGTCCTCATTATCGCGTTGATAATTGAGAGGACCTAGGAAGATAGCATTTATGAAAAAAAAAAGTTAGGAGGGATAGATTCGGGATCTATTGACTCTGTGGGTGACGAAGGCAAAATGGGTGATGATGGTTTGGTAGGGGTGACGTCGTTGTCTTCTAGAAGACAACTGACACGAGGTTCCTCCTGTGTAGGTGTTTTAGGAAAACTGAGACCACTACGATCATTGTGTTTGCATGTAGTCATGGGAATGAGTGTATGTCGGCCTTGTTCATAAAGACCAAAACCAAAGCCTTTCCAAGCACAGCGAGTCAAGAAGGTGAGGGTGAAACGACGATTTTTCAACTATTGAAAATCGGATTGGAAGGGAACCACACCAAGAGGGGGTTCAGGGGTAATGGAGGATGCGTCAACACCCCCATACGTTAGGTTGGTGCGGCAATGGGGTGGTCTGTAAGAGATTACTTCCCCCACATGACGGTCATAGGTAGGATGTGCATGTACCTGTCCGTATTCCTGTGGGGTATCGAAAGAACTAACGTTATATAGGCGATACTCCCCCAGCGTAAGGCGTTGAAAAACATCTACTAAGGGGTCTGCGGTTGGGATGTTAGCTGTGGGAAGGGAAGTGGTTTTTGTGACGGTGGTTTCATTAGCTGAAGGCGTAGGTGCAGTTGAGGTGGATGGTTGAGGTACATTTGAAGAGGATGGTTGGGTTGAATGTATGGGTGTCTTGATTGGTATAAGCACATCGTTAGGGCGGTATAACATATTGCAGGTTTTAAAGGGGGGAGGATCAGCTTTTACGGTGTAGGACTTCCCCTCGTACTCAAATTTTATGCATCTATGTAATGTTGAGGGAACGCATCCCATAGCCTGGATCCAAGGGAGACCTAGTAATATGTTATATTGGAACTCTCCTTCAAGGACATAGAAGAGTTCGGGTAAAGTACGTGATCCTACCTGAATGTTGAGGATCATGGTGCCTAAGGTAAGGGTAATAGCGTCATTGAATGACCGCAACATGATGGGATTGGCACACATGTAGCTAGAGGGGATATTCATTTGTTGGAAGGCTTTTGAAGAGATGATGTTTAGGCTAGCGCCCCCGTCAATCATAACACGACATACCCGAATGTCCCGGACGTAAGCTGAGATGAAAAGGGCAGGGTCAGGATCTTCTGTACCAAAGTCAACAATTTCATCTTCAGAGAAACTGACTGCCGTAGCTTGTTATTGTACAGAAGTGGTTGGGGCAGTGGGTTGTTTGGTGAGAGAAGCAACGTGATTGGGTGTTAGAATGGAGGCAATAGGCAGGGTTTCATTAGGTAAGACCTCGATCCCTTGAAGAATTTCAAATAGAGCTTGTCGATGAGATTCATAAGTCTGAATGAGATCGTATAGTGTCATTTTTACGGGCAATTGGTGAAGCTGTTTGATCATGGCTCGATGGGCAACTCCATTAGAGATGGGGTAAGCGGGTCCATGAATAACCACTTTGGGTGGTGGTGCAATCGGGATGCTGGATGGAGAAAGAGAGGACGCATGTGTGCTTTCTTTTGCTTTCTCGTTGTTTTTCTGCGCTCGAGTAGCAACACTAATCATATTAATCTCGTAGAACGGAGATGAAGAAGATGGTTGGGATAAATCATGGTCTTCAAGAGGTGGGGTTGTAATAATGATAGATCTTGGTGAGGCGGGGATAGATGGTATAGTAGAGGGAATTGAAGCTAAAGGTCTCTCCCTTCGTAATTTATCTTTCTTAACCTTTGTATCTGGGAGAGGTGACTGACGAAGGATGGTTTTTTAAAGCTTTGCATCCCTCCACATCATGTCCTGGTGTGCGGTGATAGGCGCAGATTTTAGACTCATCATAACCTATAGGTCGAGGTTTAGACGGGTCATAAGGTCTAAGTGGGGGAGTAGAGAAATGGTCGCATTCTCCACCAACATAGCAAGGATTTTGGCGTAAGATCCTTTGAGTGGGTCAAAATCGGAGGAGGATGAGGGTATTGGTTTTGCGGGTTTTGGTAATGTTTGGGGCGTGGTTGGTTCGTACGGGTGGTGGTTTAGCCGAGGGGTGTTGATACGTGGTTTTCACTAAACGTGGTTTCTTTGGCATAGAAGCTATATTCGGCTGGTTAGATGATGAGGCTATAGATGACGTGGTAGTGGAAAACAACCATGGAGAAAGGGGAGTGATAGAAAATAAATCCTTTGATGATGGAGTTTGTCTAGGATTGATGGGTGGATAGGATACGTGGGGTGATAATGTTGATATACCTTTAGATCTCTGTATAGGTGCAGAAGACGTAGGTTGTTTTGAAGAAAACGCAGGAGGTATGATATATTGATGCAAGGTGGAGGGATGAGGTCCCAATATGGAAGGTAGGTGTGACGATGATGGTTTTGATTGTGATAGAGGCGCGGATTGAGTTTGTCTCCTAGGTGGCGGGGCGGCTTTATTTTTGGATAAATCTAGTCGCTTAGGCGGGTGTGTGAGACTCTGTATTGGTGAGGTCCCAAGTGTAGGGGAAGATTTGGTTAGGTTAATAGAGGTGGATAGGCTACTTGGTATAGATACAGGGGACGATAATGAGGACATAGGCATTTTGAGTTTCTGTAAACACTTAGGGTATATGGTAGAGGTGTCTGGATTGGTCATCTGCATTTGAGTAGAATAGGGGGTACTCAAACGTTCCCACAGGATTCGTCTATCCTCTGGAGAATGACAGTCTTCAGGTGTGAATTGTAAATTTTGTATGGAAGAAAGGTGGGTTGTGATTCCAATCCACTGTGGGTATGATACAGGGGGTAGATGAGGTACTGTATCAATAGATGTTAAGAGGTCGACTGGTCTTTGAAAATATTTAGGCGATGAAGAACTAATAGGTAAGAGGGCATGTTCAAGAGGGTCTGTTATGGTTAAAGAATTTGGTGATGTTGGTGCAAGAGATTTCTCGTCTAAGGATGTCAAAAGGAGTGGTGAGCCTTCCTCTTATGCAGTAAGAGTGGTAGAAGGGGAAATTTGGGAAATAGATAGATTAGATAACATCCATTCGCAGTCTTGTAGGGATGTGGTGTAAGCAGACTCATTGATGAGAAGAGAAGTCTGGGCAGTTAACTCTTTTATGGGTAAAGGAATGATTTTGCTTTGGCTTGATGGTGGTGAAGGAGGTTCAGACTCCTGTGTTAGTGGAGAGGCTTGATTCAAAATTTTCTTGATAGAGGTTTTTGGCTGGGAGTCAAAGACTACATGGATCTCATGAACACTCTCCTCGGCTAAGATATCCTGGTTTACGTTACTGTTGGACGAGTGATTTGGGAATGGTTTGTTGAAGATTTTCAAATTTCGGTTGGCAAGGGCATTAGGATTATCCAGGGTTATATCACCTGCGTCAACCATTTCCTGCACTATGTTTTTCAACATTTTGTAGTTTTCATGACTATGTCCTTTTACGCGGTGAAAGTTACAGAAGTCATTTTCTTTGTACCAGGAAGGTATAGCACGGGTAGAATCAAACCCAGAGTGAGGTTTAACAGGAGGTAAGGTAATGGCTCCTGCTTTGAGCAATTTTTCCAATATCACACCATATGTTTCTCCCAAGGGAGTGTAGTTGATGGGTTCTGCTTTATACTTATAAGTGGTTTTTGGTGGGGTATTAGACGGTGGTTGGGATTTGACCATCACCGCGTGCACGGCCCCTTTTGATTTTGAAGCGGTCGATGGGTGAGGATTCGTGGTGTTAGGTTTGTTGGTGGAATTTGGAGTTCGGAAATTGGGGTTTTTGTTGCGCAACCGTAATTTCTCTTCTTCTAAGGCTCGAATTTCTAGTTTCCAAGCCATGGTAAAGGCCTCATCAAATGTGCGGAAAGTTTGAATTTGAAGAGTAGGAGAAATGTGCTTAGCACATGCCCACGTAAAAAGTTTGATAAGTTCAACCTGAGGCAAGGCATATGTAAGTTGGTTGATAAGGCCCCGCCATCGTCCAACGAAATCTGTGATAGATTCGTCTTCGAATTGTCGGATGGCATAAAGGTCAGTGATAGATACTTTCTTGGCAATGTTAATGGAGAAATGATCTAAGAAAGATTGGGCTAGTTGGTTAAAAGAGAAGATTGAGTGCTGGGTTAAAGCACTGTACCACTCCAAGGAAGGTCCTGATAAGGACATAGGAAAGGTGTGGAGTAACAAGGCATCATCATGAGCAATCAAATAACAAGCATGTCTAAATGATTGCAAGTGTTGTTGAGGGTCCTCTTTACTGTTAAAACGGGTAAATTTTGGTAATTCCCATTGAGGAGGATAAGAATGAAGGGGGACAGACGGGTGAATAGGCTCCTGACAAACTTGCTCATATGTCAAGGCGCTACGACTTCCTGAAACAGAAGCCTCCAGGTTTTTCATTTTGTCCATCATTTGTTTAATGAAATCCGTGTTTGGATGAGATGATGGTGCGATTGTGGTGAACGGATGAAAATTGGGCCAAGGGCCTCCGCTGGACAATGGTGGTGTTAAGTGTTGATAAGGTATGGAGGATGAATATGTTGAGGCAACTGAATAGGGATGTCCCATATAAGATGTTGAGGTCACTGGATACGTGTATGGGAAAGAAAAGGTAGGCGGAGCTTGAGAAGGAAAGCTAGTGTGGATAGGTGGTAGAGAGCAAGTCATGAACGGAGCAGTCTGCAAGAGAGATGAGGTAGGGGCAGTTGGCGGTAATGATATGTGGGGTCCAAGATTAACCAACGGAAAGCCAATCTGAGTCGTATGAACCTCTGAAGTCGTCGGATTGGGAGACGGGGCTAGAGATGCAGGAAGAAAGGTGGTGTTATCAGGTGGAGTGGGAGCTAAATGAGCAGCTATACTAATAGGCATACCAACAAGGAGCTGACCATCAGGCGTACGGTCAGGGGTATGAGACAAATAGTATTGTACAACGCTAGAATTAGCATCCAGAAACTTGGCAAAGTCCTTATCTCCCACAGGAATTTTAGGAACCTCGCTGGTATCCGTAGGATTCCCCACAGAATGTGAAGGGGGTGATTCAGGCAAAGAAACAGAGCAAGCATGTGAAACCATGGTGGCGGCTTGCTTTCGAGCGATAACAACCATGGACAGGAGTTCACAGTAGGGTTTCAATCTATTAGAAATAGAAACAAACTCAGACTGGTAAAATTGGTAGGTTGCTGGTTTGTCAGGAATTGGAAAAGACAGTAACCGATATCGGTCTAGTAACCGATGTCGATTATACTATAGCCGACGTCAGGTCAGGTAACCGATGTCGGTGTAAGAAGTCTAGGCTAACAAGATATAAAAGGCTGCTAATTTTATTTTTTAACAACATTTAGTATACTTGTCCAATTATTGATCACAGAAGACAGAGTATGAGAAAGAAAACAGAACTAAAAACAAGCAATATGCACACGTAAATCCAGAGACTAACCCTAGGGTTAATTTTAATTATTGTGGGCTTATGCCTTTAGACGCAGAATGATGTCAATCCTAAACAAAAGACTTAGGGGAAATGTCAAGTTGTTTTGGCTTATAAGGTTACCTCAATCGGGCGGAGGAATACCGCGGAAAAGGGGGTGATGTTTTGAGCTGTTGTGTTAATTATGAAGTGATTTGGTATGTGTTGTACAGTGAATGTAAGATTAATTTCTTGTCAATACCGTGGATATCACCCCCACATGTACGACCTGTTACTTAATCTATGTTCACTAGAATTGAAAAAAGTAAGTAGGAATGCAATGCACGTGTTTTAAACCCAAATCGAAAATGATATTCGATGAAGCAAAAGAAATGACTTTCACTAATGCAAGATGTAGGAAGCAAAAGACAAATTTATTTTACCAAAATAATATAAAATCCTTGTGAATATCTTTTAGAAGAATAAAACAGCAAGTATGCTCCCTATATGAAAGCAAGCAAGAAAGAAAGAAACCCAAAATGGGTCCCACCGGGCATGCCAAAATGTTTCACTCGGAATGTTTCGGCTTCTGGGAATAGAGTTACTTCTATCCTTTCATTCATTTTACAAACAGATAAGGTTAGGGCTAGGAGGAATACCTGTTGATTTTCGAGATGGTGTGTGCATACCGTAGAGAAAGATCAGGTTGACTGCGAAGAACTCCTTTTTGTCTTGGAAGGACTACCTGCAAATAAGAACACAAGACCACAAGATTTTGATTAGACAATAAATTAGGGAACTGCCTTGGGCCCAGGAAATATAAAACTTCGTTTTCGAAGGTGTTCAGTTCCCCTGCTCGATATGAATTAACACCAAAATACTGTAAAATATCAATTAAATTATCTTCATTGAGACGGGTAGGGGAAAGGTTGATTTCTGGTTTTGAGTCACAATAACCGATACCGGTTGCTGATAACCGATATCGGTATGGTCTAAGATCTGTAGGTTGGTTGTTTTATGGGGTGGTTGTGTCTGTAGGGTAACGGTGTTGTTGGTAAGGCTGGTTATATGAGTGATATTAGGTAATGAGATGGTGAGAGGTAAATGAATGATAGTTAGATGCAATGACACGTTGGGTAGTGGATCTCAGGAATGGATTTATGAGGACTGTGATTCAAAAAGTCATAAGAAATGTTATTAACAGAGGACATGCAAGATGTAACTTACTGGTTATAGATGAAGATGCAGGTCCAGGAACTCCTGATGACAAAGGTAGAACTTAGGTAAGATGGCTTGACACACAGAAGATGAGAGATCTCCACTCCCGATGATCAGCTCGAGTATCACAGGTTTCTAGCTATTCCGTTGCAATTTTGGACTTGATCTCCTTTGCTGCAAACTCTTTTGGTTTCTTCACTTGTCTCTGCTCGGCCAAGTAAAGATCCGGATTCTCTTGATCACTCCTGCTGATCTCCGTTGATCCAATGAAATCCTTCCATCCTTTGTTTTTGGCTTGGGGAGCCCATTTACAGGGAACCGATGGCGGTTACGTAACCGACGGCGATCGAGTAGGAACCGGTATCGATTAGGAAAAAGCAGGCTATTTTTAGTAAAATCAGCCCACTTTCCCTGCTTTTCTCCCGAGAGATTAGTTGCGGGCTTGGTCAAGTGACTAGAAGGTCGGTTTTGGGTGCGAGAAAGGGGTCATTAATCATGGGTGTAGGTGTGGACCAAGTTATAGGTCTTAATTAGGTTAGTTTAGGGTTAGGACTAGGTCATGATGAGGTGGCAAAATGAGGGTGGCAGGTAAGGTGATGTGGATTTATCAATTACAAGGTAATTAATAAATAATTGTGTAAGGTTTAGGTGATGAGTTTAGGTTGGAGATGAGATGCGGGTCACAAGGGGTCGTAAGACACAAATTTGGTGTCTACACATCCATCATGTTTTTCCAATATAAGAAGAAATTACAAATATTGCCCAAAGAGTTCAAAAGTTCAGTACTACCATATATTTGTATCAGCATTACAAAAACATACAAAGTGGCCTAAAACATCTTGTTTACCATCATTTGTTATCCATTACATACATTCTTAAAACATGAAAACAAATATTCTAAAAATATCTAAGTACACATGTGGAAATGATTCATTAAATTATTAGGTTACCCATCAGAGTCTAGGATCCAAATTCAAGATATATATATATATATATATATATATAATCAATTTTCATATACAGCTTTCCATCATGCCCTAGGCATGGTCAAAACGCTCAATGAGCCTGAAAGTGTACAAAATCACTCATATAGGATATTTGACAAAATGATAAAAAAATAGTCTCTCAATCCCTATGGGATCCCTCAAAGGGTGCACATACCATGCCTAGGAAGCTACGCGGGCGCTCCGAATGCACTGAGGGCTTATGGTCACGACCAGTAGCTATCCATTAAATCACTATGAGAATGACTCCTCCTCATGGAAGCGCTTGGCCTGTCTATATCCAATTACCTCCATGCGGAGAGAAGTCATGATCTTTGCCGCATGCTAGATAAAGGCAAAAACATCAGTATGCCTATCACACTTCTGAGGGCTCTCCCACATCCATGGAAATCTTCAGCTAAGAATCTTCTCCAAGGGAAGAAGCAAGGTATCAGTGCAGCACTCAGCAAATCAAGTCTCACCACTCATCAGTAGTCATCTGCAAGTAAAGGAGAAAAAAAGTTAGAAAATGATCAAATGATAAAACCAAGAGTAATCAAAAGAAAGATTAAATAACAAAACTAAGACAATTCTAACTAAAACAAATGTTAAGAGAAGAGTGACAACTCACTCGGATCAGCTATGCCTCCAAGAAGGATCTCTAGGATCCGCACCTACAACTAATGCCGCCACTGATTGGTGTCCCTCTCCCATGTTTGGGGAAATGTGCCGGCCTACAAAAGACTCGTCATCTCCACCTAATTCCTGAGAGAGAAAATCCTTCAAACACTAGAGTCACCCTCTCTGCGCTCCACTCCGCCCCTCTCAGCCTGTAGGATCTCCTTGGTGATTATGCCACTCGGGATACACTCTCATCATATCCCCACCCGTCTCACCTAGATGATCCATCTCCTTTGTCTCCTCCTCAGTCTCTAGATGAACTCCTCAGACTATAGAGTCCACACCAATGGGCTCATCACTATCTATTCGCAGGACCGGTGGTAATCTAAAGTAAGGGTGCCTGAGGAGTACCAGCTCTCCGTCAAGCATGTACCACCCTCCTAGTCGCAATAGGAACACCGAGAGTAACAATAGTCCAACCCCGGCCTCTAGGACCTCCCCAAGCCTCACAGATATATCTATACACGTGGCACCATTAGAGGGAAGCATGTCACTGTAGGGGAGGCTGAAACTGTTGTGGTACTCTATCAAACGGGTGGATCTCCACACTTCCCAACCCTGAAGTTTATCAATTGGCTGTGTAGTCTAATGAGTTTTCAATCAATGTAACGGTCTCCTCTCCCCATACCCCTACCATGGACTGATAAGGAGTGGCCTCCATGTCTGCAGTGGTCAAGGAGGCCACTGGCTAGTGAAAGGTGCTCTAAGAACTATCATCCTCTTTCCACCTCGCTAAACTGAAGGCCCCGGAATCCTCAAAGACCTCTACACCTCTCCCATATGGGGTGAATATGCTCATACACCCAACTCATGACAAGAGTTGATGGTGGCTCATGTGACTGTCCCTATAATCAAGACTACCCTGTATAAATCATGGTAGGTAGTCCCGAGGATATCTATTCCTGAGAACAAGCGTAGACACATCCATGGCCCTAAATCTGTGTAATAATGGGGGCCCAACAATATAAGAGTGTCTCCTCCCTTGTCCCCAATCAGTCTCGAAGAAAGGATGCCCATGATGGCCTTGTAGAGCATGGGAATGTCTGACTCAATGATAGATCAGATTCTCACTCCTTTCTTTGATCCCATCGATACAACTACATCTCCCATGTAGGTGGCCCACTAAACCACCGTTGATCTCGATACTTCTATCTTAAGAGACACTCACCGCCTAAGGATCAAAACCCCGAGTATATGGTAAACATCCTCAAGGGTGATGGACCACTCACCCCTAACTCTTGGAAATTGCGAGGTGTTGTGATCCACATCCCAGTATGAAAATAAGTCACACACTATGTGATTGGCAGGTGCAACATGAGGGACCTGTGTAATCCTCCAAATACTAGCCCTCTGGAGAGTATCCTACTTTTCCTAGGAGAGTGCCTCTGATACTACTGAGAGCCAATCACACTCTCTCTCCCGGCTCCATCTAATAAAATCCTCCTTCTTTTGCATACACCCAAAAACACAAAAAAAGAGTAAGTTAGTACTAAAATATAGTTGGAAAGACTTTTAAAAACACGTAAACATGCTAAAAGTGTAAAAAAAAATTAAAAAATCTTTGTTTTATCTTTTTGTCATGGACCGCCACCCTGTGCAGAGTGGTGGTTCCATAACCACCACCTTTAAGGGGGAAATCCCATAACCGCTGCCCTGCATAGGGTGGTGGTCATGTCTCACAAACTCAAATGGGTCGTATACCCTAAAAACACTTAAAACCAAACAAATACACCATATTTTCTATTATGAAAACCTATCCTATGGGCACACCCCCTAGAGACATGTTTAAAACTAATATTTTCAAAAATGACCCCCCCAAGAGATAGATTTCATCATTTCCACATTTTAGGTCTAAAAATAATAAATTGAGAAGAACTAACCTGAGACTTCGCGGGTCGATGTTCTGCTCTCAAAGGCATGATCACTATCTCACCATGAACATTTTGACTATACTCTCGTTGAAAACCATCACCGTAGGTCCCAGAGCTAAAAAACTATCAAATCAATCCACACAAATGAATAGTAAAATGACTTCATTTTATATAAATATCCCCCTTAATTTGATTTTGAATGTATTTCATAGGGTCAGAGTGCCGACGGATGTAAGTTCTAAACCTCGCGTAGATGGTAAGTCCTCTTTTCATATCAATTTAGCCTTATCTTTCCAATTGTTTTATGTAGCTGCACTTGAGTCCCTTGTTTTTATTTTACAAATAGTGGGAATTTGGATGGAAACTTTCCAACACATGGGCATTTTAGGTATAACTCCTAACTCCCCATTTCAGGACTTCCATACTTGGACCCACCATTTTACGCCTCTTCATGGCTAAGATGCTTCTCTGAGGGGGAAATATGTACGTACCAAAAATTATAGGGTACTACACTACTGAAACGATGTTACACATGCCCTAATGATGATATAAGTATCCTCGCAAGGTGTTCAGAATCTAGAAAGTCTCACCAAGTATATGCTTGTATCCCGCATGCCCCGCTCAGCCTCCACATGATTTGTTTTTCCGTTTTTCCCACTGTTTTCTTGCATTTTAGGATTCAGTGATGAAACCGCCACCCTGCCTGGGTGGTGGTCCCATGACCGAAGCCTAGGATAGGGCGGTGGTCCTGTAACCACCGCCCTGCACAGGGCGGTGGTTTTTTTCACATTTTCCAGATCCTTCCGATGATCACTTCAAACGTAAATCTTGAGTTTTACATGCTTTCTTCAACCAATTTGGATTGCATTAATGTTTTTGGTCCCCTGGTAATAGTGTTTTTCCTTTGTTTATAGTAAAAGAGATCAAATGGGAGTTACCCTTTGGTAAATGCATTAGTTATAAATAGCCAGCTTGTTTTCAAGAAAATTGCCCCTCATCTTCTCAATTATCTTATTCATTCTTTCAATTTTTTTCTTAGAATTCTATCAATTTCATGTTTTACTTCCATTGTTGGTCTTTTAGAGGTCATATAATCTTCTTGTCTCAGTCTTGTTCCATTGCTACTTCATACAATCAATTTAGCATAGAATAGCTTGATTCTAGACTAGAATCCAGTAAAGTTGTAGGTTTTGTTTTGTCACAAGGATAGATTCTAAAACTCTCTAATACACTTGTGTTGTATTCCCACAATAAATCTCAATAGGAATTACATAGTAAATCTCTGTTCACTTGCGTTATCCCTCTCCTACTCACATTGTATTCGGTCTATATCCAAAGCTTCCATTGTTTGAATGCCATCCTATGTTAATACTATCATATACACACTTTTTGGATTCATGAGGACACAAAGGAGTGAGGAGATCACACTGAGGGGATGAAATCACACACAACTAGATTTACCACTATTCTTTACACACCAAGTTAGAGCTATCAAAGTTCTAGTTACAACATATCAAATAGAGTAGTGAATTATTTCATTTCATTTAAAATCTCACTCTCAATATCACCGGGGAAGCTGTGGGGATTGATAGTTTCTAAGAAACTGTGATTCATTCCTCACTTCTGAGGTAGGATCGAGAGCCTTTCAATTTAATATTTTAGTTACTTAGATATTTAGGATAAAATCACAACTGCACAAGTAAATAGCCATACCAGGATACTTTGCTTATTTTTATTACGTTACTAGATTAGTTGTCCATTTTATAAATATAATAGAGTATATGCTCTTCAATTTCATTGAAATATGTCATTGAAAATACAAAAATAGAAGAATGCTTGCATAGTGTAATTACTCCTTTCATAATAAATTTATTAAAGTTAGTTAAAAGTTGAATCATTTTGTATGACAATCATGGGACCTAGAGAGCCTAGATAGTATATATTTTAATCCATAGTGCCTCAGCCAACACACAACATTAGCTGATATAGATAAGGACCTTAGGATACAGGTATTTTAAGAAACATCAAACTTACAAGTAATTTGTGAGCAACTAAGAGGATTAAACGTCGAAGATGACAGAGCTTACACCTTCTGGTCAAACCATCCAAACTATAGATTGCCTTGATAAAACATCCGAAAGATTGTGCAAGGATTTGAACAAGAGAAAAGATTTGGTTGTGATCCTTTGGTTCCACAGCCTAATGCAGGAGACCTCCTCGTCGACATAGACACTAAATTACGTATTCAAGTTGCCAGAAAACCTGTTAGCTACTCTAATAAAATCATACAACTTTTAGTTTTGAACATAGAGGCTGAAAAGGCATACAATTACCGGATAGTTAGGAGAAGGGATTGATTATTCACATGACCATAACAGGTCCATAACAACCAAAAACTCATGGTTGTGATCCCCAAGTCCCACAACCCAATGGGCCTATAAATTAGTTAAGTATTGACACCAACTTGAGAACGCTAGTATTTAGATCCTCACCACTCCCACCATATATCATCACATAAATCTCCGTGTTAAATATAGAAGCCAATCAATCTAATATTTTCTAGGCTAGACCAGAAATTCACCCATAGTTAACTACAAATCCCCTGAAATCGCCCATCACCATCTTATGACCTTGTTTGGAGATATATACAAAGCTCCCACAAGTCACTCCCCACGTATCCAACAACCAAGAAACAAGATCTCGGTAGAGCTTGACATCGATTAGAGCCTCTGAGCAACCATTATATCTGAATGAACCATTAAACCAATTCAGGTTAGGAGGTCCTTCTTCGCCTTAGATTCATAGATTCCATTATTACGTATCAAGGATATAAGATTACCTGATTAGCTTGTCTATATCTATTCGCATTCAACATTCATCGATTGTCTCGACACGACCTCGGGAGGTTGGGTATGAGGAAGAGGTACTTGTATATTCCCATGCTCACATGTCACTTTTCCATCATATAGTGCTACTGACAACTTCTCAGTAATTTGAGGGGCCAAAGGTGGAGTGCTAATTATAGGTTCTTCCACGAGTGAAGGAGAAAATGAAGGGGGTTCCTATGTGGGAAGAGGAGTAGATGAAAGAGGTTCTTATGTAGGTAGGGGAGCTCGGGCTAAGATTTCATCTATGTAAGGAATGTGAGGTAATTTGGAAGCAACTGATATGTCATTGAAATTAGCATGGACCTCACGAACATTACTATGATTATTCGAAGTGTCACCATCTTGGTTAGAAGATGGGGCATTATTAGGGAATGGATTCTTGAATATATGTAGGTTTTTGTTAGCGGGTGCATTTCGGCTATCTAAGACTAGATCTACGTTCTCTAACATTTATTGGATGATATTCTTGAAGGTGATATATTTATTATTGCTATGACCTTTGACATGATGATAGTTGAAAAATTCATGTTCTTTATACCACGCGGGCATGGGGCACTCAGGGTCAAAACTAGTGTGTGGTTTTATAGGTGGAAGGGTAATGGCACCATCCTTAATAAGCTTTTCCAAAATAGAAGCATAAGGTTCTCCTATTAAAGTGTATTTTCATTGTTCTCATCTGAACTAGAAAGCTTTGACGAGAGAGATATTAGAAGGAGGTTTGGCTGGGTTTGATGGGTGAGGGGAACTAACTTTGAGAACTATGGCGTTGGCATATCCTTTGGGTTTTGAATATTTCTTTTGTGGTTTTGAAGATGAATAAACAACATTTGATTTGAACGCAATGTTCTTGTTACACACCTAAATTTTCTTCTCTTTGATAGCACAAATTTCCAATTTTTGTGCCATGGTGAATGCCTCGTCAAAAGTGTGAAAGGTCTGCACTAATAGGGTTGGTGAGATGTGTCTAACACAAGCCCAAGTAAACACATCTATGAGTTAGGTTTGAGGTAATTGAAATGTGAGTTGGTTAATTAGGCCGTGCCAGCGAATGAAAAAGTCAGCGATAGACTCATTGTCGTACTGTCATGTGGAATAAAGATCAGTCATGGTAACCTTCTTAATAATGTTAATGAAGAATTGATTTAAGAAGGCTTGTGCTACTTGATTATAAGAGTAGGTGGAGTGTCTTGGTAGACCATTGTACCAGTCCAAGGTCAGTCCTGTCAGGGACATCGGGAAGGTTCGTAGGAGTAAAGCATCATCATGGGTGATCAAGGAACACCCATGTTTGAAAGACCATAAATGTTGTTATGGGTCTTCTTTACTATTGAAATGGTTGAATTTTTTCATTTCCCAATAGACGGGGTATGTGTGAATAGGGATGGATGGATAACTAGGATCATTACATATTTCATCATAGGTGATAGAATTGTGTGAGCCTAAAACTGATGCTTCCAATGTCTACATCCTTTCCATCATTGATTTGATGAGGTCATTGGTAGGTTGTGGTGGAAGGGTTCCTCCTATGGCAAAAGGGGGCTAATATTGAACCTGTGATGTGGGTGGCATTCCATTGTATGCTGATTCCAAATAGGGAGGTTGAGAATAAGGGACCAATATAGAGGGTATGTATCCAGAATGGGTGACAAAAGAGATAGCAGGTTGTCGATAGTATGTGTATGTAGGTGGGATGGTTGTTGTGACTCTAGTAGTAAGTGGGGGAAATGTTTGTGGGATGGAGAGGACAAGATTCTAGAATGGAGTAGAGGTAACTGACACCACGGGAGGTTATGTTGTAATGGGTATTTGTGAGACAATGGGTATGGATGGGGTTATGGCCTAGGTGGTCGATGAGGGGAAAACAAATATGATAGGTGCAAGTGATACTACAGATGCAACGGTCATTGAAGGAATGGGTCCTAGCTATGAAACCACTGGGGGTGAAGTAGGTGAAGGTAACGTCGCATTATTAGTGGCTGATGTAGAAGCGGGAATAAGGGTAGGAGAGATGGATACATACATGCCGTATATCAACTAACTTGAGGATTCCCAGGTGGAAGAGTGGGAAAGGTAGAACTATAAGGTGGTAGGATTCTAATCAAGGTGTTGTGTAAATTCCTCATCACTTGCAATAATGGTGGTAGGTAAGGATGGATTGATGGGTGACAGGACAGAGGGTGGTGAAGGACTAAGCAAGAGTGGTTGACACCTCACGTGACATATAAGAGTGTTTTCTTGACTACGATTCAACACCATGTGAATGGGTATATATCAGATAATTATGTATTCTACAGATGACGCATGGGGCAGTAAGAATGAAGAAAAAAGGTGTCTATAGGTAGCTTTATATAATATATCAATTGATGTTCAATATAGGGTAACAAACACTAGTTAAGGATGATCGATGCCAGTTAGGGGGTAACTGAGGTTGGTTACTGTGAGAAAAGGACAATTTTGACCAAAGTGGGCAAAAAAATGATGACAGTTAGATGAACAAGTTGTATGAGGATTGTTTACTAGATTAGAGAGAGTACAGAGACTCACAGGAACTCTGACAGCAAAGAAAATGGAATAAGGGTTCTTTAGGCAATTTAACCCAAAAGATCAAAAAACTGATGCCAGTCAGGGGTAATCGATGATGGTTACTGTGAAATATGGTAAATTTAGAAAAATGGATTGCTATCAATTTTATTGAGATGAATAATCAACCCAAAGGTATGGAGATGATGTAATGAAGTCCTAACACACTCAAAAGAAGCAAGAATACTCCAACTGTGATGGTGGAGTGTGTAAGGCAACATAATGGAAAAATGGAGAAGTGTATCCTCACACCTCAAAATGCACACCAATCAAACACTAAATAATACATACCTAACACGAGGTTTTTAATGTGTTGAGATTATGCTATTTAGAATACCGACTCATGAATTTTAGAATAGATTTTTTGGTGAGGAAGGCTTCCTAAGAAGAAGGATATATAAAAGGAGAGGTTTCAGGTATGTTATGGTGGGGTTAGGCCATCCTCTGAGATAATGACTCGATAGAGGTAACGAGATCGGGAGTACCTACCAATCAAATCAAGTAATCATTGAGAGGTCTTCCCAGGTAAGATGTTGTTTAAGAAAGATGTGTCTATTTCAATTTTGTGTAAGTTTGGTAAGATAGAGAGAGAGAGAGAGAATGTGCTTTCTACGATTCTTTGTGTCAACCATCAGCTCGGCACAACTTCCAGCATATAGGTTGCCCTCATTTTAAAGGGAGATAAATGTAGGAAATTAGAATCTAATGCAATCAATTTTAAGCCCAAATTGACAATATTATGTTTAATGAAGCAAGTAATGAATAGGAGAGGGTATGCTCTTTCACTAAATGCAAAAAGCAAGAAAGAAGAATGAATCCTTTTAAATGCACCAAGAGAAATGTTTCTTTTAGAGCAATAAGAAATAAGAGAGGATTACCAGGGAAGAAGATTAATGTGTAATCCTTTTAAAGGGAAACAAACACACGACTTTTTCCTAGGAATGAAGAAAATGCAATAAAACCCCTGATGGGTCCCACTAGGCATGCCAAAATGTTTCACCCTTTTTTTACTTTATTGAGAAAAAAAAAGGGTAATTGCATCCTTCCCTATATCCCATCCCCATACACTCATTCTATAGTGATATACTATTAGGAATAAATCATCACTCCTCTGTTCAATAAAGTCATGATATAAACTTTGGCTACAGGGTTCACGAACATCTCTCCACATGTCACATTTCATCACCACTTCACATACACATTCATCACAATGCATTAGACACAACCTACACTACTCAACCATTTCTCAATGACACACTCTCATTTATGGTTCCTTATTTACTGCTAAGGGGGGAAACAAAATTAACCTCAATGTATACACATTCTATGCACTCAGGGGGTACATTGCTCCTATCTTTCCATTTTGCATTCCATTCCATCCATCCACAACATATTGCATTCTCTTGGTGGTATTTACTCTTACGTACTAGTGTTGTGCATGCTAACTTTATTACACATGTTATCTTGTTTTCTCATATGTCCTTATCATACACACATGTGCATTCACACATTTTTTAGTGTGATCATTGATACAGTTGGAATGGATGTTCGCCTTATACCCTTCCTATAATGGTTGGTGGGGGCATCCACATTCATATTATCTAGGAGCTATTGTTTCATTCTTTACTTAGCATCTTATAGTTCTTTCTCATACATGCTTTAACATATTAGTTATCATTCTAACATACTAATGGGTGTTTCATACACAAAACTTATTTTTGTAGGATTACATTTTCCCATGACTACTTTTTTGTTTCTACTTATATATTTTGTTTTCCATTGTATGTGGGATTTTCCCTTTGCTTGTGTGCACATTTTTTTGCTATTTGTGGCCATGGTGGCCTTGTGTGTCTTGCAACATCGTGAGTGATGTCCCATGTTTGAAACTTGATTTTTGTAGTCTACTTGTTTTCTTGCGTGTTTACACTACTTATTTTAGTATTTTCTACATTGTTTTCATATTTTTACACTTGTCTTATTACATGCATGTGTTTTTGTACTAACACTTGTATTAGATAACTATCCCCTTTTGTGTATGTTAATGTATCTACAAAGTGTTTCCCTTTCCCCTGTAGGTAAAAGTTCTATAGGTCAAAGTGTGGTTGGGTCCTCTTTTGGGGCTGTATTCTCCTTTCCATGATGTAGTATGCACCCCCAAAGAGGGCGGAATCATTGATTGTTTTCTACTAACACAACATATTTACACTGGTTCAGAGATAGTGAGTAAGTTCAGACTAGTCTACAAACTCCATACACAGTGGCCATAATAGGACATGGTGTCCTTTGGCAATTATACTAAGTGGTTACAGGCCTGGGGGTTACATTGGGTGTTCCTCTCTACACTTCTCCATCCAATGGTGTTGAATCACCCAAAAACCCATGATAGTACAAAGATATCTTCATACATTTTAGTAAAAGCTGTTAAAGTTAGAGGACACAACACATTTCCTCGCTATACTTCTTCAGCCAGGGTGGCGTCAGTGTTTCACATGATCATGTGCCAAAAATTTTCACCTGATTCTAGATCATTTCTTTGAATGTTGACAAAACAAATAAGGGTAAAGGGCTAGGAGGAATGCCTGTTGAAATGTTGGTTATAGGTTGTTGCACGCATATAACTTCTGGATCCATAGCTGATTATGAAAGCTTCCTTTTTTCTTAGAGGAACTCTCTTAAATAGAACACAAGACCACCAAATAAAATTTAAATAGTATCTACAGTAGACTTCCTAACATTTTCTAAATATGGTAAGTGTGATACTTCCTAGACGGTTGTCAATCCACTGTTTAAAACAACTTAATGCTAACAATAAAGGAAATCCTATTGTAGTTAAAATGATTTAGGTATCTCATTCAAATACAATAAAAAAAATTGTTCACAACGGGCTAAGCTATGATTGGATCCAAAGTTCAAGGTATTTGTCAGGGTACAGGTATTGATTAGGGTCATATTTTGGACTGTTTTGAGCATTTGGTGGAGGTTTTAAGCTTTTTTCTTGGTCCAAGGGTTAAAACATAGAGACCTACGTTAGTCTAGTATGACCGGTGTCGATTTAGGTTAACCAGAGTTGGTATGGTCGTGGTACAGGAAACTCAATAAAATCTTGAGGTGAAGGCACATCTAAGGCTAAATGGAAATGTAAAGGACAATGACAAGGTCTATGTAAGTCTTGGGTATACTCAAGGGTGATTAAAATTTAGGTATGGGAAATTCAAAGGTGTGGGTGAAGGAAAGGTCAAGTTTTCATGGAGGTAAATGGTGGGTGAATGAAAATGGGAGTAGAAACTAATAACAGAAGTAAAAGAGTCTACTAAACTGACAATGGACAAGTGTAGGTTAATAAGACACTTACTGTTGTACGAGGTTGATGTCTAGTTGGAAATGGTGGGTGATCAAATGGAAATAACTTGGTGTGATGTTGGCACTTCCCTAGATGCTCTCGTGAAGGTGGATGGATCTATGGGTGCTTCTGGTGCTAGCTGTGGGTGTTCTGATGTGTGTACAAATTTTGTTTCTATTTTCATGTTGCTCTAATTTTGTCTCTACTCTCAGAAGATGTGCCAACCTCAAAATAAGGTTATTTTTAGGGATTAAATGGTAATCAATGATAGTTTCAAGTTGACTGGTGGTGGTTAAGGGTAACCAGTGTCGGTTAGGGTGGGATTTTCTATGTTTACTAAACTGGGCAGATCCTTTTGATTTTATTAGATCTCATTTGTTTCCCTCTGCATATTAGAATGAAAGCATCCTTTTCTAATGGATGAGAACATGTTTAGAGGGAATGTAGGATTTGATTATTAGGGTTTAGGTAGGTATTCGATAGTTATGGCAACATACTAAGAATAGGTCTAGGGTGAGGTGGATATGTGGGGATTATCCCATTAGGATATTTAAATAATAAATATTGCGAGGATAATGAATTAATTTAATTAAATTAATATAAAAGTAGGGTTAAAGGGGCCATGATTAGGTCAGTGTGTGTGAGTTGGTTATTTGTCGAGGGACCAAGGGGAGTGTGACCCAATTTTGGTGTCTACATTTTTCCCCTTTTTGTTACATAACTTGTATTGGTAAGCGATGCTAACAAAAATAAGATGTGGTTACCCCATGTGTGGGTGAAGGTGATCCCCCTCAAACTAGGTACTAATGAGGCACAAAGCAAAATTAGTGAATGGTTTGATAAAAGGTGAATGTGATGAAGAGGAAGGTGGGTAACGGGGGTAAAAAGGGAAAAAATTCTAGTCAAGTAATCCAGGTAATGGGTCAAGGTCAAATGAAGTAACAGTCAAACGCATGCACACGTATAAACTGCACCATGATACTAGGTTGAAGAGTAGGAAAACTCCACATTATCTAAGGTTGATAATTTTATCTAACCAAGGTTTAAGTGATTCTACTATCCAAGGTATAGGATATGATCAGGAAACATGACATAGGTCAGGTGCAGGAATGTTTAGGAATGTTTCGGTACGCCAAGGGTTAGGTCAGGATAAACAGGCATGGTAAGAGGCAAGGTAAGGTTAGTATGTCCATCAACACAGGTAACAATGCCACAAGATATAGCAAACACATGAGGTCAAAGGTAGCTAGCGATGTTCCAAGTCCAAGTATCGAGGTCACGACATGGGTAGGACTGAGGTATGGGAAAAATAATGAGTCTCTGAATGAGGAAGAGGTGAGGGGGTAAATGATACGGTCAATAAGATAGAGTCAAGTGTCCAAGTGAGGTGTGGGTGAGGTAAAAAGGATTTAGGTCAAAAGTTGGGGGTAGGGGGTAGGAATAAAACTAAGCAGGTAAACTGATGATGGTTTAAAGGAATTGATGTTGGTCAAGACAGACTGACCATGGTAAGCTAGGGCACATGACCGATGTCACTTAAGGTAAAACTTTCGTAGTCAAGTCGGGTAGGTTATAAAAAGAAAAATATCCCTTTTTTTCAAATCATTTTTCTTTTATCGAATTGGGGAAAATGACAAGTGAGAAAGAGAAAAAGGTGGAAATTGATAGAGTGAGATGGAGGATTGAATTGGCGAGCCACGTGGCTTGTGATAGTTTGTCGATAGGTGGATCCACGAGATGGGTTGGATCGATTTTATTTGATTGGTTGGTTAGAGAGTGAGGGGTCATCCGGTGATGGCAGAGGCAGGAGAGGGATCGAGGGGAACACCAATGCAGTAGCCGAAGGTGACACCATGTAGATGGAAGCGTGATGAGGTAGGATTCAATCTAACTCTTTGTTTGGTTTATGAGATTTAAGTAGAGGTCGGGTGGGTGAAAATGGGTTTTTTTGGGGGGGGGAATGAATTTTGAATTGTGGCAGGGAAAATCAATTAAAATAGGAATGAAGAGAGATGATTGGGTGAAGGAGGGGTGGGGAAGAGTAGAGGGGGGATTTGGGTAGGATTGGGTGGGTAGAAGGGAGAAAAAGAGAGTTTGTAGGAAGAAGGGGGTTTGGACTTCGCGGTTTTTGACATGACAGTGATCGGAGTCGGTTGAGGGTTAGCCGATGTTGGTGGTAGAGAACTAGTATCGGTCATGAAATAGGTTATTGTTGCCAGTTTATGAGGGAATGGGGCTAGTTATGGGTGACCAGTACCGGTCATGGTTTGGGGAAAAAGGGGCCAAAAGGTTTCCTAGTTTGGGTGAGTGACGTAGGTAGGGGTATGAGAAGTGGTTTTGGTGAAAATCATAACATGGGTAAGGGGTAAAAATAGGTAAAGGTGGAGCTGTTAGGGAAAAATGTATAGATGTGTGGGAAAATAGGTAAGGTCAGGAAGTGGGTAAAAATGGAAGTAGGTGAGGGGTCGGGGTGTGTGTAAATAGGTAAGGTGATATTGGGTTAGGTAGGTAGGTAAGCTGGTTAGGGTTAGGTTGGGTAAGTAGGTAGGTTATAGTTGGGTTGGGGTGGAGGGTAGGCCATGGGATAAAAAGGTAAGTAGCAAAGTAAAAGAGGTAGTGTAATGGGTATGAGTATGGGTGAATGTAGATATTATTGTGTTTGAATAATGTGATTGTTTTATTAGATGTTGGAAAGAGATCAGTTGAGGATGTGAGAAAGGGTACCACCCCTGCTCGTGATATTTTGTGGGGTAGTGATAGTCGAAGAGTGGAGGCATGTCACAGATGTTGGCTTGAGTGGGGTTAAGCACTACTGGAATGTAGTTTGAAAGTTGAGTCTGATGGTATCTCTCATCGATAGATGGGATTCTGTGACCAACACGTTCCACCTACCAATGAGGGAGATGACAATAACCCTGGAGGACGTGTATAGGATCCTGTGTTTACCCATATTGTGGATGTAGGAATATTTTATCTCCTCAAAGGCATCTAAGGAGTTGATGCTAATGGTGTTCAGTGAGGAACTAGCAGAGCTGACATTCCATGGTGTCAGCCTGAGCTATGGAGAGATGTACCTATCTCATCTAAAGGAGAAGAGGCTAGTAGTATTATTGATGGAGGTATTCTATTGTTTTACACTTTCAGATGTAGAGGGTGGGAGATTCCCACAAGTATTAATGGGGATACTACATGACATGATTATGGACAGGACCTACTTTGCATGGGAACCATAATTTCTAGTATAGCTATATAGAGAGCTTTGGGCATATGGGCGGCTCCACAGGTTCAGTCCATGTTAGATGTTTATTATTCACTCTTGGGCCTACAAGAACTATGTTTGTGTTCATATGATTGGTATGCCCTGGGAAGATGTGTTTGAGCCTGGTTTTGTTTGGGTGGGGTATAGGTGATGGGTTCTTGTGATAGGAGAGTGTCGAGTAGGCAAGGTTTGACATGATGTGGCCCATTATAGGTAGTTACTTGAGGGATTATCTGGCATGGAGATTATTTGGAGACCGTATGTGGGCTATCCCTCATACAGGCAGATGGTTGATGAGTTAGATGGCCTGTAGATACTCAAATGGATTGAGGGGTATTGCACAACAAAGCACAAGATGATCCTAGTAGACAAGGTTAGACAAAATTTTGGATTACTACAAGATATACCACCACCTTTCCTATAGTACCAAAGAGATGATGTGGAGAGACCACTACCACTTCCACAATTGACAATACCTACAGGGCAAGAGGAGCAGGTTATATACCAGCAGATTGATGATGCGAAAGTTACAGAGAAGTATAGACAGTGGTGGTTGGCTCATCTATGAGTAGTACCTCCTCGGTTGGGATAGCCATATTTAGCCACCATCATAGTGTAAAGAGAATCCCTTTTGGGGAAGGTGGTGACCCTGATTACATAGTTGGGGATGGTACAAGGGTAGTTAGCAACTTCAGAGGTAGAGGTGGCCACATTTAATGTGTAGGTGGCCAGTCTACAGGCCTAGATGGCCCAGGATTGAGATGGAGAGGATGATGATGAGTAGGTGGCCACCCTATAGGCACAGGTTACAGGTTTGCATGGCCAGTTGGCAATTGCACAAGAAAAAAATTAGGGATTATAGGCTCAGGTACAAGCACAGGGTGTGAGGCCAATGAAACCTCCATAGGCACTTGGATAGGGCCCCAGTTCATAGGAAGGGGTGGGATAGGGTCACAGTTCATAGGTAGGGGTGGGATAGGGTCCCATAGGATAGGTACAAGGGTAGACACTAATGGAGCCACCACAGAGAGTACCCATATCCTAGTTACGGGATGCCTTTGGTGAGGCTAGATATTATAAGGATTATATGATGGTAGTGGGGATAGATTTTTTATCTTATGGAGAGTACAAGGCACATCAAGCCTCAAGTGAGAGGACCAGCTCCCATACCTATAGTGTGGAGAGAACAGGGGGACATTGAGTGCAAAGATAGGATCAAGGTGAGGCAACTAGTTCATGGAGGCCAGCTCTAAGTGATGTACGCATAGGGACCCAGCCATGACCCATGACAAGTAGTGAGTTGTTATCAGGCTTCCAGACGAGAGCCGAGGAGGAGACAAGAGAGGATGATATGGAGGATATCTGGAAAGATGATGTTTGATGCACATCCCTCCATTTTGATGTATTTGGTTCATTTATTTTTGATATATACCTGCCTGCATGCCGAAGAGAGTGAGGATGTATATGAGAGGTTTGTATATTTTTTATCATATACCGGCCTATGTGCCAAATATGGTGAGGCTGTATATGAGAGTTTTGAGAGATTTGGTAATATACACCAGCCTGCATGTCAAAGATATTTGAGATTTATGTATATGGATACACATGTTGTGATGTTTTTATTTATAGAAATGATGATGATTATGGTCATTATGTGTATACATGGGTGTGGTTATCTTGCTATTTTGATTTGTATATGTGATGGAAACCCAGTAGTGTAGGCATGATAGAGTCAAGTCATAGGCATAGATCGAGTTAGGTTGTGGTCTAGGCATGGATTGAGTCAGGTTTTAGGCATGGTGGAGTTAGGTTGTAGGCATGGTGGAGTTAGGTTGTGGTCTAGGTATGGATTGAGTTAGGTTGTGGTCTAGGCATGGATTGAGTCAAGTCATAGGCATGGTTGACTCAAGTTATAGGCATGGATGGAGGTGAAATTGGTTGAGTTTTTAATTTATTAATTGGTGAAATTTATGATGATATGGTTAATGTTGAAGATGTTTTTATAGTACATGCATGATAGTGGTAGAGAAATGGTAGACACACTAATTATATGTTTCATGATGATAAAGGTGAAAAGTAATTTGTTGTTTGTTGGGTTTAATTTCCAATTATTTATATAAAAAAATAGAACAAGGGTAGATTGTGATTTAGGAAAATGAAAGGTGAATTTTTTAGGGTAGAGAGTGGCCGAGCTAACCTCCAAGGGCCCCATGCCCTCGGAGTGTTGCTTATATAGTCCCTGTGAAAAAGTGACATCAGGCTGATGTAGTTCTCCCATAAGCTAGGGAATAAGGTGAGGAGGTATGAGTATGGGTTGGTAGGCTTTAGGAATGATTGAGTTTAGGTATATTAGGTATGGGTGAATTATGGGCACATTGGTATAGGTGATTTTGAGTTGATTGTGGTGAAGGAGGAAAATTACTCAAAGATAAGCGTCAAGGATCAAGTCCTATATAAGGTAATCAATACGTAATGAAGAAATTTTAAAAGTTAAGAGGAGGTAAGAAATCCACCTGATTGGTAAGGATCACAACGGATGGGTCATACCTTAGATAGGTGGAAGAATGTAAAACCCTAAAAAACACTACATGATTGATTCTTCTAAAGGTGAAAAGTAGTCACATGACCACCAAATGTCACGATTCCATGGGGACCATTTAGGCAGTAGGAAATGAAATTGTGAACGGTGAGAAGGTGAAAACTGGTTAGTTTATATGGTATTTCATAGTATGCATTTTGACAAGAGATTCAAGGTCACAATGGGCAAGTCCATGATGACAAAGTTTTTTTATTTTGACTGATATTTTGAGATAGACTGATTGATGTGGGAAGTCTATATGGGATGATAATATTAACTCCTTGAGGTCTTCATGAAGCTGATCGATGTGGGAAGCTTTAGATTCTTTTTTTTTTAAGAACTTTACATATCTGTCCTTCATAGGAGAAGTCTATTTATAGCAGCAATATAGAGAGAAAGATGTCATTTTGAGGGAGTCATCTTTTTATTGGAAATTTGACTCAAGGAGTGGAATCTCGTGTGAGGGATTTTTATTCATAGACAAGACTAAGGTGAAGAATTGGATTCTTGTTTAGAAAGGAAGGTGAAACGACCATGGGATCTCATCTAAAAGTAGACAAAAAGTATCCATGAGAATCATGACATGTGCAGCGCCATGGTACACATATTTAAGAGAAGATAAAAGAGTGACGGGTATGAACATGATTCTTGTTTAATCATTGGTGATGGCATAATAAGTGAATAGAACTCAAGGGATGAGCATGGAAAGAGGAAGAAGGTAAGGTAGGACCAAAATTCAATAGTAGAATGGTCAAAGATGCAAGGCATTAAGGGGATCAGGTTCAGGTTTACCCTCTAGTGAAGATAAATGATAAGCACCTGAACCATACGTATGAGTCACAATCTATGCTCCAAGCCAATTAGGAGAAAATTTTCCCTATTTACTTTTTCCTACTTTGGTTACATGTTGATTGTCTTTCAAGACAAGGTCACTAACTTGGAAGGTTCATTCATGGACACGTTTTTCATAGGCATGTTTGATAAATTTTTGATAAACTTGAAGATGGTCAAGAGTGTTAAGACAACGTTTGTCTAATAACTTGAGTTGTGCTAAACGGTCTAGATGAAAATCATCATCATTAAGCATGTCATGGAGAGAAATGAGAAGTGAGAGAATCTGGACCATGAGAGGCAGCACAACCTTTGTACCGTAGACAAGATAAAAAGGTGTGGCAGTAGTGGAAGTGTGAATACTAGTGCAGTATGTTGACAAGGCGAAGAGAATGTGCATATGTCAATCCTTCCCAGCATCGTTAACCACTTTCATGAGAATTTTTTTTAGGGTTTTATTGGTGGATTTGGCTTGATAATTAGTTTATTGCTAATAATGTGACGAGAAACTTAGTTGAATGCCGAAGGCGTCACAAAGTTTGCACAAGGTTTTATTTTTGACTTATTTTTCATTATCAGTAATGATGTGATGTGGGACACCAAAGCAATAGATGATGTGATGAATGATGAACTCGCATATTTTCTCATCTTTCATGGATATGAGAGGTATGGCTTCAACCCATTTTGTGTAGTATTTGGTACTAGTGAAGATCCATTGATGTCGTTGAGAAGAATGGGGATTGATTTCTCCAATAAGATCCAAACCCCATTGAGAGAAGGGCCAAAGGTCGCGGGTGACCTATAAGGCATGATTGGGTGTATGATGAAGGTTGGAATGTTGTTGTAAATTCACACAATGCTTAACATAGTCACAACAATCATGGTTGACGGTCGACCAATAGTAACCTAGGTGAAGAATACACTTAACAATAGCAAGGCCACTGAAGTGACCTCCACATAGGCCATCATGAACTTCCTTAATGGTATAAGGAATTTTAGAACTCGTAAGGCACCATAAGATAATACCATCAAAGCCACGCTTATAGAGGAGGCCACCCATGATGAATTAATGAAAGAAATTTTTAAGAAAAGTGCTTTGTCTATTACAAGTGAGGTTGAGAGACAAGATGGAGAGAGAAAGATACTCTGATTATTATTTATACCAAAGGTCACTCGAGTCCGGGGTGACAGTTATGATAGAGCAAACTTTTTGAGGTAAATAAGAAGGTGATTGGAGTATTTTTACGGTGACAAAGATTTTAGATTTGGTGGGAAAAGCAGGTATTTGAGAGGCCAAGTAGGCCATGGTATCTGCAAATTTGTTGGTTAAACAAGGGATGGTTTGAAGGTCATAGTGGTTGAAGGTGGTCAAAAGTATGTCCAAATGATGTTTATACTTTTTAAGTGTCTCATTATGACATTGGTATATACCATTGACTTGGTTTACAAATAATTGAGAATCAATAAAGATGTTGATTGACTTAACATCCAATGCATAGGTATCCTAGAGACCCAATACGATTGCTTCGTATTCAACAATATTGTTTGTACAATCAAAATAAAGTTTGAAAGACAAAGGTATGGGTTCACCATCAAGTAGAATTAGGATAATTCCAGCCCCACCTCCATGCTAACACTTGGAACCATAAAATAAGAGTGTCATTTCATAAGCAGGCTCATCTAGTGAAAGGGTAGCAATTGACTAATCTGAAAAGTCAAAATTAGAGGGTTGATCCCCGAAAATAGGTGTTTCAGCCAATTGGTCAGTGATGGCTTGGCCCTTGATGGACTTTTGATGAATAAATTCAAGGTTGTGGTCGTCCAAAAGCATAAGCCAATGTGTGGCACGTTGAATTTGGGAAGGTTTGGCATACATAAAGTGTAAGGGGTTGATGTTGTTCACAACATAGGTTTTTTGGTTAAGTAGGTAATGACGGAGTTTGGTGGAAATGAAAACTAAGGCTAAGCAAAAAAATTTGACATTGGTATATCAGGTTTCATAGTCCAACAAAGTATGGCTTATGTAATAAACTACCTACTCCTTGTGTTTTTCATCTCGATGAGTGAGCATGGCCCCTTAGGAGTGATCACTAGCTGAGATGTATAGGTAAAAGGTTTGATCATATTTAGGTGGAATGAGTATGGGTGGTTGGATAATGTATTATTTTAAGTCCTCAAAATCTTTGTGGTAGTCATCATCCCATTTAAACGAGACATCCTTCTTGAGAATATGATGAAATGGTTGACACCGGTCAGAAAATTGTGAAATGAAATGGCAAATATACTACAACTTACCTTATAGGCTACGGAGTTTCCTAAGGTTAGTGGGTGGAGGCATTTCAATAATGGCCTTGACTTTAGCCGGATCAACCTTTATACCACATAAGGAGATGATACATCCATATATTTTTCCTGAGAGAATTGTAAAGACACACTTCTTGGGCTGAAGGTGAACAAAATACTTAATGAGGTGGTCAAAGATAGTTTTTAGGATGACGAGGTGCTCAGAGCAGTGTTTGGATTTGGCAAGGAGGTCATCCATGTAATCTTCCAATATACGATGCATGATGTCATGGAAGATGTAAGTCATAACCCACTAATATGTGGTACCAGTGTTTTTAAGGACAAAAGGAATGACTTGATAGCAGAAGGTCCCCCAAGGGGTGATGAATGTGGTTTTGTGCTGATCCTCTAGGGAAAGCAAGATTTGGTTGTAACCCGAGAAGCCATCCATGAGTGATAGCATCTCGTGACCAGTGGTAAGGTCAACAAGTTGGTCAATACTAGGTAGGGAAAAGTCATCTTTTGGGCAAGCTAGGTTAAGGTCACAGAAATCTATGTAAATGCAAAGTCCCCCTATCACCTTAGTGACAGGGACAATGTTGAAATCCAATGAGGATAATCAACGGGTAAGATGAAGGAAATTGAAAGGAGGTGTTGAAGTTATTCTTTGATAAGAAGAGCAATGCAAGGGTACATTTTCCTCATCTTTTGTTTTACGGGTTTGCAATTAGGAATGGTTATGATATTATGGACCACTATGGTGGGGTCAATACCGGGCATGTCAGCATAAAACCAAGTGAAATCATGGTTATGGTTTTTGAGAAAAGAAGTGATAGTTTTTTTTTTCAGTAGCATCTAAATATTATCTGATATTTAGAATGTGTGGGTCATCCTGAGTATGAATGTTGATTTCGATAGTCGATTCATTCAACATGGTTTGCGTCTCAAATGGTAACGATCAATGAATATATGAGTCTTCTGGACCAAGGTAGGTTAGTATAGAATCATCATCCTAACATTAAATGACGTTAATCGAAGGTGTATCGTCATTGATAATTTTAGGGTATAGGAAGGGAAGAAAGGAGGGAGCCTCGCCCTCACGTTGATAAGTCAAAATGATGCTTTAAAAATATATTTTCAGTCAGAACTTGCAAGAGACATTACTAGGGTTTGATATGCATTCAAATATCTCAAATATATATGCACATGGATCAGATTGAACTGAGAATGTCCCCAGAAGTGATGCCTGAAGTGTTGGTATCCAAATTTGTTCTCCTTTTTAGTCTGAGTAACATCAGAGATATGGAATGAATCTTGAAGAGAGACAGATCATGATGTGTGTCATTTTGTAGCTGGGGATGTGATCTAACTGGCACTTAGATTTGTGGAGAGATGGATAGCACTCAATTAGGACTTGATCTTGTCCTAACTGTTTTAGGTTGTGCCTTTCAACCAAGGTAAGAGAACCTATTTTTTAACCATAAAATGGTGAAGGAGATGAAGATATCCCTCAATTTGTACAAATAGTATGTGTTGGTACCCAATTTTTTTCTTGGTTTAAGTCTGAGAAGCATAAGAAATATGGCATGAAGCTTGAAGGTAGATAGATCTTGATGTATGTCATTTTGTAGTTGGGGATGTGATCTAACTGGAACTCAGATTTGTGGAGAGATGGATAACACTTTGAAAGGATTTTGATCTAATCCTCACTATTTTAGGTTTTTCCTTTCAACCAAGGTAAGAGAACCTATATTGCATCCTCTGTTTTCTAAAGTAGGTGGAGATATCCTTATATTGTGCATATTGTATGGAAATGGCCTTGGGAAAACATGATCAATTTTCTATTATTCAAACTCAACAGAGATGTCACTACTAAATGATATAAATGCTTTCAAGACAAGGCTGAGGCTACTAGAGACATGCTATGATCCTGATTTGCTTTGTGCATTTTTTATAAATGGATTGTGTTCTTTTCTTGATGCACAATGCAATGCAGGGGTAGTATAGGGTAGGATTAGTTATTTTGAATGAAATTTTTGGTGGGATATTTCAGACAAGACCAACTAGAATTTTCCACATTCTTTGAGGACCTTTGCAAGAAATTTGTAACACCTAAACATCAGAATAATTCAAAGGGGTTAAGGTACTCCTTCAACTAGGATATGTGCACCAAATGGAGGCCCAGATCTACACTCTTTCACACAATCTTTTACAACCTACAAAAAAATCTTTAAGTAGATGAACCAACAAAGTATCCATAAATCTCTATCTTATCATGACCTAAGGTGCACCCAAAGGTTTACAAACAATCTCAGAATTCAAGGAAGGTAAAGTGATTTTAAATTTGTTTATCTCTTTATCAGATGAAACCTCTTCTGAATGTGATACTGCAAATTCCACTAAACTATCAACAAGAAATGAGACCATGTATGATCAAGAGATATTTTAAACACAAGACTGCAACTGGAGCAAGAAACACAAATTGAAAACATTCTGAAACATAAGTGCATGCAAATTTTGCCAAGAGATAACACAAAATAATCCAGAATGACCAAATTTACTAGCAAGGGAATGTTATAAGAACATTCTTAGAGCTTTTTGATGGCTTTAAAACTGAAACAAACTCAACATGATACAAATCTGTTGCAAAAGGAATTAGAAATTGTTCTAAGATAGTTTCTTAGAGAATTTGCTTCTTCCTAGATTTTCTCATGAAATTCTAAGTTTCTCTGACCTTTTGCAAGTCTCAAGACATGCATTATATAACTTTCAATTACATTTGATCCTTGTTTCTGAAGAAAAGAATATTCCTAGCATCAAGTTTGTTACAAAATTCCAACATGATTCACAGATAGGGACATTTAACAAATTTACAACAAGAGTTGCCAGGTGTTTCTAAAATGGTGAATCATTACAAATCCTTCATCATTATCCATTGTGGAGGAATGTTTTTCATTCTCTAAGCATGTAGACCCCTTTCATTTCATCATTTCATCCATATCATTCCAAAATTTGATTCTTCAACTTTATAACTTGATATTTCACATTTTGCATGGGCCTGAGTAAAAATTTATTCCAAAAACACCTCAAATCTGCAAATTAATCCCTAAAACCATTTACATTGGTCTTTATAGACACAAAAAACATGAATTCACCAAAGATTTGATGAAAAATGATGCAAAATTCACATCTCCAAGCTTCCTAGAGAAAAAATGGTGGCCAAAATGGAAAATGTACAGTTATCATTCGTTTGCCCCTTTTCCTTCAATCTAGTCCCTCCACATGTCAAAATATGATTGGGAATGAATTTAGGCTCACTTTTTGACTTTCTAACATTTATAGAAAAATGGAAAAAATTTACTTTTTTCTCCGCCCCTCTACCTTTGAAATTTTGTGATGACACGTGGTATATGGTGGGTCCCATTGAAATCAAACTTCAATTCTACCCATTTCCACCCTTTTTTAGAATTTGAAATTTTTTCACTTTTTTCCTCACGGGCCCGCATCTCCACCTTTTTCCCTGACATGTGTCATTCTCTCTATCGCTAAAAATCCACGGGCTTATTTCATGTTTTAACCCTTTTTTCGCCAAGGGAAAATTTTCAAATTTTCCTCCGCGGGCCCGTACCTCTGATTTTGTCCTTGACACGTGTCCCCTATGGTTCATTCACAGGCCAGCACTTCAAATTTCCATACTAAGTCTTTTTTTCAAAAGGGAGAAAATTCCCTTTTACCTCCGCTGACCTGCCGACCTGCTCTACCTGCCATGTGTCTTCCTCTGCTTCATTCGTACCCGCAGCTTAATTTTTTTCTCTAAGTCTTTTTGCAAAAGGGAACAATTTCCCCTTTACCCCTACTAGCACGCACTTCCTTTTACTCCCGCCACTTGTCCACCCCTTGCTCTATTGTGGAACCATGGGGTTTTCCACACCTTTTTTCCCCTTTCGCAAAAAAGGAAAAAAATGCCTAAGTTCCCCACCCGCCTTCCATCCCACCTTAGCATAAGAACATGACACATGTCCTCTTATGGAGTTGCGGGGGTAATTTTGAATTTTTTCCCAAAGCCAAAAATGCTAAGTTTTGCAAAGAAACCTCGTCGATCCTTGTCCAACTAGAAGCATCCACGTAGGAGATATCACTTGAACTTAATGTTGATGGTCAAATGACACCCGTATGACCGTCAAAAACACATAAATTGCTAAGGACGCCCAAATTCAATTTTTTCTTCGTGGGTGGAGTTTTTGTTCAAAAAACATATGGGAAGTGGTTTCAAGCAATTCTTGACCATGGGGAAGGATTTTTGAGGGAAAATGAGTACAAAATGAGCAAATTCGAGCTCCATAGGCCGGGAAAAATGGAAAAAATGATAGAGGCCCGTGGATTTGGAAATTTATGGCATAAAATAGAGCCTGTATGTATTTTTTATTTCAAGTTGGGGGAAAATAATAAGTTTATGTGCCATTTAAATAATTCAATCTAGATGGGGAAACTTTAAGATCACCAAACTCAAAGAAAAACATTTTTTGAGCATGTATAACAAAGGGGGAAAATGGGGAAAAAATAGAGGATCAAAATGGACACCAATAGTATGAAAAGGCCTTGAGAAAATATGATCAGCACTCCAAATCTGACTTTCACAAGCTGTCACTTCTAGATTATAGAGATAATTTCAATGCAAGGCAAGGGTTACTGAAGACATAATATGATCTTGATTTTCTTTGTGCATTTTTGTAGATGGATTGTATTCTTCTGTTGACACACAATGCAATGTAGGGGTAGTATGGGGTAGGATTATATGTTTTGAATGATTTTTTGGTGGGAGATTTTAGAAAAGACTAACAATAATTTTCCAAATTATTTGAGGACCTTTGCATAAAAACTTGTAAGACCTAAACAACAGAATGCTTCAAAAGGGTTAAGGTACTCCTTCAACCAGGATACGTGCACTAAATAGAGGCCTAAATTTTCACTCTTCCACACAATCTTTGACTTCCTGCTAGAAAATCTTGAAGTAGATGAACCAACAAAGTATCTATAAATCTCTATTTTATCATGACCTTAGTTACACCTAAAGGTTTACAAACAATCTCTGAATTCAAGGAAGGTAAAGTGATTTTAAATTTGTTTATCTCTTTATCAGATGAAATATCTTCTGAATTTGAGATTGCAAATGCCACTAAACTATCAATAAGAAATGAGACCATGTATGATCAAGAGACATTTCAAATGCAATACTGCAACATGAGCAAGAAACACAAATTGAAAACATTATAAAACATAAGCGTATGCAAAATTTTCCAAGAGACAACAAAAAATAATCTAGAAATAATCAAATGTATTAGTAGGGGAATGTTTCAAGAACAATATCAAAGCTTGTTGATGACTTTACAACTAAAACCAACTCAACATGATACAAATTTGATGAAAAAAGGAATTAGAAATGGTTCTCCGGTGGTTTCTCATTAAAAAATGGGCTTCTTCCCAGATTTTCTCATGAAATTCTAAGTTTCTCTAACCATTTGCATGACAATTTCATGCAATATATAACTTTCCATTACAATTGATCTTTTTCCTCTCAAATATTCCCTCTAAAAGTGGAATATTCAGAGCACCTTTGCTTTGCAATATTTTTGGAAAATGAAATCTAACAGACTCGCAAAAAGTTGTCAGTTGTTCTTTCAAAAGGTGAATCATTACAAAAATTTCATCAGTATCCATTATGGAGGCACGTGTTTCAACTTCAAAGCGTGCATGCCCCTTTCATTTCATCATTTCATCCTTATCCCTCCAAAATTTGACTCTGCAACTTCTTGATTTGATATTTTACGTTTTTGTACAGGCTAGGGAAAAAAAATTCTTCAAAAACATCTCAAATCTACAAATTGATCCTTAAAACCAATTACATTGGTCCTTACAGCCACAATCAACACGAATTTGCAAAAAATTCAAAGAAAATCGTTGCAAAAACACATTTCCAAGCTTCCTGGAGCTTAAATGGCGGTCAAACTAAAAAATGCTTAGATACCATTGATCTACCTTTCTCCCTTCAATCTGAGCCCTCCAAGTGTTGCAATGTGATTGGAAACGAGCTTGGGATCATTTTTTGACATTTTAACACTTTTGGAAAAATGTAAAAATTTGAGATTTTTCTCCGCCCCTCCACCCTTGAGATTTAGTACTGACACGTGGCATAAGGTGGGTCCCATTGCAATCACGACTCGATTCTACACATTTCCACCTTTTTTGGAAAAAAGGAAATTTTTCCAAAAAATCTCCGTAGGTCTAACCTCCCATAAGACACGTGTCCTCATATGATTAGCTTTGGGGAAGCACTCTGACTTCATACTTTAACTCCTTTTTACTAAAGGAAAATTTTCAACATTTCCTCTATGGACCCGTGCCTCTGATTTTATCCTTGTCACATGTCTCCCTCTACTTTGTTGTGGAGCCATGCTTCAAATTATCACTCTAACTCATTTTTCCCAAAAGAAAAAATTTCCCTTTTTCCTCTGGTAGCCCACTGACCCTCTCTGTGCTCTGATGCTACCATGTGTTCTCTCATGACTAGCCTGATGGACCCACGGCCTTTGATTTTTTCCCTGCCATGTGTCTCCCTCTGCTTTGTTGTGGAGCAATGCTTCAAATTATCACTCTAACTCATTTTTATGAAGAGAAAAAATTTCCCTTTTTCCTCTGGCGGCCTACCAACCCTCTCTTGATGAGAACATAACATGTGTCCTCCTCTGACCTGGCAAGGGGTTGTGATCTAAATCCACCACATGTTCAATTCTATTTCATTTTGGGCCTGTGCTCTGAAGCCACCACGTGTCCTCCCTTGATTAGATGTGAGCCTTAGGCATTTTATTTGTACTTTAAATCATTTTCCAAAATTCCTTAAGGAACAAAAAGACCAGTCCGTCTGCCTTCACTCTACTTCTGACACATGTACCTCCTCTGGGACCTGCGGAGCTGCGGGGAAATTTGTAAATTTTTCCAAAACAAAAATACATTAAGTTTTTCAAGTAGACCCATCGAATCTTGTACAACCACAAACTGCCATATATGAGGAGATGTTTGAGCTTAAATTTGATGGGTAAAGGACACCCGTATGACCATCAATCAACCCAGAAATTTCCAGTGATGCCCTAGGACAATGAAGATGAATTTGATGGGAAAATGATGCCCATCTGACTGTCAAAACACAAAAAATGCCAGAGATGCCCCAGAATTTGATTTTTTCACTAAGGATGGGAAAAACCTTGAAACAAAGCTAGATAAATCATGATTCCAAGAATTTTTCAACTATGGGGATAGATTTTCAAAGGCAAACAAGCATAAATAGATCATTCTCAAGCATCCATGATTGGAAAAAATGGAAAAACAACAAAGGAATTTGAAATGGGAAAAAATAGGGCAAAAAATAAGGCATACATGTATATTTATATCAAATTGGGGCAAAACAATAAGTTTATGAGCATTTCAAGGCATTCAATCTAGAGGGAAAAGTTGTAGACCACCAATTTTGGGAGAAAAATGTTTTAGAGCACGTAGAATGAAGGAAACTTTAGGGAAAAAGCTTACAGGCTCATAAATGGCACCAACATCGGCTCTTACTTTGGGATGGGCACTCCCAATGAGTGCCACAAGAATAAAAGTAGACCAAGTGCCAAAATAATCCATTGGGAAAAGGAGTCATGAGAAAAATCCACCAAAAACTAGCTGAGAAATTGAAAAAAATGACTGCCACACACTAAGGCAAACCACAAACTGACAAAACACCAAAAGACAGAGCAAAAAACCAAACACTATACATTGTACAAGTTTGTGCATACCTCTAATTTGGGGATTAATCTAAGAAATGCTTTATATGACTTCCATTAATAGGAAGTTTAAGTAATTCCCCATCTAAGTCCTTTAGAAAAAAGGTATTTTCACCAATTCTGATATCAATGGAGTAAGGACCCATCCATAATGCATCAAATTTACCATGTTTTCCCTTATCTTCATTTTTTCTATCCCACAACAAAACCAGATCTCCAATATTGAAGGCGCTAGGAGTGACCTTCTTGTCAAACAACCTCTTCAACTTCTCTTTAAATATGAAATGCCTTTGGTGGGATGCTCTTCTTTCTTCATCCAGCTCTACAATTTGATTAATCCTTGCTTCATATGGACTGACCTCTTGATCTTCAAGTTGTTGAACAAGCTAAAATGAAGATAATTACATATGTAAGGGTAGCTTGAGTTCCATACACTAACTCAAATGGGCTCTTACTAGTAGCTCTTTTGGCAGTGATTCTATCAACCCCAACTATAAATTTCAGTTATTCACCCCATTTTCTCTTGTTCAACTCCAAGGTTCTCCTAATGATCTTCAACAAGTTCTTATTGCTAGACTCATCTTGTCCATTTCCTTGAGGGTTATAATTTGAAGCATAAGTCAGATTGGTTCCATCCTTGCAAATTGCCATCAAGAGTCTAGCTCTGAAACACATGACATTATCAGCAACAATCTTTATTGGTACACCAAAGCTGCATATGATATGATTCAACAAGAAGTCCATAACAACTTGGTGTGTTGCTTTCTTGGTGGGGATTGCTTCTACCCACTTGGTGAAGTAATTTATGGCTACAAGGATCCAATTATGTACATCACAAGAAGGGTCTAAAATTTCACCAATAAAGTCTATCCCCCATTGTTTGAAAGGAGCTTCAATTGATATAGGATGCAAAAGAAGGGAGCCTAAAGCTTTCATTCTTCTATAGAAATGCTTGCAACTTTCACATTTTCTAACCTGCAGGGTTGCATCTTTGAAGAGAGTAGTCCACCAATAACCAAATCTCAAAACTGTGTGTGTTGTAACCCTTCTAACAAAGTCTCCTCCAAAAAACTCCCTGATGGATATCAACAACTATTTTGGGAGGTTCATCTTTAGTTACACATTTAAAGAGGACACCTTTAGGGTTCTTCCAAGCCATCCCAAAGTTAGTGATGATGTATTTTTGAGAAGCCATCTTGAGGGCTCTTTTCTTTTTATTATTCAAATGATTAGGACAACATAGGTGTCTGAGGTAAAAGATTATATCCTTATACCACTCAGAAATTACCAATTTATCAAGAACATTTTCCATTTCTTCTTCTACTTCATTCACTTCCATAGTCTACAAGTTGCTCTCAGCCATGAGCTTAGCAAGACCCAAACCTCTTACCAACTTTGTGGTTTGGATTTCCATATCATACTCCTATAGATTGTTCACCCATCTAGATATTTTTCTTGAGATCTCCATATTTGATAAGATGTCTTTTACCATGGTGTGGGGAACATAAGCAAAAACTTTTAAACTTAAGATATAAGGCCTGAAAACCTTTGTTGCTTTCACCAAGGAAAATGCTTATTTTTCCATGATTGTATACTTTAAATCAACATCTTGTAAATCCTTGGTGAAGAAGGAAATAATAATCTCAGCCCCGTCTTCACCCTTTTGGAGTAAAACAGATGTAATAGTATTTTCATAAGTAAAGGAGAATATTTGGAAAGGATTCTTATAATTCGGAGCTGCCAAGATAGGTACATGTTTAAGTGCTTCTTTGATTCCTTCAAAATCCTGAATAGCAGTCTCCTCCCACTTGATAACTTGGTCCTTTTTTAACATGCTTGTAATAGCAAGAGTCAATTCATTAAAATTTGACACAAACCTTCTAATGAAGTTGATCTGCCCAAAGAAGGATTGGATACCCTTCTTTGTTCTTGGAATTGGGACTTTTCTGATTTCTTCTACCCTCTTAGGGTAAATCATGACATCATCCTTTGAAAAAATATGACCAAGAATCTTGGCCTTTTGCACCCCAAAATGACACTTCTTCGGATTAAGGGAAATGCCATATTCTCTACATCTAATCAAAATTCTTTCCAAGTGCTGCAAGTGATCCTTTTTTATCCTTGAAAAAATAGTCACATCATCCTGATAAAATGCAATGAAATAATTTATGTAACCACAAAAATCAACATCCATTGCTCTTTGAAAGGCAGCTCCAACATTCATGAGACCAAAAGGCATTCTCACATAAACATATGTTCCCCAAGGAGTGGTAAAGGAAGTTTTAAATCTTTCTGACTCCTTGACAACAATTTGATTGTAGTCAGAGAAACCATCCAAGGTGGACAACAATTCAGATCCAGTCACTAACTGCAAAATATTTTCCATGTTTGTAAAAGCATAATATTATTTCAATGAAGCTCTATTCAGATTTCTAAAGTATACATAAAGTCTGATATCTCTATTTTTATTTCTAACTGGCATAAGGTTTGCAACCCAAGATGAATACCTTGTGGGCTAAATGATCCCTCCCTCCTTCAGTTTCTTCAATTCATCTTTCATTTTCATGGAGAGGAGTGGATTAATTGGCCTTTTCTTCTATGTGAAGGGATTGGAATTTTTCTCAAGAGGGATCTCATGTTGGAATAAGTCTTCTCTATATGCTTTCAGCGTTGAATATGACCAGGCAAGATAGTCTTGATATTGTTTCAACAATTGGAGGTAGGACTATTTTTCTTCCTTATTTAAACAACTACCTAACCAAATCTTCCTTGGTTTTTCCTTTATTTTGAATGTATGCTCTTCCACATCCCTTTAGGTAGACATGTTTCAATTAATGATGTACTTAGCATTGTTAAAATTTGACTCAAGTGCAACAAGACCTCAAGGAATGTTGTTAGTTTTCAATTGGAAAATATCCTTTCTAGATAAATTCTCTCTTCCTTCAGTCATACATACCATTGGTTCCCAATTGATATTCTAATCTACAAACTCAACTTCATTTTGTAAGAACCTTTGCACTTGAGCATCATCATTAAACTCTTTCCAGTGCTTGATGTTATCAGGGACAGCTATCCTAGTTAATACTTCAACATTGTACTCACAATAAGGTGAAATGGTGCAATCTCCAAATCTTGACCCCAACACTTCCAAATTGTCAGCATCAGCATTAAAACTTCTGTCATGATGCACAATGTTGAAGGAATCAAACATCTCAATTAAATCCCAAACTGCATGTTTGTACTATTTCATTTGCTTAATTTTGTGTAGCATACCATTTTCTTATTTGTTTGACAACTAGCTCTAAATCTCCTTTTGTAATGATGTCCTTGAAATCATACTTCCATGAAATTATCAGGCCTAAAAACAAGGCTTCATACTCAGCAATGTTGTTAGTACATTCAAAATTAATCTTGAAGGAAAAAACAAACTCTTCCAAGCTTGGAGAAATTAGTATTATACCAGAACCATTTCCAAATTTGGAGCAAGGTCCAAGGAGAACTTACATGTTCAAGGAAATTTGACTGATCCATCTTGTGTTCTTTTCCATTAGAAAACCCACTAAAATTATCAGCATCAACATCAGCAAATAACACCTCATAGGAAACATTGTTTGGATCCTCAATTAGATGTAACATATTCTTTTCTCCATAGAACTTGACAAGGTTGCCTTCAATGAGAATAATGGAAAAAGACATGTCCATTTGAATACTCCCTCCAACACTTGTAGCCCACTCTCTTTAAAATAACATACCCCATTTGGTAGGGTAATCAACAATCACAACATCTAATTTTAAATTCCTTCTAGGATAAGATGCAAGATGCACCACCAAACCCTTCACACAACCAACCACTAGAAATTCTCTTGAGTCCATGGCATTACACTTTCCATAGGTTGTTGTCACTTTGATATCCAACTCATTCATGACCTCTAGAGGCAAGCCATTACATGATGCACTAGAATTAAACATACAATTATGAATTAGCCTATCCTTTATGATCAAAGTTGTGAAGAATGGATCAACATTCAATTAGGAATCAAGCAAAGATGTCCCCAAGTATACCTCAGGTGTTTCTCCAAGATCCTCTACTGCTGGTGGTGTTTCAAGGTCTAGAATGATTTGAGGAGGAGTTTCAACAAAATTTACATTTCTACTTGGGATAAACTTCTCCTTTTTCAATCCCAAATACTCAAATGCTCTCTTCTTATGCTCAGGATTTCTAAGAAACTCAATGATTGGAACACTCACTTTGATTTTTCTCAATACTTGGGCTATATCATAGGGAAAATTCTTTAGCAAGACAACATTAGAATGGAGATAAGTAGATTCATTACATGGCAAGGAATTATTGGCATCTTGGGCATAAGGAGGACTGTAATTTTTTCTTGGGACAACAAAGCTTTTGACATGTGTTTCTCTTCTAGGAGCTTATTTGGGAATACTTGTAAGCAAGGGTGTTTTAGGTTTGGCTTGATGCCCAACTCACTTAACAACCTTACTCCTAGTGTTATATTCTTTCTCTTGAGCTACAACAACATTCATCAACAATTTTCCATCTTCCTCTGAAGGGATACCACCATCATACTTCTTAATCATCAAATCTCTTAAGTATTCAAAGTCACTGTTAGGAATTTCAAAATTTTGCACTACATTAACTTCAAGAGTATGAGGGGAAGGAAAGACTTGTACCTATTTGATGCAATCCCAAAAAGTTACAGTTATATTTTCACTTATTACCTCAGTTTATGTTGCTCCTCCTTGTGAGCTTGAAGAGCATCCCACCATACAGATGGCATCATCAGTACCATCATCATTATTATCTTCACTATATTTCTAGTCCACTTCACATGGAGGATGGGGTAGAAAAAACCTATCACACCAATCAATGTCAGCCACTTCCTCAACAAAAACAACCCTAGTAGTTAGGGGATCAGGTAACACTCTTCCTTCACATGCTTGAGGATGTCTATTTTTAGACCCCATGGGTCATTTCCCTCTATCATTTCCCCTTTGATCACCTCTATGATGATTGGAAAATATATCATGGTTTTGTGATTTTTTCTGACCTTTTGAAGTCTAACCAATTCCCTTCTCTACCCGTGCTAACTTGTATGAGATTTCTTTGACATTCCCTACCAAAGTTTTCACAACCTCCTCCAAATCAGCACCCTTGCTAGCTTGAGGTTTTTTAGGGTTTATCAACTTTACACCATCTCTCTTGAGAGGTTTCCCAATTTCTTTGATATTTTTTTCAATTTGAAGTTCCATGGTGAAATCCTTCCTTAGATTGGTAGGATTCTTGTCTCTTAGGTAATAGGTTGTTTTTTTATCAAATGCATCTACATATTTGATTAAACAAGACTCATCACAGGGCCTCAAACTAACATGTAACCTACTCAATGTCTTGTTAAACCTTGTGTTGAAGTCATGGACTGATTCATTGAGATTCTTCTTGATATTTTCAAATTCAGACAAGAGAAATCTAGGATAATTCTTGTCACCATATTGGAACCTAAATGCATTCTTCATTTGAGTCCAAGAATCAATAGAATTATCAGACAGAGCCTTGTACCAATCCCCAACATCCTCTTCTAGTGTATGAATGAAAAATTTGGTGAAAATCTATTTCAAAATCCTCCATCATGTTAACAAAAATTTTGAGATGCTGATCACCATTTATTGCATTGTTACCTTGGAATTTCAGCAATCTATTTTTGACCTCTTGTGGGACAAAATTTGGGTAACCATCCATTCCTCTAAATTCTATAGGACCAAAGGTGTTAACAATAAATGGAGGTCTAGGCTGAGCCATATTGTTTGAAGGTGGTGATCTTGGGGGTGACACAAGTTGATGAGGAGTGTGAGGTATTTGGGGCTCAAGAATGTAGTTCACAAGATTGGTATTCTCTAGGTGCTGATTTTCTTGGAAAGTTTTACTAGAATTGAAACACACAGGTGCAGATTGAAGAAGGAACTCACTAGATACAATAGAAGGACCTTCACTAGTTGAAGTAAACAAGTTTATGAGAGGATTGATTGAATCAGAATCACTAGAAGAAGAGTGATAATCCTCTACTAAAGGCTGATCTCTCTTACCAATGGATATACCTTTGCCTTATCTCTGAACTTCAACAACCTCCCAAAAGTTTCTCCCTTCTAACTCTGAGTTCCTTGAATCTTGAAATATCTTTCTACTTGGATCCCTCCTAAAGAGATATCTTCTTCCTTCTATTTTTGTAGATATTAGCAACATAAAATAAATGATAGAAAGCTAAGACACTGGTATATATCAAGATCAAATCAGCATGGAGTCGCCACTAAGGAATTTCACCCTAGTTGTGAAAATGCACTAAAATACTCTATCAAATACCTATAAACACTAAAAATATTACAAAAATTTATAGATCAAACCTTCCTTCTTCTTGAATCTATCAACCACACATGCAAATGAAGTGCAAATACTACTGGAAACTGATAAAAGTTCAGATAGAACTTGAAAAATTTTCATACACCTTGCAAATCTGAGTATAAAATAATGCTTTAACAATATATTTGCAGTTAGAACTTGCAAGAGACATTACCAAGTTTTGATATGCTTTCAAATATGTCAAATGTATATACACATAGATCTAATTACACTAAGAATGTCCCCGGCAGCGGCACCAGAAGTGTTGGTATCCAAATTCATTCTCCTTTTACCTAGAAGAATCAGAGATATGACATGAAGCTAGAAGATAAATAGATCATTATGTGTTTCATTTTGTAGCTAAGGATGTGATCTAACTAGCACTTAGATTTATGGAGAGATGGATAGTATTCAATTAGGACTTGATATTTTCCTATCTATTTTAGGTTATGCCTTTTAACCAAGGTAAGAGAACCTATTTTGTAACCCTCAAATGGTAAAGGATATTAAGATATCCCTTAATTTGTGAAAATAGTATGAAAAGGCCTTGAGAAAATATGATCAACACTCCATATCTAAATTTCACAAGTTTTCACTTCAAGATTATGGAGATAGTTTCAATGCAAGGTAAGGGTTATTGAAGACATAGTATGATCCTGATTTGCTTTGTGCATTTTTATAGATGGATTGTATTCTTTTGTTTACACAAAATGAAATGTAGGGGTAGTATGGGGTAGGATTATATGTTTTGAATGATTTTTGGTGGGATATTTTAGACAAGACTAACAAGAATTTGCCAAATTCTTTGAGGACCTTTGCAACAAAACTTATAAGACCTAAACAACAAGATGCTTCAAAGGGGTTAAGGTACTCCTTCAACAAGTATATGTGCACTAAATGGAGGCCCAATTTTGTACTCTTCCACACAATAGTTTACAACCCGCTACAAAATAATGAAGCAGATGAACCAACAAAGTATCTAGAAATATCTATTTTATCATAACCTAAGGTGCACCCAAAGGTTTACAAAAAATCTCTTAATTAAAGGAAGGTAAAGTGATTTTAAATTTGTTTATCTCTTTATCAAATGAAATCTCTTCTGAATGTGAGATTGCAAATTTCACTAAACTATCGATAGGAAATGAGACCATGTATGATCAAGTGATATTTTAAACACAAGACTACAACAAGAGAAGGAAACACAAATTGAAAACATTCTGAAACATAAGTGTATGCAAATTTTTCCAAGAGACAACACAAAGTAATCTAGAAATGATCAAATTTATTAGTAGGGGAATGTTTCAAGAACAATATCAGAGATTTTTGATGGCTTTACAATTGAAACAACTCAACATGATATAAATCTAATGCTGAAAAGAATTAGAAATGGTTCTCAGGTGGTTTCTCAGAAAAAAATTGGGCTTCTTCCTAGATTTTCTTGTGAAATTCTAAGTTTCTCCGACCATTTGCATGTCAAATGCATGCAATATATAACTTTGCATTATAATTTATGCTTTTCCTCTAATATCTTCCACCGAAAAGTGGAACATTTGGAGCACCTTCGCTTTGCAATATTTTTGGAAAATGACATCTAACAGACTCTCAAAAAGTTACCAGTTGTTCTTTTAAAGGCTGAATCATTACAAAAATTTCATCATTATCCATTGTGGAGGCACATTTTTCAACTTCAAAGTATGCAGGCCCCTTTCATTTCATCATTTCATCCTTATCCCTCCAAAATTGGACTCTACAACTGCATGATTTGATATTTTGTGTTTACACAGGATAGGGTAAAAATTCACTTCAAAAACATCTCAAATCTATAAATTGGTCCTTAAAACCAATTGCATTGGTCCTTATAGGAACAATCGACACAATTTACCCAAAAATTATATCAAAATTGATGCAAAAATGCATTTCCAAGCTTCCTGGAGCTCAAATGGCGGCCAAACTGAAAAATTCTCAGATACCATTGATCTACTTTTCTCCCTTCAATCTAAGCCCTCCACATGTCACAATGTGATTGGAAACAAGCTTGGGATCATTTTTTGACATTTTAACACTTTTTGAAAAATGTAAAAAATGTTACATTTTTCTCTGCCCCTCCACCATTGAGATTTGGTGTTGACACGTAGGACAAGGTTGGTCCTATTAGAATCGCAACTCAATTCTGCACATTTCCAGCTTTTCTAGAAAAAGGAAATTTTTCCAAAAAATCATCGCGGGTCTGCCCTCCCCTAACACATGTGTCCTCATATGACTAGCTGAGGGGAAGCACTCTAACTTTGTACTTTAACTCCTTTTTACCAAAGGAAATATTTAAGCATTTCCTCTATAGACCTACGCCTCCGAATCTATCCATGCCACATGTCTCCCTCTTCTTCATTGTGGAGCGGAAATTCAAATGATCACTCTAACTCATTTTTCCAAAAAGGAAAAAATTCCCTTTTTCCTCTGGTAGCCTACTGACCCGCTCCATGCTCTGATGCTGCCACGTGTCCTCTCCTGACTGGCTCGATGGACAAGAAGACTTTGATTATGTCCCTACCACATGTCTCCCTCTACTTTGTTACAGAGCCATGCTTCAAATTATCACTCTGACTCATTTTTCCAAAAAGGAAAAATTTCCCTTTTTCCTCTAGCGGCCTACCGACCTACTCTTAATGAGAACATGACACGTGTCCTCCTCTAACCTGCTAAGGGCCTGTGCTCTGAAGCCACCACGTTTTCCATTCTATTTCATTATGGGCCTATGGTCTGAAGCCCCCACATGTCCTCCCTTAATTAGATGCAAGTCTTAGGCATTTTATTTGTACTTTAACTCATTTTCCAAAATGCCTTAAGGCATAAAAAGACCCACCCATCTACCTTCACTCTGCTTATGACACATGTAGCTCCTCTGGGACCTATAGAGCTGCGGGGGAAATTTGCAAATTTTTCCAAAACCAAAAAACGTCAAGTTTTTCAAGCAGACGCACTGAATTTTGTCTAACCATAAATGACCACGTATGAGGAGATGTTTGAGCTTAAATTTGATGGGCAAAGGACACCCGTATGACCGTCAATTAACTTAGAAATTTCCAATGATGCCCTAGGACACTAAAGATGAATTTGATGGGAAAATGACGCTTGTTTGACTGTTAAAACACAGAAAAATGCTAGAGATGCCCCAGAATTTGATTTTTTCACTAAGGATGGTTAAAAACTTGAAACAAATCAAGATGAATCATGATTCCAAGTATTTTTCAACCATGAGGATAGATTTTCAAAGGAAAAAAATCATAAATTTATCATTCTCAATCATCCATGATTGGAAAAAATGGAAAAATAGTAGAGGCATTTGAAATGGGAAAAATTAGGGCAAAAAATAGGGCACACGTGCATATTTCTTTGAAATTGGGGCAAAACAATACTTTTATGAGCATTTCAAGGCATTCAATCTAGAGGGAAAAGTTGCAGACCACCAATTTTGAGAGAAAAATGTTATAGAGCACGCAAAATGAAGGAAACTTTAGGGAAAAAGCTTGCAGGATCAAAAAAGACACCAACACGATTGTTATGTTTGCGGGTAGTACATGGATTAATAGTATGGTGGCCTTTCTCATAAAAAACAAAACCAAAACCCTTCCACACACAATGGTGTGGGAAGGTGTGGGAAAAATAGTGATTGGTGAGTGACTGGAGGTTGGTGGAAAATGGGCATGTTTGTGATGGTGGTTTAGGTGTATAAGTGGTAGTATCAAGTCCCCCATAGGTAATATATGTACGAAGGTGGGGAGGACCATAAAGGAGGCACTCTCCTATACAGTGATCATAGCGAGGGTGCTAGTGAAGAATTATCTACTCTTGTGGAGTAAGGAATGTGTTGATACTATATAGGTGATACCCCCCAGAGTGAGGTGTTGAAAAATTCCTTCCAAGGGATCGGTGGTTACTATGTGGGTAGCTGGGATAGACGACATGTCGGAGGTCAGATCGGATGTGGAGCTAGCTAATTGGGAGGTTGACAGTTTGGTCATGGAGGTTGTGGAAGTGGTAGTAATGGAGGATTGAGGTGTGGTTGAATTAGCAGTGGCACTAGTAAGTGGAGGTGTGGGGGAAGATCTAGACACTTTAATGGGTATAAGCACGTCATTGGGTCAGTAAAGCATGCTGTAAGTTTTGAAAGGTGATGGGTCAGCCAGAATTCCATAGGTTTGTCCTTCATGATCAAACTTTACACAACAATGCAAAGTGGAAGGAACATAACCCATGACATGAATACAAGGTCCACCAAGCAATAGGTTATATTAAATCCCCCCTCCAAGATGTAAAATAACTCTGGAACAGTGTGGGGGCCCACGTGAACATGGAGGATGACAATGCCAAGTGTAGAGTTGATAACATCATTAAATGAATGCAACATGATGGGATGTTTATGCATGTAATTGTCAGGTATGTGCATTTGGGTGAATGCATGGGAAGAGATGATATTAATGCTGACACCCCCATCGATCATAACATGTCATACACGTATATCATCAATGTGGACGGAGATGAAAAGAGTTGGATCTAGGTCATCAGTTTGGTGTGGTACGATATCTCCATTTGAGAAGCTAAGTGTGGCTACTTGGTGAGGAAATGGAGGTGTAGATGAAGGTGGTAATTTGGTGAGAGAGGCTACATGATGGGGTGTAATAATGGAGACCACGGGTGTAGGATCATTGGGTAAGACCTCAATAGACTTAAGAACCTCCATGAGATCTTGATGATGGGATTCTGAGGTTTGGATGAGGTCATATAGGGACATTTTGAGGGGGGATTGGTGTAGTTGTTTAAGCATGGTGCGATGTGTAACCCCATTAGAAATAGGATATATGGGGCCGCAGGTAGTGATTTTAGGTGTGGGTTTAGATGGTATGTTGGGTATAGGATTGGTTAGTGGGTTGGTTGTCTTTTCCTTTCTTTTATCCATCTAAGCACAAGTAGCAACATGTATCATGTTGATCTGAGGTAGGGAGGTAGGTGAAGTAGGTGAGCCATGAAAGGTATAATGACAAGAAGGGAAAAAGCCAAGTGGCGAGAAGGAACCTTGTGAGATGAGCTAGGCACACCGACATTTGGGTGGGGTTTGGCGAGTTCTCTGATGTGAACCATGTTAATTTTGAATCTCGAGGGTGGCTGTAGGAGTTGTGGGGGTGGATATCTTGGTCATTGAGTAGGCAATGAGGTAAGAACTATGGGAATGGGTGTTGGTGAAATGGGGTCCTCATCGTCATCATCGTCAAATTTTTCTTCAGGAGGAAATAGTTGGATAAGAATGGTTTTCAAAGCCTTGTAGTTCTATACATCGTGCCCTAGCACATCATGGTAGGCACAATTTTTTGTGTTGTTAAACCCCTTTGGTTTGGGTTTGAGAAGGTCATAAGGTCTGAGTGGTGGTAATTTGATGATAAAGGTTTCAAGGAGGTTGGTTAATATTTTGGCATAGGATCCCACTAGTGGATCATAATGGGAAGTGAAAGTGGGTTTGTGTGTAGGTGGGGTTGACTGTAGAGGAAGGGTATTTGTGTGAGGGGGGGTAGGTCAAGCTACAGTTTTAGGTGTTGGTGCGGTCTTAGGTGTTAATCGTGTTTGCTTGGGTAGGGGTATGGTAGATGAACTTGAAAGAGAGTGTGTGGTTGGTTTGACTACCTTATTGGAGGGTAGTGGATTTCTTTCTTTAGTTACACCTTCTTGAGTAAAGGTGATACGAGCACATGAGACCTAGAGGGAAAAGTGGATGGTGGAAGAGTGTGAGTTACCCATGGGGACAACTAGAGTGCTATGAAGGTAGATGGCGTAGGTCGTGTAGGAGGTGTGAGGGAAAGAGACTAAAGTGTCATGGGTAGTGAATAAGTTACCAATGGTATTAGAGGTATGGGTGGTAAAGCTATTACAGGTGTGGGTATAATTCATGTTGGGAACTTGGGTATGTTAGAGGTTTGCGAGGGAGGAATGGGTTGTTGTGTTTTTAGTTTACTGGTGGGTGGAGTTTTCTTAACCATGCTAGAAGGGCAAGGTCCTAAGACGAATGGAAGGGGTCAAGGTGATGAAGGTGTGATTGGTGAGGTTGGAGTACAAGATCTATGGGGTTGATTCTTCTATTTGGGTGCTGGATTAAATTTTGTGTTGGCTTTGGAGGATGTAGCTAAATCCAATTTGATGGGTGCATGAGTGCGGCTAGCTGTTGGGATGACCCCTGATAGGTCGTTGTATTACCAGTCATTTAACCAACTCATAGACAAGTTGGTGTCATTATAACCAAGGCTTTGTCTAAAGCTATATGTAAAAGGAGAAAGGAAAATCTTATTCAACAATACTTCTTCCTAAGAAAACATACATAAATTAAACATGCATGAAAAATAAACACACAACTAAACTACTGAAATAAATATGCAGTAAATAAACTATGTTAAGAAATAATAGAAAAAACCTCCTCCTTGGGGAAGATCGGATTTTTTCCATTCTCTTCCCTTTAGATTTGGAGCAACTAAAATTAACTTTTAAAATTACACTTATATTGATTCAAAACTGATTTACAAAATATGCCCCCTTTTCTAAATATATGGAAGAGATATTTATAGACATTACTCCTAGTTTACTTGGTCGAAACTCCAAGAACTAACTACATATTCTTGGGAGGATTTATTCAAAGTAATAAATACTAAAAAAACTTGACTACAATAACCCACTTATCGTGGATAATATTTCTATAACTCATCCCTTTAATCTAGGAACAAAATTTGGGAGAGTACTTATTCAACATTCCTAATACTATTCCACCATTTTCTCATCCTTGAAGCATGGAGAGAAAAAGGAGGAGTGATGATTCCATGACTTTGAATTCTTCTTGGAATGCCACATGCATTCATGACTTTGGATTGCCACATGTTTGGATCTATATTCTTGGTTGATGACATGGGAGCAAAGAGTAGGCTGAATAGTTAGGTGCTCCTTTACATTGTTTTGGAACAAACCAAAATACTTTCATTAGCTGGGAATTTCCATAGCTGCGTGAAGAATTTCTGTAGCTGGGTATTTCCGTAGTTGTGTGAAGAATTTCCATAGCAAGATGTTTTCGTAGTTGTGTGAAGAATTTCGATAGTTGCAATCTACAAAGTTGGAGTACAGTTGCTTATGACCTATTTTCTACACACTATTGCATTCCAACTTTTGAAGAAATACTAAGAAATAAAAAAAATTAGATTGCAAATATATTTCTAAAGAGATGATAAGATAAATCCTATATTCTACCTTAAATATGATATTTGTTATTAAAACTACATCTAAATTCACTTGAAAGATTTATTTTGAGAGAGATAATAAGAATGTTATTTGGTGATATAATGAGAAATATTTTGGTCTCGTTATTTCCCCCAAACTTAACTTCTTGCATGCCCTCATGCAACTACTGATCTTCCTATAGAATCTGATTTTGTCAATACTTCTACATATTTCAAATTTTCTTCTCCTTTTTTCATGATAGTAGCAAACTGAGATTTTAGAAGTAAAATTTTTTACTTCTTTTTTATTCATGCTCTCATGAGGTTTTTTGTAGATAATGTAGAGATATTTTTCCCACACTTAACTCTTTGTGTCCTCATGTTTTCTTTAAAATATTTGGAAGAGAGTGAGTCTCACCCACACTTAGCTTTGTGCATGCCCTCATGCAAATTGTTTTTATTTTAATTCAGCATCTTATAGATCTCAATTGCTATAAACTAAAAAGACTTCATTTGCATCGTTTTCTTTGTTACTTGACTTGATCAACACATGGAGATCTTGAAAAAAAATTCTCTCTCTCTCTCTCTCTCTCTCTCTCTCTTTATGCTTACGAGAAGTGAATATATTTGAAATTAAAACAACAAATAACAATATTCAAGAATAGAAAAATAGAAGGTACCATACTATACTCAGTAGTTATCCTTGTTTTCATCATGTTGTATAACCGTGATTTCCATCTGCAGCTAAAAAAATAAATAGGTATGCAGTAAAAGCCACTGCAAGATAGAAATTTTTCAGTAGAAAATGATTTCATCAACCAAGTTAACATAAGAGAAATAGTCATATGAATCCAAGAAAGACTTTGAAGTGCTTATTTTTTTGTTTTTTTTGGTTTGGGAAAAGCAGCCATTTGCTGGTTTTCAATTTTCCCCATTTTTTTTAGAAGATTAACATTGACTACTACATATCAGAGGAATTTTTGGTGTTTTCAAAAGTTGGAAAAATGAATTTTTAACAAAGAATGATACAAAGAGGGTAACATGGAAAAAATCAGGTACTGAAAATGAGGATTACTAGCAGAATACTTGCATGCATCATAGGATATATTTTTTAAAAAAATCTTCAGCGTGTTATTTTTTTAGTAGCTTGCATTCAGAATGCGATATCTTGGTATTTTCCCAACAAAAATGAGAAATTAAAAATGATCTTGAAATCTTAGATCATGTAGAAAAAGACCCAAAAATATTTTAAGTGATTTATTTACGAGATGTGAGTAGTTTGGTTCAGAAAACACTATTATCAAAACAATCTGCAACATGTTATTTCTTTTGAGAAGCGTGTATTCAAACTACAATATCTTGGTCATTTCTAAATTAAAATGAGTGATTCAAAATGATCTAGAAATTTCATTTCATGTAGAACAAAACCCAGAAATTGTTTGATATATTTCTTTATGATCCATGAGTAGTTTGCATTAGAAAATGTAGCTATTTTTCATGCGTGATTTCCATATCAAATGATTATTTTTCCTTTTACATCCTCTTTAATGCACCATGTATGTTGATTTTGTAATTTCCTATAGTAATTATATCATCTAAAAAATATATTCTTGCAACAATTAGCTCCTTCAAATTCAAATCTCCAATAATTATTGAAAATTATTTAGAACAAGTCTCTCTCATTAAATAAATAGAGTCAATTTAGGAGCACTCTTTGCATGAGACTTAATTGATTAAAAGATATGAAATCTGTAGCATTTATTGCATGCAAAAAAATTTCCTCTTTGTATGTAAAATTTATTTCTAAATCAATTAAGTCGACATGCAAGGAATATCTTAACAAAATTTGACTAATTCATTAAATAAAAGAGATAAAATAGGAATGCATGTTATTTGAATTTTTCTAACAACCGCATGATTCATTGCATGCAAAAAGAAATGTCTCACTTCATTAAATGCAAGAGTTAAAAATAGAATTCTCTTGTTGCATGCTTTAACTCTTCAACCAAATGAGTTGTTATATGAGATAAGAATGCATACCTTTTTGCATTTGTCTACCATGTTCTAATAACTTTCATTATTGTTGTAGATTCATTTTTAATTATAGGAATTTAAGTTGCAGAGATGGATGTTTTTTTCCTTCAACATGACATTTCCTTCTTCCATGACAGAAGCAACTCAGATTTTCCTTCAACTCTCAATCTATTTACACAAATATTCCACATAAATCTTTGTCTTGGCTAACCTGCACAAAGTTAGTTTTTTTTTCTTTTTCTTTTTTTTTTTACATTTCTTGCATGCATGAACTAGTATTGAATCTAATACATGCAAACAAGAAATATCTTAGAATAGGAAACACAAATCAATTTAGACCCTATAGAAATATATTATGTTATAATTTTTATAAAGATTAAGAAAACTTATCATCAAATTTCTATTGTATTCATTCCATCACACCAAAATACATGGGTAACTAGCTGCTGTAATTGTTGTGTATATATGAAGTAGAACTAGGTATGGGTTTTATTTGATGATAATACATATTTCTATTATGAAATTTTCATCCATATGCTGATTAAGGTAGTCAGTCTTATCAACAATCTATAATATCATATTGAAATTCTCAATATGAATATAATAGAAATATTTCTTAACAGAATAAATAATTGTATAAACACATGTCTGATGGACTAATATAAAATGGTGTTTCCATGTTATTGAGGAGGGGGTTTATTTTGGAAATATCCATCAAGTTTCTAAATTTAATTGCAGAAAAAATTAATCTATTTGCAAACAAAAAATTGCAGGAAAAAAATTACAGGAAAAGAAATTGTTGGAAATGAAATAACAGGAAAAGAAATTGTAGAAAATGAAAAACTTGAAAGAAAATTCTAATCTAGTTTCATGAAAATAAATTATAAAGAAGATATTGAATAAGAATATCCTATCACAAATCTTGTTAAGAGGTATTCTACTGTCACTAGAATACTCTTTTAGAAAAATATGAGTCTCCTAATAACACCATAATCCCCGGCAATGGCACCAAAAAATGACGGGTCATTGTATTACCAGTCATTTAACCAACTCATACACAAGTTGGTGTCATTATAACCAAGGTGGTGTCTAAAGATGTATGCAAAATGAGAAAGGAAAATCTTATTCAACAATACTTCTTCCTAAGAAAACATACAGAAATTAAACATGCATGAAAAAGAAACACACAACAACTAAACTACTAAAATAAATCTGCAGTAAATAAACTATGCTAAGAAATAGTAGAAAAATCCTCCTCCTTGGGGACGAGAACATTTTGGCCATTCTCTTCCCTTTGGATTTGGAGAAACTACAATTAACTTTTAAAACTGCACTTGTATTGATTCAAAACTGATTTACAAAATATGCCCCCTTTTGCAAATATATGGAAGAGGTATTTATAGACATTACTCCTAATTTAGTTGGTCCACAATCCAAGAACTAACTACCTATTCTTGGGCATATTTATTCAAAGAAATAAATACTAAACAAACTTGACTACAACAACCCACTTATCATGGAAAATATTTCTACAACTCATCCCTTTAATCTAGGAACACAAAGTGGGAAAGTACTTATTGAACATTGCTAATATTATTCCACCATTTGCTCATCCTTAAAACATGGAGAGAAAAAAGAAGAGTGCTAAGTCCATGACTTTGAATTATTCTTGGAATGCCACATGCATTCATGACTTTGGATTGCCACATGTTTGGATCTATATTCTTGGTTGATGACATGGAAGAAAAGAGTAGGTCGAATAGTTCAGTTCTCCTGTACATTATTTTGGAACAAACCAAAATACTTTCACTAGCTAGAAATTTCCATAGCTGCGTGAAGAATTTCTATAGCTGGGCATTTTTATAGCTGTGTGAAGAATTTTTGTAGTTGGGAATTTCCATAGCTGTGTGAAGAATTTCGGTAGCTGTAATCTATGAACTTGGAGTACAGTTTCTTATGACCTATTTTCTCCTTTTGTATTCCAACTTTAGAAGAAATATCAATAAATAAAAACAATTAGATTACAAATAGATTTCTAAAGAGATGATAAGATAAATCCTATATTCTACCTTACATATGATATTTGTTATTAAAACTACATCTAAATTCACTTGAAAGCTTTATTTTGAGAGAGAGAATAAGCACATTATTTGGTGATATAATGAGACATATTTTTGTCTCATCAACCCCTAAGGTGGTAATAGGTTTAGGAAAGGAAGATGATGTAGGTGTAGTTTTCGATGTAGAATCTTATTGGGTTATGCGTAGGGGTGTGAGTTGGGCCATGAGTGATATCATGGGGGAATTTGTGATAATTGCGGTTGTGTTTGGTTCAATTAGCCAAAATATTTTTGGATATATAATGGAAGTGTCAGCGAGTGACATTTACATTTTTGTTGAGAAAGTAAGTAGAAGACACCCCTAAAGTAAGGATCTATCCACATAATCTAAGTGATTGGCTAAGCGAGAGAAAGGCACTGTTGTAGGTGAGGTTGATGAGGATACAATGGTGATTCCCGTAAAATGTGTCTTAGAAATGGGGAATTCACTAGCTTCAGCTTCTATAGGTAAGATAGCCAAAAGTAAGTTCGTAGGATCTTGGGTAACTGATGGAGAATGGTCCCCTAGAGGAAATGGTGTTTCTACTGGATCTTTGATAGGTGGAGGATATGATGGGTTCTCCTCTATGGGTGGAGGAGATGATGGGTTCTCCTCTGTGGGTGGAGGAGATAAAAAAACATCTTCCATGAGTCGGAGAGGTACTGCGTGTGATAGATCTATAGGTGGAGAAGCCAAAGGTGAAATGGTCTCGATGTTAATAGGAGTCTCCTTCATGGGTGAGGGAGGAGATGAAGGGTGTTCCTCTATGGGTGGAGAAGTAGGTGAAGTGGGTTCAAGTGTAGGTGGAGAACTTTGAGCTATGATTTCCTCTATGGAAGGAATATGAGGTAATTGGGAAGTAATAGGTGCATCGTTGAAAATAGCATGGACCTCATGGGTATGGATATCGTGAGTTGAGGTCTCTTCAGTTTGATCAGAAGAAGGGGCATGGTTAGGAAATGGTTTCTTGAAGATGTGTAGGTTTTGATTGGCAGACGCGTTAGGATTACTCAAAGTTAACTCACCTTTCCCAAGCATTTCTTGGACATTTTTTTTGAAAGTGATGCAATTATCCTCTTTATGACCCTTTACTCGATGATAGTTGTAGAAGTCGTGCTCTTTGTACCATGGGGGTGTTAGGTGAGCAGGGTAAAAACTAGTGTGTGGTTTTATAGGAGAAAGGGTGATGGCCCCAACTTTAATGAGATTTTCTAAGACAAAAGAATAAGGCTCCCTAATTGGGGTGTATTTCTGTTGTTCTCATCTGAATTGAAAAGTTTGAATGGGTGAGAGATTAGATGAGGGGTTAGCCTGATTTGACAGACGAGCTAGGCTAGCCTTGAGTACTGCTATGTTAGTGGTTCTCTTGGATTTTGAATAATTGTTCTATGGTTTCAAAGAAGAAGAGATATCATTTGACTTAAATTCCACATTCTTATTGCGTAGTTGGTTTTTCTTTTATTTGATGGCTCGAATCTCTAGCTTTTGTACTATGGTGAATGATTCATCGAAGGTTCAAAAATTCTAAACCTACAAGGTTGGTGAGATATGTCTATCAAAATACCATGTGAAGAGCTCGATGATTTTATTTTGTGCTAGTTGGAATATTAGTTGATTGATGAGGCTATGCCAACAAGAAACAAAATCTGCGATAGATTTGTCGTCATATTGACGCTTAGATTAGAGGTAAGTCATGATAATCTTCTTAATAATGTTAACCCACTATACCAGTATAATGTGGGCCTGGTCAGACACTAGGGAAATGTCCTCAGAAGAAAAGCATCATCATGGGAAATCAGATAACACCCGTGTTTGAAAGACCGCAAGTGTTGTTGTGGGTCTTCTTTTCTATTTTTTTTAATATGGGTAAATAGTTTTGAAGGGAATATACCTTGTGTACAAAAAGGATCAAAATCTAGATATCAAAAGAGGAAAAACTGATCCTAGATATTCCAAACATCATAAAATAGGAGGCTAAACAACTAGATAATACAATATAGGAAACAAAGCAAGATCAAGACAGACAGTGATCCAAACAGAAGCAAAAGAGACAAAACACCACATTGGAGGCATCAGTTTCTGGCTCCCATAACACTCTCACCTACGATGAGATTTGTAATGAGCCTATCCACCCATCCATTCCTATCCATCCATATCCAATGCACTGGGAAATGCCTGCTTCTTAGAGGGTTTTAAGAATTCATAAATACCTGGAGCTTGCAATGAATTTACTGCACATTAGTAATTTGGTGGAGGAACCTAAAGATGTGGAATTGTTGGTCAAGGTAGAAACAATGGAAAAGGAAATTCAGGACCTAAAGAGTGCTATTAGGGATATGAATAAAACAAAGGGAAAATGAAAGATAAAAAATGATGAAGAAGATGATATCACTGCTGAAGTTTTCAAGAAGCTTCTCTCTCTGAATGTCAGGCTTGGAAATGCAAAAGGGCGTAATGATTGTATCCTCTCATCTCTTACAAGAATCTATAATTTTATCGAGCAACATGTGCATAGTATTTGCAGTCTCAGCGGTATTATCAAGGATGTTTGGGGCTCCAAGGAGAACAGAGATCTTGCAATTTCCCAGGTAGATTTGAAAGATCCATCCTAGGCCAAAACCATTACATTCTTCATCTTGCTCTAAATGATTAAGGCCAAGATTGACCGGGTTGTCAAGTGATGTGGAGATCTGTTGTTGTTTACTGGTGGTGAATTTTTTGTTGTCTGGCTTTTTTAGTGCTATTTTTTGGCTAGGAAGATCAGTGGTGGTTCCCTCGAGTTCATGTTTTGTCTCTTTTACTTCTATTCAGATCACTGTCTGTCTTGATCCTGTTTTGTTTCCTATATTGTATTATCTAGCTGTTAAGCCTCCTAGTTTATGATGTTTGGCATATCTAGGATCATTTTTTCCTCTTTTTATATCTAGCTTTTTATCCTTTTTGTACACAAGGTATAGTCCCTTCAAACCTATTTACCCACAATAAAAAAAATAGAAAAGAAGACCCGTAACAGCACTTGCGGTCTTTCAAACATGGGTGTTATCTGATTTCCCATGATGATGCTTTGCTTCTGAGGACCTTTCCCTAGTGTCTGACCAAGCCCACATTAGACTGGTATAGTGGGTTACCTAGACATTCTATCTTCTAGATTGGGAAGGAGGGAGTGAGACAGGGGGTATATACCTAGCATGATTGATAGATGAAACGGGAGGTTGCTGATAGTATGTATATAGAGGTGGAAGGTTCATGGTGACCCTAGTAGCAATGGGGGCTAAAGACTACAGAATAGAAAGGATAATGTTTTGAAAAGGGATCAGGGTCAACGACACCAGGGGTGGTTATGTAGCTACGAGTATGTGTGAGACAATAGGCATGGATGAGGTTATGTTTTGGGTGGTTGGCGAAGGTATAGTGGATGTGGCAGGTGCAACAGAGGTGGCAGTCATGGCGGTCATAGTAGGTATAGGGCCTACCTACAAAACGATAGGATGTAAGGTAGATAAAGGTAGCACAAAGCCAAAGGGGGCTGAAACAGAAGTAGGCATGAATTTTGGGGGGATAGAACTGGGCATGCCATATATCAACTGACCCGAGGCATCTTGATTAGACGAATGGGAAAGATTAAACTATAAGGCAGTAGGGTTCTGGTCAAGGATTTGTGTGAACTCCTCATCTCCTATGGTGATAACGATAGGTTGGGTAGGATCCATGGGTGATAAAATACATGGTGGTGATAGACTAGGTAGGAGTGGTTGACAACTGGCGTGGAATATGAGGGCATTTTCTTGGCTATGCGACAACACCATGTGAACAAGTACTAACCCAGTAGGAATTTTTTTTCTGTAAATGACACAGCAATACAACAGAGATAGGAGAAACAGGTGGTGGTAGGTGACTTGGGATTAAATTTCATCTAGAAAATTACACAGGCTAACCGATGCCGGTTAGGGTAAATTGGCGTTGGTCATAGGTAATCATTGTCGGTCACTGTGGAAAATGGACACTTTGTAAAACAAGGAAAAAGGTTGACAATCTGCTAAGTAGACAAGATGTTGATGGAATTTATCAAGTCAATAAATATGATGAGAGTGACAGAGACTCTGAACAAAAAAGAAGGTGAATTTGGTGTTCTTTTGGGTAGGTTAACCAAAAGAATAGTAAACTAACACTAGTTGTGTAAACCTAATGATAGTCACAAGGTAACCGATGATGGTCATTAGAATGACACCAGTTACTCTGAAATTGAAATAGATATGAAGAAAAGGTGGTTGTGAGTTAAAATCAGATATGGAATCAAACCCATAATTCTGAGAATGATGAAAATATGGTCCAAACACACCCAAATGAAGTTGGAATACACTAACTATGATGAGGATCATGTAAGGGGAAATAATAAAATGGAAAACGTGTCCTCTCACCTCAAAATACAAGCCAAGCAGAAACACTAAGAAAAAAATGATCATAAGAATGCTTTTTCTATTATGTTTTTTTATCTTATGCTATTAAGGACTGACTCATGAACTTCAAAATAGAGTTTTTGGTGAGGAAGGCTTACTATGAAGAAATATATCTAAAGGGAGAGGTTTTAGGTATGTTATGGTGGGGCCGGGCCATGCTATGAGATATGACTTGACAGAAGTAACGAGCTGGGTGCCCACTATGTCGTGATCATGTGATCACCTACAACTTCTTCTGGGAGAGATGTTTAAGAAATTTTTATATTTTTAATTTTGTGGTGTTTGGGTAAGACTCGAAGAGAGAGAAAGAGAAAGAAAGTTCTTTCTATGATTGATTTGTCAACCATTAGTTGGGAATGACTTCCAGCGTATAGGTTGCCCTCAATTAATGTGAGCTAATATAAATAAGTAGAATGAAATAAAATTATTTTTAAACCCAAATCAAAATGTTGAATTCGATGACACAAAAAGATGAAGAGGATAAGGGATGCTCTTTCACTAATGCGATACTAATGAAAGGGAATAAATATTCAGTTTAAAGCACCAAAATATGATTACTTTTAGACAATAGAAGAAGAGAAGGTTCCAGGGGAGAAATTTTAATGTGAGAACCTTTTTCGAAAGGAAAAAAACATGAAAATTTTCACCCATAAATGAAATAATGTAAAGAACCCTGAATGGGTCCCATTGGGCATGCCAAAATATTTCACCTGATCATGTGCCAAAACTTTTCACCTGATTCTAGATCGTTTCTTTGAATGTTGATGAAACAAATAAGGGTAAAGGACTAGGAGGAATACCTATTGAAATTCTGGTTGTAGGTTGTTGCATGCATATGACTTCTGGATCCACATCTGATTGTGAGAGATTCCTTTTTACTTGGAGGAACTACCTAAAATAGAACACAAGACCACCAAATAAAAGTTAAACAGTATATACAGTGGACTGCCTACTGTGTGCTAGATCCAAGAACTGTGATACTTTCTAGATGGTTTTCAATCCACTGTTTAAAATAACTTAATGCGAACAATAAAGAAAATCCTACTATAGTTAAAATGATTTAGGTATCTCATTCGAATACAATAAGAAAATGCATTCACAGCAGGCTAAGCTATGATTGGATCCAAAGGTCAAGGTCTCTATTAGGGTACAGGTATTGATTAGGGTCAGATTCTAGGCTATTTTGTGTATTTGGTGGAGGTTTTAAGATTTGTTCTTGGTCTGAGGGTAAAAACATAGAGACCGACATTGGTCTGGTATGACCGGTGTCAGTTTTGGTTAACCGGTGAAGGTTGTGTGTAGCTGGCGTCAGTATGGTCGTGGTACAGGAAACTCAATAAAAGCTTGAGGTGAAGGTAGATCTAAGGCTAAATGGAAATGTAAAGGGAAATGACAAGGTCTGTGTAAGTCTTGGGTATACTCATGGGTGATTAAAATCTAGGTATGGGTAGTTCAAAGGTGTGGGTGAAGGAATGGTCAAGTTTGCATGGAGGTAAATAGTGGGTGAATGGAAATGGGAGCAGAAACTAATAACAAAAGTAAAAGAGTCTACTAAAATAACAATGGACAAGTGTTGGTTAATAAGACACTTATTGTTGTATGAGGTTGATGTCTTGTTGGAAATTATGGGTGATCAAATGGAAGGAACTTGGTGTGATGGTGGCACTTCCCTGGATGCTCTCGGGAAGGTACGTGGCTCTGTGGGTGCTTCTGGTGCTGGTTGTGGGTTCTCCTATTGCATGTATGAATACTAGTTCTGCTTCCATGCAGCTCATGTTTCGTCTCTTGCTCTCAGAAGATGTGCCAACCTTGAAACAAGGTTATTTTTGGGGATCAAATGGTAACCAATGATGGTTCCGGGTTGACCGGTGGTGGTTCAAGGTAACCGACATCGGTTAGGGTGGGATTTTCAAGGTTTACTAGACTGGGCAGATCCTTTTGATTTTCTTGGATCTCATTCATTTCCCCCCATGGATTAGAATGAAAACTTCCTTTTCTAACAAATGGGAATGTGGTTAGAGGGAATTTAGGATTTGATTTTCAGGGTTTAGGTAGGTCTTATTTAGTTATGGAAACATACTAAGAATAGGTCTAGGGTGAGGTGGCTAGGTGAGGTGGATATGTGGGGATTATCCCATTAAGATATTTAAATAATAAATATTGTGAGGATAATGAATTAATTTAATTAAATTAATATTAGAGTGGGGTGAAAGGGGACATTATTAGGTGAGTGTGTGTGATTTGGTTATTTTTCGAGGGACCAAGGGGAGTGTGACCCAATTTTAGTGTCTATAGTCAGCTAATCCAAAAAACTCATGATAGTATAGGATATCGTTCTACACCCTTTTTCTCGACATGGATCAGGTGCAAATTTTCCATTTACACTTTTATCATAGCATATTTTACATTTGCATACTTTATACTTGTGTATTTTGTAAAGCATTTTTACATACATAAAAATTTCATTACTTGATCATTTTCTCCTTGCAGGTCCACCGTATGAGAAACAAGCAGTAAAATTGGGAACAACAACAACAACAAATAATATTATATATTTGATTAATTGATCATTTTCTCCTAGATGGCTTTCAATCCACTATTTAAAACAAATTAATGTGAGAAATATTTAAAATCCTACTATAGTTGATATGATTTAGGTATCTCATTCAATTACAATAAGAAAATCCAAACACAACAGGTTAGGCTATAGTTGGATATAAAGGATGAGGTGACTGTCAAGGTACTGGGACTGGTCAAGGTCTGATTTTAGGTTTTTTAGGTCAACTAGTAGGAGGTTTTTTGGCTTTGTTATTAGGCAGGGTATAAAACACGAAGACTGATGTCGGTTGGGTATAATCGACGATGATTAAGGGAGACTGACGACTGTTATGTGTAACCAACGTCATTAAATTGGGATGAAAGTAGTTCAATGAAAACTCTATTCTAGAGTCTAGGTGAGGTTGGATGGGGCTAAAGAAGAGGATGGTGAGCTCTGTGGGAATACTGAGAACACTCATATAGGTAGAAGGGCTAGGATAGGTGATCTGATAAATGGGTGGGTGAGGTTTTTGAGTTTTTTAGAAAGAAGGCTATGGAGGGATGGGAATGTTAACAGAAGAGTGGGAACATAAATAGTAACTACTCTATGAGAATAATAAGAAAGGAAATGATTAATGATAGAACACTTACCGATGTTACAGGTCCAATGGTTGGGTGGTGGTGATGATTGGTTGGTGAAATGGAGCTTGGTGTAATAGTGTTGCTTCTTGGAATGTTACCATGAGTTCCATTGCTTTTGGATCTATCCTAGTGCTGGCTATGGATGTCTGGGTGCATGATAAGACTCTGGTTTTGCTTGCATGCAGCTCTCCTCTCCTTATATCACTCTTAGAATGTGCCAACCTAAAAACAAGGTTGCTAAGGTGAATAAATGGTAACCAACGGTGGTTTGAAGTTGACCAACATCATTTTAGGGGTGATTGGCATCGGTTAAGGTGGGATTCCCTAGGTTTACTAAAATTGGTAGATCTCCCCTCTTTTATCTCAAGTTCATTCATTTCCTTCTAGATGTATAACAAATGTTATGTTTTTATGAGCGGGAAGGTGGTTAAAGGGATAGTAGGAATTGATTTTTATGGTTAGACTAAGTGTTAGTTAGTAATGGAAACATACCAAGAATAGGTCTAAGGTGAGGTGGCTAGGTGAGGTGTTTAGGTGAGGTGGAAATGATCTTAATTAGAATAATTAAGTAATGTATATTGTGAGGGTGCGTATTAATTTAATTAATTTAATTAAACTAATATTAACATGGGGTGAAAGGGGGCCATGGTTAGGTGAGTATGTTTGAGATGGTTATTTGACGAGGGACCAAGGGGAGTGTGACCTAACTTTGGTGTTTACATTTTTCCCCTTTTTGTTGCGTAGCTTGTATTGGTAAGCGATGCTGAAAAAAATAAGGTGTAGTTGCCCCATGTGTGGGTGAAGGTACTGTTTCCATAATCATGGGTGGAGGTAACCCTGCTCAAATTAGGAACCGATGAGGTGAGATAAGGAAGTAATGAGTGGTTTGATAAAATGAGGAGGTGGGTGGTTGAAGTAAACAATGTTAGGTGTGAAGAAGGTGATGGTCGAGGGTATGGTGATTATAAGAGGTATGGTGGGTGATTAGGTAGAGAATTCAAACATATGCACATGTTGTGAAATGCCATGAGATACCAAGGTTGCTCTACATAAAAAATGTACATTAGCTAGGGTCATAAAGGTCATCCAAACAAGGGTTATTGAGGTTCGGTATCTAGGATAAAGGATATGGTCTAGGCACTCAACGAGGTAAGATGTAGGAACATTTAGGTGTGGTTCTGGTACATCCAAAAGGTCAAAAGGTCAAGGTTGGTTTGGATAAGGGTCATGGCCATAGGCAAGGTAAGGCTATTAGGATGAGAAAAATAGGTAATATCATTGCAAGATTCAACACGTGAAGACATGGGAATATCCACTTAATCAACGATGAGCTAGGTAGGTGTGGGTCAGGTCGGTGGAGGTAAAAATGGGTAAATGGGGTAAGGTTCAAATCAAGGAAAAAGGGAAATGGGCCAGGGTCAAAGGTAGTTACATTCGAATATATGTACACACATAAATTGTTAAATAGTACTAGGTTAAAGGGAATGCAAACTCTACATCTTCGAAGGTTGATAGGTTTATCCAAAAAAGGTTGAGGTGATTTCAATATCCAAGGTATAGGATATGGGGCAGAAACACATCGCAGGTCAAGTGTAGGAATGGGTAGGTATGTTCCAGTATACCAAAGGTTGGGTCAAGATAAATGGTATGGAAATAGGTAAGGTAAGGTAAGGTCATTAGGTCAAACAACACGGGTAATAGTGTCACAAGGTATAGCGAGCACATGGGTTCATAGGTCATGAATAATGTTCTGGGTCCAGGTAGCGAGGGCACGACATGGGTAGGGCTGAGGTACATGTAAAATAACAAGTCCCTAAATGCTATTAAGGACAACTATAGGTAAGGTAGGCTTGGAGGTAGATTTTGATAAGGGTGGGTAAGGTCAAATGGTGGCTGAGTTGGTTAAGTTAGAGTAGAAATGGGGTAGGGTATTTGACAAGAGTATGACAGGTAACCATTTTCGGTCATATTGAACCATTTATGGTCTAGGTAAACTAACCACGGTTGTCTAGGGAACATGATTGATGTCGGTTTAGGTACAACTAACCACGGTGTGCTAGGGCACAAAACCGATATCGGTTTAGGTATAACCAACACCGGTTAGGTTGATGTAGGTATATAAAAAAGGAAAATTCCGTACAATACAGATTCATTTGTACATTTTGGCTTTTGTGAAAATTACGAGAGAACAATAATTTTGTGCCTTGTTGAGAGGAAAGTACATGGTGTCGTACCGAGCTAAGGTGGAGATATTCAGTTAGAGAGGAGAGCCATGTAGATAGGTCCATGAGATCAGGCGAAGAGAGGTGACTGGTTGAGAGGTTGGAGGGAGATTATGGAATGGAGGAGGTGGGAGAGGGTTTGGGTGAACCACCGGCATAGTATCCATACGTGCCACCATGGAGATGAAATCGAGATGAGGTAAGATCTAATCCTTTCATTGTTATTTGATATACGAAGAAGGAAATGTAGAGAGGTAGAGGTAGGTAGGTTAAAATATTTGAAATGTGTGGTTAAATGAATGAAAGAGGGGTGGGAAAGGTTAGAGGTAGGGGGAAAAGGGTTGGGGAGGGACTTAGGTGAGGTATGGGTAGGTTTATAGGGAAAATGGGAATGAAATTAGGTAAAGGGAATTGGGGTTTCAGGTTTTGGCGCTATAACAGTGAACAGCGATAGTCAATGTATGGCTGACGTCAGTATTTTCACACTGACATTGGTCAGGTATGGGGTAACCGATGTCTGTTATAATGGACTGGTGACGGTCAGGAGTAACTGGTACCAGTTAGGGTGAAAAGGTTAGAGGTATAAGAAGGGTAAGGGGAAAGGTTAGGTAAAGTTGGTGAAATAGATAGTGGGTGAGGGGAAGGGAAGAAGGGAGGGGTGGAGTTTAATGTTGGGTAAAATCGTGTTTTAATAATGTGTGTGATTGGTTGAATGCAGGCCAGGGACCAACTACGGATGAGAGATAGGGTACTGCCCTTTCTCACAGAGGTACGAGGGAGTGCCACAACCATTGATTGGTTCCATATTTTATAGGTTGGCCCTATTGGGGTCAAATGCTACTGGCACATAGTCTAGGAGCTGAGTTTTATGGTCACTCTCATCGAAAAATGTAACTTAGCGACCAACATCTATTGATGGGTGAGATCACAGTCACCCTTGAGGATGTGTATAGGATCCTATGGCTACTGATAGTGGGGATGCAGGTGTATTCTATCTCCTTATAGGTCTCTAAGGATTTGATGCTAACCGTGTTTGGTGAGGGGCTGGCAAAGTTGAGGTTCCATATCACTAGTATGAGCTATGGTGATATGTACTAGGCCCATCCATAAGAGATGAGGTTGGTAGTGTTGTTGATGGAGGTAGTATGTTGCTTTTCACTGTCAGATGTAGAGGGTGGGAGATTCCCACGATCCTTGATGGGGGTTCTACACAACACAGTGGATGCTTAAAGCATCACATAGTTTGCATAGGGTTTAGTTTTGGAATTGTTTTCCATTATCAATGATAATGCGGTGAGGAACACAAAAATGAAAAATGATGTGATGGTTGATGAATTCACATATTTTCTCAACTTTTGTAGAAATGAGGAAAATGGCCTCTACCCATTTAGTGTAATATTCAATAGTGGTTATAATCCATTGGTGGCGTTGGGAAGAATGGGGGTTGATCTCACCAACAAGATCCAAACCCCATTGAGAGAAAGGCCAAAGGTCTCGTGTGACCTGTAAGGCATGACTAGGTGTGTGATTAAGATTAACATGTCATTGGAATTTTACGTAATGTTTGACAAAAGCACAACATTCATGTTTTAGGGTTGGCCAATAATATCCTAGGTGAAGAATGCATTTTACGATAGTGAAACTAATAAATTGACCTCCAAAAATTCCATCATGGACTTCCTTAATGGTGTAAGGAATTTAAGAACTTGTAAGGTAGTGTAAGAGAATTCCATCGAAATCTCACTTGTAAAGAAGACCACCCATGATGAAATAATGGGAGATACTTTTAAGAAAGGAACGTTGTCCATTATGAGTGAGATCAGCGGGTAGAATGGAAAGGGAAAGATAGTCTGCATATTGCTTACACTGAAGGTCACTTGGGTCAAGGGCAACAGTTTTGACAGAGTAAACTTCACAAGATAAAAAAGAGGGTGATTGTAGCCTTTGTATGGTGACAAATATTTTAGAGTTAGTGGGTGAAGCAGGTATCTGAGAATCCAAGTAGTTCATGATATCTGAAAATTTATTAGTAGAACGTGGGGTGGTTTAAAGTGTATAATGGTCAAAGGTGGTCAAAAGGATGTCTACGTGTTGCTTATATTTTTGAATAATCTCATTGAGACACTGGTATAGACCATTAACTTGGTTTATGACCAACTGAGAATCACCAAAAATATTGATTATCTTAACATCTAAGGTATATGCATCCTAGAGACCCAATACGAGTGCTTCGTATTCTGTAATGTTGTTTATACAATCAAATTGAGATTAAAATACAAATTCATAGGTTCACCCTAAAGGGGAATGAGGATAACACCAGCCCCTCCCTCACACTGAAATTTGGAGCCATCGAAGAAGAGTGTCATTTTGTAGGCAGGTTCATCCATGGAAAGGGTAGTTATAGACTTGTCTGGAAAATCAAAGTTAGATGGTTGATTCCCGGAAATAGGTGCATTATCCAGTTGGTCAGTAATAGCCTAGCCCTTAATGGACTTTTGATGAATGAATTCGAGGTCAATGTTGGCCAGAAGCATAAGCCAACATGCAACACGTAGATGTTGATAGGGTTTGGCATACATATAGTGTAATGGGTCAGTATTAGTAATTATGAAGGTTTTGTGGTTGAGTAGTTAATAACAGAGTTTGGTAGTGACGAAAACTAAGGCTAAGTAGAATTTTTCAGCATGGGTATATCTAGTTTTGTAGTCCAAAAAGGTACAAATTATGTAATAAATAGCCTACTCTTGGTGTTGGTCGTCGTGATGAGAAAGCATGACACCTAAAGAATGGTTAGTGGCGGAAATATATAAGTAAAAGGGTTGGTCAGATTTGGGAGGAATGACTACTGGTGGTTGAAGAAGGTATTTTTTTAAGGCCTCAAATGCTTTATGGCATTCATCATCCCATTTTAATGAAACATCTTTCTTGAGAAGATGATGAAATGGTTGACAACGGTCGAAAAGCAATGAGATAAAATGATGAATGGATTATAGCTTACCTTGTAGGCTTCGAAGTTGATGGAGATTAGTGGTCAAAGGCATTTCTAGAATAGCCTAGAATTTAGCGAGATCAAATTCTATGCCACGGAAAGAAATGATGAAACCCAAGAGTTTTCCAGAAAATACCGCAAAGATGCACATCTTTAGTTGAAGACGAACAAAATACTTGATGAGGAGGTCAAAGATGAATTTAAGAACAGGAAAATGTTTGGATTTGGAAATCATATCATCTACATAATATTCTAATATGTGATGCATGATGTCATGGAAGATGTAAGTCATGGCTCATTGATATGTAGCACCAAAATTTTTGAGGCCTAAAAGCACGACTCAATAGCAAAAGGTCCCCCAAGGGGTGATGAAGGCAATATTCTGTTGATCCTCTAGAGATAGTAATATTTGATTTTAGACTGAGAAACCATCCATGAGTGATAAAATTTCATGGTCAGTGGTTAGATCAACTATTTAGTCAATTCCTGGTAGTGGGAAATCATCTTTGGGACAAGTGAAGTTGAGGTCATGAAAATCTATGCAAATATGGAGTCCCCATGTTGCCTTTGTGATAGGAACAATAATAGAAATCCATTGGGATAATAAATGGGTAGGATGAAGGAAACTGAGAGAAAGCATTGAAGTTATTCCTTGACCAAAAGAGAAATGCAAGGATGCATTATCCTAAGATTTTGTTTGATGGGTTTGGCATCAGGAATGGTTATGATATTGTGGACCACGATTTTTGGGTTGATACCAGGCATATCAGCATAGGACTAGGTAAAAGCATTGCTATGGTCCCGAAGAAAAGAGGTGAAGGATTCATGCTCAGTAGTGTCTAAGGATTGGTCGATCTTTAGGATGTGTGGGTCATCATAAGTGTTAATGTTGATTTTGCTGGTCGATTCGTTCAACATGGTTTACATCTCCGAGGGTAACGAATGATGAATATAAGATTCTTCCACACCGAGGTAGGTGAGGATGGACTCATCGTCCTGACATTGAACACATTAATAGAAGGTGTATCATCATCAGTAATGTCATGATACAAGAATGGGAGAGAAGAGGGAACATCACCATCACGTTGATAGGTCAACGGTCCCATGGAAATGGTGTTTACAATTTTTTTTTATAAGGAATAGATTTAGAATCTATGGACTCTGTAGGTGAATATGGTAATATGGGTGAATGAGATGGGGAAGATTTATCATCTAAGATAAGGTCGATGTGAACCTTCTTGGAGGATGGAGAATAAAAAATGATGCCACTATGGTCATTGTGTTTATGAGACATACAAGAAATGATAGTATGGTGGCCTTGTTTGTAAAATATGAAGCCAAATCCTTTCCACGTGCACCGGTGGAGGAAACTGTGAGTGAAGCGGTGGTTAGTGAGGAAGTGTAGGTTAGATGAAAAGGGTTGGGCTTGGGATGGAGGTTTAGGTTTATAGGTGGCAATATCAAGTCCCCCATGCTTTAGGTTGGTGTAAAGGTGGGGAGATCCATAAGGAGAAACATCACCGATGTGGATCTCATAGTTGGGGTGTTGATACAGATTCCCATACTCTTGTGGGATGAGGAAGGTGTCGATATTATATAGATAGTATTCCCCTAGAGTGAGGTGATGAAAAAAACCTTCTAGGGGATTAGTAGTCTATATGTGGGTAGTGGGGATAAATTGATCCCTAAATGATGGGGAAACAGGTGTGTTAGTGGTAGAGGCTACAGTTGCAGTGGGGATAACAAGGTTAGATGTAGCAGAGGTAGTGGTAGTTTTGGTGGATGGGCTTGTGGGTGAAGGTGAAGGAGTGATAATGCTAGATGCCTTAACTGATATAAGCACATCATTGGGCCGATATAGCATGTTATAGATCTTGAAAGGTGATGGGTTAGCAGGGATAGTTTAATTATGTCCCTCATGTTCAAATTTGAGGCAGTGATGTAAAGTCGAAGGGACACAACCCATAGCATGGATATAGGGTCGTCCAAGTAGCAAGTTATATTGGAACTCCCCTTCTTGGACATAGAAAAGTTCCAAGATAGTGCAGGGACCCATGCAGACATGGAGAACAACAGTACCCAGAGTAGAGATCATGGAGTCATTTAAGGAGCACAACATAACTGGGTTACCATGCATGCAATTGGTAGGTATCCACATTTGGTAGTATTCATAGGAGGAGATGATGTTAATGCTAGTACCACCATCAATCATAATGCATCGTATGTGTATGTTAATGATAAATACGTAGATGAAAAGTGTGAGGTCAGGGTCGTCAGATTGGAAGGGAGAAATCTCTTCATCTGAAAAGCTGAGGGAAGCCATTTGGTGAGTAGGTGGAGGCATAGAGGAAGGTGATGATCTAGTGAGAGAGGTTACGTGGTGAGGGGTAATGATGGAGGTTAGGGGTGTGTGGTCATTTGGTAAGACTTTAATAGATTGGAGGGCCTCCATGAGGGCTTGACGATGTGACTCTAAGGTTTGGATGAGGTCATATAAAGACATAATGATGGGGGATTGGTGTAGTTGTTTTAGCATTGTGCATTGTGTGACCCCATCAAAAATAGGATATGCAGGATATCGAATGGTGACTTTGGGTATGGGTGAGGCTGGTATGTTGCGTACATGGTTGGTTTATGGGCTAGTTTCTTTCTCCTTGCCCTTGTCTTTTTGAGCATGGGTGGCAATGTTGATCATGTTAATTTGATGGGAGGTAGATGAAGAGGGTGTGTCATGGAAGGTATAGTGACATGAGGGGAAAAACCCTAGTGGGGGATACAATCCTTATGAAATGAGTATTTTGCATTGGCATTTTGGTGGTGGTTTGGATAATTCTCTTATACGAACCATGTTGATCTTGAATCTAGGGGTGGATAAAAGATTTTTGGGGGTGGAGATTTTTATCACTGAGTAGGTAATTGGAGAAGGTCTGTGGAAATTGGTGAAGGATAAATGGGGTCATCATCAAGAAGATCATCATCATTAAAATTTTATTCGGGAGTACACAATTGGACAAGAGCGGTTATTAAATCCTTATAATTCCCTAAATCATGTCTGGGAACATGATAGTAGGCATAAATTTTGGTTTCATCAAACCCTTTTGGTTTGGGTTTGAGTGGGTTGTAAGTTCTAAGAGGTGGTAATGTGATGATGGAAGTTTTAAGGAGATTGGTTAAGATTTTGACATAGGATCCTGTTAGTGGATCACAATGGGAGGTGAATGTGGGTTTGGGTATAGGTGTGGCTGATTGTAGCGGAAGAGGCTTTATAGGAGGGGGAGTAGGTTGTTCTACTAGTTTGGTGTGTGGTGTGGTCTTAGGTGTTGGTCGCATCTGCTTGGGTATGGGCATGGTAGAAGAGTTGGTGATGGAAGGTTTAGTTGGTTTAACTACCTTATTAGAGGGTATCTTATTTTTAGATTTAGGTTATGTATTTTTGGGAAATGATTACATGGGTGTAAAATATGTGGAGGGAAAATTTGATGGTGGAAGAGGACGGTTTACCCACAACGGTAACCGAGATGCTGTGGAGGTGGGTGGTGTGGCTTGGGAAGGAGACATGAGTGAAAGAGAAGAGTGTGTCATGGGTAGTGAAGATGTTATGGACTATAGTGGAGGTATGGGTGGTAAGAAGGTTACGAGTGAGTAGAGGTTGTGTGGGTCTCTTGGGTATATTAGAGACCTGTCATGAGGAAATGGGTTACTGGGTTCTTGGTTTACCGGTGGACGGGGGTTGATTTGCCAAGGTTGAGGGATGAGGTCCTAGGATAGACAGAAGGGGTGATGGTGACAATGGCATGGTAGGGGAGGTTAGCTTATGAGGCCAAGGAGATTGGATCCTCTTTATAGGGGCCGGAGTAATTTTAGCATTAGTTTTGGAAGATATCGCTAAATCTAGTTTGATGGGTGGGTGAGTAAGGCTAGCTGTCGGTATGACCCCTAAGGTAGTGATAGGTTTAGTAAGGGAGGTGATATAGACGAGGGTAGGTGTTTGGGTGTAGATGTATGTTGGGTTGTGGGTGGAGGTGTAATTTGGGCCATGGGTGATGATGTGGAAGGTGTTGCAATATTCATAGTTTCATTTGGTTTGTTTTCTTGAAACACTTGTAGATAGTTAGTGGAGGTGTCAGTGAGGGAAAATTTTATTTGTGTTAAAGCAGGAAGTAGAAGGCACCCCTAAAGTAAGGCTCTATCAACATAGTCCAAGTGATCAACCAAACTTTAAAATGGTACTGTTGTAAGGGGAGCCAGCGTGGATTGAGTAGAAATTCCCATCAAATTTGTTTGAGATAAAGAGAACTGGCTAGCCTTAGACTTTGTGGGTAAGAGAGTTAAAAGAAAATCAGTGGGATCTTGAAGGTCTGATGGTGAATGGTCATCTAAAGGCAATGGTATTTCTATAGGATCCTCTATGGGTAGAGGAGAGGATAGGTCAAATGAGGTTGACTCTCCTTGTGACAGTTTAGGTTGTGAACATGTATCTCCTATGAGTAGGAGAGGTGTCATTGACAAGTACTCAGAAATTTGAGGGGTTAAAAGTGGCATGCTGATTATAGGATCTTCCACGGGTGAAGGAGAAAATGAAGGGGGTTCCCCTGTGGGTGGAGGAGTAGATGAAATTAGTTCTTGTGCAGGTAGTGGAGCTTAAGCTAAGATTTCATCTATGGAAGGAATATAAGGCAATTGGGAAGCAATTGGTATGTCATCGAAAATAACGTGGACCTCGCAGACATTGCTATCATTGTTTAAAGTGTCGCTATCTTGGTTGGAAGATGGGGCATGATTAGGGGGTGGCTTCTTGAAGATGTGTAGGTTTTAGTTAGCGGGTGGATTCAGGCTATCCAAGAATAGATCTTTTTTGTCAAATATTTCTTGGATGATATTCTTGAAGGTGATGCAGTTATTATTGTTATGACCTTTAACACGATGATAGTTGTTAAATTCATGTTCCTTATACAATGTGGGCATGGTTCACTCACGGTCAAAACTAATATGTGGTTTTATAGGTGGAAGGGTAATGGCACCACCCTTGACAAGATTTTCCAAAATAGAAGAGTAAGATTCTCTTATCGAAGTGTACTTTTATTGATGAGGGTGACAATCCTTGAGAACTACGGCATTGGCAGATCCTTTTGGTTTTACGAAGTTGATTTTTCTTCTCTTCGATAGAAAAAATATCCAATTTCCATGCCATGGTGAATGCCTCATAAAAATTTTAAGAGTTCTGCACCTGTAGCATTGGTGAGATGTTCCTTGGACAAGCTCGAGTAAACAACTCTATGAGTTCAGTTTGAGGTAATTGAAATGTGAGCTGGTTAATTAGGTTGTGCCAGGGAGTGACAAATTCAGCGATATACTCATCATCATACTGTCACGTGGAATAAATATCAATCATGGTAAACTTCTTAACAATGTTAATGGAGAAGTGATCTAAGAAGGCTTTGGCTACTTGATTAAATGAGTAGATGGAGTGTCTTGGTAGTCGACTATACCAGTCAAAGGCTGGTCTTGTCAGGGACATCGGGAAGGTTTGTAGGAGTAAAGCATCTTCATGGGAAATGAGGTAACACCCATGTTTGAAAGACCACAAATTCTGTTGTGGGTCTTCTTTACTATTGAAACGGTTGAATTTTTGCATTTCCTAATGTAGTGGGTATGGGAAAATAGTGATGGATGGATGAATGGGCTCATTATAGATTTCATCATAGGTGAGAGAATTACATGAGCCCAAAACCGATGCTTCCAGTGTCTACATCCTTTCCATCATTGATTTGATGAGGTCATTGGTAGGTTGTGGTGGAAGGGTTCCTCCTATAACATAAGGGGGATGGTATTAAACCTATGACCTGGGTGGCATTCCACTGTATAGTGATGTTGAATAGGGATTTTGAGAATAGGGGACTGATATTGAGTGTATGTATCCAGAATGGGTGACAAACGAGATATGGGGTTTTATATAGTATGGTAGGTGAGATGGTTGTAGTGACTCTAGTAGTGATTAGGGGAAGTGTTTTAGGGATGGAGAGGAAAATATTCTGGAATGGAGTAGGGTTCAACGATACCACAAACAATTGTGTTGCAATGGGTATTTGTGACACAATGGGTTGTGGACAGGGTTATGGCCTGGGTGGTCGATGAGGGGACAACATATATAATAGGTGTAAGTGATACTACAGATGCAATGTTCATGGAGGGTATGGGTACTAGTTATGAAACTACTAGGGGTGAATCAGGTGAAGGTAAATCCACATTATTATGGGATGATGCAAAAGTGAGAATAAGGGTAGGAGAGATGGATACATGCATTTTGTATATAAACTGACTTGAGGAGTCTCGGATGGAAGAGTGGTAAAGATAGAATTGTAATGCTACATGATTTTGATCAAGGAGTCATGCAAATTCCTTATTTCTTGCAGCAGTGGTGGTAGGTAAGGTTAGATCCATGAGTGACAGGACAAAGGGTGGTGAAGGAATGGGTGGGAGTGTTTTACAACTCACATGAAATATAAGAGCGTTAACTTGACTGCGAGTCAACACCATGTGAATGGGTATGTATTAGATGATTCTATATTCTATAGATGATGCAGGGGGCAGTAAGAATGAAGAAAACATGTTTTTATAGGTAGATTTTGGTAATATATCAGTTGATGTTAAATACAGGGTAACCGATGCCAGTTAAGGATGACCTATGTTGGTTAGGGAGTAACTGAGGTCGGTTACTATGAGAAAAGGAGAGTTTTGACCAAATTGGGCAAAAACCTTATGACAGTCAGATGAAAAAGTTGTATGAGGGATTTTTACCAGAGAAGAGAGATTATAGAGACTCATAGGAACTATGATAAACAAGAAAATGGAATAAGGGTTCTTTAGGAAATTTAACCCAAAAGAACAGAAAACTGGTGCCGGTTAAGAAAAACTGATGTTAGTCAGGGGTAACTGATGATGGTTACTGTGAAATATGGAAAATGTAGAAAAATGGATTGTTATGAATTTTTGTGAGATAAATAATCAACCTAGAGGTCTTGAGATGATGTAATGAAGTCCTGACACACTCAGAAGAAGTCATAATACTCTAACTATGATGGTGGAGTGTGTAAGGCAACAGAATGGAAAAATGGAGGAGCGTATCCTCACACCTCAAAACACATGTCAATCAAGCATTAAAAAATATGTAGCTAACATGTGGTTTTTAATGTGTTGAGCTTATGTTATTTAGAATACTGACTCATGAATTTTATAATAGATTTTTTGTGAGGAAGGAATCCTACAAAGAAGGATATCTTAAAGGAGAGGTTTTAGGTATTTTATAGTGGGAGCGGGCTGTCCTCTAAGATAATGAGTCGATAGAGGTAATGAGATAGGGAGTACCTTCCAATCAGATCGTGTGATCACTGACATGTGTTCCCATGTAAGATGTTGTTTAAGAAAGATGTGTATATTTCAATATTGTGTAAGTTTTTAAAGACACGGAGAGAGAGAATGTGCTTTCTACGATTCTTTGTGTCAACCATCAGCTGGGCATGACTTCCAGTGTATAGGTTTCCCTCATTTTAATGTGAGCTAAATGTAGGAAATTATAATGTAATGCAATCGATTTTAAGCCCAAATTGAAAATATTATGTTCGATGAAGCAAGTAATGAATAGGAGAGGGTATGCTCTTTCACTAAATGCAAAAATAAAGAAAAGGAATGATTCCTTTTAAATGCACCAAGAGAAATGTTTCTTTTAGAGCAATAAGAAAGAAGAGAGTATTACCAAGGAAGAAGATTAATGTGTAAGCCTTTTAAAGGGAAAGAAACATATAACTTTCACCTAGGAATGGAAAAAATGCAATAGAACCCTTGATGGGTCCCACTGGGCATGCCAAAATGTTTCACCATTTTCTTTACTTTATTGAGATGAAATAGATAAGGGTAATTGTATCCTTCCTTATATCCCATCCCCATACACTCATTCTATAGTGATATACTATTAGGGATAAATCATCACTCCATTTAACAAAGTCGTGATATATGCTTCTGCTATAGGTTTCACACACATCTCTCCACATGTCACATTTCATCACCACTACACATACACATTCATCACAATGTGTTAGACACAACCTACACTACTCGACCATTTCTCAATGATGCACTCTTGTTTATGGTTCATTCTTGACTACTAAGGGGGAAAACACAATTAACCTTATTACATACACATTCTATGCCCTCGGGGGGTACGTTGCTCTAATCATTCCATTTTGAATTCCATTCCATCTATCCATAACATATTGCTTCTCTAATGTACCGAAGTCGTGAAATTGAGAAAAGTATGCATTTTGGGTCTTTTTGTGTGTTTTTCGGGCCTGTCGGACATTTTTGTCCCGCGTGTCCCAAGTTCCGAAGTGCGTTCTGTTCCCCGATCGGCCGATTTCCCCGAAGTTGTCCCGATTTCGGACCCGTCGGAACTTTTCGTCCCAAGTGTCCCAAACTTTTCGTGCAAGTTGTTCAATTTTCAGCTGAACCCCCGAGCCGCGTACTTCGGATCTTTTCGTCCCAAGTGTCCCAAATGGAATTGTGCAAGTTGTTCCATTTTCGGCCGTTTCACCCGAACCGCGTACTTTGCACTTTCATGTTCCAAATGTCCCAAAGTTAATTCTGCAAGCTGTTCCATTTTCGGCCGAAACACCCGAACCGCGTACTTCGCGTACTTGCATGTTCCAAATGTCCCAAACTTTTCTGGACTCATTGTCACCTTTTCGGCCGAAACGCCCAAGTCGCGTACTTCAGAACTTTTTGTCCCAAATGTCCCAAGTCAAAAAGTGCAAGTTGTTCCATTTTCGGCCGAAACACCCGAACCACGTACTTCGCTCTTTCATGTCCCAAATGTCCCAAGTCAGATTGTGCAAGTTGTTCCATTTTCGGCCGATTCGCCCGACCGCGTCCTTCGACCGCATCCTTCGCGCGTTTTCGTCCCAGATGTCCCAAAATGCATTTGTGCGTCTTCTCCCTGTTTCGCCCGAATCGGCCGAGCCGCGTGTTTCACGCATTCGCGTCTCACATGTCCCAAGCGAACCAAATGCCATTCATACTTAGTTTTTCCCGCTCTACCCGAATATGTTGTTTTTCAAACTGATAGATATGAATTTAATGCGCATTGATCACCCTTCTCTCTCCTCAACGGCTATATAACGAGCAAGCCACCTTTGCAATTCTTACATTGTTTCCATGCTACCCTTGCTCGAACCCTTGCAACCTAATTCCCTGCGCGTGTATCCCTTTTCTCTGTAATTCCTCCCCGAATTTAGGTTGCGGCTCTGATACTATCAATATGAAGATCAAAGTCCTGGAGGAGGCTTTGGGAGAACTGATGCAAAAGAATCTGAAGTTGGCAGAAGGGCAAAGCTTTCAAGACACTGGTTGTCTCTGCTTTCAAAGATATACACTGTCATCTTCAGGATGAAAATTCTGGTGTTTCCCTTTCCTTGCAAGAAATCAAAGCTCAGTTCAGAGCTTTTGTCAAAGATAATCTATTCAAGGAAAACTCAATCTCCAAAGAGAAAATGAAGGAAATCTGCTCTCTTCAATCTGCCGTTGGAGAAGCAAATAAAGATTATCATACTCATGTCGAGTTTGATAAAGAGATGGAGAAATGTCTTGGATTTTGGACTCAGTCTACGGCCAACACGTCAGTCCCTCGTGGCAGAGACATAGCTGAGGCGTTAAAGAAATTCAGGCAGCGGATTCTGAAGTCAGTGGGTCCCTCTCAGTGACTGGCCACCTGTCTTCTTCCCCATTCTTTTCTCTTCTTCCCTTTCTTTTCCGTTTTCTTTGTAATAGGTTGAGGTACTGCGATTGGCGGTCCTTAACTATTCTTTAGTTAAAAGAAACGGTTACGAAGAGTAACTGAATTGTAAGCTATATAATGGCCTTCTTTACGCCATTCTAAAGGAGGAAGAACTTGGCTTATTTTCTGAAAAGTGTAAATAGATCATAAAGAAATCAATACAGAAGGACTTTCCATTCTTTGTCTATCTGATCTCTGTTATTCCTAAGCTTTCATTTATTTTCTTTGTGAAGATCATTTGTCTCAAGTTTATTAGTCTTGCCGATTGCATACTCTTCGACTTTGCAAGCATGGTGATCTTGTATAACCAAGAAGGAACTTTGTGTCCTTGATTAATGAATCTGTGTTATGTTAAGAAACTTTGTGTTCTAGCAGATGTTATTTACAGAACTTTGTGTCTTTGAATTCCATCTTATTTATCCGATACAAATGATCTTGTTTCAATTCACTGTGACTTCGCATACATAAAGAATTACTCTGATATCTATAATTCTGCATGTTGCCTTTCTGCTCTTTCCCGTACTCTCATTTCCTCAGTCCTTTTTGTAATTGATGATCTTCATAGAAAACACTTTCGTAATATCCAAGTTTAACCAACAAATCATGTCTTGTACATTTGTAAATAGGTTCGTTTCTGAATAAGGGAACCTCTCCCATTAAAGAGGAGGGACTTCTTGTCCCCTGACTGTTGCTCTTCTTAAAAGTCCTATCTGACGACCAACAGTTTTTGGCAACTCCGCAGGGGAAAATCACATTCCAGTTCTGTAATTTTTCGATCATCCTTTGATCTGGCGACTCCGCGTTTTACTCGAGGGAGGAGGGCCCTCGGTGTTGAAGATTCTCAGTTTCAGCTTTTGGAGCAGCAGGGTTTTCCTTTCCCTTCAACAAATAGAAGGACTCGTTCGACAAGCACTCCACCTGTTCAAGACAGAATTCCCACAGGTGGTTTTTCTTCAGAGCCAGCTAGCCCTAATCTTCAAGCTTTGATTCTTGCTGGTGTTGCAGTCCCTCTCCAAGCCGTTTTTCCAAGAATGGCGGTGCCATTACCATGGGGTCATCGTGTCGGGCCCCTGGCCCTTACTCAGCCTTTGCATGAGTTACCCAGAGGTAACCGGAAGAACTTCCCTAAATTCAAAGGCGATGGCAAAGTGCATCCTGATGAACACATCGCAGCCTTCATTGTTGCATGTGGAGTTCTGGGAGTCGAATATGAAGACGTCTCCGTAAGGCTGTTCGTTGAGACGTTACAAGATAATGTTGCTGATTGGTTCTACCACCTTCCGGCTGGCGCTATCACCGACTGGGACACAATGAGAACTCAGTTCGAAAACCGTTTCAAGCCGGCAGAAGATGTACATGCCTTGCTAGCCCAAATCTCTCAGATAAAGAAAGATTCACAAGAGCCCATGAGAGAATTTGTGGCCCGATTCAATAAATTGATCAATAAAATTCCGCAGCTTACCCGACCTGTTGATCAAATTCAAAAATGTTTCTTCCTAAATGCTCAATCGCCCAAAGTTAGTTATGCACTAAGAAGGGCTAATCTCGCAACATTGGTCGAGGATCAAACCCTCGCTGTTAGTATCGAGGATGACTTGATCATGTCAGGGAAGTTGAGAAGAGACCCTTCCAAATCTAAGTCTGCTGCTTCTTCCTCTTCCACCCCTGGGCCTAATACTGATCCATTAGTTCAAAAACTTGCAAATGATCTTCTTGCCATAAAGAAACAATTAGCTCAGCATGCTCCTTATGCAGACGTTCCAAGGAGAAATTTCCAGCCCAGAAATCGTTTGCCTGCTTCTCAAACAAGACTAGCACTTGAAGGACCTCCTGTTAAGGTTCCTGTGAATGCGACCTGTGAAGTTGAAGAACCAGATGATGATGAAGATAACGAAGCTTGCGAGGAGCTTTTGGAAGAATTTGATGATGAAGCAGATGAACTTGAGGGATCTCGAGTTAATTTCTTCACCACTGAAGGCACTGATGATGGTGATGACTATGATGAAGTAGTAGCAGACATGAATAGCGAATCATTCGCTGTCATGACTCGAGAGCAGACAAGTCAGAGGGAGAAAGTGACACAGCCCATCAAGAAATCTAAGGAGCAGTCGACAACTATTCCTGTGATTGCAAAAAGAGGATCTCCTATCCCTACCTCATCTACACCAAAGGTGAGTCCTGTTAGTTCTACTTCAAAAGTTTCTCCTTCTTTTTCTCCTAAAGTTGATAAGCCTAGAATTTCAAATGATGATGGCCCGTCCACTTCTGGGTCTTTTGATATTATTGATCATCTGAAAAAGACTAAGGTTCAAATCTCAGAGGCCGAGTATTATCAAACTCATCCCAAAGCTTTTCCCAAAATGATTCAATTTGTTAATTCCCATTCCAAAACCACCTCTAAAGGCCTTTTACCTACTCCTTCTTCTGCACCACAGCCTAGTCTGGTAGCCGCTGTCACCTCGCCTAATGACAAAATCAAGCCTTTTTATGTAACACTCCTTATAGCTGGCCATAGGCTCAGTAATTGTGTCATAGATTCCGGAGCCTCAGATAATGTGATGCCTGCTAAAGTAGCTCATGCTTTAGGCCTAACTCTCACACGCACTTATGGATCTTGTTACTCTATGGAGAGTAAAGAAGTGCCCCTGGTCGGAAGAATTAAGGATGCACAAGTGGCTTTTGCTGCTTTGCCTGAAAAGAGAGTTTTGGCTACCATCTTAGTTGCAGATATTCCTCCTTCATACGGGATGTTGTTAAGTAGGAACTTTTGTAAGGATGTAGGTGGAGAAATCCAAATGGACTGGTCACATGCACTCGTGCCTGTCAATGGACAAATGAAGAAGTTGCTGCCTGAGAAGCAGTCTGAGTATATTGTGCAGAAAACGGATGATCCTAAAGCACAAATACTCTACGAGGATATGGGGCATGGTAACTACATGATTATGTCCCCTGATGAAATCCAACTTCCCAGAGTGTCACCTAAAGATCCTAACGGGGTTTGGATTTTAGAGTTTGATGGAAGTTGTTCCTCAGCTGGTTCTGGAGCCGGTGTCCTGCTGGTGTCACCTGAAGGAAGCCTACACCCCTTTTCATTTAAGTTGCAGTTCGAGAATACTAATAACACAGCAGAGTACGAGGCTCTCATTCTTGGATTGCAAGTGGCCAAAGAACAAGGTGTAAAGAATCTTCTGGCTCGTGGTGATGCAGAGTTGATTGTAAAGCAGGTCAGAAACCTTTTTCAAGTAAAAAATGGAAGGCTGAAACATTACCGGAATCAGGTTTGGGATTCCATTGAATTCCTTGATGCTTTCTCTATCGAAGCAGTACCTAGGGAAAAGAACAGCAGGGCTGATTCACTAGCTGTCTCAGGGTCACTACTGATTCCTCATCCTGATTTCTCTCAAGACAAGTTCACCATTGAGATGGTCCATCGGCCTAGTGTACCTGATAATACCAATAACTGGCAAGTTTTCAATGATGATCAACATTTGCTTTCCTTCCTGGAACTCAAGGGTAATTTCGAACAACTGTATTTTGAGGGAAGTGACAACCTACCTCGTGAGAGTGTGCCCTTTGACAAAACAATCGCCCAAGGAGAAGAAACAGATCAGGATGGTTGCATTAAACTCAAGGGGAATAAGATTCCTAAAGGATTGGTAAGCTTAGAGGAACTATTTGATAAACATGACAGGTATGTGAAATCTAGAGCTTCTACTGGACCTCAACAATCAGCTGAGTATGACAAGATTGATATTGGGAGTTCTACTGACCCTAAGCTCGTGAACATTGGAAAATGTTGCACAGCAGATGAGAGGAAGAAAGCAATTGCTCTTTTAAAGAGGTATAAGGATGTTCTTGCTTATTCTTATGAGGATCTAAAAGCCTTCAAGCCAAAAGATATGCAGCATTCTATCCCTCTCAAACCAGGAATTAAACCTTTTAAGCAGAAACAGAGGCAGTATAATCCCAAAATAGCTGACACCATCTTTCAGGAAATTCAGAAGTTGTTGAAGGCTAAAATCATTTTTCCCATTCACCATTCAACATGGATTGCAAATATTGTGCCTGTTAGGAAGAAAAATGGTGAGATCCGCATCTGTGTTGATTTCAGGAATCTGAATCAGGCTTCTCTGAAAGATAATTATCCTTTGCCTATGATGGATCAAGTATTGCAAGCAGTAACAGGATCTGAGATGTTATCCATGCTTGATGGATTCTCGGGATATAATCAGGTAGAGGTTGATACTGTAGATCAACACAAAACAGCTTTCACTACTCCTTGGGGTACCTTTGCTTACAAGAGAATGCCTTTTGGGCTTATTAATGCTGGTGCCACTTTCCAGAGAGCTATGGATCTGGCTTTTGGAAGTTTGAAAGGGAAGTGTATTGTCATATATCTTGATGACCTGACTGTATTTTCCAAGACAAGAGCGGATCATTTTGATCACCTGGAAACAGTTCTGCTAAGATGCAGAGAGCATGGGATTTCTTTGAATCCTAAAAAATCTGTCTTTTGTGTCACAGAGGGAAAGTTATTAGGGCACATCGTTTCCAAAGATGGTATTAAGATTGATCCTGAACGAGTACAAGCTATCCAGCAAATTCCTCTCCCAACAAGTAAAAAGGGCGTGCACTCTTTCTTTGGTAAGATCAATTTTTTAAGAAGGTTCATCCCTGATTTTGCAGAGTTAACTTTGAATATTTCTCAGATGATGAAAGGGAAGCAAACATTTGGTTGGTCTTCTGAAGGAAAGGAATCCTTTGAAGGTATCAAGAGAGCTATCGCTAAAACTCCTGTTTTAGCCTGTCCTGATTTCAGCAAAGATTTCATCATCTATTGCTATGCTACAGATAATACCTTGGCTGCTGTGTTAACTCAAGAAGACTCTAATGAGCATGAAATCCCAATTGCGTTCATGAGCTATATTCTGAAGGATCATGAGTTGAAATACACCATGATGGAGAAACATGCTTTTGCAGTGGTTAAAGCTGTCAAGCAGTTTCGCTTTTACATCCTCAACTCTCATTCCATGGTATTGGTCCCAGATACAACTGTCAAGTCGATTCTCACACAGCAAGAATTTGGATCCAAGAGAGGGAACTGGGTTGCTAAGGTCCAAGAGTATGACATTGACATCAAACCGACCAAGCTGGTTCGTGGAAAAGGCCTTTGTGAGCTCATTGCTGAAGGAGCCAAACATGAGTTGCTGGAGGAGAAAGTTGACCTTCCTACCGTTCTGTTCCTTAGCTCAGTTGATGAATGGTATGCTGACATCGCCCATTTTCTCACCTATGGGGAATGCCCCTCTCATTTAACTGCCAAAGAAAAGAGGACTGTTAAATTGAGGTCAGTGCAATATGTATTGTGGGAAAATGCTTTGTTCAAGCGTGGCTTAGATGGGAGATTTTTGAAATGTGTGGACAAGGAACAACAGAGAAAGTTGCTCTCAGCTTTTCATGATCAGGCATGTGGAGGGCACTATTCATCAACGGTCACTGCTCACAAGATACTTCGTGGAGGATATTACTGGCCTTCCCTGTTCAGAGATGCGTCCAGATGGGTGGATAAATGTGAGGCTTGTCAGACCTTTGTGGGAAGACCTAAATTGGCTTCTTTGCCTCTCAAGCCAGTTGTGATTGAGGAACCATTTCAACAGTGGGGTTTGGACTTCATTGGAACACTTAATCCTGCTTCTAGTGCTGGTCACACTCATGTGCTAACTGCCACTGACTATTTCACCAAATGGGTAGAAGCTATTCCAGTCAAGAGTACTACTTCTGAAGTGGTGTGCAGCTTCATTAAAGAGAACATCTTGGTAAGGTATGGTGTACCTAATAAGATTGTAACAGATAATGCTTCGAATTTCTCTTCAACTGAGATAATGGATTTCTGCTACGGGTATGGCATCTCCCTGGCTCATTCTTCAGATTATTACCCCCAGGGAAATGGACAAGCAGAATCCACTAACAAAAATCTGGTGACTATTATAAGGAAGTTAGTAAATGAGTCTCAACGAAACTGGCACAAGAAGCTCTACGATGCTCTTTGGGCAGACAGGATTACACCAAAGAGAGCTATTGGAATGTCTCCTTTTCAAGTGGTATATGGAGTAGAAGCTCAACTGCCAGTAACAGTGGAACTGCCAGCCTTGCACCTAATGAAGGCCATTGAAGATACTAGTTTCAGAGATGCTTTGGACAAGAGAATTATGTACCTGCACAAACTGAATGAGGACAGATTGGTGGTTGCTGATAGGATATCTGTTCACCAGCAGAAGGTTAAGGTCCTGTTTGACAAGAAAGCTAGGTTCAGAGATTTCCAAGTTGGAGACACTGTGTTGCTATGGGATAAAAGGCATGAACCTCGTGGCAGCCATGGCAAGTTTGATTCCCTTTGGCTCAAACCTTTCAAGATCAGACACTTTGCTGGTAAGAATTCTTTCTACCTTGATTACATGGATGGTTCTCCTCTCCCACTTCCTTATAGTGGGCAGTATCTCAAGTTGTTCAAGTCCTAGGTGATTAGGGAGTCCCTTGTATATTCTGTACAGCGTTTTTGTTTTTCTTTCCTTTTTGTTTTGGTGTGTTGTCCTCTGTATTGATCTGCTTTTTGACTCCGTTGCCCAATGGATAAGGTACTGGTCTGCTTCCCCTGAGTTTGTCTAAGTTCTTGCCTTGTCTCATTCCTTGAATTTATGCCAAGTCATCCCCAGAAGGAGCCAGCTGTTGTCCACTCAAAATTCCCTGCTCTGATGAAAGTAAAAATTTCAAAATTTTGAGTTTAAGTGTTTTCTCTAATGTACCGAAGTCGTGAAATTGAGAAAAGTATGCATTTTGGGTCTTTTTGTGTGTTTTTCGGGCCTGTCGGACATTTTTGTCCCGCGTGTCCCAAGTTCCGAAGTGCGTTCTGTTCCCCGATCGGCCGATTTCCCCGAAGTTGTCCCGATTTCGGACCCGTCGGAACTTTCCGTCCCAAGTGTCCCAAACTTTTCGTGCGAGTTGTTCAATTTTCACCCGAACCGCCCGAGTCGCGTACTTCGGATCTTTTCGTCCCAAGTGTCCCAAATGGAATTGTGCAAGTTGTTCCATTTTCAGCCGTTTCACCCGAACCGCGTACTTCACACTTTCATGTTCCAAATGTCCCAAAGTTAATTCTGCAAGCTGTTCCATTTTCGGCCGAAACACCCGAACCGCGTACTTCACGTACTTGCGTTCCAAATGTCCCAAACTTTTCCGGACTCATTGTCACCTTTTCGGCCGAAACGCCCAAGTCGCGTACTTCAGAACTTTTTGTCCCAAATGTCCCAGTCAAAAAGTGCAAGTTGTTCCATTTTCGGCCGAAACACCCGAACCGCGTACTTCACTCTTTCATGTCCCAAATGTCCCAAGTCAGATTGTGCAAGTTGTTCCATTTTCGGCCGATTCGCCCGAACCGCGTCCTTCGCGCGTTTTCGTCCCAGATGTCCCAAAATGCATTTGTGCGTCTTCTCCCTGTTTCGCCCGAATCGGCCGAGCCGCGTGTTTCGCGCATTCGCGTCTCACATGTCCCAAGCGAACCAAATGCCATTCATACTTAGTTTTTCCCGCTCTACCCGAATATGTTGTTTTTCAAACTGATAGATATGAATTTAATGCGCATTGATCACCCTTCTCTCTCCTCAACGGCTATATAACGAGCAAGCCACCTTTGCAATTCTTACATTGTTTCCATGCTACCCTTGCTCGAACCCTTGCAACCTAATTCCCTGCGCGTGTATCCCTTTTCTCTGTAATTCCTCCCCGAATTTAGGTTGCGGCTCTGATACTATCAATATGAAGATCGAAGTCCTGGAGGAGGCTTTGGGAGAACTAAAGAACAGTTGGCAGAAGGGAATCAAAGTCCTGGAAGCTTTTCAAGAACGAAGCTTTCAAGACACTGGTTGTCTCTGCTTTCAAAGATATACACTGTCATCTTCAGGATGAAAATTCTGGTGTTTCCCTTTCCTTGCAAGAAATCAAAGCTCAGTTCAGAGCTTTTGTCAAAGATAATCTATTCAAGGAAAACTCAATCTCCAAAGAGAAAATGAAGGAAATCTGCTCTCTTCAATCTGCCGTTGGAGAAGCAAATAAAGATTATCATACTCATGTCGAGTTTGATAAAGAGATGGAGAAATGTCTTGGATTTTGGACTCAGTCTACGGCCAACACGTCAGTCCCTCGTGGCAGAGACATAGCTGAGGCGTTAAAGAAATTCAGGCAGCGGATTCTGAAGTCAGTGGGTCCCTCTCAGTGACTGGCCACCTGTCTTCTTCCCCATTCTTTTCTCTTCTTCCCTTTCTTTTCCGTTTTCTTTGTAATAGGTTGAGGTACTGCGATTGGCGGTCCTTAACTATTCTTTAGTTAAAAGAAACGGTTACGAAGAGTAACTGAATTGTAAGCTATATAATGGCCTTCTTTACGCCATTCTAAAGGAGGAAGAACTTGGCTTATTTTCTGAAAAGTGTAAATAGATCATAAAGAAATCAATACAGAAGGACTTTCCATTCTTTGTCTATCTGATCTCTGTTATTCCTAAGCTTTCATTTATTTTCTTTGTGAAGATCATTTGTCTCAAGTTTATTAGTCTTGCCGATTGCATACTCTTCGACTTTGCAAGCATGGTGATCTTGTATAACCAAGAAGGAACTTTGTGTCCTTGATTAATGAATCTGTGTTATGTTAAGAAACTTTGTGTTCTAGCAGATGTTATTTACAGAACTTTGTGTCTTTGAATTCCATCTTATTTATCCGATACAAATGATCTTGTTTCAATTCACTGTGACTTCGCATACATAAAGAATTACTCTGATATCTATAATTCTGCATGTTGCCTTTCTGCTCTTTCCCGTACTCTCATTTCCTCAGTCCTTTTTGTAATTGATGATCTTCATAGAAAACACTTTCGTAATATCCAAGTTTAACCAACAAATCATGTCTTGTACATTTGTAAATAGGTTCGTTTCTGAATAATTTTTACACTTGTCTTATTGAATGCATGTTTTTTTGTACTAACACTTGTATTGGATAACCATCCCCTTTTGTGCACACCAAGTTATCTACCAAGTGTTTCCCTTTCCCCCTTTAGGGAAGATGTCTATAGGTCAAAGTGTGGTTGGGTCCTCTTTTGGGGCCACATTCTCCTTTCCACGACGTGATATGCACCCCCAAAGAGGGGGCATCATTGATGGTTTTCTACTAACACAACATATTTACACCGATTCAGAGATAGGGACTGAGTTAATACTAGTCTACGAACTCCATACACAATGGCCATAATAGGACATGGTGTCCTTCGGCAATTATGCTAAGCGGTTACAGGCTTGGGGGTTACATTGGGTGTGCCTCTCTACACTTCTCCATCCAGTGGTGTCAAATCACCCAAAAAACTAAGATAGTACAGAAATATCTTCTCACATTTCAGTAGAAACGGTTAAATTTGGAGGACATAGTGCATTTTCTCCCTATACTTCTTCAGCCAGGGTAGTGTGAGATAATCCAAAAAACTCACGATAGTATCAGATATCGTTCTACACCCTTTTTCTTGACATGGATCAGGTGCACATGTTCCATTTACACTTTTATTATAGCATATTTTACATTTTCATAAGTTATACTTGTGTATTTTATAAAGCATTTTTACATACATACATATTTGATTACTTGATCATTTTCTCCTTACAGGTCCACCATATGAGAAACAACAGTAAAATTGGGAACAACAATAATGATAACGAAAATAAGAACACACCACTGCAAGAACTTACCTTTACTAAAAATGTAGGTACAATACACAAAATAACATCCACACACACGTTCTACCCTAGGTTCACTCTCATCACTTTTTATGTGCATTTTTCATCTTTAGAATCCATGCTCCTCCACATTTTTCTTTTTTGTCATTTCCATACTTGAGTATAATTTATTGGCACGTCTTTTTCTACACTCTACATGGATATCAGGTATGCATCTCTATCTACTTTATGTTACCAAGATTGCCACTCACTAACATAAAGTGGGGACAAAATGTAGACACAAAATTATGCACTTTACACATAAATTAGCCTGGTCTTATACTACTATTTAGAAGGTTCTAAAATGGATAAAGTACTAATTAATCCCACCTTTTGGCCACCTTTTATTTATATTTTATTTTGGCATTCCCACATATTTTTTGCACTTATCCTCCCATTTTGTAATTACCCCATCATTCTAGACCAAAATTAGGGTGCCCCAGCTTGTGCACCCCAGGGTGCCCCAGTCCCACTTTGGGCACCCCAGTCTATGCACATCCTTTCCTATTTCTTTTTGGACCTTTCTAGTCATTTGTTTTCTTTATATTTTTTCTAGTCAGCCTTGTCAGGATTAATTAGGAAATTAAGCTTTAGAGAACTATAAATATAAAGCTATAAGACCATAATGAGGGTCCTAGGTCATAGCATTACACAATATTATTTCATTGTTTTCTTTACTTTATTGAGACGAAACATATAAGGGTAAGGGCTATGAGGAATACCTATTAAATGGGTTGGTTGGAGGTTGATGTGCGTGTTCTAACTTCTTAAACCAATGCCAATTGTGAGAGATTCTCTTTTACTAGGAGGAACTACCTGTAATAGAAAACAAGACCACGAAAGATAAGTTAAATGATATATGACAATGGACAACCTAGTATATGCTAGTTTCAGGAAGTGTGATACTTCCTAGATGGATTTCAATCCACTTTTTAAAAAAAATTAATGTGAGAAATAGGTAAAATCCTATTATAGTTGATATGATTTAGGTATCTTATTCAAGTATAATAAGAAAATCTAATCACAACAAGCTAGGCTATAGTTAGATCTAAAGGATGAGGTGACTATCAAGGTAATGGGACTGGTCAGGGTGTGATTCTGGGTTGTTTAGGTCAACTAGTAGCAGGTTGTTTGGCTTTGTTCTTGGGTAGGGTATAAAACACAAAGAACGATGTCGGTTGGGTGTAACCAATGATGGTTAAGGGATACCGATGAGGGTTATGTGTAACTGGCATCGGTAAAGTAGGATGAAAATAGTTTAATGAAAACTCTATTGTAGAGTCTAGGTGAGGCTGGATGGGGCTAAAAAAGGGGATGGTGAGGTCTGTGGGAATAGTGAGAACACTTAGAGAGGTGGAAGGGATAGGATAGGTGATCTAATAAATGAGTGGGTGAGGTTTTTTAGCTTTTTAGAAAGAAGGCTATGGAGGGATGGGAATGTTAACAGAAGATTTATAACAGAAATGGTAACAACTCTATGAGAAGAATAAGAAAGGAAATGATTAATGATAGAACACTTACCAATGTTGCAGGTCCAATGGTTGGGTGGTGGTGATGATTGGTTGGTGAAATGGAGCTTGGTGCAATAGTGATGCTTCCCGAAATGTTACCATGAGTGCCAATGCTTCTGGATCAGTCCTGGTGTTGGCTATGGATGTTAGGGTGCATGATAAGACTCTAGTTCTACTTGCATGCATCTCTCTTCTCCTCTTCTTGCTCTCAAAATGTGCCAACACAAAAACAAGGTTGCTAAGGTGAATAAATGGTAATTGACAGCGGTTCCAGGGTAACTAGGGTCAGTTTAAGGGTGACAGGTGTCAGTTAAGGCGGGATTCCCTAAGTTTACTAAAATTTATAGATCTCCCCTCTTTTAGCTTAGGTTTGTTCCTTTCCTTCCAGATGTATAATGGATGTTATGTTTTTATGAGAAGGAAGGTGGTTAGAGGGATAATAGGCATTTATTTTTAGGGTTAAACTAAGTCTTAGTTAGTTATAGAAACATGTTAGGAATAGGTCTAAGGTGAGGTGGCTAGGTGAGGTGTCTAGGTGAGGTGGAAATTATCTTAATTAGAATAATTAAGTAATGTATATTGTGAGGGTGGGTATTAATTTAATTAAGTTAATTAAACTAATATTAATGTGGGGTGAAAGGGGGCCATGGTTAGGTGAGTATGGTTGAGATGGTTATTTGACGAGGGACCAAGGGGAGTGTGACCCAATTTTGGTTTCTACACAATACTATCACTCCATCTAGAGTTATATCCACTACATCACTTGCATCCACATAGTTCCATGCATCAAAGCTAGGAGATCTACATCACAAAAATGGCATAAGGGGAGGGATTATATTCTATTCCATGCACCCATGCTATTTACATTTTCTATAGTTATTATTTCTCATAACTTCCCAAAATGTGACTAACATGAGAGAACCTAGGGCACGACATGCACACACACACACACACACACACACACACACACACACACACCAAAACTACATCTAGGTCTTAAATGTAGTGTAGCACTCATTGATAAGACCAAAAGTTTGGAGGCTTAGGTCAATCTAACCCATTCATATGAATATTTTATTTTTCTAGGGTTTGATACTTGCTTTTGTATTACAAGTCATTTTCTATCTCATCGGGTAGATCCAGCATGATAGATAGGAAGCACTTGAAGATAACTTACAACCATACTAGAACTAGGTTTTGAGCATTTATAGTGTTTAGAGCACCCAAATTACATACTAGGGTGCCCCGAGGTGCCCCAATACACTCCCAGGCACCCAGTAATCTCAAATTCTCTATATATATCCTTTGTAGGGTCCCTAATGTTTGTCTTCACTTCCTAATTTCATTTCGAGATTTGTGACAACCTGTGACAGTCACTGCCAATTAGATAAACTATTATTCTTACTTCTCTTACACATTTAGGGTTTTATTCCACTTAGATTAATTAATTACATTTTCTCTTTACTGTTTTAGTCTTTTATTACAATTTTTTAGTCCTCCTAATTAGATTAACTAGGGTTACTATTTCCTACCAAATAAACCCTTATTTTTATTAATCAATATAGAAGATTTGGGTGTCCTCATAAGGCAGCCACTGTTTGAGTATACAAATAATAAGTTTCCAAGATAATTAGATTATGGCCATCAGTAAGATCAAAGGATAAAGGAAATTTGTTAGATTTCTTAGTAGTAGAAGTGTTTAAAACAAAAAACATTAAGCAACCGAACTCCACAACCTTTTCTAGTTTCCTCCCAACCATGTCAGGGAGGATTTTGAACTCATTTTAAATTATCCACCGATGTAAGAGATAGAAGATCCTTATCAAAGATTATTGTTTTAAATTCCATGGTGGACATGAAGGTAAAACGTGGAATATTACACAAATCCTGTGAATTACTTGATGAAATAGCTTAGCATTGATCTTTCATGGATTTGGAATAAAAAAATAAATGCTTTGGAAAACCTTGTGCAACTTCTTGCCAGCTTAGATTAAGAGGCATGGTTTTCTCACCCTCATCTTATATAATTTTTATATTTCTAGTTTTCCTTTTTTACAATGATATCAAAATTCTAATAAAAGACTAATCCTTCAGTTTAATTAAATAAATCATAGTACAACCCATAGAAAATTTTACTTTTTCCTCTTCAACATGTTTGATTAATCAGATCAACACATGTACTCTCAAACCATGCCCTAATATGTTTGGTAAGCCATGGTAACAATATTGGATAGTAATACCCACTTGAATTCGATACTTGAGAGTGAGTCTTCAATTAAACACACCAATAGTTTAGTTGTAAAAGTTAATAAAAACATGTATTTCAGAGAATCACAAAACATCTTTATAAACCCCAAAATGGGGAGGTTAAGTTTTTATTGGGTACCTTGTCACGTGGGGTATTGGTTTAAACCTTGGGATGAACTCAAAGGTTTGTTTAAGCACATTTTGTAACCCCTCTACGAGCCCTGTTATCCATTTTTCTAGTCTTGGGAAGCTGCTTAAACTTTAAAAATTGAGTTCAGTTTTGGATTTCCGTTTGCACCTTGAGTGATGAAATGGATATTGGTTTCCATAAACCTCTAATATTTATACATGATAATTTCTTGCAACCATTAGTTTTGAAAAAAAAATCTCACGATTTAGCTTTACAAGGGGTTTTTTTAGGCCTTTGGTTGTTGTATAATGAGATCAAACTAGTCCAGTTATGAGTGGTGACCCCAGAAAAGTGGCTACTGTTTGTACCTTGTTCATTAGTTCTTAGTTCTGTTAGTTTTAGTGGATTCCCTATATATAGCTGAATGTCAAAGATTAGTATCATTGTGGTTTGACCATCAGAAATTGGTGTTCAAATAAGGTTTATATCCACTTGGGCTAAAATATGGCATTACTGTAACTAGCTGCAGATTTAGAAAACATTGTCGTGGACCCTTATTAAGTTGAATCTCTAGCGGGAAAACACGTAGACACTAACATATGATTTCATGAATCTTAATTTGGTTTTTTTATAAAAAATGATTTCGGGAAAATGTTATGTTGTTTCTCTCTCCTCTCTCTACCCCTCTCTAGTTTTGAAAATGTAATAAAAATGAAAATACATCCCTTACCTGTCTTATAATGTAAAGTGTTTTATTTTTTGGCAAATGGAAAAATAATAAACATGAATTGTGCTAGATCATGGTAGAATGTCGTGCCAGTGGTAATAAAAAACCCATGCTCTAATGGTCGTTATAGGTTGCAGGTAGCATGACAAGTAAGATAAATAAAGTAATTTGAATTTATAGTTGTATTTAAAATTGTAAAACGTATAAAACGATGCGACATATTGTATATTTGAATAATTGTAATTATTTCCTATTATGAAAGGAGAAAATAAAAATAAATTAAAATTTATATATTCCATGTGTGTATTGAAGGTTGTATGTAGTTGTAATTGAAAGTTGTACAATGATATCGAGTTATTAAATCAATCATTTATCATATTAATTATAGTTTTTCCCATCTTAACACTTAAATTGTTTGTTGAAATGTTTTTTTATCTTAGCTTAATAAATTAAATAATCATATAAACCTCTTATCATACCTTCATTCTTATTCAAATCTTGTTAAGTTAGAAAACCATTGTCCTGTTAAGAAAAATTTGACACCTATTGAAATTTTTTTCCCAGTTTCCTACTTCGAACAAGCCTTGCTATACCACTTCTATGACTTGGGTACTTTTGTGTGAGAAAATTACTACATGATGTGTAACCTATTGCCTTCTTTGGGAGTACAATTATTACTCCTAGATGTGGGATTCTAGTCTCCTCTTGAACAAACTTTTCCTCATATGTGTATAGTCCTTTCTAATCTAGTGGGTATCCAAACACGTGTGAATATGATTGAGTGTTTTCACCTTCAAACGATCTCATTTAAGGATTGTAGAGAACATGAGTGAACCTTATGTGTTATCTACCTATGCATGAAAATATCGAGTTTGAAGCCCTTTTTCTTTTCCAATTAAGTTTTACTTGGCAAGTAATTTTAAAATGCATAGATTTGTTTGAAGGATTACGAGGGAAAGATATTGGTTGCCATAATTTTTCCCTCAAGGTAGGACATAGATCCGTTAAATTTCAATGATGTCAAATGTATCTTACAACACATACGAGGTATGTTGGTAAACCTTGTTACAACATAGAGCTAAAATCTAAATATTAAAATGAACATTTAAAGGAACAACAAAAAACTAAATATCAAACAAAACTGGTGAAACCAACATAGAACCAGCAAAAACATAGCAAAAGAACAAATCAGACATCCAAAACTAGGCATGAGCCAATGACACCAGTTAATCATTCATAATCAACATGGAAATTTTGATGAGCTCCTTGATATGGTTGTCACATTCTTTGAGCTCCTTGGTTCTATCAATATCCTTTCCTTTCCCTTTATTTCTTGGGATTTTAAGCTCCTTACAAATGGATTTGAGAAAGGAACTATTAGTGAAAATTCACATCACCCCTAAATGACTTATGGATCTACTTTTCTAAGGTAATGTCATTTGGTGTGATTACACAAAATTGAGCTTCCCCAAAGTGTGGGACCTTTGCAAATGGGTAAATCTCTCCAGAGAAGGTTGGTTCCTCTTCCTAAACTACCTACCACAAGCTATTCCAGTGTAGGAAATCTAATCTTATCCTAATCTAACTTCCAAGGAGACAGGGAGAGAAATAAAACTAGAAAAACTAGAGCCTACACTAAAACGGAGATACATCAGAGAAGGAAAATGTTGAACATCTATCAAAATTGCCATGGAACAAGAAGAGGTGAGCAATGGAAGGGATGGACAAGTGCATCACAGACCAAAGATGGATTTCACACAAAAAAATGTTCCAAAACTCATGAACACAGCTCCAAAACCTAGAATGAACATCCAAACATGCAAAATAACCTGCAATTAAGAGAGGCAAGAAGAAAACAACCAAAAAACGAGCAAGGATGGATAGATGAATCACAAAACATGTTTTTTATTGCTCCAAAAGTTTACACAGAATCATCATTTCATGGGTAGGAGAAAAAAATTCCATTACAGAGCAGCGGAGGAGGTTCAAACTTCATTTTCAACCCTAGTGAAGAAAACAAGGGAGATGCAGAGAAGAATGATGAACAACTTTTTACAAATGAGCCAAAACTGGCTTTTACCACTCGAACAAAATGAAAGAAATGAGAAAATGTGGGAAAATTGATTTAAAAATTCAACCAATGATGAGATCCATTTAATTTTCCTACAAAATTATGGGTTTCCATGAAAAATCCCATACTTCAAAGTGCATTGCTTTACAGAGCAAGAAATAGGCCCATACTTCACTAATTTTGGTTATTGGGGTCATTTTCTACAACTTTTCCATGCCAGAGACATTTTCTAAATTTTCTCCCACCAAAATCCATCAAAATTAAATATTAACCATCCATCATGTAGATTATTTCAACATCTTTCCATTGACACCAAAAACATGAAAATCTGAGCTCTAGATTGAAAGATATGCTCCTCTGAAGATTTAGCACAAAAATGGAAAAATTAGGGCAAAATTCAGGCTCGCAGGGCGAAATTTGAACTTTTTCCCTCTTTTTTCAAATTTGGAAAATTTCCAAAATAATATCCACACCTCACCCGCTGCTCCTCTACCACATGGCACTTTCCCATTCTACTAATGGAAATTCGGGCTCAAGACCTCACTTTTCCCCTTTGATTAAAAAATTGGGGAATTTATCGAGAAAAATTCTCCAAATTTTCCCTGAGCTGCTGCCGCTGCTGATGTGGACACGTGGAATAATGGCTTCTGGTTCCTGTGGAGATGTGGGTCATACTTATTTTTCTCCATTTGTGCCTCTCATCACTTTGGAAAAAATTCCAAAGTTTCCTCGCACATGCTTCCAACTCCTTCCACTGTCATGGACACGTGGTCGCATTCCTCATTGGCTCGGCAGGGATGCGCTTCCGCAGCTTTTTCCTTTGACACATTTTAACCAAACTCCAAAAAACATGAAGACCTTGCTACCCCCAAAATTTTCCACTTTGCACCCTTTGCACATCCTGACTAGGTGTAAGCCTCAAACCATTTATTTTCCTTTGCGGGCTTTCGGGCCAAAATTTTCCTCTTGAGTTTTTATCCACATGGCTACCTGTCAAAAAATAGGCTGCAGGTCCTGTCAAGGGAAAATTTCCACAAAAAACTCTGCCGGGCCATAACTTTCAAAAAATATTTGGAGTTAGGAGGAAAATCATTACCTTTCTGGAAAGGGGAAGAAAAATCCTATCTGATGAAGCCATTTCCAGAATATTTTGAGTGCTTGAAATGTGTAAAAATTTGACTGAGGCACAAAAAGAAGCTAGTTAACCCAAAATAAGAGGGAGCTTATTTTGGTTAACAATTTGACAACTCTCAGGGGTCATATGCCTACTAGATGAATGATGAGTGGCCTTTGTTACATTCATTAGGCATGGAGTCAAGCCTAATAAATTTATTCTAATCTAAACTATGAAAATATGACTTTTGAGCCACTTGGAAACTCACTGAAACTTTGAGTTGTTCTTCACCAAAGTGCCACTAAAATGAACTATGCAAGAGCAATACAACAACACCAAAAACTATGTACAAACATGAAAATCATACACACCCCAAGTGGGATATGCAAAGTGTGCACAAACACTTATTCTTCTAAAAATAAACCTACCTACACTACTCTAACCAAGAGCAAAGGGAGCTCAAACAAAGCCTACAATTGACAGGGAGAAATAGCTTCCCTTCCTCAAAAATGACATCCATGTAATTGATTTGGCATTGAACATGGCTGGTTGGATGAGTGAAAAACTAACTACAAGTTGATCTTCCACCCAAATCAACAAGGTATTAGCTAGAGACAAATCAAATACCTCTTTTGGTTTCTCTGCATTTGGATTGAAGAGGTATGGCAGCTGATCCTTGGTACTTTGTATATCATCCTCATGCCTTGAGATGGACATGACTGGTTGTGGCTGCTCCTTTGGATTTAATTAAGCCAAGTAATTGATTGGGCATGGTCTGATCCTTTGGATGTTCCCATTTATTTGAAATTCAACTCCAAAATTTGAGTCTTCTTGTGGACCTTCTTGAGTGGATGGCATGGAAGAAGTGGTGAAAATATCTTTCTCTTTCCCTTCCTCTTCCCATGAAGAACATGGAAGATTTAAATCTTCCAATCTTGGTTCCAAAAGGCTATTACAAAACATAGGCTACTATTTTTCAATTTTTTCCTGTGTGGTAATAGGATCTTGATGTAGGAGAATGAATGGTGAAGAAGAAAATGTGATAATTTTAGCTTTCTCCTCATCTAAACATTCTTCTAAGTCTGATAAGAAATCAAAATCTTCAATGTCCTCCTATAATAAAGTATCTTCCTCTTGCATGGTGACTTTTAAATTTGCATTTTCTTCACCATGTGCAACTTCATTTTCAAACATGAAACTTGCCAATTCAAACTCATCCAAGAAATCAGATTTTTGGAGAGATGAAGTGGGAGAGAAACATGGAATTTCTTGTGCCTTTTACTCACAATTTGGACCTGTTTTATTCACCTCCATAATGGCTTCATCAATCAAATCAGCCCCTTCAAATGAAATTAAAAATGTATCAATAATGCTTCCTTCTTCTGTTGTTGTAAAAACTGACTTGATCTCATCCATTTGCTCCTCAAAATTGGGATTTTGAGCTGGTTTTTATTCCTCCATAATGACTGATTTTGCGGTGTAAATTGGATCAGAATTTTCTTTGGGAAAAGTACCAACATGGACACCCAACTCATCACAAAAAAAATTTTGTTTTTCTTGCTTCACTACTGCTATAAAATCATCCTTGTTTACCACTTGTTCCCCAACTCCAACTTCCTCTTTTGGCTTCACCATCAAGGGGATTTTTGAAAACTCAAATTTAGTAGCCCAACTCTTCAGGTTGTTCATCATTCTTCTCTGCCTCTCCCTTCTTTTCTTCCCCAGGGTTGAAAATGGAGTTTGAACCTCCTCCCCTACTCTGTAATGGTATTTTTACCTATTACCCATGAAATGATGATTCTGTGCAAACTTCTGGAGCAATAAAAAATGTGTTTTTTGATGCATTTGTCCATCCTTGCTTATTTTTTCGTTGTTTTCTTCTTTCCCCTCTTCATTGCAGGTATTTTTGCATGTTTGGATGTTCATTACAGGTTTTGGAGCTATGTTCATGGAGTTTTGGAACATTTTTTTATGTGAAATCCATCTTTGGTCTTTGATGCACTTGTTCATCCCTTCCTTTTCTCACCTCTTCTTGTTCCATGGCAGTTTTGATAGATGTTCAACATTTTCCTTCTCTAGTGTATCACCATTTTAGTGTAGGCTCTATTTTTTCAATTTTTCTTTCTCTCCCTATCTCCTTGGAAGTTAGATTAGGATTATATTAGCTTTCTTGCACTAGAATAGCATGTGGCAGGTAGTTTAGGAAGAGGAACCAACCTTCTCTAGAGAGCTTTCCCCATTTACAAAGGTCCCACATTTTAGGAAAGCTCAATGTTGTGCAATCACACCAAATGACATTTCCTTAGAAAAGTAAATCCATAACTCATTTGAGTGTGCTGTGAATTTGCACTAACAGGAACTTTGGATGAGAAAGATATCATAATTAGATTACATTTGTACTCAACTTTTTTGATATGGTCATTTAACCCATTCCAATAAGTCTTATCCATTTTTCAAATTCAAGCTTGTCGAGTTTTCCTTTTAGGGTACTGACTTCCAGTTTTAGCTCAAAAATTTCTTTCTCATGACCTTCAAAGCTAGGGATCTCAGGGATGAGTTTGCATTTATTTGGTTTTTTTCCTAAATTCATCAGGCAATCCACCGCATCTCCCTCAATGTTTTCATATTTGTTACTATGCCCTTTAATGGTCTTGATGCTTCTTTTGCTACTCCTTAAAATTCAGGTGCTATAATTAGGAGGGTGAACTTGGGGAGGATTATGAACACTTTTACATAAAAGTTGGCATGAAGAACCATGAAAACTTCCTCTAACTTCTCAAACTCACCATATATCCAAAATATTCCTCAAAATCTCTATCCAATCTCATTTACACATGTTAAAAATTTTGTTTCTCACTTGTAGCTTCCCAAGGACCTCATACAAGAACAAATAAATTGAATGCAGACCTAAAACTCACCATACATGCCCTATATGCCATCACCATGCTGGTATCATTCTTGGGAAAGACATGTTTTGTCTGAATATCACACCTCTACCTCATTCTGGATGTTCTAAGGCTAGAAGCAAGCTTGGAATGACATGAATCAACATTAAAACCACATGACCTGACCATGTTGAGCTCATGTAGACTCAATAATAACTTTAACACAACCACGAATGGAATCATTACCACCTCAAACAAACTCATAACATATTATACATGACTCTACCTAGCAAACCATGCACCAGGACACCATGACAACTCACTGAAACTTGACACTACCAATTAACCTTCATGTTTCACATTTGACTGACACCTAATAGGGACACACACCATGCCATGACACCCTTTTCCATCAATAGGAGTTGACATAAATGATAACACAAACTCATTATGGCCAAGGATCTCCCCCTTTTTCATTGATGACAACCATCATTCAAAAACATTTATGGCAACCAACAAGAAAAACACACACATGACTAAAATACCATATTTATGATGTCTCTCTCCCCCTTTTCCATCTGTGAAAAAGACTACAAAGCTAATACAACATGAAAAAATGAAACAAGCATATAACCCTCTTATCATACCTTACTTCTTAGTCAAATTTTGTTAATTATGTCATGTTAAGCAAAGGTTTACACCCATTGCAAGTCATTTCCTAGTTTGTACTTGGAACAAGCCTTGTTATACCTATTCCATGAATTGGATACTATTGTATGAGGAAATGAATACATGATGTGTAACATATTTCCTTTGGTAGGATTATGAAATTGTTACTCCTAGATGTTGTATTCTAGTCTCCTCTTTAACAAACTTTTCCTCATATGCATATAGTCCCTTTTACTATAGTTGGTATAGAAAATTGTGTGAATATAATTGAGTTTTTTCACCTTCAAATGATATCATTTAAGTATTTTAGATGACATGAGTGAACCTTATGTCTTAGCTACCTACACATGAAATTGTTGAGTTTGAAGCCCTTTTTCTTCACCAATAAAGTGGTACTTGGAAATTAATGTCGAAATGCATAGATTTGTCCAAAGTATTACGAGGGAAAGATATTGGTTTCCATAAGTTTTTCCTCTAGGTAGGATGTATATCCCTTAAGTTTCAATGATGTCAAATGTTTCTTATAACTCCTACGAGGAATATTTATTGGGGTAAAACCATAAACCAATGTTGTACATATCTATAATCAATTAAAGCATACAAGTAATAAACACAAAATTTAACTAGAAGATAAAATAAACAAGAGAAATATAACACTAGATATAATGTGGTTCACCCAGTGTGGGCTACATCCACCTAGAAACAACCAATCTTATTATTTAGTGATTTACAGAGGAAATACAATAAAGATATATGATCTTCCACATCTCATAGGATTTACAATGCTTTTTCCTCACCAGCTAATCTTTCTTGCTCTTTAAGGAAATTTACATTCAAAAAATGTAATTCAGCACCTTCTAGCCCTAATTCTCATGCCTTTATAGATATACCAACTTAGGGAACTTTAGCTATGCATTTACAACCATTAGATCAAATTCTCAAAAAATATTAGATCTAATTTCTATTAGAGGAATGACGAATATCTGGAGTGAATTCATGAGCATAAACACATTGCGCTCAACTGCAGAATGATAGATTTTCAAGATCCAAGAAAGAACTCACCCATGGGAGCAATGTGCATGCATTAAGGGGAAAAAGGCTCAAATTCCATACTCTATTCCATTCCACCATATTGCTTAAGATGAAAGGGTGTACATATAGTAGTGGGGTGTGTAACTCGCCCACAAATGTAGCTGTCAAGGGGTGGGAGTTACATTCCCAGAATAGCCGGTCAAATGTAATTCCTATGACACCCTAGTACACCTAAGCATGGTGAATCACCTATGTGGAGGAATCCCATGTACATAAAATATGTGCATGGTAAATATCCTACACCAACACCCCACCTGAAGCATAGCTTAGGTGGACACATAGATGAAAATAAGGAGAAGTGGGTCCCAAAAACAAGCTTGATGAGGTACCCATGTACAAGAAACTCTTGAAAAATGCAGTAAAAGGAGAAAAACCAGTGGGAAAAACTCCCCCCCAAAGGAGATACAAGTCCACTCTCTAATCTAAGAAGGATTCCAAAGATGAGTTCCAGCTATAGACGAGCTTGAAAAGGTACCCATGTACAAAAGGGAAATCTCTTGGAAAGATGAAGAAGAGAGAAGAAGAGGGAGATGAGAGGAATGTAAAATATGCCATAGACGGATCTGAACTCTGCAGCTCTAGGAGGTCTCCCAAAGGAATGTCAATGATGAGATCTTATACCTCTAGACTGAAGAAGAGCCATCTGCATTGAACCGTGTGCCTATCCTTTGGAAGGATAGAAATTACATGCTGGAAGTCTGCACACTCCACAAAGGAAACTGAAGGCAGTAACATGAAGCACTCTGAGTCTAGTCCATGAAAGTGTGACATAGGTCTAGCAAGTGAGTGTGAAGTAACCAAAGGAAATGTCATGAGTGAAGAACTATCAAAGTATGAAGGGTGAAAACCTGTAGATAGGATGTCCAACTGATGTGAAGGCAAGAAAACATCCCCCACAATAGAAAATGGATCCACAAGCAAGGGTGGATCAATTGAGGTCTCAAGAAAAGTGGAAGTGGTAAGAGTCTCAAAAGGGGCACTCCCAATAATGGAGATAATGAAATCCTCTGAAATACCTGTAGATGGATGATGAACCTATAGTACATCACAAGTGTAATCTATGAAAAGATGAATAAGGTTGGGCAGATACTCATCCCAATGAGGGGGCCCAATAAATAGAAGAGCGATGTTAGATAGGTATGAGTCATCTAAAGAAGGTAGATGAGTGAAATGGGCCGCACACACTAAAGGTGGAAAAGAGGTGGGTGTGATGACTATATGAGGCCTAGTAGGAGATTGTTCGATATCTGATGAAATGAGAGGGGTGACAACACTCTCTGGAATAGTGAGAGGAGGAGAAGAGTCCTCTATAGTACTCTCAACATCAGAACTTGATGCACAATCCTCATCATCAGAAGTAGAACCAAGTGAGTTGGTGTTAGTGGAACCATCATCACATGAAGAAATAGAGGAGACAACTAAATCAACAGCAACAACAACAACAACAGTATGTGAAGGGTCTCCATAGAGGGACTAAAGAATTCTTTAGACACAGTGGGGAGGATCTGAGTCTGCCACGTTAAACCAAAGAGATCTAGAGACATGCATCATTAAGATACCAAAAACATGGTCAAAAGTGTTAAGGAAGTCTTCCAGATGACGATGATCAGTGGGTGCAGGAACTGGATCAAGTAAGAAGGGTGAAAGACCCTGGTGAGCGAAGTAACATTCCATGGAAGCACACCAAGATGAATAGTTCCCTCTCCTGGTGAGAAGTGGTGGAGGATGTAAAGATATCCTATGATTCTCAAGTCTGGAAATATCACTCTCCATGATGTGGAATCAAAAGTGTAAGGTGCACAAAATCAAGACGTCGAACTCGACTGATAATGCGTATGCGTGTAAAAGCCCAAGAGTACTAGTGAACCCCTCCATAATGTGGAACTTAATAAAGTAGTGCATTTACAAAAAATTGATAATGTCATCACGTAGTGTGTGAGAAATCATGTAACTTTGACTAAAGAAGCAATAAAAAATGAGCAGCGAGTCAAAAGTTATAGCAAAAAAATGATTCCTGCAACTGATGGAAAATGCTAATAAACTTTGCAAACTGATTTAAAAAGTGCTCAAAATGAGTGCAAAGGGTGTTGTGTGGGTACTCGTTAGAAACGGAATCAAATTTTAGGTAGGGTTTGTTTTACTTGCGAGGGGGAGTTAGCCTCCTGCCAACCCCGGACCTTGCCCTCCGTCTTCGACACATGTAGGAAGGGCATACTTAACAAGCAAAAAGAAGCCTTAAATTTATTACAATGTCATTAAATGAATTTTTTAAACTTTCAAACATTAAAAAGAGATTATTCTAACCTATAAACAAGTTCTAAAAGGGAATAGGCCGAACTAAGGTGTCAAGCCATGGATGCACCGAGCTGCATGAATGACCGAGTGGTTGCGGGATGGTAGATGTGACTTGCTAGTTTAACGTTTTTAAGGGAAGGTTGTTACATCACAACTTGCACAAATTGCTGGAAAAATGGTCAGCCTAAAGTGTAAATTCCATTGAGACAACCCAATTTGGGCTAGTACATGTGATGGGTTGAAGCCACATGTGGGTTGGTGAAGATGGCGTCAACACAATAGAGTAATGGTGGAAAAGATTCGACATAGGTCTTGTTGGGACTGTCACCACTCTCCATGCAGCTGAAGAAACCATCAACGTAGAGGCAAACTAGTGAGCCTATAGAGATGGAGTAGGACGCACTAAGCCAAAACACTGAAATGAGCACAAAGTTGGTCAAGGAATAGTAGAGAATCCAATACAACAGGAATCCAATGCGGGTGATAACTTGTGTAAACTAAAATGCAACCAAAGTTTTGGAGGACATGGCTCCCACAAGAAATTGATCCAAGGGAGTCTGGAAGAGGCTTGGAATGGCCAAGAAAATAAGTTCATGTGGGCAAGCTTGAACCTAAACACACAGTTGCCACATAACCATTCGGGTTGAAAAAGGATATTTTCAGCATAAACACAACCGAAAACCAATGCATGAATGTCTTAGGATGGATGAAACCTGAGTAGGCACCTGAAATCCAACACAAGATGGAAACAGGTCGATGTAGCACATAGGTGCAATACGCAAGTCACTAAGGTAGAAAATGTTCACGCTATCCTTGAGCCAGATCAATGCAAGGAGTAAAAATGATCTACCAATGTGGATGAAGTGAAAGTCAATACAAGAGTCATGGAAAGTTTGCAGTGCAAGTGGATACCAATTCACAATTCAACGTAGATCAATGTAGGCCCAAGTTCACTTAGAAATAAACCATGAGCTACCGAATCAGTCTGAGATCAAAGACCAATGCAGAAGTTGAACAATGCACATCAACGGAGGAGTTTTCTCAACCAAGACATGAGTTACAGGTGGTGACTGAGCATAATGTAGGCCAATGAAAAAATCTGAGAGTCCAATGCAAAGACAACCCGTGCACAAGAAAACAAAAAAAATGAGCCTCCAAATCCAAAATCATGCCCGAGTAGTGAGTTCACAAATGCAAACGATTCAATAAGAAGAAAACATCCAAGCACAAGAAACCTTGAGCTAATAAATCAAGCACAAGAATACCTTTGAAAAAATGTAAGTATAGCGCAAAGAAAGGATGAGAACTTGCACAAGAAACTATGAGGTAGAGAGTAGTAAGAAAGCGAGGTGAGCAACATGATTCTGATCCCCAAGCTCTAATACCATGTTGGAGGAATGAAAAATATCTGGAGGGAATTCATGAGCATCAACACGTTGCACTCAACAATGGAATGATGTAGTTTCAAGATCCAAGCAAGAACTCACCCATGGGAGTAATGTGCATGCATTAAGGGAAAAAAGGCTCAAATGCCATACTGTATTCCATTCCACCATATTGCTCAAGATGAAAGGGTGTACATATTGTAGTGGCGTGTGTAACTCCCCCACAAATGTAGCTGTCAAGATGTGGGAGTTACATTCCTAGAATAGCCGGTCAAATGTAACTCCTATGATGCTCTATGATGTGTGTAAGGCCATAGTGACACCCTAGGACACCTAAGCATGGTGAATCACCTATGTGGAGTAATGCCATGTACATAAAATATGTGCATGGTAAATATCCTACACCAACAATTTCTGTAACTAAAATATAAACATTTACGCATATAAAATCGACACTAGTTACCCTAACTGATGTGAAATCCTCCTTTCCTTGACTGATATTGGTCCCTAGGTGACTGATGTAAGTTAGTCAACTGGTGCTGATTACCGTGTATTCCAGCAATTTTTTAAAGCATGATAATGTGATGCAATAAAGCTTTACAACTCAACAATCTCCCACTTGGAGATAAATTTTTGCACTACATGTATAGCTTTATCCTTGAATCCTTTTCCTTGGCCCATTTCTCCCTCTTCAATTCTCAAACTTGAAGACCAATAGAAGTGGAGTGAATCTCCAACTTCTCCTTTGTCAATGACTATGGTACCATATCCGTAAGGTTCCTATTTTTATGAATTTTCTCCAACTTCAGTTTCCCATCCTCCAACACCTACCGTATGAAGTGATATCTCAACTGAATGTGTTTCGTTCTTGAATGAAATTGTGAGTTCTTTACCAAATGAATCATACTTTGACTATCACTATACAATATGTAATTCTTTTTCTCATTTCCCAAATCTTCCATGAACCTGCTCATATATATCATCTCTTTTCTATCCTCTATAAATGCAACATACTCGACCTCTATAGTAGATAAGGCCACAACCTTCTACAATCTTGAAATCCAGCTAACTTTTGTTCTACCTACTATGAATACATATCCATTGGTGCTTCTCCTACCATCCAAATCTCTATATATATCTAAATCAACATAGCCACATAAAGAATGATTTGACCCTCCATAACATAATTGCATGTTGGATTTCCCTCTCAAATATCAGAGAATCCATTGGATTCCTTTCCAATTCTCTTTACCTAGATTGGTCATAAATTTGCTAACAACTCACACTACATGTCCAATGTTTGGTATGGTACAAACCATAACATACATACGAATTCCAACTGCTAAAGCGTATGGAACTCATGCCATGCACTCGACCTCCTCATGTGATGTAGGACATTGACATTTGCTCAATTTGAAGTGTCCAACCATAGGTGTACTTATAGGTTTCACATCCTTCATTTTAAATATTTTTGACACCTTATTGATATAATCCTCTTGATACAAATATAACTCCCCATTCTTTCTGTCTCTGTGAATTTGCATGCCAAGTGTTTTATTTACAGCTCCAAAATCCTTCATTTCAAATGTGTGAGCTAACTTTTCTTTAAGCTTGCTAATGTCCTACATACTAGATCCTACAATAAGCATATAATTCATATACAGTAAAAAAATTATATAGTTCCCATTTTCAAGCTTCTTGAAATAAATACAATGGTCATATTCACATTCCATATAACCATACTCATGCATGAAACTATCAAACCTCGTATACCATTTCCTTGGAGCTTTCTTGAGTCCATACAATCTCATTTTCAACCTACACACAAGTTTCTCCTTACCCTTGACTTCATAACCAAGTTATTGATTCATATAGATATCTTCCTCCAAATCACCATGAAGGAAAGTTGTCTTAACATCAAGTTGTTCTAAATGTAAATATTTTGCTGTAACAAAACTAAGAACATTACGGATAGAAGTCATTTTAACAACAGGAGAAAATATTTCACCAAATTCAATACCTAATTTTTGTGCAAATCCTTTTACCACAAGACTTTCTTTGTATCTCTTCTTTCCACCCTCTTCCTCATTTATCTTGTAAACCCACTTGTTCTGCAATTGTCTCTTACCTACTGGAAACTTGACTAAATCCCATGTCTGATTATTTTCTAAGGATTCCATCTCCTCATCCATGTCATTCTCCCACTACAAGTTGGTATCATGTTGTATTGCTTATTCAAAACACTCGGATTCACCATTATCATTCAATAATAAATAATATAATGAAGGAGTAAATATTTTTGGAGGTATACTTACCCTTTATGACCTTCTCACTGATATTTGGGGTGCCTGGAGCTCATTCTATGCATGTTTCACATTTGTGTCAATCTCTAATAATGACTGATGTCAATCACCTGTAGCTGATTTTGGTTCCTCTGTAGCCAATTTTAGTTCACCTAACTGACACGAGTCTTGCTCTGATCGACACTAGTCACCTTGACTGATGCCAGTGTCTGTGGATTTTGATTTTAAATCTAAGAATGCATCTTTCTCAACAAACTCTTCACCTAGTTCATTCTTAGGTACCAAAACCTGATCCCTACATTCTTTGTTCATTCCAATCAATGTTATGGATCCTAAAAATCTTAGTATCCTCTAAATCCCAAAATTGGAATAAAAAATCACCATAACCATAACCAACGACAGTGCATATTTTGGATTTAGCTACCAATTTCTTCCTATTTTCGTTATCAACTTACACAAAAGCTTCTGAACCATATACTCTAATAAAAGAAAGATCTACCTATTTTTAAGTCCATGTTTTTTCTTGTACTCCACCATATAGTGCACTTAAAGGCCCATGGTTAATTAAATATACCACTGTATCTACTGCTTCTGCCCAAAAATTTAAAGGCAAACTAGCATGTAGTCTCATGCTTCTAACACATTCCATGATTATTTTGTTCATTCTTTCAATAACTCCATTCTCATATGGATTTCTAGGAACTGTTCTTTCTCTGTGTATTCCATTCACTAAACAGTAATCATTGAAAGCCTTTTTGTAGTACTCACCACCATTGTCATATCTAAGGCACTTTAACTTTAATTTGTTTCATTTTCCAATAGGGCTTTATATCTTTTTAAAGTATCAAAAACATTAGATTTACGCTTAATATAATAAACTTGTACCTTTCTTGTGGCATCATCAATGAAAGTCACATAATATTGGGATCCTCTAAGAGAAGTAACCTAAGCTGGTCCCCATACATCTGAATGAACAAGCTCTGATTTTTGCTCCTTTTGTTTTTCCTCAACCTTAAGAAATATTTATTTCTTCTGCTTTCCAAATATACAATGTTCATAGAATTCAAGATCTACATGTTACAAATATGATAACTTACCCTTTTCCTTTAAGATTTTCATTCCTTTTTCACTCATATGGCCTAGTCAATAATGCCACATGCTTGCATTTGAATCTGAAGTAGATAGTACACAAAAGGAATCAATAACACATGTAGACAAATACAATGTTCCTACCTTATTTCCTCTCACTATAACAAGTGATCCCTTGGAAAAATTCCAAGAATCATCTGTGAATGTGACCATGCATCCAGATTCTCCTAATTTCCATGTAGAAATTAGACTTCTCTTGAGGCTTGGCACATGCCTCATATCTTTCAATACCCATGTATTGTCATTCTATAATTTAAGATGAACATCACATTTACTAGTAATCATGCATTGTTCATCATCTCTTAAATAAACATGTCCAAAACTACCTTGAACATGATTTTTGGAATAACCCTTATTAGGGGTAGTATGGAAAGAAGCTCTAGAATCTAAAACCCTTGATTCTGCTTTATTATCCAAGGAGAGAATAAGAGCATCTTGCATTACCTCACTTGTAATTTTTTCCTCTTTATCTTTTTCTTTACCTATGTCTAATATATTATCTTTGTTTTCCTTGAACCAGAACTCCTTTTCATGTCCTCTCTTTCCACAATTCTAGCAGATTATATCTCTGACTTTGGATCTAGATCTACCATTCTTTTTTCTACCTTTCTTCTTGCTCTTGGATATATCTTTAGATATTCCCCTACTTTCCACATTCAAATATTTCCAAAATGAATATTCTCCTATATGTTTCCTACATATTTATTCATTTAGGATTATACTAACCAAATCATCAAAATTTAAAATATTAGAAGAAAATGTTGTATTATTTACAACCATTACCAAATTATCCCAACTATCTGGAAAAGAGCTTAATAATAAATTTTTTTCACTTCATCATCAAATGAAATATTAAATGATTTTAATTCATTAAAAATAAAATGGAAATCATTGATATTATTTGACACAAATCCACCTTCTTAAATTTTAGAATTAAATAATTTCTTCATCAAATGAACTTTACTCGATGTACATGGTTTTTCATATAAGTTTTCTAAATCTTTCATTAAATCTACCTTGGTTACTACTTTTGTTATATCCTAAGCTAAAAATGTTGTCAGGCTCAATCTTATAGATCCTAGAGCCTTTCTGTCAAGAATCTTCCATTCATTGTGAGTCATCTTTGTAGGCCTTTCCTTCTCATCCAACAATAAATATAAACCTATCTGATATAGATAATCTTCCACCTACATCTTCCATAATTGATAATTACGGTCGTCAAGTTTCTATACTCTATATTTGATATCTTTTATCATTTTTGTGCTCCTAATCAATCAGAAAACCCTACGAGAGTAAATCCTGTCAACATAAAAAACCTACAAACAAATCTCTAAAACTAGTTTTTGGGGTTAAACCATAAACCAGTGTTATACATATCTATAATCAATTAAAGCATACAATCAATAAACATATAATTTAACCAGAAGATAAAATAAACAAGAGAAAGATAACACTAGATATAACGTAGTACACCCAGTGTGGGCTACATCCAACAAGAAACAACCAATCTTATTATTCAGTACTTTATAGAAGGAAATACAATGAATATCTATGATCTTCCACACCTCACAGGATGTACAATGATTTATTCTCACCAGCAACTCTTTTTGCTCTCCAAGGAAAATTACATTCAACAAATGCAATTCACCACCTTCTAACCCTACATCTCATACCTTTATACATACACCAACTCAGGGCACTTTAGCTATGCGTTTACAACCATTAGATCAACTTCTCAACAACTATTAGATCTAATTCCAGTGACTAAAATATAAACATTAACGCATATGCAATCAAATTCGGTTACCCTAACCAATGTCAGATCTTCATTACCTTGACTGATACCGGTCCCCAGGTGACCAATGTCGGTCATCCGACCGACGCTAGCTACTATGTATTCCAGCAAGTTTGTAAAGCATGCTAATGTGAATGAATTAAGCTCCACAACTCAACAATGTTGGTATCATACTCTTCTACAACATTTATAGTACAGTCCTATAAGGATTTTAAATTCATAGAAAATATATTGAATGTTCCACTTATGAAATATGTATTCTATATACTTGAATTGTTTAAGTGTAATAAAAGTATGTGCATTGTATGAGATAATACCCCTCAAAAGCTTATTCTCACCAAGTGAAAAAGTAATGTTGTATGATTCGTAGTTCTTCAAAAGGGGACAATTCCAACCTAAGATAAAATTAAAGAATGTAAATGAAGTACAAATAAAATTAAATATAATTAATTATGGTGCAATGGTGATTGTGATGTGCCAAAATCCCCAATATGATATTGGTTTTTTAAAAAAATATTAAATTAAAATATATATTTATCATGAGTACTTTGGAATATTGATGTGTAACTTTAAAATTAAAAAAATGAGAAGGTTTAATTAGAGAGGAACTTGTCGGGACATTATTATTTACATTAAACTAATTGTAAATTTTAAATTTGGAAGTTACCGTTGTAACCTTTGGTAATGAAACTGAATTGGAGAAAAGTAATATTTAAATGGCTTGTAAGACTTCTTGAGGATCCGGGGAGGGAAAAGGGAAGAAAAATAAAAATAAAAATCTTTGGAAATTTCAAAGAATTTGTGGAAATTTTCCTGGAAAGCTAGGTTTGTAAGCATGGTTGTGGGCAGGAGGGAGGGGCTCCTGAGGAGTCCTAATCTGGGTTACAAAGTACAACCCCGGATGGTTCCTGGCTAGAGCATTGATGCGTGCTTTTAAGAATATTTTCTTCCCCTCATTAATGCAGTCATGATTCTAGTGCTTACATCTAAGTGGACCAGGAATTGAGCATAACAAAGTCCATTGCCAAATTGAGATAAGTTCCTTCTCTGTAAATTTTGGAAAGAAATTAAATAAAAGAGTAAATTATTATGGTTCTTTTATTTATTTTGTTGGAATATATATATTTAATTTAATTATGATATGAAACTATATTAATTGATTTTCAAAATAAATAAATAAATAAATTTACACAAGTGTTTTGTGGTTGGTTGATTTAGAATTAATAAAATTTTATATTAAAATCAAACATTTACTTGAGTGGAAAATTATTAACTCTTGTTTTGTTTATTTTTACTTGTATAGTAAATTAAATAAAATTCATGCATTTTAATAGTTTCTGAGAAAAATAATATGGTTTTATTAATAAATGTCTTTGGAAAAGGTTTAATATTTTTTTATTTTTTTTAATTTTAAGAAAATATGTATATTAAAATACTATTATCAAATAGTTGAAGATAATTTATTTAATATTTAATACGTGTGTTTATTATATTCATATTTATATGTAAATAGTTTGTTTTAGTGCTGGAAACACCTAGGGAAAACATCAAGTGAATTTAATTTACATAAGGTTTCTATAGGAGACAACTCTCCTTGAGAATAGTAAATCAATTTTACCTATTGGTTTGTAATTTACTCTTGTTCCTCGTGTAAAATTCTAAGTGTGTATTTTCATTTTTTATTATTCCAAAAAATAATAATAATTTACCATGTCTTGAAAATACCCCTTTAAATAAACTTGATTTGATTTTAAAGTATTCTTATGTCTAACCTATGCCCCCTTCTAATTTTCTATTGCAAATCCTAAAAACTATAAGTTTTAATGGTACTAGCCTATGTGTATTATTGGCCCCATTTATTCTTACATTTCTTTTATGCAGATTAAATTATATATTTAAATATTAATACTTATATGTTATACCATATTAATTCCTAACTTAAATTTATAACCTAAGTAGTTAATTAAATTAGAATAAACTACAACATACTTTCTAAACTTTTTAAAAGACATGTTTTATTAAATACTATAGTTATAAAACTATACCTAAAACCCTATCACATTTCCCTTCTCATATTATAATATTTAATAAAAAAATTCTAACATATACCATGTCATGTTCTAAACCTCAACTTATGTATATACTATACTATATACTATAACTTAAGATAGTAATGAATTATATAATGTTTTAATATGGTTTGTCTATTGTGATGGCTAGTTTGACCTGTAAACTAAAACCTATATATATGTGTGTGTTTGGGTTGGTGGCCTAAGTACTAAACCTTACAAAGTTTAAACCTAAATTTTAACTACCTAATCCTAACTGCATACAAATTTAAACATTATCCTTACTCATATTCAAGACCTATATATAGTTAAATAAATTAAAACTTCAAGTGTTAAACTAAAGTGCTTATGTTGGAGTTATTTAAACATATAATGTTTTATTTATTATTATTAAAAAAAAGTAGTCTTTATCCTTTTAGTTTAGCATTATATAAATATAAATATATTGTTTTAATGTTTTTATATTTATAAAGATAATGGATATAATTTGAGGAATATGTGTAGTAGATATAAATATAATTAAATAGGTAGTTAATGCAGGTGTTATAAAACATTAGTAGGATTTGCTATATGGTAATATGTCATCGTTTCTTGTATGTGGAAAATCTTTTTACCTTGTATAATTGGGTTTAGGAAGTATTGCTTTGTGTATGATTGTTTTTCGATGATAAATGGTGTCGGCAACCTTTTTTCTAGTGCGGGGGAAAGGGGTATTTATAGTGATGAATATCTTGCACACCTTGAATGAGGTCAAACTTTTAAAAAAATGTTTATTATTATCTTAAAGAAAATGAAAATAATGGTATGTATTTTAAGTGATCAACATTATAACAATGGAAAATTTAAATATTCAAGGAATTAACCTCGTTCCAATTCATAACCAAGTTTTAAAATAAATGTGGTAACTGATCAAGTAATATAAAAAGGAAAGGTAAATTAATTTAGTTTATGAATCTTGTGGGTTATCCATCTCTCTTATTCGTCTATTAGTCCCTCTTTATTTTGGTACTATGCTTGGAATCAATGTATTGTGATTTATTGTTACTTCATTCATGTGTTGTTGATTTTGAAGGAGTACTAATTTCCTTAAACCATGTTTAACACCAAAGATTTATATGTCTATAAAATAGGCCATATGATATGATTAGAGATAGTCAAAGATATATATCTCGCTCTTTCTTTTCATCCTTGTAAATTCCTATTTTATTTTTCCATCATTTGATGGGATGTACATTATTTGATGGTTATTTGAGTAGTATGTGGTATTCTATAAGTTGTGTACTTGTTTAGTACTCGTCGTGAGACTAGCAAGTGTTTTGTATGTATGGGGGAAGGTAGGGTCATTATGGAGGGATAAGTAAAGATAAAACTGAAGTAAACCTTATGTGACATTAAGGAGGAACCAAAGGTATGTGGGATTTGTTCTATTGGAGTGATAAGTGGTTTTGGAATAAAGTAGGTGGAGGGATAAGTGACATGTATTTTGGCTTACTGGAGGAACTAAGAATGTATGCCCCATACCTTAGTGGAGTGATAAGTAGTACAGATTGACCCTAGTTCCCTATGAAAGACATTATAGGCTTGTTATTGTGTGCTAATGTTGTGAATATTCCTAACCCTCTCTCTTTGAGCCTCTTACGAAGGCTTAAAATGGTGAGATATATTTGATTAAATGTTATTTTCTCTTTCTCTTAATGTTAATGTTAAACCTTTGTGCAGTTAATCAGTTCTATTTGGTAAGCATGTGCATTGATGGATGTGTTGTATTTTATTATATGCATGAGTATGCTTTGTATGTGTATATCTCAGGGACTTGCATTGCCAAAGGTGGAGCGATAAGTGTTATTATGGTGTATGGGGTATCTTATTTATTTTTGGGAGAAAACGAAGGTTGGTGAGACTAGTCTTAGTGGAGTAATAACTGTGGAAGGATAAGTGCGTTTTCATGCATAGTTACATGAATTCTTTGGAGGAACCAAAGGCTAGTCTCCCTTTCTTAGTGGAGGCATAAGTGGAAGTATTGGAACCATTTTCCCTTAACAAGTTATGTTATAACTTGGTGGTATTATAATCTCGTTTCCATTGTTTAGTTGGCATAATCATTTCCTTGTTTTTGATATACATATGAAGTGATTCAAGCTATGTTTTGGCTCATGCATTGTGTTGTTGTTATGTTGGCGTAAATGATAATGTAAGTTTTTTTGATAAGTTTTGTAATCTTTTAAGTGTTAAAAAAAATATTCTTGTTTTGGTTGTGTTTTTAGTGTGGGCATTACACTTTTTTTACTTCAATGGTGTATGTACTTACTTTTTTTGGTATGATGATATGGTGTATTGATGTAATATTTGCTTGCAGTATAAGTAATGAATGTTATTGTGTACCTTGCTATGATGTGATAATTACTTTTTGAATGTGATTGAGGTAATTGGATACTTGCATGGTTATTGTACCTATCATTGACATTATTGTTTTACCTATCTTTCTGAAAATAATGACTTGCAAGGAAGGACTAAATTTTAAAATTGCTTCAATATATTATTCATTAATGATTTTATAATATGTTGAATCTTTACATATTTGCAAAAGTATAATTTGAGTATGGAAACATGGATTTATTTCATAATTCTAACCTCTTTTTGTTAGCATGATAGTAAGAGACCGTGAAGCACAATGATGATCCTTTGTAAGGGGTAGGTAAAAAAATTAATTTGGTTTTATAATACTTGTGTCTATGAGAAAGAACAAGTAATTATTTGTAGTGAAGTGCTAATATGATTTATTTAATCTTAGTACTTACTTGAATGAGTTGATAAGCTTTATCATAGCACATTAACATTTTATTTAACAAAGAAATTGACTAAATTTTCACACTCTTCATGATATCTAAGTTTACCTTGTTTGATTATTATGTCTTTAGCTAGTCATAACACCAAGTAAGGTGGTTATTGATTAAGTTGGTCTTGGACCTGGAAACAAACTAAAGATTGTTAGTTGTTTCTAAATTCTATTGACCATGCCTTAGACATATGTTATGGTTTCATGATTAACATAAAAATAGGTCATAAACCTTATTGTACAAGTTGGCAGGTTATTGTAGTATGTCGATCATCACTGTGCTTATTTATTGCACTGTATTGTTTATAATTGGTCTTCGGCCACCATCGATTTCTATGGTTGATATGGTCTCTACCATACTTCATTGGCTTGAACATACAATAAGGTGGATTGTAAATATTGTTTGGCCTATTATTGGATTTAAGACCCTAAGGTTTCATTTTCTATAATGGAAGGTGTTATGATCATTATATGGTCATTAGTCATGACAAAATGAGTTCATACCATAGTTAATTTTATGGTATAAGACCATGGAAAATGAATTTATAGTGGTTTGAAGCATATATGGTCCTCTACCATGCACCTTCAAACTTGTCATTGAAACTCTTATGGTCTTCGACCAAACCTAGATTAATTTTTCTTGTTAAATTAATAGAATAGTCAATTTTTAGACCATGCAAATATTAAAGGTTTTTAAGTTTTGGTTATAGTAATTATTGACCTAAGAAATAATTGTTTTTTTTAAATTTATTAAATCCTTTACTGAATGGTTAAACCTCCATGCAATTTTTGATTGATAATGTTGAATTTGGTGGTGAGGATCTCTAGGAAACTACGACACTCTGTTATATTTTAATGGGAATTAAATACATGCCCAAGGATTTTGGAAACCCCGAAGCTTCTCCAAGAAGTTACTGACTTTGCATATATACTTTCAATTAGTATACTTTTAATTCTTTTTAGGTTGGGCCTCCTTTGGCGAAGCCATGTAAGAATTGGATTTTGAACTCCACTTCTGAGATAAGTGGTAATGCATATTTTTGAGCTATTTTCAATTTAGTAGTGTTAGGAGGTTAACAATCGAGGGACATCTTCTTGGGTTGTTAGTTGATCGAATTTTTTAAAGTTTTGAAAGGAAATACTATGAAACCCTTATTCGTGCATTTTGATTTTTGGACCTGGAGAAAGGATCTTTGAAAAGTTTTAGAAGGCTATCAAACATGGATTATGCTCTTTCTCTCATTATTTACTTTCAAAATTAATTTTATAATTGTTGGTATGTTTATTATATGGTTATTTTTCTCCCTCAATTTGCATGGTAAATATTTAGTTTTTAATGCTCAATAAATATTATTATTTGGGTTATTCGTATAAATTTGTTATTGAATGAGTTACTGCAGGGTTGATGTCCTTTGAGCCAACATTAAGGACTATGATATATTCTTTGAGATCTACATTCAAAAATAGATTTGGGTGTTGTTTGTTTCATTGACTCATACCTAGGTTGTAGGTGTTGCTTGTTTTTATAATTAGATCATTTGTCCTAAATCAATATTGGATGTGTGCACTTCATGGGTATAGTGAATGCATGTGATTGATATGACCACTTAAATATTTTTATTTTAAGTTTGGATTCTTCTTTTAAGTATGATGCTTTGGGAGAGGGAAAGTAGACTTGGGTTGGACTCAAATTTTACCCTCCATTCCAAAATAGGTAGCTTCATTGTTTAGCTAAAATAGTTAAGATGCCATATTTTGCAAGGGTCATGTTATCTTATGGAACTAGGTTATTGTTTTAGTTTCAACCAGTTCATGTTCTATTAAAGTTTCAGGAAATCATGAAATTTGATGTCATAGGTTGTGTAAGAATTATATGGATAAAATACTTGGCTAAATTAATGATTTTTCCTTATTATGTGTAACATAGTTCTGGTAGTCTGTAAGTGTTAATGTTGGATGCATGCATGAATGGAAAGTTGATTTAGTAACTTATTGAGATAAACTTGATGGTTTATTATGTTTTTATTTAAAAAGTAATAATTTAGTTGTTAATGTGTTACAGAGGAATGTTGCATCTTAAATTGGTTTATTATTATTAGAAGATTGTTGTACTTTAACTTGATTAAGAGGTTCAAATGAAGATATTATGTTGGATATTAATAAAATTATGGATGGTTACATGGTAATGATGTATCTTGGTTTACATTATTAGGTCCTTTTTGTTATAGATCACAAGCAGTGATAGGGGGGAAATCAGTGAAGATTAAATTTTTTTAAAATTCCAATACAAATTTCCTTGATTAACTACAAAAATTTACCATTAGTAGTTGATCAAACTCATGTAAAAAGATAATAAATCATAACACATAATTTATGTGGGAAACCCTTAATGGGAGAAAAATCCACTGTGAAACCAAGGCTTTATTAGGAACACCAATTCCAAAGTATACAAGATCTTGGATTCGGTTAATCAGCCACTTTAGATTCTCTAAGAACCCACTTGAATAAAGACTAAGCACCTACTAAGAAAATTTTAGCAAGTTTAAACGTGCAAGGAACAACTACCCCTATAATTTAAGCACCCACTTAGAAAGATGATATTACAAATAAATTGATCATATAGTATAAGGAATGTATACACAATGGATTATGATATATTTTATTTCTCTCTATACTCACTCTTTTAGGCTTGAGCATTCAACATTGTTTGTCTCTCTATCTTAGTCTTTCAAATCTGATTTGGGTCTCTGATTCTAGAAATTTTAATTCAATGAACAAATATTCACTTGATCATTAAATTGGAACTTTGTCTCTATCTATGCACCTCTGATTTGACCTCTCTTACTCAACTAATCAACTACAATAATATTCTTCTCATTTGATATAATATTCTTCTCTCTGTGTGTGTGTGTGTGTGTGTGTGTGTGTGTGTGTGTGTGTGTGTCTGTGTGTGTGTGTGTGTGTGTGTTACTCTTTCAATTTGAATTCTCATTGTCTCATTTAAAAAAATATATAAGGCTCTCTTGTTCATTTCATCAAAAACAACAATATGCTTCTCATTTTGGTTAAATAGAAGAGGGGAATTATTTTTCCATGATTTTTTATTTTCTTATTTTTGAAATAATGTGTAGGAATTGGTGTGCTCAAAATTCTTACAAAATAGATTTCCAAAACAATCTTTGGTTTCACTCACCTTCACAGCTCTCTCAAATTTCATCTTTACAAGTTTCTCATTTTGACATTTAGTTGCACCTGAAAAACTAGATTTATCTATTTCAATGGAAGGAGGATGTTTTCATGATTCCACAAAGTCCAAGAACACTAAACATGGACACCGAGGGCATGATATATCCCAATGCAAGTCTAAGGGAGTTAAGGGGAACAAGGTTCCTAAGATACACCACCATTCCACACAATATATAAATCCTTACTTTATACTTTATCCCTTTAATAATCCTTTAACTGATTTAAATCAGCATTCCTTTACTAATTGGATAACGCGGATATTCGAGGCATATAAGTAACATGGGTGCAAGGGTCATTTGGGTTGTGTTCCTCCACATCCACTTTTCTCCGCACTTAACTTTCTCTCCCTTTCCCTTTTTATTTTAGATACTTCAGGTTTTTCAAGGAACTCAGGGTACTCAGGTTCTTGTACCTCCTAGTCTTTCTGTGCCTGCACCCCTTCTCTCTTCCGCATTACTCTCCCTTTAAAATTGGGTCAACACAATTTTTGGGGAACTCGTGTTAACAAGGAACTTGTTCCAACCCTACCTCGTTCATTTGATGCCTCAAAATTTTGTACCCAACTATTACAATGTTTTTTGGGTCATTGGGATATGTAGATAAGCTTATCTCTTATGGACCAGTGTCAATAAGGTCACCCAAGCGCATAATGAAGACTAAACCTGCACTACATGCTTCCTTTGACTTGCAGATCTAACTCACTTGTGGGGACCATGTCATCTCCGAGAACATGTTCCTTTGAGGGACTTACTGCCCAATTTTCATCACAAAACTGCAATACAAAGGATTCTTTGTCTTATGGTCTTCACACCCATATGGGGAACTCTTGTTCCATAAGTACTTGTTTGGTCCACATTCAATATACCCACATTGCACTAAACTACTCCAAACCTTCAAAAACACTCTAAGGACCAAATAGTTTTCTTTTCTCCATACACATTTTGTGAGTAATTAGAATATGTGAATAATATTTTTATCCCATTAAAACACTATAAACATATGTACTAACCATTTAATCTCTCCAGTGTGTTTCAATATCACTATCCAAGCTTGCAGTGATCCTAAATCAATCTTAGAACCATTCTGAATGTCCAATATGCTTTCCTAAGACTGTTGCACTCCACTTAATTAATGAACCACCTAATATCCATTAATTCCATTATAATGCAATCACCTAGAACCTCTGAGAGTTGGCACTACTAATTAACCTTCATATTTATTTTTCTTCCTAAAGATTATTACAAACTTGTTAACACATGTTTCACACATGTTTGACCTTAAGAATCCTACAAATCAATTAATACACACCTTTTTCCATCAATTCCACTTCACATAAATGAAAACACCAATGACAATGACACAGATCTAACAAACTCCCACTTTGTCATTGATGACAACTTTTTCAGAAACACTGAACCCTTGATGGAAAAATATTTTTCAAGAAGGCTTCTAGTTTCACTCTCTCCCCCTTTGACATCTATGAAAAATATCCATCTATTTATAACCATGATGAAGTTGTAGATAAACTAGATAAATACATGTTCTTACCTCAAGACACTCCCCATAGGCTCATGTTTCTCACTTAGTTGTATAGATTTTGGCACACCTTTTTCTCCATGTCCAAAAAATTGATCCATGTGACCTGGTATTAACCAAGAAAATTTTACTCCTAAGTTGATGCATAATTTAATGATATTTTCTCTTTTCAAGAAATTTCACTTAGAAAATTAGAAAAAAACAAGTTGTCAAACCAAAATTTTCAAAATGAGCTAGCAGACTAACTCCACCTAACATGAAGACTTCATTGCATTGAATAAGAGTTGATATTGCATGAGAATGCTCCCTTACCTTGTCTCAACACTTTCTAGTTGCTGGTGGGATCAAGAATGACCCCCAATTCATTCCTAAGGTTCTCAAATGTTGCTTTTGGTAGTGGTTTTGTCATGATATTAGCAATTTCTTCTTTTATGCTCACATACTCAAGAATGGTTTTATTATCACTCACTTGTTCCCTTAATAAGTGATATCTAATTGGGATGTGTTTAGTCTTTCAGTGAACCACATGGTTCTTGGAAACACTTATAGTACTAGTACTATCATAGAGCAAAGGAATTGGGCTATCATATTTTACCTTGTAATCCTTCAATGTCTTTTTCATCCAAATAACTTGAGTAGAACACATTGTAACAACTATATACTAAGCCTGACATGTTGATATTTCCACTGATGATTTATTCTTTCTCAACCAAAATATAAGGAAATTTCCAATGAAGAATTCACCTCCACTTGTATTCTTCCTATCATTAATGCTTCTAGCCAAATCAACGTTAGTGTATGCTTTTATGTTGAAGTCATTACTTTTGGGGTACCAAAGTCCATATTTGAGTGTTCCCATGAGGTATCTTAGAATTCTTTTGGCCGCATTGAAATGTGTTTACCCTGGATCTTCTTTAAATATTCCAACTAGACCCACAACCTGCATAATATCAAGTCTTAATGCAGTGGAGTAGAGTATACTACCTATCATGGATCTATACAAATTTTTGTCTACTTTTGGTGAGTTTTCCAATTTACTCAGCTTGCATCCCACTTCTATTGGTGTTTCAATAGGTTTGCATTCTTCCATCCTAAAACTTTTTAGCATTTTATTTATTTATTTGGTTTGGGATATGAAGATATCTTTGTCTTATTGATTGATTTGTAAGCCCAAGAAAAATGAGAGATCCTCAAACATGGAAATTACATTATCTTCTCTCATCACATTAAATAAATCAAGAGTCATCTTATCATTTTATCCTCAAAATATAATATCATCCACGTACATAATGATAATGATAAAATGATCTCCTTCTTCATTGATATAGAGATTGTTTACACCCACACCATTTCTAAATCCTTTCCCAATGAGGTATGAATCCAACTTGTTGTACCAATATCTAGGAGCTTTTTTGATTCGATAAATAATCCTTTTTCAACATGCACACTTAATATTTTTCACCGTTTAGATTAAATCCATCAGGTTGCTTAATAAATACCTCTTCATTTAGGTAGCCATTTAGGAAGGCTTATTTAACATCCATCTGTAAAACTCTAATTTTCTTGTAAGTTTTATATGCTAGAAATAATTTGATTACTTCCATCCTTTCCAATGGTGCAAAAGTTTCACCAAAGTCAATTCCTTCCATTTTTACATAGCCTTTGCATACAAGTCTTGCCTTGTTTCTTTTCACTTCTCCTTTCTCGTTCAATTTGTTTTTTAATACCCATTTTTTTCCTATCACATCCATGTCTATTGGTCTTAGTATTAGCTCCCAGGTCTCATTCTTTTGAATTTGGTCAAGCTCCTCATTCATTACATCCACCCAATGATGATACTCTCTAGCTTTTTGTTGCCCACTAAAAATTCCCCTGCTTTTAAGAAGTTGAAAATTTAAAATTTTGAGTTTGAGTGTCTTTTCTGTTGTACTGGTAATGTGAAAAGTCAAGAAATTGAGAAAATCTACATTTTTTGGGTCATTCTGTGTGTTTTTTAGGCCTGTTAGACATTTTTGTCCCACGTGTCCCAAGTTCAATTGGGCCCTCTATTCCCCGATCGGCCGGTTTACCTGAAGTCTGTTCTTTTCTGGCCCGTCGGAACTTTTTGTCCCAAATGTCCCAATTTCGCCAGGACCAGTTGTTCCATTTTCGTATGATTCAACCGAGTCACGTACTTCACGTACTATTGTCCCACATGTTCCAAGAGAATTCGTGCGTCTTTTCCCCGTATCACCTGAATCGGCCGAGTCGTGTACTTCGCGCTTTCATGTCCCTATGTCCCAAATGAACCAAAGTGTTATTCGTGCTAATTTTTCCCGCTCTACCCGAATATCTTACTTTTCAAATTAGTAGGTATGTATTAAATGTGCATTCATTTCCTTTCTCTCTCCTAAATGGCTATATAACAAGCGAACCCCCTATGTGTTTTGCACACTGCTTTCATGCTATCTATTGCTCGAACCCTTGCAATCTAAATTCTTGCGTGTGTATCCATTTCCCTCTATAATTCCTTCCCAAGTCTAGCTTGCAGCTCTACCCTCCGAATTACTATCAACATGAAGATCAAATTTCAGGGGCAAGAACAAATCTCACCACTAGAGTCTGTCGTTCCCAATATCGGGGACAGTGAAGTTTGCCATCTTGACTTTAGTGATTTTTGGTTGAGGATGACAGACGCTAACCCTACACTAATGGCACAGATGATTCATGACAGCGGTCTGGCTTTCACTGGAGGTTTCCCAATCTCAGTGCAATTCGCAAATACAGTGCTCTCATGCAGGGCTCATTTTAATCGTGATTCGAGTGAATTGAAAAACATACACGGGGAGCTCATCGCCAAACTTGACGTTTTCGCCATTGGCACTACACTGAGGATTCCAGAAATGGATAATGCCATAGTTGTTTCTCAGAATCAAGCACAGGCCCAGTTCAATCAAGACAGTGACAACTATAAGGCGTGGGTAGCTAAGTCCTAGCTTAAAAACCCTAAGAAGGGAGCATCTCATCTATCCAAGACCCTTTTTTGGGCATATTTCAATGAAGAATTGTCAGATTTCATAATCTTATTGGCTCGGGTTATGGGCTAACCCTCCACTAATGAGTTCCATTTCTGGATGTGCCCACTAATCAACATGGTGTGCGAGGGAACTCAAAATATCAACTGGGTAGAAATCATTAGCATGAACCTAGCGGAGTAGCTGTCTAATGTGTAGCAAACAAAGAAATTCTATATGATTTCATACCTGATGTACACTCTGGCGGCATCAAGGAAATGGTTTGGATTCTCTTACATTGATGCTCATAAGGATGATCTTGTGTATGCTTACTACCCACAGTTCACCTGAGAGACCAGCAATCGCAACTTCCGAAGGGTGAATGATGCCTTCACCATGTACATGGTCAGACTTCTTGAGGGTGACATTGCTAGAAGATTTTCTGATGAAGCCATGAATCTAATATCGCACTACGGTGCCTATTTTATTCAATTCAGAAAATTTTATTATATCAAGCTAGCTGGCTATGAGAGCACCCCTCTGAGGCTTCCTATGTTCTGCAGTGACAAGATGGATCTGATAGAAGTATGCAGGAAATTAGATAAATTACATAGAACCTACAGAGACAAGAAAATTACCGGTTTGCACTTCCCCATCTTATTAGGAAACTACACTTGTAAAACAACCCTGGACGCAAAGAATATAGAAAGAGCCCTGGCTCCCATCACTATCCATTTCTTCAAGCCAAGAACTTGTTTCAACTTGAAGAAGTTCATTGAGAAGAACATTAGGATAACATATCATCATAGGGCAGATACAGAAGACTATTGGGCTGACTATGCCGATGATTTTGAGGCTAGAAGGAGGCATTATGGCAGATTATCTCCACAATTGATCCAAGAACTCAGCTTGTACCAAGTTCCTGAAGGAATCAAGGACGAAAACTCTGATCTATACTCATATGAGTATGACAATGTGGTTAAGCACACTCCCTTAGAGGACTTGGATTGGTTTAAAAAAGAGAAAGATGATTTTGCCAAGATCCTGGCTCCAGTCTTAGTCAGGACTAAGATTTGGTTTGACAAGAAAGTTCGAGAGCTTAGGAGGCACTCAGGGGAATCCTCCTCCAAGGATTTTTCAACTCCAAGGAGGGAAGCATAGACTCCAATATCAGACACACTAGTGCAAACCCCTCTTGCCTCGTCAACTCAAGGACCTGTAGTTTCTATTCCTTCATCCACCCAAGTATACTAGAAGAAACTCAAAGAGGTTAAGAAGGATCATGTGGAAGAAGATCCCCAGAGAAAGTAGGCAGAATTTCCTTTGGGACCAGAGAACATCATTGTTCTCAGTGAAAGTGAGGAAAGTGAAGTGTCAGTCCCTATAAGTGCCCCTGAAGCTCCGACGGATAAAGAAAAAGAGGTACAGAGTGCTGAACTTCCAAGTACTATTGATTCCTCTGCACCAGTCGTCTCAAGCACCCCACTCATGTCTCAACTAGAGACAACAGCTATGAAAACCTTGAGCGCCATGAGTTCTTTGTCTCTTGGTCCTCTTTCCCCTCCTGCTTCTTCCTCCTCCTCTTTTGCATGGGTGTAACCTCTCGTCGACAGTAGGAAGGGAAAGCCTTTGTCACGGAGCTCAGGGCCAAATTTTGATGTTGTGGCAGCCTTGTTAGGCACTACTCCTTCCCATGCCAAAAAGGTCAAAATCACCTCTAGGATAGTGTCTGATGCTCAGGGCCAGCAATTCCTGGAGATTGCTAAGCCTACAGTAGATAAATCAGAGCAGGATTTGCAGGCATCTGACCTAGATCTCTTAAGGATTCCTATGGGAGAGTCTACCCCTGAAGGTGAGATCCACAATCTCCAGGAAATAGTCACAAGAGTCATTGGGAGGGTAGAAAAGGGCAGAAAACTATAGAACAGTTGGAAGAACAAGCCTAGATTCTCATAGGTTTTATCAAATCTCTTTTGTCCAAGGACAAAGTTTTGGACCCTACCCCATTGACTACTCTTCCACCACCTGTGATTCTGAGCCAAGATGAAGTACAGAGTATCAAAGACATGCACAATTATTTCGTATATGGCAGAGCTATGGAGGCCATGGTGGAAGATATGCATGTTTTTGGATTGAACTTCATCAATGAAGCTTTCAAACTCCACGGAAAGGTGAACAACTTGCAACAGAAGCTCTCTTCCACTATTGGGATCATAGATAAAGAGCTTAAACTTTAGAGCAGTTGCATAGTGGACCTCCGCCTCATTGGACAAACAGATGAAAACATTCTATTGGTGAGTAAGGTTTTTGATGATGTAAGGGATAATCTGTCAAAATCCTGGGTTTACAGTGTTGAATGGAAGATCAAGGTCCTGAAGGAGGCCTCGGGAGAATTGAAGAATAGCTGGCAGAAGGGTGAGGCTTTAAAAACACTAGTTGTATCTATTTTCAAAGATATACATTGTCATCTTTAGGATGAGACTTCTGGTGTGCCTCTCTCCCTACAAGAAATCAAAGCTCAATTTAGAGATTTTTTCAAAGGCAATCTGTTCAAGGAAAGCTCCATTTCCAAAGAGAAAATGAAGGAGATCTGTTCTCTTCAATCTACCATTGAAGAAGCAAATAAAGACTATTATACTCATGTCGAGTTTGATAAGGAAATGGAGAAATGCCTTGGATTTTGGAACCAGTCTACAGCCAACACGTCAGTCGCACGTGGCAGAGACATAGCCGAGGCATTGAAGAGATTCAGATAGTGGATTTTGAAGTCAGTGGGTCCCTCCCAGTCATAAGCACCTGTCTTCTTCTCCTTATTCTTCTCTTCTCTTCCAATTCTTTCTCTCAGATTTATTGTAATAAGTTGAGGTATTGCTATTGGCAAACCTTAACTAATCTTTAGTTAAAAGAAGTAGTTACCAAGAGTAGCTGATTTATAAACTATATAATGGCCTTTTCTCGCCATTTTGCAAAAAAGGAAGAACTTGGCTTATTTTCTGAAAGTGTAAATAAATCATAAAGAAATCAATACAAAAGGGCTTTTCATTCTTCGTATATCTGATCTCTTTTATCCCTAAGATTTTCATTTAATCTTGTTAAGATCATTTGTCCGTGTCATGATAAGAAGCTTTGTATTCTTGTAGATGTTATTTATAGAACTTTGTGTCTTTCAAATTTCATCCTACTAAGTATGATACAAATGATCTTGTTTCAATTCACTGTAACTTCACATACATAAAGAATTACTTTGTCATCTATAATTCTGAGTGTTGCCTTTCTACTCATTCTCATATTATCATTCCTCATTCTTTTTGTAATTGATGATCCTTATAGAAAACACTTTCATAATACCCAAGTTCAACAAAGAAAATCATGTTTTGTATATTTGTAAATAGGTTCGTTTCTGAATAAGGGAACCTCTCCCATTAAAGAGGAGGGACTTCTTGTCCCCTGACTATTGCTCTTCGTGAAGTCCTATTTGACGACCAACACTTTTTGGTGACTCCACTAGGGAAATCATATTCTAGTTCTGTAATTATTGATCATATTTTGATCTGACGACTCCGCATTTTACTCGAGGGAGAAGGGCCCTTGGTATTGAAGATTCTCAGTTTCAGCTTTTGGAGCAGCAGGGTTTTCCTTTCCCTTCAACAAGAAATAGAAAGACTCGTTGGACAAGTACTCCACCTATCCAAGATAGAATCCCTACGGGTGGTATTCCTTTAGAGTCAATCAGTCCTAATCTTTGAGCTTTGATTCTTGCTGGTGTTGCAGTTCCTTTTCAAGCCATTTTCCCAAGAATGGCGGTACCATTTCCCTGGGGTCATCATGTCGGGCTCCTTGCCCTCCCTCATCCTTTGCATGAGTTACCCAAAGGTAACCGTAAGAACTTCCCTAAATTCAAAGGCGATGGTAAAGTGCATCCTGATGAACACATCGCATCCTTCATAGTTGCATGTGGATTTCTTGGAGTTGAGCATGAAGATGTCTTCGTGAGACTTTTCGTTGAGACTTTACAAGATAATGCTGCTGATTGGTTCTATCACCTTCCGGCTAGTGCTATCACTAGCTAGGACATAATGAGAACTAGGTTTGAAAACCATTTCAAACCAATAGAATATGTGTATGCCTTGCTAGCCCAAATATCTCAAATAAAGAAGGATTCACCAGAGCCCATGAGGGAATTTGTGGCCTGATTCAACAGGTTGATTAACAAAATTCCACCAAATACTCAACCTGTAGATCAAATTCAAAAATGTTTTTTCCTAAATGCCCAATCACCTGAAGTTAGTTATGCACTGAGAAGGGCTAATCTCACAACATTGGCCGAGGATCAAACTCTTGCTGTTAGTGTTGAAGATGATTTAATCATGTCAGGGAAGTTGAGGAGAGACCCTTATAAATATAAATCTACTTCTTCCTCCTCTTCCACTCCTGGACCTAATACTGATCCACTGGTACAAAAACTTGCAAATGATCTCATTGCCATTAAGAAACAATTGGCTCAGCATGCTCCCTATGCAGAGTTCCAAGGAGGAATTTTCAGCCCAGAAATCATTTGCCTACTTCTCAAACAAGGCTAGCACTTGAAGGACCTCCTATTAAAGTTCCTGTCAATGTAACTTGTGAAGTTGAGGAACCAGAGGATGAGGAGGTTAATGAAGATTACGAGGAATTTGTTGAAGAGGTTGATGATGAAGCAGATGAATTTGAGGGATCTCGAGTTAATTTCTTCACCACTGAAGGCATTGATGAAGGGGATGATTATGACGAAGTAGTAGCATACATGAATATCGAATCATATGCTGTCATGACTCGAGAGTAGACAAATCAGAGGGAGAAAGTGATGCAGCCCACTAAGAAATCTAAAGAATAGCCGACAACTATCCCTGTAATTGCAAAAAGAGGATCTCCTATCCCCATTTCATCTGCACCAAAGGTGATTCCTGTCAATTATACTACTAAAGTTACTTCTTTTTCCCCTAAAATTGATAAACCTAGGATCTCAATTGATGATAGCCCATCCACTTCTGGGTCTTTTGATATTATTGATCACCTAAAAAGGACTAAGGTTCAAATCTCAGAAGCTGAATATTATCAAACCAATCCCAAGGCTTTTGCTAAAATGATTCACTTTGTCAACTTCCATTCTAAAACTACCTCTAAAGGCCTTTTACCCACTCCTTCTTCTGCACCACAACCTAATCTGTTAGCCACTATCACCTCACCTAGTGAAAAAATCAAACCATTCTATGTGACACTTCTTATAGTTCGTCATAGGCTCAGGAATTGTGTCATAGACTCAGGAGAATCAGAAAATGTGATGCCTGCTAAAGTAGCTCATGCCTTAGGTTTGACTCTCACACGCACTTATGGATCTTGTTATTCTATGGAGAGTAAGGAAGTGACCTTGGTCGGAAGGATTAAAGATGCACAAGTGGCTTTTGCTGCTTTACCTGAGAAGAAAGTTTTGGCTACTATCTTAGTAGCAGATATTCCTCCTTCATACGGGATGTTGCTAAGTAGGAAATTCTGTAAGGATGTGGGTGGAGAAATTCAAATGGATTGGTCACATGCATTCATACCTGTTAATGGGCAAATGAAGAAGTTGCTTCCTGAGAAGCAGTCTGAGTATATTGTACAAAAAACGGATGATCCTAAAGCACAAATACTCTATGAGGATATGGGGCATGGTAACTACATGATTATGTCTCTTGAAGAAATCCAACTCCCCAAAGTGTCACCTAAAGATCCTAATGGTGTTTGGATTTTAGAGTTTGATGGAAGTTGTTCCTCAGCTGGTTATGGAGCTGGTGTCATATTGGTGTCACCCGAAGGAAACCTTCATCCTTTCTTATTCAAGTTACAATTTGAAAATACCAATAATACAACAGAGTATGAGGCTCTCATTCTTGGACTACAGGTGGCAAAAGAACAAGGTGTGAAGAATCTTCTAGCTCGTGGAGATGCAGAATTGATTGTAAAGAAAGTTAGAAACCTCTTCCAGGTGAAAAATGGAAGGTTGAAACATTACAGGAATCCGGTTTGGGATTCCATTGAATTTCTCGATGCTTTCTCCATCGAAGCAATACCTAGGGAGAAAAATACCAGGGCTGATTCACTAGCAGTCTCAGGGTCACTGCTTATACCTCATCCTGACTTTTCTCAAGATAAGTTCACCATTGAGATGATCCATCGACCTAGTGTACCTGATAATACAAATAATTGGCAAGTTTTCAATAATGATCAGCACTTGCTTTCTTTCTTAGAACTCAAGGATAATTTTGAACAATTGTACTTTGAAGGAAGTGACAATTTACCTCGTGAAAGTGTGCCCTTTGACAAAAAAGCCACCCAAGGAGAAGAAACGAATCAGGATGGATGCATTAAACTCAAGGGAAACAAGATTCCTAAAGGATTGGTGAGTTTAGAGGAACTATTTGATAAACACAACAGGTATGTAAAGTCTAGAGCTTCTACTGGACCTCAACAATCAGCTGAGTATGAAAAAATTAATATTGGGAGTTCTACTGACCCTAAGCTTGTGAACATTGGAAAATGTTGCACAGCAGATGAGAGGAAGAAATCAATTGATCTATTAAAGAGGTATAAGGATGTTATTTCCTACTCTTATGAAGATTTAAAAGATTTCCAACCAAAGGAGATGCAATATTTTATTCCACTCAAACCTGGAATTAAGCCTTTTAAACAAAAGTAGAGGCAATACAATCCCAAAATAGCTGACACAATTTTTCAAGAAATATAGAAGTTGAAAGCCAAAATCATTTTTCCTATCCATCATTCAACATGGATTGCCAATATTGTACCTGTTAGAAAGAAAAATGGTGAGATTTGTATCTTTGTTGACTTCAGGAATCTGAATCAGGGTTCCTTGAAAGATAATTATCCTTTACCTATGATGGATCAGGTCTTACAAGCAGTAACAAGATCTGAAATGTTGTCTATGCTTGATGGATTCTCAGGATATAATCAGGTAGAAGTTAATACTGCAGATCAACACAAAACAGCTTTCACTACCCATTGGGGTACCTTTGCTTACAAGAGAATGCCTTTTGGGCTCATTAATTCCAGTGCTACTTTTCAGAGGGCTATGGACCTAGCCTTTGGAAGTTTGAAATGGAAGTGTATTGTTGTATACCTTGATGACTTGACTGTGTATTCTAAAACAAGGGCGGATCATTTTCAGCACCTGGAGACAATTCTTCTAAGATGTAGAGAACATGGGATCTCTTTGAATCCTAAAAAATCTATCTTTTGTGTCACAGAGGGGAAATTATTAGGGCACATCGTCTCCAAAGATGGTATTAAGATTGATCCTGAGCGAGTTCAAGCTATTCAGCAAATTCCTCTCCCAACCCGCGAAAAGGGCATGCACTCTTTCTTTGGTAAGATCAACTTTTTGAGAAGATTCATCCCTGATTTTGCAGAACTAACTCTGAATATCTTCCAAATGATGAAAGGAAAAAAAAATTTGGTTGGTCTTTTGAAGGGAAAGAAGCCTTTGAAGGTATTAAAAAATCCATTGCTAAAACCCCTATTTTAGCATGTCCAGATTTCAACAAAGATTTTATTATCTATTGTTACGCCACAGATAATACCTTCATTTTTGTTTTGACTCAGGAAGATTCTAATGAGCATGAACTTCCAATCACCTTTATGAGCTATATACTAAAGGATCATGAGTTAAAATACACTATGATGGAAAAACATGCTTTTGCAGTGGTTAAAGTTGTCAAGCAGTTTTTTTTTTACATTCTTAACTCCCACTCCACTATGTTGGTACCAGATATAGCTGTTAAGTCAATTCTCACACAACAAGAATTTGGATCCAAGAGAGGGAATTGGGTGGCCAAGGTCCAAGAATATGATATTGACATCAAACCAACCAAGCTTGTCTGTGGAAAAGGTCTGTGTGAACTCATCGCTGAAGGAGCTAGACATGAGTTACTGGAGGATAAAGTTGGTCTTCCTACCATTATGTTTCTTAGCTCAGTTGATGAATGGTATGCTAATATCACTCATTTTCTCACCTATGGGGAATGCCCCTCTCATTTGATTACCAAAGAAAAGAGGACTGTTAAACTAAGGTCAGTACAATATGTGTTGTGGGAAAACACCTTGTTCAAACGTGGGTTAGATGGAAGGTTTTTGAAATGTGTGGACAAGGAACAACAAAAAAAGCTACTCTCAGCTTTTCATGACCAAATATGTGGAGGGCATTACTCATCAACTGTCACTGCTCATAAGATACTTCGTGGAGGATATTACTGGCCTACCTTGTTCAGAGATACGTCAAAGTGGGTTGATAAATGTGAGGCTTGTCAGACTTTTGTGGGTAGACCCAAATTGGCCTCCTTGCCTCTTAAGCCAGTTGTAATTGAAGAACCTTTTCAACAGTGGGGTTTGGACTTCATTGGAACACTTAATCCCTCTTCTAGTGCTGGTCATACTCATGTATTAACTGCTATAGATTATTTCACCAAATGGGTAGAAGCCATTCCAGTAAAGAGTACTACTTCTGAAGTGGTGTGCAGTTTCATCAAAGAAAACATCTTGGTAAGGTATGGTGCACCAAACAAGATTGTGACAGATAATGCTTCGAATTTTTCTTCAACTAAGATGATGGATTTTTGTTATGGATATGGCATCTCTCTAGCTCACTCCTCAGATTACTATCCTTAGGGAAATGGACAAGCATAATCCACTAATAAAAATTTGGTGACCATAATAAGGAAATTAGTCAATGAGTCTCAACAAAACTGGCACAAGAAACTCTATGATGCTCTTTGGGTGACAAAATCACACCTAAGAGAGCCATTGGAATGTCTCCTTTTCAATTGGTATATGGAGTAGAAGCTCAATTGCCAGTAACAGTGGAGCTGTCAGCCTTGCATCTAATGAAGGCCATTGAAGATACCAGTTTCAATGATGCTTTGGATAAGAGGATAATGTACCTTCACAAATTGAATGAGGATAGATTGGAAGTTTCTGATAAGATATTTGCTCATCAACAAAAAGTTAAGGTCCTGTTTGATAAGAAAGCCAGGTTTAGAGATTTCCAGGTTGGAGACACTATTTTGTTGTGGGATAAAAGGCATGAACCTCGTGGTAGCCATGGCAAGTTTGATTCCCTTTGGCTCGGACCTTTCAAGATCAGGAACTTTGCTGGTAAGAATTCTTTTTACCTTGATTATATGGATGGTTCTTCTCTCCCACTTCCTTATAGTGGGCAGAACCTGAAATTGTTCAAGTCATATGTGATTAGGGAGTCCCTTTGTATACTCTGTATGGCGTTTTGTTTTTTTCTTTCCTTTTGTTTTGGTGTGTTGTCCTCTGTATTGGTTTGCTTTTTGACTCCTTGGCCCAATGGATAAGGTACTGGTCTACTCCCTGAGTTTGTCTAAGTTCTTGCCTTGTCTCATTCTCTGAATTTATGACAAGTCATCCCCAGAAGGAGCCAACTGTTGTCCACTCAAAATTCCCCTACTTTTAAGAAGTTGAAAATTTAAAATTTTGAGTTTGAGTGTCTTTTTTGTTGTACTGGTAATGTGAAAAGTCAAGAAATTGAGAAAATCTATGTTTTTTGGGTCATTCTGTGTGTTTTTCGGGCCTGTCGAACATTTTTGTCCCGCGTGTCCCAAGTTCAATTGGGCCCTCTGTTCCCCGATCGGCCGGTTTACCCGAAGTTTTTTCTTTTCGGGCCTGTCGAAACTTTTTGTCCCAAATGTCCCAAGTTCACCTGGACTAGTTGTTCCATTTTTATCTGATTCAGCTGAGTCGTGTACTTCGCGTACTTTTGTCCTACGTGTTACAAGATCATTTGTGCGTCTTTTCCCTGTATCGATCGAATCAGCCGAGTCAAGTACTTCGCGCTTTCACGTCCCTCATGTCCCAAATGAACCAAAGTGCTATTTGTGCTAATTTTTCCCACTCTACCCAAATATCTTGCTTTTCAAATTAGTAGGTATGTATTAAATGCGCATTCTTGCCTTTCTCTCTCCTAAACGGCTATATAACAAGTGAACCCCCTATGCATTTTGTACACTACTTTCATGCTATCTATTGCTCAAACCCTTGTAACCTAAATTCCTACGCACGTATCCATTTCCCTCTGTAATTCCTTCCCGAGTCTAGCTTGTAGCTCTGCCCTCCGAATTACTATCAACATGAAGATCAAATTTCAGGGGCAAGAACAAATCTCACCACTAGAGTCTTCCATTCCCGATATCAGGGACACTGAAGTTCGCCATCTCGACTTTAGTGATTTTTGGTCAAGGATGATAAATGCTAACCCTACACCAATGGCACAGATGATTCATGATAGCGGTCTGGATTTCACTGGAGGTTTCCCAATCTTGGTGCAATGCACAGATACAGTGCTCTCATGCAGGGCTAATTTCAATCTTGATTCGAGCGAATTGATAAACATACATGGGGAGCTCATCGCTAAACTTGACACTACCGTCATTGGCACTGCACTGAGGATTCTAGAAATGGATAATGCCATAGTTGTTTCTCATAATCAAGCACAGGCCCTGTCCAATCAAGACAGTGACCACTATAAGGCATGGGTGGCTAAGTCCTGGCTTAAAAACCCTAAGAAGGGAGCATCTCGTCTATCCAAGACCCTTTTTCAGATAGATTTCAATGAAGAATTGTCATATTTCATAATCTTACTGTCTCAGGTTATGGGCTTACCCTCCACTAACGAGTCCCATTTCTGGATGTGCCCACTCATCAACATGGTGTGTGAGGGAACTCAAAATATCTACTGGGCATAAATCATCAGCATGAACCTAGCGGAGAAGCTATCCAATGTGTGGCAAATGAAGAAATTCTATATGACTTCGTACCTGATGTACACTCTGCGGCATCAAGGCAATGGTTTGGATTCTCTTACATTGATGCTCACAAGGATGATCCTGTTTATGCTTACTGCCCACAGTTCACCCTAGAGACTAGCAATCGCAACTTCCGAAGGGTGAATGATGCCTTCACCATGTACATGGTCAGACATCTTGAGGGTGACACTACTAGAAGATTTTCTGATGAAGCCATGAATCTAATATCGCACTACGCTTCCTATTTTATTCAATTCAGAAAATTTTCTTATATCAGGCTAGCTGGCTATGAGAGCACCCCTCTGAGGCTTCCCATGTTCTGCAGTGACAAGATGGCTCTGATAGAAGTATGCAGGCAATTAGATAAATTGCATAGAATCTGCAAAGACAAGAAAATTAGTAGTTTGTACTTCCCCATCTATTTGGGAAACTACACTTGTAAAACATCCCTGGACGCACAGAATATAGAAAGAGCCCTGGCTCCCATCACTGTCCATTTCTTCAAGCTAAGAACTTTCTTCGACTTGAAGAATTTCATTGAGTAGAACATTAAGATAACATATCGTCATAGGGCAGATACAGAAGACTATTGGGTTGACTGTGCTGATGATTTTGAGGTTAGAAGGAGTCATTATGGCAGATTCTCTCTACAATTGATCCAAGAACTCAGCTTGTACCAAGTTCCTGAAGGACTCAAGGATGAAAACTCTGATCTATACTCATATGAGTATGATAATGTGGTTAAGCACACTCCCTTGGAGGACTTGGATTGGTTTAAAAAAGAGAAAGATGATTTGGCCGATATCCTGGCTCCAGTCTTAGTCAGGACTAAGATCTGGTTTGACAAGAAATTTTGAGAGCTTAGGAGGAACTCAGGGGAATCCTCCTCCAAGTATGTTTCAACTCCAAGGAGGGAAGCATCGACTCCAAATCAGACACACCTGTGCAAACCCCTCCTACCTCGTCAACTCAAGGACCTGTAGTTTCTACTCCTTCTTCATCCACCCAGGTATACCAGAAGAAACTCAAAGAGGTTAAGAAGGAGCCTGTGGAAGAAGATCCCGAGAGAAAGCAGGTAGAATTGCCTTTGGGACCAAAGAACATCATTTTTCTCAGTGAAAGTGAGGAAAGTGAAGTTCCAGTCCCTGCAAGCAACCCTGAAGCTCTGACGGATAAAGACAAAGAGGTACAAAGTGCTGAACTTCCAAGTACTATTGATTCCTCTGCACCAGTTGTCTCAAGTGCCCCACTCATGTCTCAACTCAAGACAATAGCTGTGTAAACTTTGAGCACCATGAGTTCTCTATCTCTTGGTCCTCTTTCCCCTCCTACTTCTTCCTCATCCTCTTTTGTATGGGTGCAACCTCTGGTTGATAGTAGGAAGATAAATCCATCCTCTCGGAGCTCAGGGCCAAATTTTGATTCCCTGGAAGCCTTGTTAGGCACTACTCCTCCTTCCCGTACTAAAAATGCCAAAATCACCTCCAGGATAGTGTCTGATGCTCAGGGCCAGCAATTCTTGGAGATTGCTAAGACTAGAGCAGATAAATCAGAGCAGGATTTGCAGGCATCTAACCTAGAGCTCTCAAGGATTCCTATGGGAGAGTCTACCCCTGAAGGTGAGATCCATAATCTCCAAGAAATGGTCATAAGAGTCATTGGGAGGGTAGAAAAAGGGCAGTAAACTATAGAATAGTTGGAAGAACAAGCCCAGATTCTCACAGGTTTTATCAAATCTCTTTTGTCCAAGGACAAAGTTTTGGACCCTAACCCATTGACTACTCTTCAATCACCTGTGATTCTGAGCCAAGATGAAGTACAGAGTATCAAAGACATACACAAGTATTCTATATATGGCAGAGCTATGGAGGCCATGGTGGAAGATATGCATGTTTTTGGATTGAACTTCATCAATGAAGCTTTCAAACTCCATGGAAAGGTGAACAACTTGCAACAAAAGCTCTCTTCCACTATTGGGATCATAGATAAAGAGCTTAAACTTTAGAGCAGTTGCATAGTGGACCTCCACCTCATGGGACAAACAGATGAAAACATTCTATTAGTGAGTAAGGTTTTTGATGATGCAAAGGATAATCTATCAAAATCCTAGGTTTACAACATGGAATGGAAGATCAAGGTCCTGTAGGAGGCCTTGGGAGAATTAAAGAATAGTTGGCAGAAGGGTGAGGCTTTCAAAACACTAGTTGTATCTGCTTTCAAAGATATACATTGTCTTCTTCAGGATGAGACTTCTGGTGTTCCTCTCTCCCTACAAGAAATCAAAGCTCAATTCAGAGCTTTTTTCAAAGGCAATCTGTTCAAGGAAAGCTCCATTTCTAAAGAGAAAATGAACGAGATCTGTTCTCTTCAATCTGCCATTGAAGAAGAAAATAAAGACTATCATAATCATGTCGAGTTTGATAAGGAAATGGAGAAATGCCTCGGATTTTGGACCCAGTTTATAGCCAACACGTCAGTCCCATGTGGCAGAGACATAGCCGAGGCATTGAAGAGAGTTAGACAGTGGATTTTGAAGTCAGTGGGTCCCTCCCAGTCATAAGCAACTATCTTCTTCTCCTTATTCTTCTCTTCTCTTCCAATTCTTTCTCTCGGATTTATTGTAATAAGTTGAGGTATTGCGATTGGAAATCCTTAACTAATCTTTAGTTAAAATAAGTAATTACCAAGAGTAACTGATTTATAAACTATATAATGGCCTTTTCTCGCCATTTTGCAAAAAGGAAGAACTTGGCTTATTTTCTGAAAGTGTAAATAAATCATAAAGAAATCATTACAGAAGGGCTTTTCATTCTTCGTCTATCTGATCTCTTTTATCCCTAAGCTTTTCATTTAATCTTGTTAAGATCATTTGTTTGTGTCATGATAAGAAGATTTGTATTCTTGCAGATGTTATTTATAGAACTTTGTGTCTTTCAAATTTCATCTTACTAAGTATGATACAAATGATCTTGTTTCAATTCATTGTAACTTCACATACATAAAGAATTACTTTGTCATCTATAATTCTGAGTGTTGCCTTTCTGCTCATTCTCATATTCTCATTCCTCAGTCTTTTTGTAATTGATGATCCTTATAGAAAACAATTTCATAATACCCAGGTTCAACAAAGAAAATCATGTTTTGTATATTTGTAAATAGGTTCGTTTCTGAATAAGGGAACCTCTCCCATTAAAGAGGAGGGACTTCTTGTCCCCTGACTATTGCTCTTCATGAAGTCCTATTTGACGACCAACACTTTTTGGCGACTCCGCTAGGGAAATCATATTCTAGTTCTGTAATTATTGATCATCTTTTGATCTGACGACTCCGCATTTTACTCGAGGGAGAAGGGCCCTTGGTATTGAAGATTCTCAGTTTCAGCTTTTGGAGCAGCAGGGTTTTCCTTTCCCTTCAACAAGAAATAGAAAGACTCGTTGGACAAGTACTCCACCTGTCCAAGATAGAATCCCTACGGGTGGTATTCCTTTAGAGTCAATTAGTCCTAATCTTTGAGCTTTGATTCTTGCTGGTGTTGCAGTTCCTTTTCAAGCCATTTTCCCAAGAATGGCGGTACCATTTCCCTGGGGTCATCATGTCGGGCTCCTTGCCCTCCCTCATCCTTTGCATGAGTTACCCAAATGTAACTGTAAGAACTTCCCTAAATTCAAAGGCGATGGTAAAGTGCCTCCTGATGAACACATCGCATCCTTCATAGTTGCATGTGGATTTCTGGGAGTTGAGCATGAAGATGTCTTCATGAGACTTTTCGTTGAGACTTTACAAGATAATGCTGCCGATTGGTTCTATCACCTTTGGGCTGGTGCTATCACTAGCTAGGATACAATGAGAACTAGGTTTAAAAACCATTTCAAACTAGCAGAAGATGTGCATGCCTTGCTAGCCCAAATCTCTCAAATAAAGAAGGATTCACCAGAGCCCATGAGAGAATTTGTGGCCCGATTCAATAGGTTGATTAACAAAATTCCTCCAAATACTCGACCTGTAGATCAAATTCAAAAATGTTTTTTCCTAAATTCCTAATCACCTGAAGTTAGTTATGCACTGAGAAGGGCTAATCTCACAACATTGTCTGAGAATCAAACTCTTGCTGTTAGTGTTGAAGATGATTTAATCATGTTAGGGAAGTTGAGGAGAGACCCTTCTAAATCTAAATCTGCTTCTTCCTCCTCTTCCACTCCTGGACCTAATACTGATCCACTGGTACAAAAACTTGCAAATGATCTCATTGCCATTAAGAAACAATTGGCTCATTAATGTATCTCCTGAAAATAAATTTTTCACTTTAGTTAGCACTTAGTAAGTAGACTTAGTCATAAGAACAACTAGTTCTCTCCTAAGAAAACTAGAAAATATCTTGTAAAACAAAGATCATGTACTCAAACTTAGCGTCTTGATTTTTCCAGTTGTTTCAATTTACTGTAACAGAAGTTTTTATTCAATAAAGATAGTAGATTTAGGGTAAAATTCTTTATTTTGATCTAATTATTAAACTTGATTGAAGGATAGGAACAAGGGTCACTTCTTACCAATGAAAAGGGAGTTTATGTTTAGTTATTTTCAAAAAAAATTGAATACATTTCCCATTCTAGCATTTATTTCATTATTTCAATGTGCTTATGTTTCTATAATTAGTAATATTTCCATTATACATTTCATTTTAATGTTAACGTTAAGTATTTCATTTGTAATCATGATCAGTTCATCAATTTCTCAAGTTTTGTTACTAAAGCGCGTATTGCAAAATCATTACTACAATTTCCTTTATTGCAAACAGTCATGGACACTACCCTAGATTTACATAATGATATGATTAAAGTATGAGCATCAATGACACTAGTTAATTTTTGGCATTGTTTCTTGGGATTCAAGATATTATCAAAGGTTAAGGTGCTAGCTAGAGGTACTACTTGTTTCTCTAGTAAGTTTCCATTCAAATATCTCATTTCCATAACTCTTTCATTTACAAAGATCAGATGACCTTGTAGTGATAGTGAGAATCCTCTGAGATTGAGTATGTAGAACACAAAAAATTAATTTCAATACTAATAGTTGGGGAACCATTCTCAGTATGATATAATTGTATGATTAGACTTAGAGGCCATGAGGTAGCTTCATTAGACTAAATCCTCAAACCCCCCCTCAATATCACCATGTGGGACATCTTTTTGACCAAATAAGAATGGATGATGAAGTACATGATCCCAATGGTGAGAATAATGGAAATCCTTCAAGAAGGACGTTTACATACCCTATTGAATTGGATCCTAAGAAAGAGGCTCCTATGAAAAATATTTCCCCATCATTTCTTCCAACTTTTGAGGGATTAGTTTTAGAGGACCTTGATCAATTCCTTTTTGAGTTTAAAGTTTTATGTCAAACATATGACTACACTTCTAATAACCACAAAACTTAAAATATTTCCCTCTACTTTGAAAGATGCAGCTATGAGGTGGTTTATGGGTTTAGGTCAAAATAACATTAATAAGTGGGAAGAAATGGAACAAGCCTTCCTGGACAAGTATCATTATTACTGTTGAGTGAGGGATAGGAAAGAAGAGCTCTTCCAAATTCAACAAAAGCAAAATGAAAGTATAGAATACTATATGGATCGGTTTCTTTTCCTACACAGAAGGTGTGGAACTTCTTTGGATATTAACCTACTTAAAACTTTATTTATGAAGGGATTGGATGAAGAAACACATGAGGAATTCAACTTAATGGGAAAGGGAGTTGTGAATAAGTTTGATTTCACATAAATAATCCATCTCTATCAAAATTACTCAAAAACTCACTCCAATTTAAGGAAGAAAAAAGGAAAAATGGTTAATGGGGATATATCCAAATTAAGAGAATAAATTACAAACCTAAAAATTGATCTCTTAATTCAACTCAACACTAATATGGATAGAGATAAGGATAGAAATATACATCCCTTATTCATTTACTACCCAATATGTAGAACTAAAAATGGACTTAAGGATTGTCCTTTGGATAAGATAAAGATATGTCTTCTTTATGAGCTTAAGCATGTCACGGATCAATGTGGATTTCTTCCCTTACTAAAGAATCATTTAAAATAAAACATCCAAGAGGAGGCTGAGCTAAACTATATGGCTCATAGTCAAGGAGGATAATTTAAATCCAACAAAACTCATCCCTATATCCCAAGATCACAATGGAGTCCAAACCAATGGAATGCACCATGGACATACCCGCCACCTTGGGTTTAACAAGCCCAACAATAATGGAGCCCATAGTATTCCCCACTAATTTATTATCAACAACCTTGGGCTCCACCTTAAAACATTCCACCATATCAATAAAAATACCAACAAAAGTGGAATGCACCTCAAGGGTTTGGAAAAAAATATTATAATCAAAGGAGATCACAAGGTCAACAAGCCCTATTGGTTGGACCTAGTAATGATGCCCAACCTAACCAACCTGCTCAGCCCCAGATACATGCCCAAATTGTGGCCAGTCCTAAAAATTTAAGAAAGGAAAATCTAGCATATACGGTAGAAACAAAGAAAAACCCTTCATTGAATTAATTGGTTTGCAAGAACATAATGATGCATTCAAGAAAGGTTACATCAAAACCATCATATCTTATTAATAAGGAGATTCTTGAAGAAAAATAAGAACTAGAGAAAATGTAGCCTAGTATTGTTGAAGAAACTCGTCAACCAAACATTGACATTCCTTTCCCATCTAGGCTCTCTAAGAAATAAAATACTATAGCTTCTAAAAATCAAGATTCAAAACTAATCCAAGGATTAAGGAAGCCAAGTATTGGCATTCCATTACTATAAACTCTCAAAGATATTCCTGAATAAAATAAAATAATTAAAGAGCTTTGTTTTAAGACTCCAAGTAGAAGGAAGAATTAACCCAAGACCATTCATGTTGATGGGAAACTTGCTAGCATTTTAGAAGGAAATAATCCTCCTTCGAAGTATAGATATCTTGGGAGTCCCATTGTAACAGTTTGTATAGGGAATATTCATATTCCCAACATTCTTATTGATTTAGGATCTTCCATAAACATCATGACCACATACAATTTGTCCACATTAGCACTCCTTGAACCACATTCAACACATATAATCTTGCAAATAGCAGACCATTTAGTGAGTAAACCCAAGGTAATAATAGAAGATGTTATTGTTACAATTAAATCTTGGGACTATGTGGTAGAATTCATGATAATCAAAACAAATAATAGAAAAATTGGCTACCCCATAATCTTGGGAAGCCCTTGGTTAGCTACAGGTGATGCCCTTATTGACTACAAGAAAAGAAACATGGTCATCACTAATGGTCAAGATTTAAAGAAATTTTCATTATACCTTACAGCCAAACCATTTTCTACAGACAAAAAACATTGGTCTAAGGATGACTCTGATGATTCTGAAGATATCATATAATCTCTTGTCATGGTAGTAACCAAAGAACACTTAGATCAGATTCAATGTGACTGCCATGATGTGGGTGTTGTACATAGATTTAGTTCTGTGCCTAAGTCTTGTGTTAGGTTCAATCCAGGTCTTGCGCTTAAAACACTTACTAGATTTTGTTCTAGTGCTATGCTACAACTTACTTAAATAAATATTGATTTCATCGATGAAGAGAAAATGCCTATTATTTTTCCTTTTGCGAAGAACATAGACCTAACAGAGTGCATCTTCCAAAACATAACCTCTGTGCACATATTTCTACCGCATATATTTCCATTAAACACACTTTTGAGAAATTATCCTATTGTAAATGTATTTCATCTAGAAAAAAAACAAATTCCCATTATTTCAGGAAAGACATTGATAATAAACAGTTGGTTCACTGATCAAGAGGAAAATATATTGTTCAAACTTCTTTTCTTTCACCCCCAAGCCTTTACTTGGGAGTAAAGTGATATGAAAGGTATGCATCCTAGTAACAGTACACACCACATCTACACCAATGAAGCAAGACCAGTTAGGAAACCTCAAAGAAGGATAAACCTAGCTCTTAGATACATTGTTAAAACTGAGATTGAAAAGATTTTGAATGTAGGATTTATCTACCCAATCTCAGACAGTTAATGGGTTTCCCATTTGGTTATAGTGCCAAAAAATAATTGGAAATGGAGAGTGTGCATCAACTATAGAGAATTGAACAAATCAACTCATAGGGATTACTTCCCATTTCCTTTTATTGATCAATTCTTAGATACTTTATCTGGTAAAAGATGCTTTCATTTCTTGATGGATTTAGTGGATACAATCATATAACAGTGGCTCGTGAAGACCAAGATAAGACAAATTTCACTTGTCCTTTGGGGATATTTTCCTACAGAGTGCTACCTTTTGGGTTATGTGATGCCCCTGCCACTTTCCAAAGAGCTATGTTGGAAATATTTTCTAATCTCATCCATGATTATGTATAAATATACATGGATGATTTTACGGTCTATGGGGAAATATTTCAAGAGGAAATCAATAATCTGGATAAATTTCTTGCTCACTATGAAAAACATCAACTATCCCTGAACCATGAGAAATGTTTATTTATGATGGAAAAAGGTATAGTATTAGGTCATCATTTTTCAATTGAGGGTATTAAGGTCGACCCAGATAAGGTTAAAATCATTGTAAAATAGCCATCACCCACCAATCAAACTAAGGTAAGAAGTTTTCTTTGCCATGTTGGTTACTACCGTAGGTTCATATAAGATTTTAGAAAAATTGCTTCTCCATTGTTTTCTCTTCTAACTAAGGATTAATATTTTGAATGGAAAAAATCATGCCAATAATTTTTTGATGTAAATAAGGAGAAACTGATTAGTACACCAGTGTTGAGATTTCCTAGTTGGGAGTTTCCCTTCCACATCCAAATAGATACCTCAAATGAAGCACTAGGTGTGGTTTCCTGGGACAACAAGAGGATGCAAAACCCATGCACACAATTTACTATATCAATAAAAATATTTCCCCTACTAAGAGAAATTACAAAACAAATGAGAAGGAAATCCTTGGTTGTAGTATATGAAATCAAGAAGTATAGACATTATGTTACAGGATATTAAGTGATTGTACATACTAAACACTCTAGAATTAAATACCTAAAGAATAAAAATTTAGTTCATAGAAATGATTGTTAGGTGATTATTGCTACTGTAGGAGTTCAATATCAAAATCATTGGACAAACCAAGAAAGTCCAATGTTATAGCTGAATTTCTTTCCAAGATTACCAATTCAGAAGAAGATGAACAATTTAATGATGAATTTCTAGATGAGAATTTGTTTACACTTTCTACTACCTATCCTTAGTATGCATACATGGCTAATTACTTAGCCACAGGGAAGTTACCAAACTTTTTCACACCAAAGAAAAAGAAGCAATTGATTAAGCATAGAGTGTAATGTATACTTGGTTGAATGGAATCCTTTTCAAATTTGGGCCTCATCATGTCTTATGAGGGTGTGTAGGAGAAAATGAAGTGTTTGACATACTTAGAGAATGTCATGATGAACCATCTGAGAGGACACTATTCAGTTGAAAGAACCATCCACAAAATTATTGGATTTGGTTATTATTGGCCTGGTCCTCGTTTAAGGATGTCTAAGAAGTATGTATGGAGGTGTGATCGATGCCTAAAAGATGGGGAAACCAAAATTTACATAAAAAATGCATGTCCAACACAAATATTTCCTAGAACCATTTGATAACTGGGAGACTTGATTTCATTGGGCTATTTGACCCAACTTTCTAAGGTAAGTAGTACATCTTGGTTTGTGCTAATTAGGTTATTAAATGGGTTGAAGTGTAGGAACTACCACATGCAATAGATGATGAGATTTCAAATTTTCTCCATGAACGAATCTTTCAAAGATTTTAAGCACTGAGATAAAAAAATGTAAGACCAAGGGACACAAGTTCATGTTAATAGTAATCATCTCTTTTGTGTGAGATATATCTGTTGAGGCACAAGTAAATCAACTCCATATCACCCACAATCAAATGGAACAATTTAAAGTAACCAAATAAAATGTTGGATACATATACTCATGAATATTGTGGACATCTCAAGGAAAAATTGGGCTCAGAAACTACCAGAAGCAGTGGTTCCTTATAACACCACATGGGAAACAGACAACAAGGTTTTACACCATATGAACTAGTCTATGGAAAGAAACCCATATTTTTCATAGAGTTTGAAATCAAAACATTAAAAACAAACATTTGAGGTGGGCATTGAATTGAAACAAGCATAGTAGGCAAGAATTGTTCAATTAAACGAAGTGGATGAGATCAGGGCTTCAAGAATTACACCATACTGAAATCATCCAACAAAGGCAAATTTGTCATGAAAAATAGATAAAGCCAAGGAAATTTGATAGAAAGGATACTAGGCCTTACTGTTTGATTCAAAATATAAAGACTTAAAAGGGAAACTGTATATGAAATGGATGGGCCATATCAAATTCCATAAGTGTTCCACAATTGGACAGTTCAATTAGTTCTGATTGATGGAGAAAGGAAGGTAATGTTGGTTAATGGGCACATAGACTAAGGTTGTACCATAAACCAACATCTCGGGAAGAATTTCAAAGAGAAATTAAAGAAGATTCAGATCTTAATTTTGTAGGAAAAGCCTCTTTTCCTATCACAATTCACCTAGGCAACCATGTGCTAAAAATAAGATGGAATGGTTGAAAACAAGAAATGGACAATCATCTCCCTCCGGGGTATTGGTTGAAAAGTAGAAATGGTGTCCAATACTTCGTGAAAAAAATAAAATATTTTTAAAATCAAATAATAGAGAAGAGGATCGAAAAACCACTAATGGTGGTCTTCTCTCCTAAATCTAATCAACAAGATAGAAAGGGAATACCACATATGCATAGAGCACAACATCGTTATGAAAGATGACATAGATGTGAATGCTTAAAATTTTAAATGAAGGAAGAGATTGAAAATTTTTAATGTCCAAGGTATGTGCAATTAATTACTTCTTAGCATAGTAAATATTTAAATTTAAAGTTTAATTGTTGCCATCGTGTTTATTAGTTGCCCATATTTTCCAATTCACTTCTCATGCTCCTAAAATCCACATCAAATACCACCCATTAAATACCATCATGTTCACACCACTCCCAATACTCCCCTCATCACCTCAGGATTTTAGCACAACTTTCCAAATTTGGTTATATACCATGTATGTTAAGTTTTTTCAACATTTTCTTTCCAACTTAGTCACTCTCAATCCTACACCATTAGTTTCTTTGCATTATCACCCTGAGACTCATTCATTTCTAGTTCTTTTGTTTCTATCTTTTATTAATTTTACTCAAATCTAGCATGGGGCCCAGACTATGACATGAACCCATAAATTATGTCAGATCTCTTAGGTGGACCAAGTTCAGTGGAGGTCTTTGAGAAGGTGGGATGGTTAGATTTTCTATTGGCATACGAAGATTTCAACATTCCAATGATGGAATAATTTGCATGGAACATGGAAGACGACTAATCCATTGTAAATGGTAAGGAAATTCCTTTCTCTCCCACTATAATCAATCAGTTGTCTGGTGTACCTAATGATGGGTTAGTTATTACTAAAAGGACAATGTATCATGAGTTAATCAAGAGATTTGCAATAGAGAAGAAATAAAAATCACAGTTAGTAGTTGACAGTAAGGGAAAGGAAAAGGGGATTAAGAGATTGAGTATACTGGAACCTTAGGCCAGAGTGGCCAAGTGGTTAATTAGGTATTTCACATGTGAAGGCTAGTATGAAATTGTGTTAGGTCAAGTCTTAAGAATGCTCATTCACTTGTGCCATGACAAATCCAAACCCCATTACAAGGTCAATTTTCCCCAATTTCTTTATGAGGCCATTTGTGTTTCCATAGAAAAAATTCGCTAGGGGGATTCATATCTTAAGTTTTAGGGTTTAATTCACTTAATTTGCAAACAATTTTTTTTGAAAAAGAGGACATGTGAACAAAGAAGTGGCTGAATTTCAAAAATCATACTCCATGAAGCTTAAGAGTGTTTGGGGAAACCACTCCATCCACCTCTAGTAGACCTAGGAAATGACTCTATACCTCCTGGCCTACCCTTGTCATCCATGAAACCCCAATTAATAATCCACTATCACAAGAAGAAAAAGATTTGGTAACTGAAATTAGGAAAACATTGGTTCAAACTCCACCTAAGTCTCCATCTAAACTAATTTCTCCATTTGTTCCTAAAGAGGCATTAGTCCAAGATAAGGGTAAGAAACCAATGGAAGAAGGAGAACCTAGTTCTCCACCAGACCTTGATACTCTTTTACCCTAAGTTATTTCCTTATCTAAGGTACAATTTGAGCTATAAGTAGCTCAAGAGAACATTGGCCAACTGCAATTACTTTTAGAAGCTAAGGATGCTATTTTCTCTTAGAAGCTATCTTCTAAGGAACAAAATATTCAAGATCTACAAGAAATGGTATCCCACCAAGAGGAATCCACTCTCTAAATACAATACATCTTTGTAAGCAAATGAGTATAAGATACACTTTCTAGAGGCCACCAATTTGGAGTTGAAAACATCATTTAATCAGTTACAGGAAAGAAGAAAAGAACAAGAACATACCTTTCCTCAGATTATTGTCTTGAAAGGTATGTTTAATAGGATGGAGGAGTGTTATAGGATTTGAGGAGTGGAGGAATAAAATAGAAATTTAAAGGAAGAAAATGAATTGTTGAAACAAAATGTGGTCACAGTCAGTAGGCTTGTATGATCAAGTACTCTCTTGCAGAACCCCTTGTCAAATTTTATGCCTTGTTTTTAAAGGAACAATTTTTCAAATGGAAAATAACTAGAGCTAAGGCGATGTTGGATATTGAATTTGAAGATGACCATCATTTTGTACGGGCATATAACTATTGTGAATGATATTTAGAAAAATATCTATGTGAGTTTTATGTCCATAAGTTTCTGCTTCCAGAGAAGATTGAAATCCCAATCAATTTATATGTGGGGGAAGTTCAGTTGAGAGCATTTATTTCAACCCTCAAGCATCAGGGTGAGTGGTAGGATAAGCGATCAATCTTTGTGCAAGTAGAGTTAAAAATTGGCCTCCTCATGAGGCATGATTTACCAGATCCCCTTAGGTTTTTCAATAGGTTCCATTCATAGGTGTACTATCTACGTATGGTAGATAGGTACACATATATTCTTCAAAATTGTGTCAAAAATTTTAGAGAACAGGTGATACCCACCTTCAATGTCACTTTTAATGCTTCACAAGTATGATATCAGTTGCTTGCAGATCCATACAAAATAAATGAGGTCATTTCACCAATAAACCTTTGGTGGTCCTTAAAATGAGAAAATGATATTTGTAAGATGTTTCTGGTCCTCAAAGAATAGTGGATTGGAATGAGATACAAACCCCCTATGATTCTTGCACCAGTACCATGTTGGAATTCAACAAATGACCAATCATAGGATAGTTATGAGACATGGAGGAAGAATGGTGTTGATAATTTTTATTTTTCTAATACATATGCAGATAAAACTTAGCAAACATTTTTTAATGAGTATAATTGTTCTAGGATAGTTGAGAAATTTAATATATAGCAGGAGAAAATGCTAAATCCTAAGTCTGGGGGAGTTATGAACCCCACTTTTTATGTTTAAACTCTATTTAAATATATTTAGTTCCTTTTAAAAATCATATCATTTTGATATCATGATACATGATGAAAAATGATTGCTCTTTATATTTAAAACTTTACTCTGATTATGAAGAAAGTATTGTGTATACTTGTGATGTTTTTATCTTGTTGATTCTACTACATAAATGACTTGAATAATATTGTTGATGAGAATTAAATTAATTTCTAGAAATAATTATATGTTGAGTTTTTCACATAAAGCACATGAATTAATTCATAAAGTGAGCGCATGTACTCTATTTGACATGTTAGCAGCAGGACTCTCATCCACTTAATAGGGGTCTCAAAGTAGTGCATCCAGATCATCCAGATCACCAGTCTAGCTTCTTTTAAACTTGGGGAAACTCATGTGCACATACAAATATCTCATATATCCAAAGTCACAGTTGTCAACACTACACCCTTAACATGAGTAATTCCATTCATTAAGTAGCCATTCAAGCCACATAAGGAGAAAATATGACCAACAGATGGAGACACATATTCAGTTCATTTATCTTCAATTTGTTAATGATTTGGAAAATATTATAGAGGTGATTGATTCCTTCATGGATTCTATCACGTGTTATCTCTTTATTTGTCGAGAATATTTCAAGATCAAGCACTTAATGGATTGTTATTTGCATTAATGTGTCTCCTGAATAGAAATTTTTCACTTCAATTAGCACTTAGCAAGTAGACTTAGTCATTAGAATAAATAGTTCTCTCCTAACATAACTAGAACATCTCTTTTACAAAAGATATCATGTACTTAGAATTAGGGTCTCGATTTTTCCAGTTGTTTCAATTCACTATAATAGAGAATTTTTAATTCAATAAACATAACAGATTCAAGGTAACTTTTTTTGTTTTGATCCAAGTATTAAACCTGATCAAAGGATAGGAGCAAGGGCTAATCCAAACCAATGAAAAGGTATTTTGTGTTTATTTATTTTCAAACTTCGTGAATGCATTTATCGTCCCAACATTTCTTTCATTATTTAAATTTGTATATGTTTCCAGAATCAGTAATCTTTCCATTTTGAATTTCATTTTAATGTTATCATTAAGCATTTCATTTGTAATCATGATCATTTCATCAATTTCTTAAGTTTTGTTACTAAAGAATGTACTGCAAAATCATTCCTACTATTTCATTTGTAGCAAATAGCCATGGACACCTCCCTAGATTGAAAGAATGATATGATTAAAGTACAAGCATAAATGAAACTCATCACTTTCTTTTGATGTGATATTGTTCTCCTTATTCTTTTCTATTTAATATTCTTTACCTTCTTCCTTAAAACCTATTCCATATTTTTCTTTTCTATCCCTTTGAGTGCTCAAAATATCAATCAGGACTTTTGAGATCTTCTCTAGCTTCTCATACACCTTGATTTTTTCAGTCATTTGTTCAATTTAAGTCTTTAGGAACTCTAAATCAAATTTCAGTTTCAAACATTCATCCTCTTTTACCTTGTGTGATTGATAGATATTTTCAATATGAGATTCAAGTTCTTTGATTTCATTAGTTTCTTCCTCTTCCTTTAGACTTTGTCTTTTCTCAAAAATGATGATTTTTTCTTCATATTCTTTCAATTTGCATATCAACTATTGATTCTTTCTCATACACAGTTTCAATTCTTCAAGATAACATACAAGTTCAGCTTCTAGATTTGTATTTTCTTCCTCTTCATCAGAATCTTCATAATCAACTGTATTCTTTCCTTTGGAGTTGCATTCTTAAATGAAATCCATGGCCATAAACAAGCATTCAGATTGAGTTTCTTCATTCTCATTTTAAAAATTTCCTGAGTTGCTTGAATCATATTCACTTGTTTCTCCTTTGAGTAGAAGTTTCTTTTGTTCTTGAAAAAATTATTCTTTCCATCTTTCTTTTTGTAGTTCATCTTTTTCTTCTTGTTTTTATGACTTTATTCATCATGTTGAGACTGAGTTTCCTTATTATTTTTTGGGAATTTTGTAGAAAAATGGCCTACTTATCCACAATCAAAGATTTTAAATGGGATCTTACCTTTATATTTTCCTAATCCTCTACCTAGCCTTCTCAAAAACATATCTTCAATCTTCTAATCATCTGCTTCAATCTTGTTATGATTTATTCTCTTTATTTTCTTTGAATGCTACTTCATTTTGGGTAGTATTAGATATAATTTTCCTCATCTCATATGCTGATAAAATAATATGTAGTCCATCCAATGTTAAAGTCTTCATGTTTTTAGATTCTTCCATAGCTGAAATATTTGCATCATATTTAGGAGTCAGATATCTGAGGACCTTTTGAACTATAAAAAATTCTTCTAGTTTCTCACCAAGACCTCTGATTATGTTGATCACTAAATCTACTCTCTTCATGTAAGATGCAATACTTTCATCCTCTTCCGTTTTGAGACTCTCAAACTAAGCTCTATAGTTTTACAATTTTTCTATATTGACCTTGTCATCCCCTTTATAAATATTTTGATGTTTACTCCAAATTTCCTTAGTAGAGTTATAGTGCATTACCTTCACAAATTCAGTTTCAGTTAGCCCACTTAAGAGTGCATTCATGGCTCTTGAGTTGCAGTCATATTCTTCATTTTCTTCTACAAAAGTGATTGGAGTGGCTGAAGGATTTTATCCTTTCTCAAAACATTCCCATATCTCAAAACCATGTGACATGATATATGTCTTCATCCTTATTCTCCAGAATGCGTAACTTGCTCCATTGAAGAGAGGTGATATTGATACTGATAATCCACCTTATCCTTCATTTGTTTCCATGTTTGTGAAGAGAGAATCTCCTTTAATATGTTAATCTTCCACCAGAAGGACCATAGCTTTGATACCAATTGTTAAAGATCACAATCACTAAGAGATGGGGTGAATCAATGTAGATTAAAATTTTAAACAATTCTAATACATAGTTTCTTTATTAATTGTAGAAATTTACTATTAGAAGTTGATTAAACATATGGAAAGAGATAACAACTCATAAAACATAATTTATGTGGGAAACACTTAATGGGAGAAAAACCCACTATGAAACCAAGGATTTATTAGGAACACCAATTCCAAAGTATATAAGATATTGGTATCGACTAAGCACCCACTCAACCTGTGAAACACCCACTTCAGATTCTCTAAGCACCCACTTAGAAAATTTTAGCAAGTTGCAACTTATAAGGATCAAATACCCTTATAATATAGGGAGCCACTTAGAAATATTATATTACAAATAAATTAATCATATAGTGTCAGGATTGCATACACAATGTATTATGATCACTTTTATTTGTCTCTATATACTCTCTCTTTCATTATTTAACATTTAACATTATTTGTCTCTCTATCTCAGTATTTGAAATATGATCTAGCTCTCTAACTTTGGAGATTTTAATTCAATGAAAATCTTTGCACTTTATCATTAAATCTGAACTTTGTCTTTGTATCCGCACCTCTAATTTGAACTCTCTTGCTTAACTGAACAACTATAATAATGCTCTTATCATTTGATTTGATCTTCTACTTTTGAATTTTTTTTATCAATAACTCTCCATCTATTGGTTCTATTTGATCTCTCTCACTGTTACTCTTTCAATTCAAATTCACTTTTTCTCATTTGAACATCTCTATAAGGCTCTCTTTCTCATTTCATCAACAACAACAATACACTTCTCTCTTTTTTTAAATAGAAGAGGGGGATTATTTTTCCATGATTTTGTATTTTCTTGTTTTTTAAAATACTGTGCGAGAATTGGTGTTCTCAAAATGGTTACAAAATAGATTTCCAAAACAGTATTTAGTTTCACTCACCTCCATAGATATCTCAATGTTTAGATTTACAAGTTTCTCATTTTGACATTCAGTTGCACATGAAAAACTATATTTTTATATTTTAATGGAAGGAGGATGTTATCACAATTCCAAAAGGTCCAATAACACTAAAAATGGATGACAGGGGCATGATATATCCTAATGCGGGTCTAAGAGAGTCGTGGAGAATAAGGTTCCTAAGATACACTACTAGTCCACACAATATATAAATATTTACTTTATACTTTATCCATTTAATTATCCTTTAACTTATTTAAATCACCATGCCTTTTTTAATAGGATAAAGTGGATATTTGGGGTACATAAGGAACAAGGGTACACAGGTCAACTGGGTCATGTTCCTTCGCATCCACCATTCTTCGCACTTAACTCTCTCTCCCTTTCCCTTTGTTTTTTAGGTACCACATGTTTTCAAGGAACTCAAGGTACTCGAGTACTTGTACCTCCTGGTATTTTTGTTTCCGCACCCCTTCTCTCTTCCTCATTACACTCTCCTTTAAAAATCAGGTTAATAGGGTTTCTAGGGAACTCATATTGATCAGGAACCTGTTTCAACCCTACCTTGTTCCTCTGATGCCTCAAACTTATGCACCCAATTATTACCATGTATTTTAGGTCATTTGGATATGAAAAGAACCTTATATCTTGTGGAACAATGTCGACAAGGTTACCCTATCCCGTAATGAACACCGAACCAGCACTATGTGCTTCCTTCGACCTACAGATATAACTCACTTGCAGGGAACACCTTATCATTAGGAACTTGTTCCTTTGGGGGCCTTAGTACCCAATTTTTTGCCAAACCTACAATACAAAGGATTCTTTGTCTTGTGGCCTTCACACCCATGTGGGGATATGTTTTTCCATAAGCACTTGTTCCATCCACATTTAATATATCCTCATTGTACTAATGTACTCAAAAACTCAAAAATTTGAAAAAGTTTCTAAGGACCAAATATTTTATTTTCTCCATACACATTTTGTGAATACTTAGAATAAGTGAAAAAGAGTTTTAGCCCACTGAAACACTAGAAACATATGTACTAACCATTTTAATCTCTCCAGTTTGTTTCAATCTCATTATCCAAGATTGGAGTGACCGTGAATCAATCCTTGAACCATTCTGAATGCCCAATAAACTTTCCTAATATTGTCGCACTCTACTGAACTATTTAACCACCTAATATCCATCAATTCCATCATAATTCAATCACCTAGAACCTCTGAAAGAGTTGTTACTACCAGTTAACCTTCATATTTATTTTTCTTCCTGAAGCTTGTTACAGACTTGTTAACACATGTTTCACACATGGTTGACCATAATAATCATGCACATCACCTAATGCACACATTTTTCCATAAATTACACTTTACATCAATGAAAAACCCAATGAAAATGACAAATATTTAACACTTTCTGTTTAAATGGCATCTTTATGTATTACTAGTTTAATTAAGGTTATACAATTAAACAAAATAATAATGATCCAATTACTTTGTTAGGAAACAACTAGATAAATAATTGTAATTTCATGCTAGTTCTTATGAAATGACTATGTACATTGTTGTACTTTATCATTTTCAGTTACAGGATGAAAGGGAACTATGAGTTGAGAAAAGAAAGGATGATTTGATTTGCATTGATTATATGTACCTATTTTATGAATAAAAATAATGAACTATCGTTGATTTAAAATAAAGAATTTCCTTGTACTTGATTTGGTATATGAAGGAATTATCCATCATTATTAAGGAAAATAAGTCTGCTATAAATTATGAAGTTTTTTATTAGTCTATTGTGTCTTTGTAATAGGAATTATCAATCATTGATATGATAATAAAGAGTTCATTTAAATTATGATTTTGTTTATGATTTTTTGGGAGCTTCTATTAATAATCAAGTGTTCCTTATGAATTGATATTTGAGTGTTATCAATATTGATTAATTTATCTTTACAAATATAAAATTTTTTTGTCAAACAGTAAAGATATAATATAATGTGGATGATTAAATAGAATAATGCTATCTATTTTATGATATCATCGTAATCAATGAATGAATAGAAAAATAGTAATATATGCAAGAACATAAGGAGGAATAATTAATATGTAATCATAAGTGATGAACTTATGACTGTCCATCATAGATAAGTAAGGTGTTATATTTTAAATGGTATGTTGAACCATTGAGAGTCAAACTACTTCCTTTAATGGTAGCAACTTACACTTCAAAAGATTAAGATGTTTTATCATATAAAAAAACCTAATACTAATGAATTACAGTATGAAAGAAGATACCGCATACTATAATCAAGTATGAAAGCACGTTGATGACTCATGAAAGATATCTCATGTTCATATCTGACATAAATAAACTTAACAAACCTAGTACCTGTTAATGGGAAGTAAGAATGTTTAAAGGATGTTGTGAAATGATTTAATTCTTGTGCTAGCCTAAATGTAGATTTTTATTATAAATTGATATAGTTTATTATCATTCAATAAGAGGTACACACATCATGTAGTGTCTTAAAAAGACCAAAACATACCTCAATCATGAATCAAATGACAAAATGAAATATACACAAAGACAAGTATCATGACATGACCTTTGTGTCTTGTGTGTCATAGCCACATTAGTTATGGATCGCTACAGGGAGAGGGGTAGACACATAATGAATTAGGTCATTACGTGAATTTACCTTTTCTTATAGGGATCCTAATGTGGTGTTGACATGAGCCGCATGACTCGAGATGCAGAGTTATCGATAACTGTATAGTTTCAGTGATTGAACTTATTAACTTATGATTACTTAAAAATAATAACAATGAAATTAATAACTTAAGCAACGGAAATGAATCCCGATGTCTATAAACTGGAACGATGATTATGTGATGGATGAAGGGAAGACAAGTTTCAAGTGGCTTATGTAGCAGCCACGAAACCAAGCTAGCTAGCGTGATGCCAAAAACTACGTACATGTGCTAGTGCAAATGTAACTGGATTGCATTGTCTATGTCACCAAGTCTTCTTGTTATGGTGTCAAGATGTCGGCTGATAGTTACAACAGTGACTTTCCATAGGACGCTAAGAAGACATCACAAATGATTCTCTCATACCTGTAATAAGGCTCTAACCAAAGGATATACTAGGTATATTGAGCTCATGTACATGAGTGTTTGCGAGGGGGGCGATGTAGGATCTGTAAACCCTTGCAGTTGCACATGGTTACCATAGATTGTCTGGTTGGATTCTAAACATTAATTAATGTTGGATTAATCTGCTATAAGCTATTAATCATTGAAGGTATCAAGATAATTAACTAATGCTGGAATAATTCAGCGGTTGTTGTAAATGATGTTACTCATTTCAGCGTACGATAACTTAGGGGGTTTAGAAACTCCTGTATGATGGAATTTAATTGCTGCATGTTAAATTCAGTGAAGGAATTAACTGTAATTAATGAGTTGATATAAAAAAATTCACTTAGTTTTGATGAAGATAAATAAAGAGGCCTTACACATGGTTTCTTCAATTTGAGTGTTTCTTTCCCATGGATTTCTCTATAAGCTTCTTGATGACATATATTCCCCTAAAAATATATTTCATGACTAAAACATTCTAAGCATTTCACTTGAAACCTTTTTTTCTATTTCAAACCTCAATGGTGAGTCATTTTATCTTACTAGTTATGTGGTGTTGATTTTAGGGGAACGCATATATATATATATATATATATATATATATATATATATATATATATATATATATATAATGTAGAAAAACATTCTTATTAAAAATAACTACACTTATTGTCCTTATCAATATTTTGCAATGAGCCCATGCTTCTTATGATTAGCATGGGGAAAGATGTAGGGGGTTGCATCAAAAAACAAAAATACTAAATAAACCAAGAAATAAAAGTTCTTTGAAATCCAAAATCCCCATGAAAATGAAACAGATGTGTTTGTTAGAAGAGATTCATTCCTCAAAACTAGATATTTCCATTCAATAGGCCATCTATGGATCTAAGTCTAGTCAAACTTGCAATCAGAATTCATTTTGAACTGGGTAGTTGATCTTGATTAGGGTTAGGTTACAAGTTTCGAAATGGGTATTTGTCAAAGTCTTGTCTCTTAGTCTTCATTTTCCTTCACATTCTTTAATTCATAAAAATCATGTCCTTCTTCACTCTTAGTGATGATACCTCACATCCTACCAGTTGCATGGACTTAAGAATGAAGTGGGTTCACTTTATCATCATACCGCATTCAACACATTTTACCAGTGCAATGGAAATGTTAAATATTGCTTGTAAAAAAAAGTATCCTAATTACAATTTGTTGTCACATACATAGTCATATACATCATAAATTTTTTTTATCACATTACATCATCATCCATGTCATACATATAAAAACATAAAAACATTGGAAATTCCAAACCATCTAAGAGTACATAGATGAAATAAACCACAATGGAATTAACTCTTACAAAGGAATGCCAAAACAAAAATATGTCAATATGTATAATATGTCAAGTTTATCATGTACAATATCATCACACCATATAATAAGTGTCATCAAAATGATCATCTATGAGTCAAAAATACAATATATATATCCAAAAACTATCTACAATTAATAAAGGCCCTAGGATAATCGCTCTCTTCCTAGGTCAGTGCCTATAGAATCTAGGGAAGCCAATCCTATTCACGGGCCCTACTCCACCTAATATATGTTCCCTGCATTCATAAAAACAAGAAAAGAGAAAGTTATAACCACATAAGTGAATAACGAGCTCACAAAAATAATATAAATGCAAGTAAAAATGAAAAAAATCATACTTAAACAATAAAATGCAACTTACCTTAATGGCTACGAAACCATCACTCGTTGCAGAGAAAATGTTACACAATCCTCTCTCTTTCAGAGAAGTGGGTTTTTAACCACTACGGTTATTTTGCAACTGCCACTTTATGCAAAGTTGCATTTACATAAATGTCATGGAGGTTTCACCAGTTAAAACTGGTTCATACCCTAAAGCCTAGAAACTTGTAAAAACATAAAAAAATACATCAAATGAATGCAAAAAAACTACATATCCTAGAAGGTTCCCCCTTGTGATCATTTTGACTAAAATTTTTATCAAAAATCATCCCCCTTGTGGATAATTTAAATTGAATCCTACATTTTAGGGAAAAATGAACAAATGCATGTAACTTACTTTTTCATGCACCTCTGTTGTTGCCATTGGTTACGCTGCCATTGTCTTTGATTTCTCATAGATTTGGCTATACTCTCTTGCAAAATCATCACAGGAAATATCGAGATCTAAAAAGAGCTAAGTGGGTGAAAATATTTCCATAAATAGTAAAAATTAATGTATATATATATATATAGTGTTTGATTTTCTAATATCACTTTCAGCAAGTGTATACAGGGCTAGAGCATTGGTGCAGGTATATTCCTCATCCCCATGAATATGGTAAGTAATCTTGTCATTTTAGTTCAAACTATTTTGGTAATCATTGTTTTATGTGTGCACTTGATTCTCATCTCTCTTTTGCATGTGGCGGGAATGTTGGATTGGTGTAGTTTCAACACACTGATGGTTAAGGTATAATTTCTAACCCTCCCATTTGGGAACTTCATATTCAAAATTCATGTTTTACCCCCATCCATGGTTAAAATGATTCTCTGAGGGGGAAATATATATGTACCCAAAATTTCACATGTGCCACATTTTTGGTAAGGTAAAAGTATATGATGATTATTTCCTATTTTATAAAACAAGCTATAAAGTCCAAATATTTTCCCATGCTTATTTTTCCTAACATATCTTTGTCTTATATCTTTCTATATTTTCAAGCCATTTTCTACTTTTTGTGAGGTTATTGTGATTTTAAGTCACATAACCACCATGATGGTTACATAACTACTAGTCTTCCTATACTGGTGGTTACGTAACCACTGCTCTACAAAGACCAAAAATTTCATGTGATTTAATCTAAGAATCTGAACTATGTGTTATGTATACATGTCTCTATTTTTTGAGTGTCTTTCTCACTCATATCTTAACCATTTCACCTAATTATTGGCTTGTTGAATACACATGGAATTTTTCTTCTTTGTTTACTATTATTAGTATGTTGGTTTCCCCTTCCTAGGATCACTTGGCACTTCTTGATTGCCAAGTGTGCTAGACTTATTTCCTGCCATTTTTCTATAAAAGCCAAAATTTTATCTGTATCATGTGTTGGAGATTTTTTATTTTTATTGCACCATTATTATACCAAAATCCTACCAAGAAGTAAAAAAAAAAACTCAATTCATTTCTTTGTTGCTTTCTGCTTGCATTTGTGACCAGCTAGCCTACAACTAGTATGCTTCAACATCTTCATAATTTCTTCTATAACCAATCAACTTTGTTTTCTGGATCAATTAGAATTTCACCTCTATAAAGGAAGATGAGGAGATCAAATAAATAATCACCACACTTGGATATTGTCGCAATTATACATATCTAGATTTGGGGTGCATTAACAATTCTTTTATAACTTTTATTTCTTTAGAATAATATTTTTAGGTACATTTGTCTTAAGGAGTAGAATTTACATATCGTGAAAAGCTTTCCATTCATATATTTTTCTCATCTTATCCCTATGGATTTTCCCAAGAAATAATTTGGAAGAATATTTTGTGAAATAACTTATTTAATTATTTATTTTAAAATACATGCGTGTTTCATTTCTTCATTTCAAGTTTTATTTGTGTACGGACAAAATTCCATTGAATTCTTCTTCCCTTCTTATCCTTATGGATCTGCAACGGAAAGAAGCTTGAGGAATCTTCTTTTTCTATGTTTTTAATCTAAATTCTTCATTATCAGTTAGTCATTGCATTTTATTTGTTTTACCAGGGAAGTCTCAGGGGAAGAAGAAATTGCTTCTGAGAATCCTTGTTTATTCCCATGATCGTGAGGTGAAGCAATTAGAAGAAGTAGAAATCTATAATTACAAATTATAAAACATCTTTGTTTGAATTAGATTAACTTCATATCATACAACAGAGGAATAGCCACATTTGGATATTCCCTATTTTATTTAATATAGTATAGAAATAGATTCTTTGGTTTTAATTAGTTTATGTTTTGAATATTCCTTTTATTTAATTTCCAATAACCAAAAAAGAACAAAAATTATAGATTAGAAGTTAAATTAGATTTATTTCATTTGTTTATTTTAAAATTTTGTTGAAAACCAAAAATAATTAGATAGTTTGTTGTTTTGTTTTACTTTAATTGAATCCTTGTAAATTAAACTTAGTTAATTAAAAGGATAAATCAAATTTCACTTATTTAATTTGATTTTGTTTGTTTCATTTATTTAAAGATAGGAACTTAGATTAATTTATATTTGGAATGAACACAACAAACCCTTATTTTTATAGTATCCTAGGCTACTATATATTTACTACCAAACCCTTTGGTTTCTAGTTTGATTGTTGATGTCTAAATTTTTTTAGTTTGTGCCCACATGACCATTAAAGGTCCATCACTACCAAAAATTAGAGTTTTTGGCTAATTCATACCGCAACAAAATATCGATAGACGCTTGTCATACATTGATTAAGTCTTATGTTAGTTTGTCTTCGTAACCTCCCTTATTCCACTTCTTATCATTGGTTAGCTCCTTTCTTTAAATGACAAGGAAAACATTGCTGAAGAATTTTGGGCTAATCAACCAAGTAGAGACTAGGCCTTACAACCCCTTAACTTTTCCTTTCCACATGTTTTCTCACATATCTTCATGACCCTCTTTGGGATAGAATACATAGAAGATGAAGGAAAATTCCCTAATGCTCCACAACCAATTCGGGTTTTCTTTGGTTCCACTGATATCGATAATAACTTATGCTCTAAAATCATCCTTTATTATAGCATCACCCCTAAACAATTTAGATAAGAATTCATTACTCTTAGCAAATACTTTCCCATTTTACTAGTTGAGAACATCTAATTGCCTTGACTTCTTGTTATCATTTCCATCTATCCCACATATCATATACTTTATACATCTACCACATTACAATCATATCTAATATTATTTAGCTTTCACCACATAACTTTGGAAGGTTGTGTGAATTTGAGATTATGTGTTGATTTTAAATAATTTTGGTTCCTTATTTTATCTTGATTGCAGAGTTGGAAACCCTAGGTTGAACTAGTGTAAAGATTACCTCCCTCTAGATATACAACCCTAGCACTCAATGTAGCATCTTAGCATCTTTAATTTTACCACCTTGTATGTCATTTCATGCATGTATCTTACTTATTTCCTTAAATACCTTGGATGAATGGATGAGTAAGAGTGCATGCTGTTGAGACATATTCTAGCCCACATACATTCTCTGGCAAACCTGATGTGAATCTTACTCACCTTCTAACTAAGCACATCTCTTTAAAATCACCTATATTTTATTTTGACTTCATCTAAGTATCCAAATATCCTAAAATCCCAAAAAAAATGCATAGACACCATTTCTCATGGATGATTCTTTTTATTTCTATCTTAATCCTCATTTTCATAATGAGAGTAAGTTTTTTTGGTGGAATTCTAATTGGGGTAACTCACATGATAATTACCATGGACTTCACATAACTGCTATCATCTTTTTCTTAGGACCCGACTTTGACTATGATGTCATCACTCATGAGCATTTGACTGAAGCAGTCAAGGCTCGTGACACATCTCAAAAAAAGGATCATCATAAATCCATCAACCAGGAAAATGAAAACATAAAAAAATTCTCCAATCCTATTCCTAATCATGATGTCACTAAAAGTTATAAAAAGTAAAGAGAATTTGACAACTAAAGTGTTTGACATGGATTACCCTCCTAAAAACATGGTTACAATCAATGATGTAAAATGTATCATAGCTTATGTTGAACCAAAAGATAATGTTGAATTCTATCCTAGGAATCACAGGGTACTATACCCTTCAATGCCTCAAAATTAGGCTCCTCAAGTCAAAAACCTACCTCCTCCAAAAACCATCAACCCCCATGGAATTTCTTATAACGGGATGATTGTATCTAGTTTTATCCCTCTTTCTACAAACACCATTGGCCACTATACAAATCAAACATGCAGGGACGATGGCATAGGAACTAAGTAAAAATAAAGTTTCAGAAATATATTTAACTACCCCTACTCCTTCTGAGTTTTTTTATGAGGATCCACAACACTCTCATCCTACTGCACATTATAATCATGATGAGTGAGATCCTCTCAAAGAAATTTCCCAAATATCTAGTCTAGTTCTCTTCTTAGAACTCATGTTCACATCACCCCGCCATTGTGAGCATCTCATGAATGTGTTGTTTGATATGAGTATATATTTCCCTCCTTTTAGGTAGAGTCCCAAATTACATGGATTATAACAAAGCATCTGTTAGTAGTGTGAGGAATGCTCCATTTGCACTGATATTTTCCATGGATGCTCATTCTTGTATTTAATTTCCTATATATTTTATGATCCTTGATGAGCTTTTCCTTTGTGCAGATGATCCACCACTCTTTATCGTAATTCAGATTGGTCATACTTTGGTTACGCATGCTCTTATAGATGAGGTATCAAGAATGTATGTGGCCTCATTATATTTCATCAAGGCTCTTGGCTATTCCATCAAAAACCTAAAATCCACGCAAACCACTTTCCAAGGATACGATCACCGAAAAATGCGTCCAGTAGGGTGTATTTGGTTACCCATCATTGTTCCCCCTAGTACTATTCACATCAAGGTTATTTTATTCAATTTTCCATCATATTATAACATTATTCTAGGGTGGCCTTGGACTTATACACAACATCGCGTCTTCCTCATGTCAATGTGTGAAGTTCACTCATCAGGGTACCATTTATAAGATTCAAGGGGAAACTAACCCTTAGAATTATGAGACACTTCAGAAAAATGGGACATATAAGCTCCACATTCTCGAATAATTATCACCAATACCCTTTTAGGAATATCAACACTTTAACTACCATATAAATACTCTTTACTACAATGTTGACCATCCTGAGTCGGTTAGATGTACACCTCCCAATATATTAATGATCTTGATGAAGTCACCCTTAAAATCAATTCCTCTGACCTCCATGAAATCATCATATCTCATCTAATATCTTCTTTACAACCTCGCAAGAAGGAGCATTTCATTCTTGTAGTTACCTCACAAACCCCATAGCCCCTATGGGAGCATATGGTATAACTTGAAACCATAGCTAGATCTTGTGTGGTGGACAGTTCCATGTCAGATTATGACAATGTTTATGCTTTAGACAACCCTCATCTAGCTAGTTATGCCCATATTCATGATAGGGAGGTATTTTACTACTATGAAACCCTACGTAATAAAATTACTCATGACATGAATGTCATCCTAGTAAAAAATAAGTCCTTGAACACTATTTACATTTCTTTCACTGGTGTTTGAGCCTCAAAATACTCTAGTGCCTACACTTCCACATACCATCATCAACATAACCAACCCATTCTCCTTAATAAAAGATCGGGTTTTCAATTTTGACTATGAAAATAATGACCTCATGGGTTATGATCTTATTTATTATGCCTTGATGATTGGGTAACACACTACTCCATCGACGCCATCCTCACCCATCTCATTGATGACCTTATCATATACTCTAACTATCACTTTATAGCCTATGTGACCTCTTTCCTACCTCTTTCCCTTCTAGTTCCTTAGTATTCTACGGCTGATCCATATTGCACATGGCATGAGGATTTGAAGCATGATGTTTCTGAATGTAGATCCTATCAATGCCATGTAAAGAAGATTAAAGCTAAGGCCAAATGTGACCAAACCAAAAAGGATACATAGCCTTCCACTTCATCTTCTTTAGTTTACTCTAATCATAGATATTGCATTCATAATGACACCAATTATTTGGTTCTGCATAACAAGCATCCAATACCTAAACCCCCTTCATGCAATCAGGAACATATGGCCAATTCCTCTCATAACTTCCCACCTTCCTCAAGACCACCTAGACCACATCCTAAATATGGGCCTCCACCTTATTATAATCCTCCTCCCACTATGCATGTTATTTGATGTGATGTTCTCACTCGATTAGAGGATCAAATTGATGAAACCATGTTTAAAACATGGTCTTAATTTCATCGGTAAGTGCCTATTACATATAATACTATAGAGGACCTCATGACTTGTTCCCAAATCCATATTTTACGTCAAGTTGACGACATTAACACCAACACAGTGTGATATTTTTTACCTCATGGATAGTTTTTTTTATTAAGGGCAAATAGTTTTAAAGGGACTATACCCTGTATACAAAAGGGCTTAAAAGCCAGATAGTAAAGATGAGAAAAGCAGCCCAGAGAAGGGAAAAACAGTCAACCAAGGAAGGCTCAACAGTCAAATATTACAATATATGTGAAAAAAGGATCAAAATGTACAAATATCCAGAGAAAAGAAGGCAAGATCAAAAAGAAACCAAAAGAGAAACAGCATAAAGAGCTCCGCCAAAAAACAGCTCCAGAACCACCCGATGACAGCCACATCGCAGCCAAAAAACATCATCACAACAGCCCGTTACTTGATGGCTCTGTCAATTTTGGTCTTGATAGCCTGCAGTGACATGAAGAAGTCAATGGAAGTGGCCTGAGAGGAGTCTTGCAAATCTACTTGGGCAATTACAATGTCCCTTTTCTCTTTAGGGCCCCATATGTCCTCATTAATCCCACTTAAACTGCAAACACTATGGACATGTTGTTCAATGAAATTATAAATGCTTTTGAGGGCAGACAATATGCAGTCATTGCGGCTTTTAGCATTCCCCAATCTGTCATCTAAGGACTGAATTTTCTTGAAGACTTCACCAATAACCCCCTCTTCCTCCTCACTTTGAAGGATCCTTTTACCCTTTGCTCTTTCCATGTTTTTTATAGCCCCTTTGAGCTCTTGTATCTCCTTCTCTAATCTATCCACCCTATCCAACAATTCCTCCTCTTTGGGCTCCTCCAATGGCTTGCTAATATGCAGGAGGTTTTCAGCTAGTTCCAAGTCTTTGTGACTCCTTAGGACTCGTTGGGAAGTAGGGATTTTAGCTTTGAGGCTCTTTCTTTTCTTGTTGGAGACAACATCTTCATTCTTTCTTTTTAGCAGGGGGGAGTGGGAGCAGTGTGGGCAGGTGGAGGTATGGAGGAGGGAGGTGGGAAAGGATTCACTGGGGGGTAACTGGAGAAATGGCAGTGAATCAAGAGGATAAGGCCCTGGTGCAAAGGGACAGCCCTAGAGTGGCTTTGAACTTCCCTTAAAGATTTCTCTAGAGAGTTAAATTAGATAGTGAGGAAAGCTGATAATGTTATTTCTATGAAAATAATTCAGAAAAATCAGATGCTTATGAGGTATAGTCACATATCTTCCTTCAAGGGTAACATACCTTACCACCATTTTGGCCAGTTCATCAAAAGGTTCAGGGATCGATGCCACCTTGAGGCCAACAGTCATGAACTCAAGATTCTCCCCCTCTTCCAGAAATTTCTTGGTTTCCACCTCCATGTCTACCTTTTGATTGAAAATTTTTGTTCCTTCCAGGCTGAGGCCCATGATTTGAGCTATGAGCTCTTCCGTGATTTCCATTTTCATGTTACTATATTTGACTATTCTATTCTTCTAACCCTTGGCAAATTTGATAGAGATGTCTTGGTCGAAGCCTTGAATCCTTTCAATGAAATTAGACCATCCCCCGATTTACAGGTAATCCCAAAGCTCCGCGTTCTCTTTCCACTCAGGATTTTGGGTCGGTTCCATTTTGCATGGCGGCCCCCCCCATGTTTCCTCTGCACCTTTTCCTGTTCTCAACAGTAAAATAGCTATCAATGTATGGAATAGGCTGAAATTTGATTTTGGTATTTGAATCTTTCCTTCTTGTGAAAGCTGATTTAATTATTATGCTACACTTGTTATTATTTCCCTGCTCCTCAACTTTCCTCCTATGCCAAGAAATGATGACATCCCAGCCTACACAGATCGCAACAATCATCCAAATCTTTTGTGATGTTATCATCATGTACTTGGGGATCCGCTCATTAGCGTCTAAAATACAGCCGTTAGTTATGATTTTCACTGCCATGGAGATCAATGATTATGGCTTTATTGACATGAGTGGGAAGAACGTCCCCTCCAATCCAAGTTTGAAAGGGATTATTAACACCGAAGTTAGCCAAACTGTCAGCGACCCTATTTCCTTCCCGGTAGGTGTGGGTGATTTGGACATTTTCAAAGCTTTTACATATATCAATAGCTTCATCAATGTAATCCCTAATAGACCAGCTGGGGTGTTGCTTTTTATTCTGAAGATTGATAATATTTAGAGAATCACCTTCAATTATGATATTTGTAATATTACAATATCTAGCAAGTCTAATACCCCAAAGAGCTGCCATGGCTTCAGAATAATGATTAGTCTGTCTGCCCATTCTCCCAGAAAAACTAGCAACAGAATAGCCTCTTTGATCCCTGATGATTCCCCCTCCTCTAGAGTCCCCCGGATTTCCCTTAGAGGCCCCATCAAAATTTAACTTGTGCCAATCAGTGGGGGGTTTAATCCATCAGACTATGTTTCTGTCAATACCATTGTTATTTCTATTGACAGTGGCAATATTCCATTCAGTCAGAATGCATTCTTCATTCTCCGGGTAGAGTCTATTTTTAGGGGGTTTAAATCTAGCAATATTATCTTGCACAGCAATGATAATTTCCTTATATACTTCGTTAAAATCCTGTCTATTGTTTCTGAAAATACTATCATTACGAGCCTTCCAGATTCTCCACATAGTGTGGGGCAGAACAAGTTGCCATAGCCTTTTCACCATGCAATGTTTAAACGGAGAGCTTCATTACTCCCAAGCCTATTACATATTATTTTCCTATTTTTTCTTGATCTCGCACCTTGTTGGCGAGAAAAAGTTTTGGATGGAAAAACTTGTTGATTTATTGCCAACGCTCTAGGAATCTAAGTCCCTCTACTTAGTTAGTGCAGCTGTTGTATATGCATGTGCACGTAAAGGTGGATTTTCCTAGTGGCCATGTGGCCAAGGATCTAATAGGGGCACTCCATTGACCATGTGGTAAAGATAGAAATATCTTCTAGGGAAGAATTTTTCTGAAGAGTGGGAAAGGGGAGTGAGAAAAAACATAGGAGAACTAATGTTGTAGGTAGAAAATCAGATTCATGCACATATTAGTTAGAAATGTTATCACATGTATTAAACTTAGGAAGAAACAATACTGCAAACAACAACAAAACCAATTAGAATTTAATGAAAAAAAAGTATCAGTAAACCCCTTAGTCAAAAAAGGATTGAAACTCCTTGTATTGATGCTCAAGTAGAAATTGTACATAGTATGAGAATGGAAGACATTGAGAATAGGGGAAAAGTGGCTAGCTCTTTTCACTTCATAAGTGAGAAAAATATCTCTCATGAATTTACAAGAATAAAACTAGCTAGAATAATTTCAGAATTAGAACCCTTTGGAATGAGGAGGTCATTAAAATTTATAGCAATATGAAATGTCCTTTCACCTCCCTCACATGACTCTTCATTTCCATATTCCACTCGTGACCTTCCATTTTCCATGAATTAAGTATATATCTTTGAATTTTGAGAAAATAATTTTTACAAATTTAAAATAGGTCACTTAAGTGAATAGGATGAAATACAATGATGAAGAACAATAAAAAATTAGAATGGAGAGAGAAATTATAGAGAGAAAGAAGGAAGAAGAAGGGGGAAGAAACAATGATGATGAATAACTTGCCTTCGATAAATTTCACATCTCATTCTAGATGATTCAATGAGGTGTTCCACGATAGTGAACTCTACATCTCCAAACTCTTTATACCCTGAGAAATTCCTTCATCTTCAATCACAAACACTTGTCAAGTTGAATTAATTATTCTTCCAATGACCATAATTCTTACCCTGCATATGATATACCTATGACCCGAATCATCTAATGAGTGTCGAGATACATTGGTGAATTCCTTGAGATGAGTCTCTAATTCCTTATGATCAATACCCATGGATGATCCCGAATGATGGTTTTGACCTGAATGATCATCCCTATATGTCCCATTGTGCCAAACTTACCTTTTGAGAACAATATGCTATTTTTAGAATATAAACCCATACTTTGCTATTCTGGGACATATCACCTGTCTTTCTCTAGTTTTACCTTCTAAACCTTCTACCATATTCCAATCTCCTTTGTTCTCAAGATATTGCCATTTATAGCACATTTGTATTTTTAGCAAGTTACTATTTGGGGACCTACTATTTTGGGAAGAAGTCATTTTTTGTCTTACTTTCCATTTTAACCATTTTCTGATTTTCGTGAGTGATCGAACATGAAATTTAGTGGGGATTTCCATTTATAGCATGTGAGGAAGTGTAACATATGATATTTTTAGTAATTGGTGAAAATTACCTTTGTTTGTGATGGGAAAAACATTTTTAAATTCATTTCTTTGTCACAAACTCGTGCTCCAATTTTCATCATGATTCGCCTTCCAGAAAGCTCATAAATGAAAAATGAAAATTTATGTGTAGTAATATTTTGGGTATGGAGCTACCAGGGTATAATAATGATAAAAAAATTAGTCATTCATATCTCGAGAAACTAGAAACTTCATCGTGCAAAAACTAGTTTGAGAGAAACTAGATTTTTGGGAAGAAGTCATTTTTTGTCTTACTTTGCATTTTACCCCTTTTTTTATTGTCCTGAGTGATCGAACATGAAATTTAGTGGGGCTTGAAATTTATAGAAAATGAGGAAGTGTAACATATGCTATTTTTAGTAAGTGGTGAAAACCACCTTTGTTTGTGATGGTAATAACTTTTTTGGATTCAGCTCTTTGTCACAAACTTGTGCTCCAATTTTCATCATGATTCACTTTCTAAAAAGCTTAGAAATAAAAAATGAAAATTTATGTGTAGTAATATTTTTGGGTATGGAGCTACCAGGGTATAATAATTATAAAAGAATCAGTCCTTCATATCTTGAGAAACTAGAAACTTCATCGTGTAAGAACTACTTTGAGAGAAACTAGATTTTTTGGAGACCCTTCCCTCTGAATTTCAGATGACTTCGCCCGCCGGATCTTTGGGAATTTGAGAATTTATTAGAAGAGGGGAAAATGCTGATAAAAAACACATCTCTCCATATCCCTAAAAAATAGGGACTTCATGCTGTGAAAACAATTTCACCCGAAACTAGATTTTTCAACAATCATTCCCTCCGATTTTTTGTGTGATTTCGCCCACTTGAACCCCGAGAAGTGGAGAGGTAGCTTGCTAATTTTTTCCACTACTGTGTCATGGTGGCCATTAATGGAGCTTGAAATTTTCAGGTCTGGTTTTTTTCTAAATTTGTGATGAAATTAAATCCATTGTGATAGGTTTTTACTTTTGGTGCTTCACACGGAATTTTTCTTCAATTCGATAACTGGTTTGATGGGAAATTCAATTTTTTCTTTGTTGAGCTAGAAAGCATATTTCTTCAATGTGAATTCTATATTACACAAGATGAGAGTTTGCAATTTATTTTCTAATGGCCTTTGAGATTGAAGGACTCAGCAATAAACAGTTCTTTATTTCGTGTACCGGTTTGTAAGATATCTTCAAATCTTCGTTTTACAACAGTGAGGATTTTCAGATGATTTCCCCATTTCTCTCTTTCCATTTTTTGAACCTTGAGATCTCCTAAGAAATATTTCTTCAGATACCTTTGTGTTTTTATTTTTTTTAGGATTTGGTTTCTGTGGTTGAGTTAGTTCAAGGTTCATCAATTGTAGACTGGGGGATTCTCTGCAACGTTTCTTCTGGTAGTGAGAAGCAACAAACAGTTAGAATTTTTTAAAACATTTTGAGTTTGAGTTGAGTGAATTTTCATGTCCCTGACATCCCTCACCTCAAATGGATGTGAGGGAAATTATTTTCCATGGTGAGCAAGAAGGAAACACGTGTTAGAGATTCGACAGCAGGGAATTTGAGCTCCAAATTGCACTCGGGGGCTGAACTAGCAATTTTGATTGTCGTATGGTGTTCCAGAGGTCATATGGGGGATGGGAAAGTTTTTCCAAGGTTTATGTGCCTGAACATTAGGGACATAAAATCCCTTTAGGATCTTGTAGGTGACATGTATCCTCCCAAAATTTGGCTAAGTCTTGAACTTGCTCCAAGAGGACAACTTGCGACGATGATAACTTGAGCTCCCGATGGACATTTTCAAAAAATAATTATATTATCCTAACTAGAAATGGAATTTTGAATCAAATGGTGGGTGTATTATGTCTTTATTCTTCCATTTTATACCTTAAAATTTGGATTTTTGGTTTGGTACTCCACTTGTGTCTGAGAAAAACTACCTGTAGACCTGATGCAAAAAAGTGTTGTGAAAACTATGATTTCACCATCATGTAGGGCTGGGAATTATATTTCTAAAGATTTTTCATTTTTCTCCTAACTCCATCTAGAGCTCCCAGAATCACCTTTCGAAGCTCAGTGGTTGTTTTGGCATGTGTACTTACTAGGCTTGTGAACCCTAATTCTGGTGAAACTTCCCAACTTCTCTGAGCCCTTCCAAAATATTCTTGAACCATTTCCATGATGTCCCAATACCTTTTAATTACCTCCATGTTCTCTTAGTCTCTTTTTCTCTACTCGATGGGGTTGCTCCATCCGTGGGAAGGCCAGTGATAGCCCTTCCCACAACTGCATGTAGCTTGCAAATGAACTCCTAAAATCACCTAGGGGGAATGAATGGAATTTCTTAAATAACCAAGGGGGTGAGATAGCGTCAATCAGGAGGTCACTTGGACTGAATGGACAGACCTGGGGTGTCTTAGAATTAGAGGACTTGAAGAAATTAACACAGGGGTATAGTTGACATGTTTGGAAATTGTTAATTTCCTTGTTGCACATTTGCATGACAACACACCTTTTCTTGGGATCTCACCCCCTACTTGGGTTTTAAAAAATCATCCTTTTGTGGGTTATTCACTGCACTTCGATTCATCACAATCCATGTCTTAACATCCTACTATTGGATGTCTTGGCCTTTTTCCAGCTCTTGGAGTTTTCACATCACGTGAGTAGAGATATCTTATCGACCCATTTCTCATTTGCTTTACCTATCTGTCTCATTATCATTATTCCTAAGTACCATGGTATTATCACATACATACATGTAAAAAATATGAAAATGATAAATAAATAATCACATCACCAAATATCTAAACACCATCAAAATCCATCATGCATACATACATACATACATACATACATACATACATACATACATATATATATAGAATCAATTTCTATACATTGAAAACAAATTTACAAAATGGCTCTAGCACATCTACAATATGAATTAAGCACCCTCACTCACTGGGGGGTCTTTGGATGCTTTGGGTTTATGGTTTTGTGTTATCTATTCTCGTTGTGTGAGATAGGGATGTTTCCCTAGATTGAGATCCGGAGGCCTCTCCGTGTGCCCTCATTAGCTGAGTCTCTAATGAAGTAATCTACATCGCAGCTCTTTGGCCATTTGCTAGGTTAGTTTCTTGATCCCAAACTAGGAATACATGTGCCTATAGTAGACTCTACAACATCACATCTATAATTTTGATAGCCTTTTGCACATGTGTATCTCTATATGTCCTAGGGGTCTTTGATTACTTTACCACTAAGTGAAATTACCACACCAAATCCCCAACTTATGGTTCTATTAGATCTACCATCACTTCTTGGACATCTAATACAGAGTTGAGGATCTCATGATGGAATTTCTTAATCAGCGGGTGCCACTCCTCCATCGTCTACTCTGTAAAACTAAAAATTGAAATAGATCACTACCGATATCATATATGTCTATCTAATTTTTTTAACTAACATGTTATCACTCATACCTAGCTACTTAGTTCTCTCCATTATGGTCTCATAATCTCCTCAGCCACCCAATACCTCTTCCACCTCATTTTCTTGATGAGGTATGGCTCCTATGTATTATACCCACCAACTACAAGGGGATAATATCATCCCTCATTTTCATTTTGATTTAGGAATGTGTCTCATATGCACAACCATTTGAACTCCAAAAAATGTCAAAAATATCCCACATGACCATCACATCTTGTGCTCTCTGAGCCATAGTACTAGTTTTCTTATTCCCCCTCCTATGCTGTTAGGACCTACTTCGGCTTATTGCCATGTATCTGTAGATCCCTCCTCAGAAACACTGTCCACTATGATCTAAAATGGGCCCTGAGCATCCCCACCATGTTTTCATTATCATAACCCTGGTACACCTATTTCCCATACCCTACAAGGTATTAATGTTAGATCATATACCTCTGCTCTTGCAACCTGTCTAGCATGAAGACATTAGTAGGTTGGAAACAATCGTATCACTATTGGTTCCAATTTTTGAAACTGTTATTATATTCCCTCTATCATGTGTCTCTCCACCCAATACTTCATGCTATCAAAACATCCATCCTATGGGCCCCTAGCTAGGTTATTTTTTGTCTTATTTTATTGATGATCCTCTAGTGTTTCGTTTCAGTTTTTATTCTCCATAGTTCTATCATGGATTACACCCACATGTAGCAGTAAAAGTGACACTATTAGGCATTCATTGGTGGGTATATTTCATTTTATCTATTCCTTTTAGCATTCCTTGAGTACCCACTTTTAGTATCAGTGTTATGGGTTGTCTTTTTCTATTAACCACCCAATGTTTCTCTATTGTGACATGCAGTGATAAATTCCTGGGGCATATGTATACACCTAATTTTTCAATTTTCATATTTCATACCTATTACTAAAAATTTCCTTTGTGCAGATAAGGGTCACAGATGTATCTATTTCCTGAACGGGTTCCTTGGGGTGCCTACCAGGAATGGGGAATGGTTATTCATGTAACCATTATGGGTTAGAGACAATACACAAGGAGAGTGTCTTTATTTGGTATTTTCCTTAGTTTTCCTTACACTAGGTATCATTTTCCTCCTATGTCTCATGCATATCCTATTCATGAATTCTTTCTTTCATTCCACCATTTTTCATCTAATTTCATAATTCAGGACACATTATTCTTACATTTTATGACACATTACTTCATTTTTGCATCCTTGGCTGACCCAATAACCCATGGGAAATTTTTTTAGTGTTATATATTCTCATGTCTAACACCTTCTATGGGAAATGGATTCCTATATATACCTCCATCTCATTTGACAACCAAAAGTAATAGGAATCTAATACATTCAAACTTCCACTTTCTCTACTCTTTTGTGCCATCTTGACATTTGCTCACTTTGCTTTTGGTTCATCTTTAATTTTTCTTGTATTTAATTGGACACTCTTATTATTGCATGATTTCTTGCACTATTGGGTCATCATATAATGAGTCTATACTAGGAATGGTCTTCCCCTACTCCACATAATATTGATTCTCTCTTTGTGTGTTGCTTTTATGTCAAGATACATGCATCACTGACCACCCTACTGGTATATGGGAGTTCTCTAACCATTCTTTGTAATCTTTCATAGATTAGTTACTCTCCTCTTATTAATTGTGATATTTTATTTTATTATTATGCATGATTGATGCTAGCTAGCTTAGTACTCTTATCAAATACCAACTCCTTAGTGACTTTCATTTCAGTTATTGAATGTAAACTAACTATACAATATAAAATTTACCTATTTTGTTAATTATGTGGTTTGGTGTGCTTCATCTATGTTACCTATCCCTTTATTCCTTAAACCCCTTTAAAAATGGTTGGAGTGAATTTTATCCTTCTAATACATGGCTCTATGGCCTTTGTATGCTTGTAAATAGAGAAAGTTGGACTCTTTTACCTAATTTATTGCTTCATACCTATATTAGGGGCTTATCTAATTCATGTTCCACTTATTTAGGATTATTTTGGAGAGCCTTGAGTAATTTTTCAATGATATTTATAATATTATCTTGTAAGAGTATTGAGTGAGGTATAAATTGATATTCAATTGCTTATGTAGCCTTCTATAGGTGAAATATTCTAATGATGTTGGCCCTAAGAAAATGAAACAACATAAAAAAATATTAAAATTTAAAATAAACTCAAAGAATGTGAAATATTATGACCTTACAAATCATCGATGACCATATTTCACATCTTGACCAAACAATATGGTTTAGGAAATGAGAAGGATGATGCAAATAAAAGCATTATAGCATGACGCATAGGGCTAGTGAACTATTTTTATTAAATAATATTTTCTAAATTAACAATGGAGAAAATTGTAATGATGAGAAACTTAGAAAATAGCTAGAGAGATATAGTGATTTGTTTCCAAATGTGATAATTTTTCTTAGCAAGGGATCGTAGTCAAAATTGGATTTGAAAAAGGATAAGATACCAAATTTTACTGTCTACAACAATACTATCTATGCTAATCATATGGAATCAACCCCTAAAAATTTATTCTACCATATTTCATTGGAGATGCACAATGTAAGGCATCGGTCATGCTACCCGATGGTTTCAACCATACTAGGACATAAGACACCATTGGCTACCTAGTAACATTATTTTCCTACTATGGCCAATTTCATCTAATTGAATGTCACACACCCTTTTTTCATTTAAATTCAAAAATCAACCCTAATGAAACTCAAAATTTAAAAAAAAAAAAAAAACCCAGCAACATGTGGACCTAATATAAATTTTAACTCAAGTTGGGGAAAATATTTCTAACTGAATATCCCCTTAGACGTAATTTTACACTTTTCTTTGACCTATAATTTCCCAATTTAAAACTAATCCTACCTTTGTATTTTTTATGGCATGCCCTCCTTGGTTGCTACCTTATCCATCTATATCACATACTCATATCTTTTCCATCATCTCTCTTTTCTTCTAATGAAAAAAATAAATTCTCTCAAATTATCAAATCAATAATCACAAATTTTTAAAAGAGTAGCTTGATTTTATTTTAATACAATTCCATTTTGAAAGTTAAAACTCCTCTTGCAATGTTTGGATTTATTTACAATTTGATATTGTTAAAATTGTAACTCTAATTTCAATTTCGAAAGAAGATTCAAGATATTATTCTTAAAGTGAATCCAATGGTATTATTGTCATGTAAAATTTCTAGCATATAAAATTGAAAATTTTGGCCATGATAACTAATCCTACCCTTTGAAAACCTATATCCTGGTCATTGTGAACCCTTCCTCTAGCCATCCTATCATCTCATGCAGCCCATCTAGGTATGTTTTATCCTCATTCCAGTTAAGAGGAAGGTGATAACATGGTTTTCAAGTGTGGTTAATGTGTAGAGGGGATGAATATACGTTTGTATCATGATAATACTAAGCTTAGAGATGTAATAGTGTTCTTTAAAGAACTAAATTGGCTATTTTTAACAGTATTACAACATATGGACTTCCATCGGAAGATGGTAGGGAATAATTAAACCATATAAAAAAATTTCAAGAGATAAATGAAGGCATCTGAGGTATTTTAGGGTAAATATGTCAAGATAATTGATGTCATGAACAAGTTAAGTGAAACAGGATCATTTTGGGCACAGGGAATGGAGGCTCTAACAAAGAAAGTCAATTTTTTTTGGAGATTATAGGAGTTTCAAGGAGTTTTAATCTCTTAAAATACTAAATGGAAATATATTTTAATCCTCCATATGATAATAACATAAATTTTTGTCTAAGTCTTCAATATCTCTTGTGATATCTCAAGTCACTACTATTGTTCCTTCGTGTTGAAAGGGTGAATGGTGTAAAAATTAAATTTATATGTAGAATTTTCTCCTAATAATTTATTGGATTATCTAAATAGGTTATTTGGAGTCAAAATAATATAATGTTTTACCCCAAAACACCATTCCATGCCCCTAGTACTGAAAACACACTCCTGGGGCTGAAAACATACTCCTAGTGTCCTAAAATGCACTTGGTGGGTGACATCAACATTCCAAAAAACTTGGGAATAATTTTCAATTTTGGTGTCCCATTGGATTGTACTTGAGGTTTAATGGGGACATGGGGGATACAAATTTCGCTCCCCTTATGGATGTTATGTTTTCATAACTTAAAACTTGTGACTTGAGTGGTTAAGTGAGCATAATGCAAAAATAGACCACTTTATCATGATGAAGACCCTCTTGGAGACATTTTTGAGCATTTTTTGCCCCCTTGGATTTTCCTTGAGGTGTAAAAGGTACAGTGGGGGACAAAATAATATCTCTCTCGCATGAGCCTTCTCTCTCAACAACTTTCCCAACACCAATTTTACACCTAGGAAGTGTTACAACTTGCTGATGTTTAGTCAACTAGAATTTGCCCCCCACATGATATGAATACCCATGGAACATGTTGGCACACCACTCATCCTTCCCCTGAGCACTCACCATGAAGGTGCACAAAGGACACTAGGGACACCTCTTTAGGGTCCTGTTATCTCAAGGATCCCCCAGACATGATGAAGGGAGACCACAGTATAGATTCATAACTAATCCATCATTCTATAATGCATGCTGACCCTCAAATCATATGAAAGAACAAGGTTAAATAGTAATCATGATTGAATTAATAAGATGCACTACTCAACTACACATAGAATGACACTTATATTCAGCCAATATCTTCCCTATTTATTAGGGTGAAAATAAACATCAACCCTCCTTATAGTATTGTCTTAAGCCTATTTTAGTCCAACGTGCAGTGATGGATCTGATACAAGTGAGATTCAATCATATGCATATACGAACACTTCACACTCATTTATATTATATTGTTACACATACATCCTCACACATCTCATACATCACTTCTACTATGTACCTAAAATACATATATATATGGTGGGGGACTTTCCCTTCACCACTTATCTATTCTAGAAATAGGCCGCAGTCCTATTGATATCTCCCACACCGCTTGTCTACAAGCATAACCACACATGCATAGTGTGATATCTATAGTCCTCTTGTAGTTAACTGCACAGTGTCAATTCTATTCTCAAGCTCATCTCCATGCAATGTTGTTCGATTCACTATCTCCAAAGGATAGACAATGCATTGGCACTGCACATCCCTGCATTATTGGTGTGTTCCACATGCCACCTTCTAAAAATAGGTTTTCATGCTCAAAATCAGCTCCAAAGTCCTGGAGCAAGTTGAACTTGCCTTCTGCGCATGGGTCCTTCTTGTCCTTCCGCACCACTCTAGTTCTAGGCCTTCTTATCACCGTATAGACTACCTTGTGTGATCTTATGACATATATTAATCCTTCCTATCAACCACATTTTTTGCACACTCACTAAAGCTCCTATGGCCCCCCTCATGTGATTAAGAACCATGGTGCATTTCTCCTTCACCCATCAGTTGTCCCCTCACATTTTCCCTAAGGTAAGCAAATGGTAACTATGATGGGACTTATCAAAATAAGTGCTACTCACTCTCTCATAGTAAGCTCTCAGTACACATGGTCAAAACCATAATACAACCTCATGTGCTGATATCTAGCTCTTGTGATCTAACTCAAATGAAACCACAAGGTAAAACTTGTCCAAATACAGTGCAAAGCACATTTTTGTGTCCCTTGACAGTACTCATGATTTCACCCTTTATCCCTCTTTCCCCCTATTTTTAGGGTGCAATTCCACATCAACCCTCATTTGGACCTGAGTTTAAGCATTTTGTTATGAGTCAAACTTGAGAAATAAGGTGTGCAAGTGAGCGTCATGAAAATGATTCCATATATCAAACACTTCACCATTTTTTTATGTTTTAAAGATGTGAATTTTTCCTCCAAGAATCTCACTCTCTTTTCTATCTACTGTTGTTGAAAATATGTTATAGGCCTTGTGTGCTAAAAATGGAAGGTTACTCATATATCCCATATCAGTGTAAGTCTTGCAGAATTATTTCTAAACACTCATTCAATGAATTGGAGTATGTCCACATATCACAGTAGAAGGAATTTGTAATCATAGTGTTCCAACTCAAGAGGAGGTTAAAATAAATAAAATTCATTTATGGAGCATTCACTCAAGATATATAGGAAGCAAGTTCTTCATCAACAAAATATTGCCCGTATCTAGATTTTTCTCTCTCTCCCATTCCCTCTCTCTCTCTAACATTCTATTTCTCCATTAGGAATTTAACTTTTCACTCTTTCATCTTATTCACTTAAGTGAATTAATTCTATATTGTAAAAGTCTATTTTAAAAAATAACAAAAGGACTTATCTTCATTCCTATGGAATGTGAAAAGTCACAAGTGGTGGTAAGATGAAATCTCAGATGGGGGGAGAGGAAGAGAAATCTTATAAGATATATATTAATATTTCTTATCTATTCCAAAGGTTTATAAATTTTTTATTTTTGTAAGTTTTTATATTTCACTACTACTGCAAGCAATTAAATCCATATTTCCTCTATCCCCTTGTTTATATTCGTCTATCCTCTCTACTTTTAAATTTTCAAGAATTGTAATATTGTAAAACCAAGAAGGAAATTTATGTCCTTGATTAATTAATCTATATAAATTTGTATTTCTTCTTTATTAGTCTTGTTGTTTCTTACATTGTTTCTTTCTTCCATTGAATTTGGACCTACTCTAGTTACTATTGGTGATAATATTTTAGTGGCTACTCATAACATTAACCCTCTCTCCTTGTTTCTCCTACTCCTTTTATCTCTCTTCAAATAAAATTCCTCCCTTGTACATCAGACAATAAATTTTCCATAGGTTTATTAGAGAATTCATGTGCGATCATTTTCCTAATAGTCACCAAAAGTTTTAGTTAGTTTACATTAAATAATTGGAGCTTCCCCATACCCAAGACCGAGTGAGCCCCATGACTGTTGGTGAAAACTAATAATTTGTGCTGTAACAAATTATTTCACCAATAGTTTTTAGCAACTCTGCTGGGGAAAATTTTCCCTTTGTGAGCTCTTAAAATATCTCTAGAAAAAAGATACATATTCTAAAATTCCAGCAAAATAAAAAAACTAAAAAATATCTAAAAAATCACATCTGAATGTTCAAAATCCATGTTATAATCCTATTGAGAAAAATGCAATTTTCTTATTTCATTCCTTTCTAATGCTCTGAGAATAACTGACAGAAAGAGGATTCAGTAAATAAAATCAAACATGTGGAATCGTAGTCTTTCATAATCTTATATTTTAGCCACAAGAACAAGAAGATTTCATACTTTCTCTCATACAAATACTAAGAAAAGTTCCTAAAAATCAACTTAAAGATCTCATTAGAGAATCAGTTGTAGAACCATTAGATATCATCTCACCAGAACAATAAGAAGAAGAAGAAATGGCTTCACATTTACCTTGGGGTCAAAACACCAGTCTATTAGCATTGGATCCTCCACTACATGAATTACAAAAAGTATGACAAAATAAATTTCACAACTTCTATGGAGATGGAAAGAAACATCCAAATGATCATGTCATAGATTTTATTACAACATATGGTGTTCTTAGAGTGAAACATGAAGACTTTTCTATGTATTTATTCATGGAGTCATTGTATGATGATGTAGTAGAATGGTTTTACTATTTACCACCTCATTTAATCACTGACTAGGATGACATGAAAACCATGTTTGAATAAATATTCAAGATGGTGGAATATTTCCATGCTCCCCTTAGTGCAAATGAAGAAAGAACCACATGATCCCATGAGATAATTTTTGGAAAAATTCAATAAGTTGATGAATAATATTCCTAGTGGTTCTTGTCCTACTATATATAATCAAAATATTCTCTTCATAAACGATTAGTTTCTTGAAATTGGTTTCATATTGTGGAGATGCCAACTAAACACTTTGGATAGTACTCAAGAACTTTCCATTCAAGTGAAATATTACCTTATCATGTCAAGGAAGATCAAGAATTATTCAATGAAGAATAAGGTCAAAATTTTCAAATATGAAATGGCTGATCCATTGCTACAAAAAATGGTCAATGACTTGACTTCATTGAAGAAGGAAATTTCTCAACATGACTTGCATTAAAATAATAATAGGAATCAAATTTTGAGAGCACCCTAAACGATTTCCTTGGAGGCTCCACAGGTTAATGCAGTATGTGGAACCTATGAAGATGAAGGAGATGGTTTTTTAGAATCCAAATTAGAAAGATAAGAATAATATGGATATGTAAAAATTGGGTACTTTTACTAATCAACTAATAAATATTTTTAAGAATCCGTGGATATCTACTCTTTTGCAATGTTAACCCACTCACAAATAGAGAGAGAATACTCTTCTTCCACTTCCCAAACAAAGCATATGAATCCTCAAATGGTGAATCTATGAAAAAATAAAAAATGAGGATCATCAGTGTCCACTTCTATGGGGTCATCCAAGAAGAAACCTGAGAATAGCTTGATTAATACTCCATATGACTCTTTAACTAAGTCTCTTTCATCTCCTTTTGTCAAATTATTTTTTGCTTCTATTGATATCAAGAATTAAAATATTATTATTATCAAGGCTTCCATAATTCATGATGTTCCTACCACTTCTTCACCTTTTAACATCATTCACTATTTTAAGAAATAAAAAAATCATATTGCTGAATTTGATTATTTGAGAACTCACCCCAAGCAATTTGATACACTTGTCTAGTTTATCAAATAAATTAGTGTGAATACATGTTCTGAAAATTCCAACATCAAATAACCACTTCCCACTCCTCATACCACTCCTTCTCATAAATTTTTTTCTTCCACATCCTCTACTTCTGGGAAGCTAAAGCCTTTCTATCTTTCTTTTATAGTTAATGGGTATGAAATGAATAATTTCATTATTGACTTTGGCACCTCTGAAAATTTAATGACCATAAAATTTACTAAATATCTTGGTCTCTGTCACACTACGACTACGGAAAATTGTTACTCCATGGAAACCAAATAAGTACATCTCTTTGGACAAGTGAAGGATTCTTAAGTTTCATTTTTATATTTTCCTAACAAGAAGATCAAAATGAAAATATTGGTGGTAGACATGCCAGACTCATATGGTATTTTGTTAAGCCATGAAATCTATTAGGATGTTAGTATATATATACATATGGATTAGTCATATGCCACCATACATGTTAATGGAAAAATAAAACAATATTCTTCCTATAAGGAAAATGAAATACATGATTCAAAATTTAGATGACCCAATGGTGGACACACTTTTTCAAGATTCAAGGTATGGAAAATGTTTCATAACTTCATAATAAAATGCAAAGCATCCCATGTTTATGGAAAATCACCTAGGTGTGGTGGACCCAGTTGAGAAATATCATTATGATTTAATGGATTATGAATTTGAAAGTGGATTTTTATTGTTGGATATGGATGAAATTTCTCTATTTGGTGGTGATGAAGACTTCAGATAGCTTGACATAAAACAAATAAATCTTGATATAATGAACAATGTGGATCATAAATAAGAAGTGAAATTAAATTAACTCTTAGCGGGTGAATTGTAACATCCCAAATTTTGGGACTGTGTATTAATAATGAATCTGTTTTGGTTATTTCTTCTTTATTGTGGTTTTTTTTCATCATTCACTTATCAAGGTATGAGTGTAATGCACAAAGGAATGGACATTAGTCCATATAATCATATGGGTATCATCATAGGTACATGAACATATATACTTATGTATATACACTAGTGTACTTATGTGCATACACATGTGTGTATACTCACAAGTTCCTACTCTTCCATGAGTTAGCACTCACCTTTGGATTAGGTGATGGTGTTTTGGTAGTTTGGGTGATATTAGAGTGTGGTTGGTGTAATATTATTCTATGTGCTTGACTTAAAGCATTTGTGAATTATATTTACTTGGAAATAAAGTTCTTCAGTGCTCACTTGGTAATGTGACTTGGAATTTATTTGGTGGCATTAGGCTCGTGAGTATCTTGGCATTAATTTTTAGTCTTAAATCATTCCTTATGGAATGTGGCATATAATTTTTATTTAAAAATTATACTTAAGCTAAGAGGTGGAATTTTGGAGTCTTAATAATAATTTAATGGATTTTGAAATCCTTGACAAAAATGGGAATTAGGTTTTTTATTTTAGCCATTTGGCATGGCATGAAGGAGAGAAGGAATGGGAGGGGAAACTCTGCCAAAATTCTATAAGGATTTTCTGGAGGTTTTTTACAAAAATCCTTGCTGATTTTTGGGCCTCCATTATGGGATTCCACCTTTTATGGTGTATCCATTTTAGTGGAGAATTTTTCTGGAAAATAAATAAGGTTTTGGGGTTTCATTCCAAGTTGTGTGGAGCTAAGAAGTTGGAGAAAATAATAGAGGAGGAAAAGTGCAAAGTGTTTTTTTATTCTTTCAATTAAAATTTCTGAGAAAAGGGTTTCTAATTTTTATCCTATGTATTATAATATGGATGAATGCATATTTCATATTTTTCCTTTTATGGGTAATGAGAAATCTGGGTATTAAGATTTATGATTTTTCCCTTTATGTGTATTGAGAAATTTAGTTTTATAATTCTAAGTATTTAGATTTATAACTGTTCCATTATGAGTGTATGAGATTTCATTGTATTCCCTTATTAGATACTTGGAATTATTTATTCTATTCACTTGGGTATTTAGGAGATAAATTTTGACATTTTTAGGTTGTTGTGTTTTGGTTGCATTCTTTGCTGAAATTTAGCTATGAGTTCGTTGTGTGTTTGGTTGGGTTATTTATTGTAGTTTAGTTATAAGTTCATTGTGTTTTTGGATGGGTTTTTTGTTGTGTTTTTGGTTGTAAGTTTTTTGCATTTTTGGATGGGTTTATTACTACAGTTTTGGGTGTAAGTTAATTTTTATTTGGTTGGGTTATTTGTTGTTTTTTGGCTGGGTTCTTTGTTGGATCTTCGCTATAAGTTTGTTGTGTTTGGTGTGAAATTTTTGGTTGTAATTTTGATGTGTTTTGGTTTCAATTTTGTTAGGTTGTGACATTTAAACAAATAATTGGAGTTTGAAATCTTATTGGAAAATTTAATATGAGCACATGTTGAGCCTTTTTTTCAAAAAAATCATATGCAACATTTTTTTTGGCATATATATATATATGAATATGGAATGTGAAATTTTGTCAAATAGTTCACATGTAACCTCTTGTACAACATGTTTCTATGAGGATGGGTTATGAAATTTTAACAAACAGTTTGTGTGCAATCTCTTAATTGGCATATTCAAAATGAATATGTGTTGAAACATTTTGGCAAATAGTTGGTGTGTAATATTTTAATTGGTATAAATACATGAGTATGCATTGTAGTTTTTTTTCAAATAGTTTACGTGAATCCTTTTGTTGGGTATATATATGAAATACATTTTTATGAATTTTATCATATAGATGACATACATTCTTTTGGATTATATAGGATTTTCATTCTATGAAATGTTGTCAAACAGTTGGCAAGCATGCTTTAAATTATATTTGAAGTTCATATTATGATATTTTTTCATATGGTTGGCATGCATTCTTTTGGTATAATGATTATGTTGGGAATTTTGAAAAATATGTTAAGTTGCTGATTTATTTTGGCACGTTATTCATTTTCTATCTTGTGAATTGAAGTTCATGTTGAAGTTTTTTCAATTGGTTAGTATGGTTTCTCCTTTTTACATGGAGACTATCAACCAAGGCCATGATGGATGAAGGGGAGGAGCTAGAAGAGGTACATGTAGATAAGTTGGTGGAAACATCAACCCTATTCCTAACCCCACTAAATAATTACTAAATGAAATTCTTATGACTATCAACACTTTGTAATATAGATTGATAGCTTACGAGAGGAACCTAGAGAAAAATAGTGGCCTAGGAGGTAATCAAGTAAGACATGACCAACATGAGGTAAACTTGGAAGAATTAAATAAATCAGTTGCATGCTCATGAAGAGGTATCCCTAGGGAATACAGGAATAGAGAATTTCCTCAAGGAATTGAGGAAAGTTCATATTTATAGATTCAAATGGTTATCCACTAATTCAGGTGATAAATTTTAGGCTTGGTTGTTTAACTTACAACAATAATTTGGGTTGTATGATTACAACTCTAACACCAAGGTCAGTATTGTAGTTTATCACCTCGAAGAAATTTTTTTCTATGGTGGGATCATTTGAATAAATTGAAGGGTTATGTAGACTTCACCCTTACTTGGGAAATTTTTGAGAAGAAATTCAAAACTAGATATGTCTCATCCAATCACTAAGAAAGGAAGTAAACTGAGTTTCATAGTTTGAAACAAAATAACATTACTATAGTTGAGTATGAAGCTTAGTTTTTAGATCTTATCCAACATGTGGATCATATGAAGAAGAAGACTCAAAGGTAACCAAGTTCAAAATGGGTTTTAAGGAGGCTATCAAGAAATATGTAAACATGGTCAACCCTAAGAGTCTTTCGCAAGTGGTTAGTGCAGCCTACATGACTGAAGAAAAAAAACAGTCTCAACTAAGATACACTAGGAAATGGAAGAGAATACAAAAAATAACAAGAAGACCGATATTCCCTCTTCAAGACCTTACTAAAAACTTGAGTTTAAAAGTACTTATTTTAATGGTAAGAAGATTAATAGAAATTTTTAAGGGAACAATAACCTAGGAGGGCCAAGGCCTCATAATAAATAATAGTAAAATAATTAACAAACTGGTTATAATAGATACACACCTACTACATGAGCCAACAATGTTCCGGTGGAATAAAATAACCTCAATAAGGTTTCAACAAGGTTGTTGGACATGTGGTAAGAACCAATATTAAAGAGAATAACCAAAATTCCTTTTAAGCAAGGAAACAATCCACCAAGTATATGTTGTGGTAGATAACCACTAAGATGAGCATTAAACAACCCCTATTAAGGTCAGAGGTAAAAATTTTATGATGAAATTTTTGTACTATTTGATTTTGGATCATCTTATCACTTTATGTTTCCTAGAATAATGCAAAAGATAAATTTGAAAATTATTCCTATGAAAGAAAAATGGAAAGTAAAATTTGGAACTGGTAAGAAAGTACAAATTTATGAATATCTAGATCAAATAGAACTTGATCTAGGAATGTTTAAAACTGGATTAAATATGCATGTTTTACCTTTGGTATCTTATGATCTCATTATTGACATGGATTGGCTATAAGACCATAAATCTCAGATTGATTTTTTTGATAAAATAATACATTGTTTTGATGATTTTGTATTTGAACAAGTTTTGTTTGGTATTAAAAATAACAAGTTTTTACCCACTCTTTCTATCCTACTGTTAAAAAGAGTAGTCTGTAAGGGATCCCTCTTATTTTCCTTACACATGGAAGAGTTTCCTAAGCTAAAGGAACCTAGTTTGCATGATTGTTGGACCCTTAATATTGGCTAAGTACCAAGAGGTATGTGCACATGATGAGTAAATAGAAGGGGAAAAGTGCATAGGAAAAGGGTTTAAGTGAAACCAAGGCACACATGGGAGCTAGAACAAGGGTTTAAAGGACTTAGCCATATTTGGAATCATGGACTCACTGGAGGAACAATGTGAGAACTTGAATAGGCATGATAAGTGGATAAGGTACCAGCCTAGAACTTTGGAGGCCAAGAAAAGGATATTCCATACAGGGAATATTCCTGGAGGAATCACTATAGTTAGTGGAAGGTTTTACAAAGAGGATAAGAATTTTACTATGGAGGACCACATTGACACTTGACACATGATCTGATAATAAGAGAAGTCGTGGAGGTAGATTCTGATATTATTTAAAGGAATTATTGGGACCAAAACATGAGAGGGAGTAGGCAGTGCAAAGGTGCTAGAGGGTACGTGAGTGCTAAGAGAAAAAGGAGGGTAACAAGGTGTTGTAGAGATGTTAGGTAATGCTAAGGGCTTGGAACTCATGATGTTATGGTTTATAGTTCTTAATTTTAGATGGTTTTAAAGGATATCATCAAGCATATGTATGGGTGTTGGGGTTTGTAAAAATGGTTATAATGCAGAAAACATAGTTAGGATCTTTGATCAGATTAGTTTTGAGGGGTTAGGTCTCTGTCATTTGATGTATATGGTCTGAGATGACCCTTTTGAATGTAGTGTGGCTACTAGAAACTCTTTTAAATCAATGTACATGGATATATTCTGTAAATCTTGTTTATGGGTGTAAACACTCATGTTATTTGGCTTATCATGACTTAGATTTGGTTCTGCTTGCTTCATACAATGTTTATTTAACTTTTGTGATGCATTGATGTGTATATCTGTTAGTTATATCTTCTTCATTTTAAGTAGATGCAAGTACTTATGTTTCTACAAATAATTCTCCATTAATGGTGGAACTCTCTTACAAAGCTCACATAAAGGAGGGGTTTAGCACCCACACACCTTGGGTGAGTGTGCAGCATATGCTAGGTGATAGGTCAACATGTTTAGGGTTAGAAAGAGGTATTAAGGGAAGAAACAATGACTACATCTTGGTCCCATTGTTAGGACCTATTTTGAAGCTATTGTGATAGAAATGTTTAATGATAGAGTGCTTGACCTTGGATAGTATCAAAGAATGGCTCAAAAACATGGAGGATGAGTTTTCTGAAATATTTATCACTAGACCTAAGTTTGATGCACATAAATGGCTAGAGGATCACTTGTATCATGAGTTATATGAGACCTTCTTATGTTGTTTCCCAGTAGAGTTATATGAATGTCTCAACATATTCATCAAGGACAACTTGGTACTATATACCTCGTGTTTGGACCTAGGAGAAATATTAACAATTGTATGATGTCGATCTAACCTAGAACCATGTTGTTAATCACTGGTGGAGTAGAGTGTTGACTAGTTATACCTTGGAATATGTTATTTCTACGTATTTTTTCCTAGAGATTGTTGAGTTTGAATTCTTTAGGTATCCTAGAGGATCATTCTTGTGTGTTATTCTACTAGAAGTCAAGATCCTGGTCATTCCTTTGAGTTTAGAATCCTTTCCCATGGTTGGCTAAACTCCTGCTAGGCGCAGGTTCTAGAAGCTAGTGTGGTGGAGGATGTCAGACCTTGTGTAGGAAATGGAGAGAGAGGATAGGTGGCTCAAGTATAATGAATCTCGGGAGAGGGAGTTTGTAATTTAGTGTGAAGCTACTGGAGTGATGGATTTATAGAGGTAGACATGGTGGGAAGGATTTGAAGTTTGAGCAGAGGACATGGAGCCTGAGAAGTCTGAGCTACCCCATATTGGAAAGCGCAGAAGAGAAACCCCTCGGCTTACAAAGATAGGTCATCATATGAAGAAAGGAGGAGATCCATAGGTGCACATCTTAACACACATGGTAACCAAAACCTTGTACTTAGTTTTCTAGTTCCTGAGATAAGTTTTGATAATCCATTTGGTATCGGTATTTGTAGTCAAGCGAAACTTAGGAGGTATACGTTTTCATTCGGTACATATATGGCTACACATTCATTTCCTATGTTTGGAGGTATTTTGTCTGCACAAAATTTGTTCAAGATGTGGGATCACAAGGTTTTAGTATTGTGTTTGGAAGCGACATGGGAAACACCTTTGTGAGTGGTTCGATATCACATAATTTCATCACACAGTTTAGAACGATGGTGGGATCACGGGATGAAATTACTTTAGGAGCCTTACCTATGATGGGAGGAGGATCTAGTGGATCTAGATGAATTGGCACTAGTGGATCTAGTGGGTCCGGTGGTGGAGGCAACACCGGAGGGAATCAAATTCCAGGATCTGGTGGACAAGGTTCACAACACCATCAATAGATGTTTTATAAGATGTCACTCCATTTACCTAATTACAAGGGTGTTAAGGATGTCACGGAACATGTACACAAGTGTGAGTTACTATGGCATGAGAATGGATTCACTACCCTAGAGTGGAAGGAAAATCTATTTACAACCACGTTACAAGGATGTGCGTATAGCTGGTACAGGAAGTATGACCCACGCTAGACAGAGATGGATTACATTACGTTGGATAATGAATTTTTGGAAAAGTTCCACATACCTAATTTTAAATAGAAAAGTATAAACCTGTTGAAGGAGATTCACCAAGGAATGGTGAAGAGTTTGTGGGAGTATGACACACATTTCAGGACTCTCCTATCCAAGTTTTCTTATGACATTCACCCTTCACAACATGCTTAGTGGTTTGTCAGAGGACTAATCACACCGTTCAGGAGGGCACTTTCACATAACAATTTCATATATCCACACAAGTCCTTGGAGGATTCCTTGCGTGTTGAGGTAGTAGGAAGTGTTGATATAGGAGTTAGTCTGTTCCTAAAATCCCAAATTGTTGTAATGGAAAAGAATCTTGAGAAATTGTCTTTTAACTTGGCTCATGAGACTCACAATGGGCTATAGTGTATGGATTATGAGGTAGAAGGGAATACAAAGGAAAATTTTCCTTAGAGATCGATATGCATGATGATGGTAGACTGTGATATTTTCCATGGAGATCATGATATAAATAGGTGTCTACTATTGTAGCATGTGATCCATAAGAATGTGTCTTGTTATTGTAAAATTTACACCTATACTACTCATGAAACCAAGGGTTGTATATTGATTGACCAAATACATGATGTCATTGATACTAGTGCACATCAGACCAGCGTTTCCAGTAGCTCCAACGATGATGGTTGTAATTATGAAGGGCGCATGGATGGAGGAGGTTGCGATAGAGGATTTCAAGGATGATTTAGAGGTCATGGTAATTGTGGGGATGGAAGGAGTTAATTCCCTCATGTAACATGCTATAATTTTGGATCTACATAAAATTACAAGTGCTAGTGTCCTATTTTTTTTACAAAGCTCTTGGTGTGAGAAAAATCACAAGTATGAGGAATGCCAAATATTGTTTAAACACGTGATCTAGAAGAAACAAAAGGATAAGGGAAGTAGGATGGTGATCGTAAAGCATGTTGATCAATAGTGGATGCCAAGGGTGGCATGTGAGTCAAAATTATAACATGTCCTAGTGACCACACGGGCTAAGGATGCATGCGTAAGCGAGATTCTGAAGGAAAGGAATATCATTACAAAAGAAGAAGTGTTACATGGGAAGTATCCTGATCTAATGCATCAAAAGGAATTCTATCAAGAGACCATGGAAGTAATCAAAAGTCTTCAAGGATAAATTCATTGTATAACAGAACAATCTAGGAAGTTGGAGCTGAAGAAAAGTGTTGAGGTCTCTTAGGCAGATATAGATGATGTCATAGAGGTGTGAAAGATGTTGTGCCAAGAGAATATCATCCCTTTATTAGGATAATGGTTAAGAGATAAAGTACCAAGTGTTTGAGGAGAGCACAAGAGATAGGTCCTATATGATAACCTACCCCCTCATAGTATTGAATCCAAGAAGGGAAGCTCAAACGAGCATCAAGATTCCACATGTCTAGAGTTCCAAAAATTTTCATAGCCATTGAAAAGTCTTCAACTAGGCAGGATGGTGCCAGGTGTCGGCTTGATGCAAATATAAAATGGGAGCCCAAGGTAGATACTCAAACTCATGCCATCCCTCCACATAGAAAATGGTCAATAGAGGTCAAAAGATGGATAGGGAAGGCCTCAAAAAAGGCTAAGTATAAAAGTACTAGTGAGGACTACCACGTGTCCAAGTTGTGCATCTCTAAGGGTAGATCCAAAAGTGAAGGCTCAAACAAGTGCCATTTCAACACGTATCCCAAGGTTTGAAAAGGTCAGAGAAATTCCAAATACCTGTGGAGGCTTCCAAGTGTCAACTCAACACTCCTTCAAAGGAAAATCTTGATCGGGTTTTTAAGCAAGCACAAATCCTCCACGCGTCCAGTCTCAAAAAAGGGGACAAAGTCAGGTTGAATAGTCAATGTGTAGCGGTAGGCTGGTGGAGAGTACCAAGTGTCCAAACAGTGTTAAATCAAGGGCTGAATGAAGAGAGGGTTTTCAAACAAGTACTAGACCACTGCATGTCCCCGGTCAAGAAATATGACCCTGCCGAGAAAAGGACTTAGCTGAGAAACATAGAAATTAAGCAGGATGGCAGAGGAAACCACATGTCATCCCCACACTATTCCAAAATTAAAAAATAGAGGCCAACCTAAGACATCCACCAGCTAACCACGTGTCCCAACCTAAAAAAAGGGTCCCACTTCGAACTGGTTTTCCCATCCTTTTGTACAGACCCGATATAAAATTTAAAGGGGCATATCTTTCGACTCATGGCTCAAAATATTACAAATCAAACACTATTGGAAATATCTCAGCTTCATCCACACCATGAATAATTGAAACTTTAATTTTGGGGGGGTTAGGTGGGAGGAAAATGGAGAAACATCTTTAGGGCCATTATTGTAAGATTTATTTTTGCCCCAACAACTAGATTAGATTCGATCTGCTTTGCCATTTCCTCCTCCTTTGAGGCACCAAATAAGAAATTGATGCAATCAAGACAGATTTGGGGGTAGATTTTGTGAAAGGAATTAATAGTAGTGGTTGAGCTTTGACCTATTTTTCCTACTTCTCTCTCTTTCTCTCCTCTGTGTTGAATTTATAAAAGTAGGGTCGAAACTCATTGTAAAGGGTTGGACATTCTTCAAAATTTTTAGGCTCCCCTATCCTTTTGATAAAATGTTTCATGGAGCTCAGACCTTCCATTGAAATTGCAATACATTTTCTACCTTCTAGTCAGTTGTAATGCATTGTATCAATCTGTAGAGAAAAAAACACATTTGTGATCCTTTCTTGTCTCCTTTTCTCTCATCTGGTCTTTCATTATAAATATGGTTATTTGTGCTTGATTATTGTATGTATTTTTTTGGTTTGTGTCTATCAGCAAAACTAATGTTCATCATTCCTTCGATGCATCACCTTGTAGCTTAGTTTTGATTTCATGTATTCCTTTTATCCTAGTCTCCTTAGTAAAACTTAGATCAGTTTTAGGAATAGGTCCTCTGTAAGTTTCCACATATGCACCTAAGTAAGGGAATAGGAACCAACCTTTAAACTTGAGAGTTTTCCCATCTGCAAAGTGCCACACTTTGGGTAAAAACTCAATGTTATGTGAATCACACCAAATGACTCTGCCTTAGAAAAGCATATCTAACTACTCATTTGGGGGTGTTGTGATTTTACACTAACAGGTACCATGATCTTAAATGAGTTCACCACTCCTTGGGAGAAATGAAGATCAAGTTAAAGGAATGTGTGCACCTAATTCAGAAGAGATGTTATTGAATGAATCTAAATTTGTGCATAAAATTCATGGAGGAGATTCACAAGATGATATAATCAGGCATCATTGAAGCTATTGAGGAATCAAATTGGATAAGTCTGATGGTCATCAACATAAAGAAGGATGGGAGGATACATATTTTCATTGATTTCTTTCATTGGTCCTTTTCCAACCCCCTTCACTAAAGAGATCCTAGAAGGAGTAGCCGTGCGCAAGATCTATTCTTTCATAGATGGATTCTAAGGATATCATCAGGTTAGAATTGTAAAGGAGGACCAAGAAAAGACAACCTTCGTAACTAAATGGGGAATTTTTTCCTATATGGTCATGCCTTTTGGATGGAAGAATGCACCTGCTATATTTTTGTGCATTATGGTTCAAGAATTTCAGGACTTCATCCCTAGATTTATACAAGTCTACCTAGATGATTGGACAATATATGGATTGGTGAGGGACCATTGTGAAAATTTGATGCTGATTTTTGAGAGATGCCAGCAGTTGAGTATATCTCTCAACATTAAGAAATGTGTTTTCTCTACTCCATTTGGCACCATGTTGGGACATATCATATGTAAAGAAGGCTTACTGGTGGATCCTTCCAAATTTGTCATTATTGTGGGATTGGGGGAGACTACCAACCAGAGCGTGGTGCATGGATTCCTTGGGAATATGGGGTATTAGCATAAATTTATAAAGGGGTATGCCAACATCGTTGTGTCGTTGGAGGAGTTTTTAAAGCACAAAATTACATTTCATTAGGGAGAGCTGTAACAGATGGATTTTTACACATTAAATAATAGGCTTATCATCATGCCCATATTACATTTTACCTCTAGGGATAAACCATTCCATGTACATGTTGATGCTTCAGGGATGGTGATTGGAGAAATCTTAGGATAACCTGGAGATTGAATTTTTGACCATCCATTTTGCTTTGCTAGTACAAAGCTAACCCTAACATAATAGAATTATACTACCATGAAGTGCAAGGAATTATCAATGATCTATGCCCTACAAAAATTCAGGAAGTATTTTCTAGCATCAACTTTTATATTTTACATAGACCACATGGCATTAAATTACTTGGTGAACAAGCCCGTCTTGCAAGGGCACATATGCATGTGGTCCTATTTTTTCAACAGTTTGAGTTTACGGTTTTTGTAAAGATACGTACAAGTAATTTGGGGCTTGACCATTTATCAAGGATTGACTGAGGAAAGGAAGCATAGAGCATTGAGGATACAATAGGATATGCAAAAATATTTAGATTACAATGTGTGCCATTTGACTTGGAAGATATTGTTGTATTTTTCTAAATGGGTGTGGTGCCAGAGCGAATGAATACTTAGGAAAGGAAGCAGTTAGTCATACGTGTCTTGACTTATATATTAATTAGTGGATACTTATACAAGTTAGAGCATAATGATGTTTTATGTCAGTGCATTCTTTAGCATGAGTGCACTATAATCATAGAAGAGGCTCATGGTGGAATTGCAGGGGGAAACTCTATGGGGAATGCGACCACGCGCAACATCCTTCTAGCAGAATTTTTGTGGGAAATGGTTTTAAAATATTGTATCAATTATTGTAAGGTCTATGGCCACTGTTAGCACCTTGGTAAACCAGGGAAAAGAGATGTAATACCATTAAGACTGATTTTTAGTGCAAATTTGTTCAAGAAATGGGAAATTGACTTTGTAGGACCTTTTTTTCTAGCCGTGCAAAGGATAGGTTAAAGATATATCATTACATGCATAGATTACCTTTTAAGGTGGGTAGAAGTGGTGCCTATAAGGGATTGCATAGCAGAAATAATAGCTAGGTTCTTATGGGAAAATATAATCAGCAAGTATAGATGCCCGTCCATCTTAACAAGTGATAGGGGTACTCATTTCTTAAATGAGATAGTTAAAATTTTATTGGCAAAATCCATGGTGGCCCATCACAAGACTACCCCTTATCACCCAAAAGATAATGGGATTATTGATGCATTTAACCAAATTTTGAATCACACATTCACACGAATTTGTAATGTGGTAAGAAACAATTGGGATGACAAATATTTTATTTTGTTATGGTCATATTAGACTACTTATAAGAGACTGAAGAAGGCCACACCTTTATTGGTGTTTGGCATGGAAGTTCTTTTACCTATTGAATTCATGCTACCATCACTACATATCACACATACAGGAGGGTTAGTTGATGAAAAAGTTCTTGAGAAGAGGATTGAGTGTTAGGGATATTACTTGCTAGAGTCAAAAAATAGAAAAATCTAGGCAAAAGGCATGGCATGATAGACCCATCAAGAACAAGCGGTTTTAGATTGGGTTGAGTGTTCTCTTGTATGATTCTAAGTTTATGTGACATCATGGAAAATTCAAATTCCATTGGTTGGGCCCGTACATTGTATCCTATATACTTGATACAGGCTCTTTCTAGTTACAAGTGTTGGTTGAAACACGGTTTCTAGGACATTTCAATGGGAGTACGATAAAGCCCTACTATAAATAAGTCTTCTTTATGTTTGTAAATAAGGAAGTATTGTCAGTTAGCATAGAATTTTCTTAATGCAGTTTCCTTTCTTTTTGTTTCCCTTTCTCATTATTATTTTGGTTGGTGTTGTTTTGTTATGTATGCGTTTGTCTGCCGGTAGTAACTTATTATTTCAAAAGTTTTATATTATGCACATACATTTTTGTGTGAGGTGGAGTGATGTGAAAAGTGGTGGAAGCTATGGTTTTTGATGGTGTGGGTTGAAAAATAAAAAACACATGGATTGGAAGATCACGCGTAGAAGAGGTGAACATGAGGGAAGGATGGTGTCAAAAGGATCTATAAAAAAAATGTACAAGAATGAAAAGCACAAGAACAACATAAGGTAGGTGATGTCAAGAACCAGGATTATGACACAGAGGAAGAATGCCTTTGGCATTGTAAGTGCACACATAAGGATTTGTGGTCAGTAAGGTTTTTTGTGCGCGTGTAGGTTGCTGAAGATTTTTTAGTATCATTGAGCACAATGGAAAAGCGCTAAAGGTTGGAATTGGAAAAAGTCACCTTTATTGTGAAATAACGTTGGTAGGTGGCATGGAATTTATTGTAAAAAAAAAGAAAAAAGTTATAATTAGAAGATCAGGGTGCATTATTCTTTACCTTTTGTATTAATTTATCAAAGGTCTCTTGCGAACTAGGGCATCCTTGTGAAGAAGATTTGAGAAGATTTGTGAAGATTTGTGTGCATAGCTAGTTTGATAAGGAAACCAGAGTGGAAAGGAGTACATGGGCATAAGTGGTGAAGGTTGTGTGGAAATATCACATGGGTGTTATGCCATCTTGTGGAAAAGGGGTGTTTGTGGTCAGTGTTGCATAGCTAGGGCATGGAATTTGGAGGGATTTTTGTAGAGTGGATCCGTGAAGTTGAGAAGAGCTAGGACCAGGAGAGAGGAAGAAGGTTTAAGGATCCAACGAAGGAATGACACCTAGGAAAGTAGAAAATGTTTCATTAAAGAAGGGCAAGGGAAAAGGAAAATAGGTCATTCCTACCAATTTCAATGAAGAATGGTAGGTATAAATGCAGTACCTAGATGACGTATTACTTGGTAAGGAATGGGTGTCTCATATTAGAAATATGGCCATAAGTGATTACAACCATCAAACGAGCACCACCGAAAATGATATGACACTAGATTTGGTTCACCCTATAGAGAAGAGGACACTATATGGAATGTCTATCTATGACAAAAAAGTGAAGGTGAAAATAGAGAAGGTTGGGTTGTTACAAGTCTATGAGTTTCCCTATTTTGGCAAGGTTGAATGACTATACCAATGATTGATGCCATGTGTGTATGAAGAACACTTATATTTCATAGATGGAAGGTTGTGCATAACCCCCAGCTGATTTCTAAGCTCACCGACCTTATTCGTGAGGGATAATCATTAGACAGTGATTTGGAAGACAAAGAAGCCATTAAGAAGACTGTATAAGATTATGACTACAAGAAGGGTTAATGCTACTTTGACATATTAGAAATCACTAACCTTGTGATGAGGAAGGTCGTGCACTTGGTCAAAAATCTGAATGGGAAAGAGAGTTAGACACAAATCAACAAGGCCTGGTTGAATGTATGCCACAAGATCTCAGAGGGAACCATCTATAACCTCCCATCTTTTATTACAGAGGATATTCTAAATGCCACGCTTGATAGAGAGAAGATCATGTTTGGTAATGTCCTCCTCACCATTCTCCTTTTGAATATTGGAGTGCCCTATGGGCTGGATAAGTTTTTTTAGGAATACCCAGAGGAGAACCCCTCCCCCGCCAAGAGTTTTGAATAATATACTTGTGACACCATGATGACTGCTCATAAGGAAATCCTATAAAATTGGTATAAGTAGATGCAAGATGCATTCAAGGCTGAATGGAGAATACCTGAGAAGTTACCTTCATTAGTATAAGGAGAGGCTGAGTTCTCTATTTATTGACATTTGTATATCGATAGATTTACTTCTATATATGGCACTAAGAGTCCTTAGTGTAATATGCCTTTCTCCTTCATGACACAGTACTTCCAGGCCATGTTCAATCAATTCAAAGAGGTAAAGAAATGCATTTTTGATCTAAGTGTAGTAGATGAAGATTACCGCAAGTTACGCAGGAAGTTAATATACCCCAATAAGTGCATCTATGTGGAGAATTATGTCTCCCATGACATGCACATGTTGAATCCAGTAACATTTCCTATTGTAGGGAGTACAGTAGTGAGAGTGTATTTGTGCCTAATGCCTACGTATTAAAAAGTTGCTTATGTTGAAGATGATTTCTCCATTCTCGAGGAATCCACCATGAGGAAAAAGGCTATGACAAGGAAAAGAGAAAGAGAGGAGGCTCTTGAGAAAAAGGTGCTGAGTATGTAGAAAGTAAAGATAGTAGGGGCACAAGAGTCAGGTGTGGGCACAAGTACTTACGTCCATTGGAAGAAGTCTCCCATTAGAAAAGAATCACCATAGAAGGAAAACTTACTGGTAAAAGAAGAGTCACCCGAGAGAGAAGAAAAAGAGAAGTCCCTTGTATTAGAGTCACCAGTAAGGAAGAATCAAATGGTGAAAAAAGGGTTTGACTCAGAAGAAACAGAAAGCATGGAGGCCAACAAGGGTGATGCATACAATGAAGAATGTGGTGAGGCTCATAATCATCTTGTGTATGATGTACATGAGTCAGATGAAGAAGGAAATGAAGGTAGGGATGAATACGAGGAAGGATCTTATGACAAGGGGGGAGTGAGGAAGTAAAAATGAAAGATCAAAAGACACCGAGCCCAACTGAGGAGCATATGGATAACACTTTAGAGAGGGAGGTGGCAAGTATTATCTAACAGTTAGTGGAGAAATAAGTCGATAGAATCTCTGAAGAAGTGCTGAAGGAAATTGAGGAGAGCACAAGTTTAGGAAATGATTATGGGAGCATGGACGGAGACCCTAGTTGAATAGTAAGCTCCCCAACAACATTGCACACATGTGGGAAGGGAACAATAACAACACAAGAACATGTTATGACTTATATTAATGATCTAAGTAAGGTACTGCATGTGTACTTCCAAAGTATCATGCCCACCAACCAACTCCTCACTTTGTATTCTTTTGATGAAGATGGTGCATACACGTACATGAGAAAAATGCTATCTAGGTATTTTGAGTCCCACATTGATGAACCCAAGTTTGAGTTAAATCATGATGTAGTGATGAAGATACCAGAAACTAAGGGAATAAACCCTCTTATAAATTCCTAGCAACTATCAGATGAGAAATTTTTCAATGCGCTCAACAAAGTATAGGTGGAGGTGGAAGCAATATTCTTTATAGAAATGATAGAATAAGGGTCTTGAAGGAAGATCTTGAGAAAATAATGAGGATATCATTAAGAGGGACAAGGAGATAAAACACAAGGAATTGATTAGTGCGCAGTTAAGGCATGAACTAAGGGATGAAATGGAAAAGGTGTGAAAATTCAACAAGAAGATAGAGGACATTTCAGATGGCATTATCCTGAAACACCCAAACCTGGCCCTGCCTGAGCTGAAATACTAGTCAACCTTGCACTGCATAGGAGACTAGAACCACATCCTCAGCATGGAAAGGTGGCCACTAGCATTAGAATCAGCTAAATAGGTGTTGACACACCATAAGGAGGAATAAAATATGAATATTGGGAAGACATTGACTTGGTACTATGAGCTCCTTACCATGGTAAAGACCGACATGTAGATGGTCGAATTTGTGTATGAAAACTGCTCTAATAGAGACAGGGTAGCAAGCATATTAGTTGCTACACATGAGGTGGATCTAAAATAATTTTAGGAAAAGAACAAAGGAAATATGTCGAATCATGATAAGATCCTGTCTGGAGTTGAGAAGAAGTTAGAAGAAATCGAAACCTTGTGGGGTTTGATTAAGAATAGGCAAAAGGAACTATACCCCCAACTTGCTCATAGGATGGATGCACTAAGTGATCTTAGTAAGTAGCAGGGAAGAATTATAGATACATTGAAAGCTAAGAGTTATGAACTAAGTTTTGATGAAGTAAGCTCATTGGTGGGTGACCTACTTCAGTAGGTGTAGGGAGAAGCAGATTCTTGGGAGAATATTAAGGCATCCATGAGGAAGGATTTCCCACTCCTCATGTAGTAGTAGAATATTATTCCATTCTTGCATTATTTATTTATATTATTTCAATTCCACTATTCTTTATTTTTTGAAGGAGTAGAATGTTGCTAAGGACAAAGAATATGCATAGTGTGGGGTGATTTTGGACCCTGAGTATTGGGTAAGTACTCAGAGGTGTGCACACAATACTATTAAATAGAAGGGTTCTCAAGGAAAAGTACGTAGTTAAAGGGTTTAAGAGAAACCAAGGCGTGCACAGGAGGAAAAACAAGGGTTTAAAGGAATTATCCATATCTGGTATCAGGTAGTCACTTGAGGAAAAATGTGAGGACCTGACTAGGCATGAAAAGTGGATAAGGTACTAGCTTGGAACCTTGGAGGAAAAGAAAAGGATATTCCATGTAGGTAATATTCCCAGAGGCATCATTATATTTAGTGGAAGGTTTTGCAAAGAGGATAGGCATCAGCCTATAGAGGACCACATTGACACTTGTCACATGATCTTATCATAAGATAAGTCATGGCGGTGGATGTTGATCCTATTTATAGGAGTGCTTGGGACAGAAACAGGAGAGGTAGAAGGTAGTGTGAAGGTACTAGAGGGTACAAGAGTGCTAAGAGAAGGAGGGTAATGAGGTGCTGTGGAAATGTTAGGTAATGCTAAGGTATTGAAGCTCATGATGCTAGGGTTTAGATTTATTGATGTTATAGGGTTGTAAAGGATATCATTAAGCATATGTATGGTTGTTGGGGTCTATAAAAAGGTTTATAATGGGAAAATCATAGTTAGGATCCTTGATCATATTAGTTTTAAGGTGTTGGATCTCTTTCATTTGATGTATATGGTCTAAGATGACCCTTTTGAATGTAGTGTGGCTACTAGAAACTCTTTTAAATCATTATACTTGGATCTATTCTATAAATCTTTTTTATGGGTGTAAACCCTCATGTTATTTAGCTTATCATGGCTCATATCTCATTCCTTGTTCTTCATAAAATGTTTATTTACCTTTTTTGATGCATTGATGTGTAGATCTATTAGTTATATCTTCTGTCTTCCAAGTAGATGCATGTAATTTTGCTACTACAAATAATCCTCCATTAATTGTGGAACTCTCTTATAAAGATCACATAAAGGAGGGGCTCAACACCCACACACCTTGGGTGAGTTCCCACCATATGTTGGGTGATAAGATGACACGCTTGGGGTTAGAAATATGTATTGAGGGAAAAAACAATGACTACATATTCGTTCTATTGTCGGGACGTATTTTAAAACTATTGTGAGAGAAATGTTTAATGATGGAGTGCTTGACCTTTGATAGTGTTGAAGCGTGGCTCAAAAACATTGAGGATGAATTTTCTCAAATATTTATCAGTGGACCTAAGTTTGATGCACATAAATGGGTAGAGGATCACCTCTATCATGAGTTATATGAGACCTTATTTTTTTTGGGTGAACTTGTCTTGGAAGCATGCTTCAATGAGGAAAAATCATTGGAGGTTCAACTTGAGCACGCATACATGGAAAAGGAAAAAGGATAATTGATCTACATGATAGATGGTGAAGAGGTGGAAAATTTATATGTTAACCATACTGTTGATATGCGTGAGGTTATGGATAGTGCTGATGAGTGAGCATGTGCCTACCATGAACCCCTAAAAACCAATGAGGTTATCATTGGTTCAGATGCAGAACCTAAAGAAGCTAATATTGGATATTACTAGATAGAAAGGGAGGTTTCAAAGATTATTGATCTGTTGTGAAAATTTCAATATTTGTTTCCATGTGGGTGCCATGAGCTTAAAGGATTTCACCACTCCTTGGGAGAAATGAAGATCAAGTTAAAATAATGTGCACGCCTAATTTAGAAGAGATGTTACTGAATGAATCTAAATCTGTGCATCAAATTCAAGGAGGATATTGACAAGATGATCACATCAGACATCATTGAGGCTATTGATTAATCAAAGTGGATAATTCTAATGGTCATCAACATAAAGAAGGATGGGAGGATAAGGATTTGCATTGATTTGTGTCATTGATATTTTTCCAACCCCCTTCACTAAAGAGAACCTAGAAGAAGTAGCCGTGTGTGAGATCTATTCTTTCATGGATGGATTCTTAGGATATAATTAGGTTAGAATTGTAAAGGAGGACCAAGAAAAGATAACGTTTACAACTAAATGGGGAATGTTTTCCTATACGATCATGCCTTTTGGACTAAAGAATGTGACTGCTATGTTTTCACACATTATGCTTCAAACATTTCAGGACTTCATCCCTAAATTTCTACAAGTCTACCTTGATGACTGAACCATATATGGATTGGCAAGGGACCATTGTGACAATATGAGGCTGATGTTTGAGAGATGCCAATAGATGAGTATATCTCTCAACATTAAGAAATTTGTTTTCACTACTCCATTTGGCACCATGTTGGGACATATCATATGTAAAGAAGGATTATTGGTTGATCCTTCCAAAGTTGTCGTTATTGTGGGATTGGGGGAGACTACAAACCAAAGTTTGGTGCATGGATTCCTTGGGCATACAGGGTATTACTAGAAATTTATTAAGGGGCATGCCAAGATCGGTGCGCCATTGGAGGAGTTTCTAAAGCACAAAATTAAATTTCATTAGGGATAGGCGCAACAGATGGATTTTGACACATTGAAGAATAGGCTTATCATCGCGCCCATATTACACTTTCCCTCTTGGGATAATCCATTCCATGTACATGTTGATGCTTTAGGGATGGCGATTAGAGAAATCTTAGCATAACCTGGAGAGTGAATTTTTTACCATCCCTTGTGCTTTGTTAGTAGGAAGCTAACCCCAACATAATAGAATTATACTACCATGGAGTGCGAGGCATTATCAATGATCTATGCCCTACAAAAATTTAGGAAGTATTTTCTAGCTTTGCCTTTTATATTTTAAATGGACCACGTGGCATTAAATTACCTGGTGAACAAGCCCTTCTTACAAGGTCACATATTTTTGTGGGTCCTATTGTTTAAAGAGTTTGAGATTATGGTTATTGTAAAGATGGGTACAAGTAATATGGGGCCTAAACATTTATCAAGGATTGACTCAGGAAAGGATGCATAGATCATTGAGGATATAATGCCATATGCACAACTGTTCAGATTACAGTGCGTGCCATCTGACTTGGAAGATATTATTGTATTTTTCTAAATGGGTTTGGTGCCGGAGGGAATGAATACTTTGGAAAGGAAGCGGTTATGCATACTTGTCGTGCTCTATATATTAATTAGTGGAGACTTATACAAGTTAGGCCACAATGAGGTTTTGCATTAGTGCATTCTTGAGCATGAGTGCACAACAATCATGGAAGAGGCCCATGGTGGAATTACAGGGGGAAACTATGTGGGGAATTCGACCACACGCAATATCTTTCTAGTAGGATTTTGGTGGGAAATGGTGTAAAAATATTATATCAATTATTTCAAGGCTTGTGACCACTTCCAGCGCCTTGGTAAACCAAGGAAAAGAGATGTAATGCCATTAAGAATGATCTCCAGTGCAGATCCATTCAAGAAATGTGTAATTGACATTGTAGGCCCTATTTTTCTAGCCATGCAAAGGATAGGTTCAAGATATATCATTACATGCATATATTACCTTATAAGGTGGGAAGATGTTGTTCCTACAAGGGATTGCACAACAACAAGAACAGCTAGGTTCTTATGGGAAAATATAATCACCAGGTATGGATACGTGTTGATCTTAACAAGTGATAGGGGTACTAATTTCTCAAATGAGATAGTTAGAATTTTATTGGAAGAATCCATGGTGGCTCATCACAAGGTTTCCCATCACAAGGTTGCCCCTTATTATCCACAAGCTAATGGGATTGCTAAGGCATTTCACAAAATTTTGAATCACACGTTGATCAAGATTTGTATTGTGGTAATAAACGATTGGGATGACAAATTTTTTGTTGTGTTATGGTCATATCAGACTACTTATAAGAGATTGAAAAGGGTCACACCTTTTTTATTTTTTATTTGGCACAAAAGTTATGTTACCTATTGAATTCATATTACCATCACTATGTATCGTGCATGCATGAGGGTTGGCTGATGAACAAGTGCTTAAGGAGAGGATTGACAAGTTGATGTGGTTGGATGAGAGGTGGGATATTACTTGTTGGAGTTAGAAAATAGAAAATCTAGGAAAAATGCATGGCATGATAGAAACATCAAGAACAAGCAGTTTTAGGTTGGGAAGATTGTTCTCTTTTATTATTCTAAGTTTATGTGACATCATGGGAAATTCAAAGTCCATTTGTTGGACTTGTACATTGTATCCTATATACTTTATTCATGTGCTTTTCAGTTACAAGTGCTAGATGAAACAAGGTTTCCAGGCCATTTCAATGGGAGTAGGCTGAAGGCCTACTATAAATAAGTCTTATTTGTGTGTGTAAATAAGGAAGTATTGTCAGTTATCCTAGAATTTTATTAATGTAATTTACTTTCTTTGTGTTTCCCTTTCTCATTATTATTCTAGTTAGTGTTATTGTGTTGTGTGTGTGTTTTTGTGCTGGTAACCACTTATTATTTCAAAAGTTTTATATTCCACACATCCATTTTTATGTGATGTGTAGTGATGTGACAAGTGCTAGAAGCTATGGTTATTGATGTCCTGGGTTAAAAAAAAAACATGTGGATTGGAAGATCACATGTAGAAGAGGTGAATATGAGGGAAGGATGGTGTCAAAAGGGTTTGTAAAAACCACGTACAAGAATGAAAAGTGCAAGAAAAACATGAGGTAGGTGATGTCAAGAACCAGGATTATGGCACAGAGGAAGAATGCCTTTAGAATTGTAAGCACACACATAAGGATTTGTGGTCAGTAAGGGTTTTTGTGTGCATGAAGGTTTCCAAAGTTTTTTTATTAGGATTTAGCGTGGAGGAAAATCGCTGAAGGCTGGAATTGGAAAAAGTCACCTTTATTGTGAAAGAACGTTGGTAGGTGGCATGGAATTTATCGTAGAAAAAATAAAAAGTTATAAATAGAAGATCAGGGGTGTGTTATGCTTTACTTTCATATTAATTTATCAAATATCTCTCGTGAACTAGGGCATCCTTGCAAAGAATATTTGAGAAGATTTGTGAATATTTGTGTGCATAACTACTTTGATAAGGAAATGAGAGTGGAAAGGAGTACAAGAGTATAACTGGAGAAGGTTGTGTGGAAATATCCCATGGATGTTAATCCGTCTTTTGGAAAAAGTTTGTTCCAAGTTAGTGTTGCATAGCTAGGGCATGGGATTTGGAGTGATTTTTCTAAAGGAGCAGAGCCACAAAGTTGAGAAAATATGGGACCAGGAGAGAGGAAGAAGGTTTAAGGATCCAACGAAGGAATGACACAAAGGAAAGTAGAAATTTTTTCCTCAAAGAAGGGAAAGGGCAAAGGAAAACAAGTCATTTCTACCAGTTTTAATGAATAATGGTAGGCAAAAATGTAATCCTCAGATAATGTATTACTTGGTAAGGAATGGATGTCTCATATCAGAAAGATGGCCATAAGTGATTACAACCATTAAATGAGCACAACAGAAAATGATATGACACTAGATTTGGTTCGCCCTACAGAGAAGAGGACACCGAATGGAATGCCTATCTATGATGACAAAGTGAAGGTGAAATTAGAGAAGGCTAGATTGTTGCAAGTCTATGAGTTTCCCTATTTCAGAAATCCTGAACAACTATAAAAATGATTGATTTTATGCATGTATGAAGACTACTTCTATTTCGTAGGTGGGAGGATGCACATAACCCCCCAGTTGATTTATAAGTTCAACGACCTTATCTGTAAGGGAGAATCATTAGACAATGTTTTGGAAGAAAAAGAAGCCATTAAGAATACTGTTAAAGCATATGACTTGAGTTCGAGGTAAATCATGATGCATTGACTTGGAATTTTGAGTTCCATGTTGATGAACCTAAGTTCAAGGTAAATCATGATGCATTGATGAAGATACCAGACACTAAGGGAATAAACCCTCGTATAAATGCCTAACAACTATCAGATGAAAAAGTTTGTAACATGCTCAACAAAGTATCGGTGGAGGTGGAAGTAATATTCTTTGGTAGAAATGATAAAATAAGGGTCTTAAAAGAAGAGCTTGAAAAAAAGAATGAGGATATCATTGAGAGGGACAAGGAGATAAAACATAAGGAATTGAATAGTGCGCAGTTAAGGCATGAAATAAGGGATGAAAAGGAAAAGGTGTGAAAATTCCACAAGAACATAGAGGAAATTTCAGATGGCATTATCCTGAAATAGCTAGACCTAGCCCCGCTTGAGCTGAAATAGTAGTCATCCTTGCACTTCTTGGAAGACTTAAACCACATCCTCACCATGGAAAGGTGGCCACTAACATTAGAATTGGATGAAGATTCATTGGCACGGCATAAGGAGGAAGAAAATATGAATATTGGTGAGACAGTGACTTGGTACTCCAAGCTCCTTGTTATAGTAGAGACCACCATGTAGATGGTTGAAGTTTTGTATGACAACTATGCCAATAGAGATAGGGTAGAAAGTATATTAGTTGTTACACATGAGGTGGATTTGAAAGAATTTTAGGAAAAGAACAAAGGAAATATGGCGGATCATGATAAGATCCTAGATGGAGTTGAGAAGAAGTTAAAATCAATCGAAACCTTATGGGGTTTGATTAAGAATAGGCTAAAGGAACTATACCCCCAACTCACTCGCATCATGGATGTGCTAGGTGATCTTAGTAAGTAGCTAGGAAGAATTGTATAAACATTGAAATCTCATATTGATGAACTAAGTTTTGATGAAGTAAGCTCATTAGTGGGTGACCTACTTCAATAGGCATAGGGAGAAGTAGATGTTTGGGAGAAGATTAAGGCATCTGTGAAGAAGTAGTTCCCACTCCTCATGCATCAATAGAATAATCTTCCATTCTTGCGTTATTTATTTATATTATTTCAATTCCATTATTCTTTATTCTTTATAGGATCAGAATGTTTCTAAGGAAGGAGAACGCACATAGTGTGGGGTGATGTTGGACCCTGAATATTGGGTAAGTACCAAGAGGCACGCACACAAGACTAGTAAATAGAAGGGTGCTTAGGGAAAAATGTGTAGGAAAAGGGTTTAAGTGAAACCAATGTGTGCATGAGAGTAAAAATAAGGGTTTAAAGGACTTATCCATATTTGGCATCACGGAGTAACTTGAGAAAAAACGTGAGGACCTAACTAGGTGTGATAAGTGGATAAGGTACCAGCTTGGAACCTTGGAGGCCAAGAAAAGGATATTCTACACAGGTAATATTCCAAGAGGCATCATTATATTTAGTGGAATGGTTTGTAAAGAGGATAAGCATTGGCCTATAGAGGACCACATTGACACTTGTCACATGATCTGCTCATAAGAAAAGTCATGATGGTAAATGTTGATCCTATTTATAGGAGTGATTGGGATAGAAACAGGAGAGGCAAAAGGTAGTGTGAAGGTGCTAGAGGGTATGGGAGTGCTAAGAGAACGAGGGTAACGAGGTGTTATAGAAATGTTAGGTAATTCTAAGGGATTAAATCTCATGATGCTAGGGTTTAGATTTCTTGATGATATAGGGTTTTAAAGGATATCATTAAGCATATGTATGGGTTTTTGGGTCTATAACAAGGGTTATAATGGGGAAAGCATAGTTAGGATATTTGATCATATTATTTTGTAGGGGTTGGATTTCTTTCATTTGATGTATATGGTCTAAGATGACCCTTTTAAATGTAGTGTGGTTACTAGAAACTCTTTTAAATCAATATACATGGATCTATTCTATACATCTTGTTTATGGGTGTAAACGGTCATGTTATTTGGATTTTACGACTCAGATTTGGTTCCTTGTTCTTCATATAATGTTTATTTACCTTTTTTGATGCATTGATGTTTAGATATTTTAGTTATATCTCCTACCTTTCAATTAGATGCATGTACTTATGTTTCTACAAATAATCCTTCATTAATGGTGGAACTCTCTTACAAAGCTCACATAAAGGAGGGGCTCAGCACCCACACACCTTGTGATGTTGATCCCCTCCTTTGAATAATCCTCCATTACTGGTGGAAATATCTTGTAAATCTTAGATAAAGGAGGATCTCAGTGCCCGTGCGCACCTCGGGTGAGCACCCATTTTATGTTGGGTGATAGGCCGACGCATTTGGGGTTAGAAAGAGGTATTGAGGGTGAAAAAAATTACTACAATTATTATCCATTTTTATATGAGTTTATGGTTGTTTTCCATAAATAATTTCCAGGTGTTCCCCCAAAAAGAGAGTTTTATTTTTCAATAGATATCATGCCCAAATCATCCCCTACCTCTAAGGCACCTTACAAAATTAATATTTTGGACTTACAAGAGTTAAAAGTTCAGCTACAAGAACTTCTTGAACAAGGTATGTTTAGGCCAAGTGTGTCTCCTTAGGGAGAACTAGTGGTCTTTGTTAAAAATAAATATGGTATATTAAGGTTGTGCATTGACTACTACATGCTCAACAAGGTTACCATTAAGAATAAGTATCCACTGCCTAAGATAGATGATTTATTTGATCAAATGATTATGGCATCTATATTTCCTAAGATTGACTTAAGGTATACCATAAAATTAGAATCAAATAGGAATATGTGCATAAAACAACCTTATGTATAAGATATGGACACTATGAATTCATGGTTATGCCTTTTGATTTTACCAATGCGCCAATTTCTTTTATGAACCTGATGAATAGAGTTTTTAGATATTTTCTGCATAAGTTTATCTTATTATTCTTGGATGAAATTTTAATCTATTCTAGGAATGAAAAAGAATATGAACAACATTTAAGAATGGTTCTGTAAAGGCTTAGGGAACACAAATTATATACAAAACTGTATGCCGGAAAAGTGACAGGCGAGCGTGAGAATCTACAAGTGACTCTTTCGCGTACCCAACCTCTCGAGGTCGTGCCGAGACAGCCGGTGGGGGGTAGAATATGCAGATAAACTAGTTAGGCAGTCTAATGTCTTCGACACACACTAGTGGAATTTACGAATCTAAGGCAAAGAAGGCCCTTCTAACTTAGACTGGTGTGATAGATCGATCAGTGAGGATGACTGCTCAAAGGCTCCAATCAATATCGAGCTCAGGTGTGATTCGATCAATGGGTTGTGGAATACGTGGAAAATGACCTGGGATTGTTTTTTGTATATCTCCTGATAAGGTCATATAGTGGATGATGAATACAATCGATTCTACGGATGATTTTCTGGCCTAGTCCAAAATTCCCTAGCTTCGTTAGCCGTTGTATCTAGTAATGACAGTTGTTTAATGATGATAGGTGGAAGTGGAGTGGACCTGAATACCAAGGTACGTTAGGCTAGCGTCTATATCGGATTGACCTATGGATTAGTTGGGCTGTGGGATCTATGGATCACAACCATAGACTCTTGGTTGTTGCGGTCCTGTTATGGTCATACACGAGATCAAGTTCTAATCCCTAGTATCCAGTAATCGTATGCTTTCTTAGCTTCTATGTTTAGAACCAACAGTTGTACAATCTTCTCAGAATACCTCACAGGCGTTATTGCGACCTGGATTCTTAAGCTGGTATCTATATCTATGAGGGTGTCTCTAGCATCTGGATGTGGAACTAAAGGATCACACCCGAATGTTTGTTCTCTTTTGAGCCCTTCTACAGTCATATGGATGTTTTCTAGGGTAATATGTAGTTTGACTATCTTGACCAAAACGCATGTGCTTGGTCATCTTCTATGTTTAATCCTCTTAACTGTGAACTGATCAGTTGCAAATCTGTGGTTGTTTGGAATACTTGTATCCTGAGATTTTGGTCTATGTCAACTATCGCTGTGATGAGGTTTGGTTGAGGCACGATTGGCTCAAATATATATTCCCTGGGCTCTTGAGGTCCCATGATTGTCATACGAAACAAAATGCAATCTAACTGTAATGAAACAAATTCTAACTACGTGAAATAAATCTAACTTCATATAGCTTTTATCTTTCTAAGAAATATTCTAACAATTTTAAGGAAATCAAACTATTTTAAGCGTATCTAGAAATAATAACTAAACAATAATTTTAAAACAGACAAGATAACCGAGTGTGGTTATTTACCTGTGTGATTTGGTAGAATTCTAAATAAGTAAAATAACTCGTCTAATCTATCTGCAAGATTCTCGATCCTACCTCAGAAGTGAGGAGTGAATCATAGTTTCTCAGAAACTATCAATCCCCACAGCTTCCCTGGCAATATTGAGAATAGAATTTACTGAAATAAAGCGATTAACTACTCTATTTGATATGATTCTGACTAGAAATTTGAAATTTAAAACCTAAATTCCGCAGAACAGTGGCGAATCTGATGGTGTGTCTGATCTCGTCCCCTCAGTATGGTCTCTTCGTTCTTTTGTGTTCATGTGGATCCAGAAAAGCGTGTAATGCTAGCACCGATAGGAGTAGATTTTGGGATAAGGACAGCTCAGAATGCAGACCGAGAATGCGAGTAGGAGAGGGATAGCGCAAGAGTACAGAGCTTGGCTTATGCGATTCCTAGCGGGGATTTTACTGCAAGTCATGCAACATGAAGCGACCAGAACCTGTAACTATCCTATACGAAGAGCAAAACCTGTAACTTTAATGGCTTCCTAAGCTATCCTATTCCAATGGTTTGGATAAAACAACAACACTGTTTGCACAAGTTGGATATGTGGCTTACCAATAGCTGAATAAAGCTAACCAGGTAAATAATGAATTGAAATAAGAACTCTAAGACACAACAAAAGTAAATCTACAGCAAAGAGAAATTCAGAGGCAAGCTTCTAACTGGATTGGATGAAATGACAGCGCTGCCTACACAAGATGGGTCTGTGGCCTACCAACCGCTGAGCAATTTAACAAAAGATGCAAGTGAATTCAAGCTATGGCTTCTAAACAAGCTAACTAACTAAAACACTAAAATGAGGGAATGAGAGAAAAGATCAAACTTCAAAATCTAGCCAAGCTTCAGACCAAAAACTCCAGACCATTTGCATGTGCACAAACCATGCATTTATAGGAATTTAAACATCCAAGAACCAAAACCAAATTGAACTCCTAAACAATAAACAAAGGAAAAACACTATTCCAGTGGACCAAAAACATAAATGCATGCCCAAGTCAGCAAAGAAAAGCTGGTGAATCATGATATTTCACGTGAGTCATGTCAAAGAACGTTCTGGAAAATGCACACAGGACCACCGCTCTGAGCAGGGTGGCGGTTACAGGACCGCCGCCCTGCAAGGCGGCGGTTTCGTCACTTAAGGTCAAGAGGCCAAGGAAAGAGGGAAAAAAGGGGAAAACAAAGGGCGCGGGGGCTAAGTAGGGCATGCGGGATGTTAACGCATGCTCCGAGGGCTCTTCTGGATCCCAAACACCTTGCGAGGAGACCTGTATCATCATTGGGGCACTTGTTACACTGTTTTGGCAATACAGTACCCTACAATTTTCGGTACGTACATATTGCCCCCTTAGAGAAGAGTTTTAGCCATGAAGAGGCATAAAACGGTGGGTCTGAGTATGGCAGTCCCGAAATGGGGAGTTAGAAGCTATACCTTACTCGTCCGTGTGTTGAAATGATGCCATCAAAATTCCTGCTACCTGCAAAATGAAAAGAGAACTCAAGTGCAGATAGATGCAATAACTTGGAAGATAAATGCTAAAATAATAGGGAAGGAGAATGTACCATTCGTGCGGGGATAGAAACTTACCTCCATCAGCGCTCCAAACCTGTGAAAAAGTCATTTAAAAATGAAACCGAATGATATATATATAAAAGTGGGCTCATTTTCCTATTCATTTGCTTGAGTTGATTTGATTGGTTTTGAGCTCTGCGACCCACGGTGACAGTTTCTCACGTGAGTAGAGTCAAAACGTCCGTAGCGAGATTGTGATCATGCCTCCACGTGCGGAACACCACCCTACTAGATCATAGGTTGGTTTTCTTTAATTTTGTGTTTTTCCCCCTTTAAATTTGAAATGGAAAATTATTTGCAAATGTTAGGTTCAAAAGGTCCGCCTAGGGGGGGTGCCTACTGGGTAGGCTCTATTTTTAGTTTAAATGGTCTATTTTTGCTCATTTTGGGCTTTTTGGGGTTAACAACCCACGCGGGTTTTCAGACCGCGGACCGCCGCCCTGGCCAGGGCGGTGGTTACATGACCGCCACCCTGTTCAGGGCGGCGGTTACACGACCGTTGCCCTTAAGGCGGTGGTTACAAAACCGCCCCCCTGCTCAGGGTGGCGGTTTTGCACAGAATGCAAAAGAACTTAATTTTTTATATTGCACTTGTATTTTCTTGCACTTCTATATGTTTTTATGACCTTCCTGGTATTATTCAGACACTAACTTGTTCTGTTTTGTGTGTTTTGGTTGTATGTAGGCGAGAGCAGAGTATATCAGATGGAGCCGAGAGAGAGAGTGTGATTGGCTCTCCAGGGTATTGGATGCCCTTTCTTAGGATGAGGAGGATACATTACAGAGCCGGCATATTGGGTATATCGCGCGTGCCCCATGTCACGCCATCTAGTCACATTCTTTGTGGCTTATTCTCGTATTGGGATGCAGATTGGAACACTTTCTGATTGCCAGGGGTCCGTGGTGAGTGGACCATTACTTTGGAGGATGTCTACCGTATCCTGGGGGTCCCGATCATTAGGAGGAGACTCAAACTGGAGACAGCAGGGTCTTGAGCACAGATTGCACAGTGGGTAGGCTACATGGGGGATGCAGCCATCTCTACGGGGTCGAAGAAGGGAGTGAGAGTTTGATCCATTCCTTCTTTGCCCATCCCCGTATTTCGATAGGCTATCATGGGGATCCTTGCCTCGAGGCTAATTCGGGGACAAGGGAGGGGATACTTTACTATACTGCTAGGCCCCCATCATTGCACAGATAGAGGGACATGGCCAGATATATGCCTGGGGTGCAGATATTCTGGGGACCACCTACCATGACTTATACAGGGTGGTCCGTTTACAGGGACAGTCATTGAGCCACCCGACTCTAGTCATGAGTTGGGTGTACAAGCATTTTATTCCTTATGGCAGAGGGGTAGAGGTGGTAGACTAGGGGCTATGAGGGCAGCTAGATGGTCAGATATGTCGGTGCTTAGAGCACCTCACCAGCTAGTTTCCTCCCTTACCACAGCAGATATGGAGGCGACACTGTACCGGCTTATGGCCGGTATATGGGGTGAGGAGACCCTTACATTGATCTCCTGCTCCACCACAGGGCAGCTTATCAACCGCGTGGGACGGGTGGAGGTACACCCTTTTGGCAGAGTTCCTCAGTAGTTTGGCCTTCCATATGCGGGCATGCTTCCCCCAGTGGCACCAGTTTACAGATTAGTCCGCGAGGCCAGAGGGGGGCCTAGGGGCCGTGGTTTGACAGCGATCACTCCTGGCACTCCTATTGCAGCCAGGAGGGTAGTTCGGGCTAGAGGGAGAGCCGGTGCACCTCGGGCACCTTTGCTTCAGATTTCCGTGGGTCCTGGTCATATCAGTGATGACCTATAGATATCGACTCTGATTCTGAGGAGCTTACAGAGGGAGGGTCGGAGGAGCAGACAGATGATAGCGATCTTGAGTGGCATGACACTCAGGATATTTTACAGGCAGAGAGGGCTGAGCAGAGTGCAGAGAGAGAGACTCTAGCTTTAGAGGAGCCACTCTCCTAGGGCCATGGTGGAGAGGATGAGTCAGTTGTGGGGTGACATGTTGCCCCTGCCACAGGAGTAGCCCCTCAGTCGGCAGCGGCATCTGCAGCGGGTGCCGGCCCCAGCGATCCATCTTGGAGGCCCGGTGATCCGCGTAAGTTATCCTCTCATCTTTTCAATGTTTGTTTAATTTAGGATTTTTTTTAATTGCTATCTTTCCTTGTGTTTTGATCTTGTATCTTTTAGCCTCTTGCCTAGTTTCTAATTCATTTTTTCTTCTTTGTTTACAGATACTGTTGACGAGTGGTGGGATCTAATCCGTAGGGTATGCACTGATTCCCTGATGATCCCTATGGATAGGACCCATGCGGAGCTATATGTAGATGTCGGGGAGCCCTCAGTAGCTGGCAGGCATACCGACGTCTTCGCTCCCATTTGGCACGTGGCCAGGATGGTGTCGACTCTCCGTACAGAGTTGGCAGGCTATAGGACAGCTGAGCGTCTTATGAGGAGCCATTCTCATGGCGAGACTGCGGCTGCTCCTCGAGACCCTGAGCCCTCTGTGCATTCAGAGTGCTGGCGTAGCCGGAGTCCTAGGCGAGGGCATGCACCCTCGGAGGGATCATGTAGGGGTTGAGAGGTGACTTGGCCCTGTATGTTTTGTACTATAGATTCTTTTGTATATCACAGGCTCTTTGAGCATTTTGACCATGCCTAGAGCATGATGGAATTATATATAAACATTGGTTATTTATATATATGCATTCACTTTTGGATCAAAACTTGTCACTCGTGTTTTCCCTTTCTGTTTCCAGCTTCCTCGTGTATACTACGATGTATGTTTTATATGCTTTCTAGAATGTATGCAATGGAAAACAGATGATGCAAATGTTTGCTTTCTTTTTGTGTTTCATGATGCTGATACATGATATTGTAGATATACTGTGATCTTAAATCTTAGCTTCTGTGAGCAATTTGGATACCTCATGTTTTTTTTGGCAAAGTGATGAAAATAACCAGTATGATGAATAGATTAACTTTCCCCACTCCTAACTCCACGCAACCAGTAAGATGTGAGGGTTCATCACCAAGAGCCAAGAAGGGCGCAAGTTATGAAAAATGGTGAAATGATAGTGATGAAAGACAGACGAAGCTTTGGTGGAACCAAATTGAAAACTACAAGCTTACTCTACCTGAATGACTTCATAGTTTTGGGTGCAACTTGCTTTGCGGTTTATCCAGAATTAGACCCGTAGATGGCCACATAGTAGACAAAATTTGGTTTTTAGGATTTTTAACTCTCTTGGAATTTTGAACATCTGATTCATTCATTTTTGACTCAAAGTTTGAATATTTTGTTTATGACCTTTTAACGTTTGCATTGTCTAGAGGACCCCCTACGCTTTGCCCCATGCTACTAGTAAGAAGCGTGGGTTTATCACCGTGGGAAAGGCATAGGCGAGTAAGGGAATTTCCATCCTTTCCCAACCCTACGTCACTAGTAAGAGACACAAGCTCATCACCGAAGGTTGGTAGGGCAAGGAAATGTGTAAAATAAAATTTTCCGTTTAATCACTTTTTGACTTGTCTTTTTGAGTAAAATGTCAGTATATGCTTGTTTCCAAAGAGATGTGTATATGGGATAGATGTGACACTATGAAGCTTCTAGAACAGACCATAGGCAAGACACCTATCCTAAGAAGAAATCAAAGCAAGAACAAACTTGCAGATCTTGGTATGGTTACCATTAGGAATTCTTCATGTTTGATTTTATTTGATAAAAGATTCCAAGATGACTTGATGATATCGAAGATGGAGAGGTATGATTAAAGAAATTTATGCCAGAAACATCACGGGTTTGTAATAAATTGCTTTGAGAATAGATTCCTTGATCACAATTTGTGTAAGAACAAGTGGACAAAATGATCCTAATCTATATGAAAGTGCAATGTAGATAGCTATATAGGTAGCGTTAGTTGCTTATGCATATAAATGCTTGAGGTGCAAGGAATTGAATGTTTCGCCATAAGAGATAAGCACCATTTCCATAGTCCTTCATGACTCGGTATGGGCCCAACCATTTGGGCCAGAATTTCCTTGCTTCACCGGTCTTCTTGTCGATGCGACTGTCTAGTCTTAGAACTAGATCACCTTCGTATATATCGCGTTCATAAACCTTCTTGTTATACTACCGGCACATTCAGTCAGCATAAGCTCTATGCCGTTGTTCAGCATCTAACCTAATTTCATCTAGGCTTTCTAATTAGGAAAGACGTGCTTCTCTATAAGCGTCTTCATCCAGAATCCCTTGTAGTGAAATGTGGAGACTGGGTATTTCGACCTCAAGCGGGAGAACTGCTTCTGCCCCAAATACTAGTGAGAAAGGAGTTGCTCCCGTTAGTGTTCTTATTGAGGTTCGGTGGGCCCACAAGGCCGGATAGAACTTCAAATGCCAATCTCGCTTGTTTTCTTTCACCGTTTTAAGGAGAATGGATTTCAGTGTTTTGTTTGTTGCTTCATCCTGTCCGTTAGCTTGGGGATAATACAAGGAAGCCGTATGATGGCTTATTTTAAATTTACTGCATAGTTCGCTAACTTCTTCATTTATGAAAGAAGTTCCATTATTGGAGATAATGATTTGCGGGATACCGTATCTGCAAATGATTTGATTCAAAATGGACTTAGCGATCACCAAACCAGGTATGGTAGTAAGAGGCATGGCCTCCACCCATTTGGTAAAATATTCAGTGGCCGTAATTATAAAATTGTGGCCGTCTGTGGATGAGGGAGAGAATTTCCCTATTAAGTCTAGGCCCCATGTAGAAAAGGGCCATGGAGTAGCGATTGGTTGCAGAGCTTGTGCTGGCATGTGGATCTCATGAGAGAATTCTTGGCACTTATGACACCTGCGTGTAAACTCTATTGCATCATGTTCTAGAGTGGGCCAGAAATAGCACATTCGATGTATTTTTCGAGCGGTGGCATGGCCACCAAAGTGGCCTCCACATATACCACTGTGGGATTCATGGAGAATCCTCTTGGACTCTTCTATGTCAACACACCTTAGGAGCATTCCATCGAATGCTTTCCGATAGAGCACATGCTCTATAATGACGTATTTAGCTACGATTATGCATAACCGCCTTCTTTGTTGTGGCGTAACTACCTCCGGGTACATATGGTCTATGATATAATTAATGATATCAATGTACCAAGGGCACTCAGAGAGAGCAGGTCAAGTTTCGATGTAGTATATGCATTCATCTGGAAAGTCTAAATCTACTAAATCACCTCCGTCTAGTGGGTTATCAGCTAACCAATCTATGATGATTTGTCCTTTTACCGACTTCTGATTTACAAATGTTAATTCAAACTCTCCCATTAAGGTTATAAAACGTCCAGCTTTTTTAGACAAGGACCCTTGTGTGAGAAAATTCCGTAAATGGTCCGTCTTTACCATGACTTTCCTTTCTTGATTCAACATGTAATGTCTTAGGCGTTTAGTAGCAAAGACTATGGCAAGGCATTCTCGTTCTGCCTGTGTATAGCATGTTTCATAGTCGAGCAGTGTTCGGCTAATGAAATAAATCACATGTTCTCTCTTGTCATCATCTTCTTGGGCCAACATATAGGCCAGCGAGACATTGGTAGCTCGCGAATATAGGATTAACGGGCGATCCAACTTAGGTGGCATTAGCGTAGGTGGTGATAACAGAAAACGCTTAACTGCATCAAAAGCTTCATTGCAATCTTCAGTCCAATCAATGCTATAGTCCTTCTTGAGTAAATTGTTGATTGGATGAACGGTGAAGCTTAGGTCCGGGATAAATCTCTAGATTGCACCCAGCTTTCTGAGAAATGATCTGATTCTAGATTCACTCGAAGGTGGGACCATTTTAAGGATAGCCCGAATTTTGGTTGGATCAACATTGATCCCTCGTGACGATATGATGTAACCTAGGAGCTTTCCTCCTGTTACACCAAAGACGCATTTCTCTGGATTTAGCGTAACTCCGTATTCTATTAGGCATGAAAGAATGATGCGGAGTACTTCGGGACGGTCACAGCGCTTCTTGGCCTTAGCCAATAAGTCATCTACGTAAGATTCCATGATTTTATGAATTATATCGTGAAATATGTATGTCATGGCCCGCTGGTACGTAGCACCGGCGTTCTTGAGACCGAATGGCATAACAGCGTAGTAATAGGTTCCCCAAGGAGTTATAAATGTGGTTTTAGTTTGATCTTGCTCAGATATTCTGATTTGATTGTATCCCGAGAATCCATCCATGAGAGACAAGAGTTCAAAAACAGCTGTTGCATCAACGATACCATCTATGGATGGTAATGGGAAGTCATCCTTAGGGCACGCTTTGTTGATATCCTGAAAATCTATGCAGATGCGTATCTTTCCATTCTTCTTGAGAACGGGAACGATGTTGGATACCCATTGGGAGTATACAACTGGCTTGATGAATCCTACCTAAAGGAGTTTTATTACCTCCTCTTTTACCATGAGAGCTACTTTGGGCTTCATGGGTCTTGATTTTTGTTTAATTGGCTTTGCATCTGATTTAGTGACGAGGTTGTGTACCGCAATGTGGGGTGCGACTCCCGTCATCTCCTTGTAATTAAATGCAAACGCCTTCTGATGTTCTTTGAGAACCTGAGTATGTATTTCCACTTCTTCTGGGGTTAACGAAGAACCTAGTTTCAATATTCTTGGTTCATCTTCTGTCCCAATGTTGACATCGATTGTTTCTTCGATTAAAGAGGCTTTACCCTCTTCGAACTCAGGTGGTGCTAGAGGTAAATCTAAATCATCCCCATTTTCTATTGCATATATGCTAGATTCCCTTTGTGAGGGAAGATCCGTTACGGGATTTCTGAAGTAGGAAGACGAATGTGGAATCAGGGATAAATCTCGCATGTGATAGGAGAGATGTAATGCTGCATAGGCATTTAAATAATCTAAAGTAGCCGCATCATTTCCAACATGGTCTAGGACGGTAGATTCACTTCTGCTAAAAAGAGGATTTGTCATTGTTTTTATTAATGGTTTGTCACGAATGGATACTGTGAAGTGAGTATCTTCTAGCTCATTGCTTGGAGTAAAACGTGATGTTGAGGTTGCTATTGAATCGGCGAGAAGATTTTTCTCTCGCGGGATCACTTCAATGGATATGAAATTAAACGCCTTGCTTAAATCTAATACATCGTTTTTGTAGAGTTGTAAATGTTCGGCTTTAGTTTCATATATTTCAGAAACTTTGTTTGTCACTAATTACGAGTCTCCGAGGACTCTGATGTTATCAATACCAATTCTTTTGGCTAAGGTGAGGCCAAGGAGAAGGGCTTCGTACTCAGCGCCATTGTTTGTGCATTCAAAGTTTAACTTAAAAGTGAATGGGAGGACTTTCTCCTCGGGCGGAGTAAGAATTATACCTGCCCCTGCTCCATAGTGACATTTAGCTCCATCAAAATGGAGAGTCCAATACTTAGCCGGGAGTATAGATGTTGGGGCATCAGTTGTGTTTGCGCACTCTACTTCTACCATATAGAGATCCTCTACTGGCAAGGAACCAACACCTAGGGAAAATCCCATGCCTACTGAATCGAATGGTAAGAACATTGGTGAATCTTGTTCTATCAACTCAACGATTTTCGCAGTAGTCCCTAATGATACTGTTTTTTTAGTTTTACCTTTAGGGGTTGGAATTGTTTTGGCTATGCTGGTAGTTTCAAGATCCGTCGTAGGTATCAACTTTTCCTCTGGCTTTGGGTCAGAGGGTTTATTAAGTTGGTGTTTTGGAAGTTCAAATTCTGAGTGCACCCCTAGTTTTTTCTTTAAACTAGCTAGGTGTAAATCAAAAGGTTTTGGATTGCCTTTGGCTACAAATACCTTTCCCAGATGCAAGAATCTTACTTCTTGAAATAGCGTGGAAGGGATTGCCTTCATTTGATGTATCCAAGGTCGGCCGAGGATCATATTATAGTTAGTTTCCCGATCTATAATAGAAAATTCAGTCAAGATGGTTTTGGGCCCTAAGGTGACCGACAGTATTATAGTTCCTATCGAAGTGGCTTTAAGGCTATCATAGCCTCTCAAGGTATTTCGTCTAGTAGAACAGTTCGTTTCTCCATATCTAAGTTTTTGGAGGAAAGAGAAAGGGACTATTTTAACTGCGGCCCCGTCGTCAACCATTTCCTGTTTTACATAGTTATTATAAACCCACACTTGTAAGTGCAAGGATGGGTCACCTCGGCGTGCGATCTCAGCATCTATGGGCATTTTACTTATTTCGAAAATGAATTCGACATCCTTGTCCAACTGTTCCAGAGGGTGGATATCAAAATCTACGTGATTTACTTGTGTTTTAGGAGGTTGAGTGATGTTAATTAGATGGCCTAGACCTAATGCTTCTAAAAGAGCAGCTCTGTGAGGGGGAGAGTTCTTTAGTACGTCCAAAAATGAAATGTGTGAAAAGGTCTTTGTTAGGTCACTAATTAAATCATAGGCACCGATGGGCTTTTCAACTATTTGCTGACCCTTATCTGTCTCTGGTAGATTACTTGAGCTCGGTTGAGAGAAATACTCTCGTGTTCTTATTATAGCTTCGATAGGTAGTTCAGCATCTAATTCTACCAAACTAACTATCTTAGGTCTTGGTTGAGCTCCCAACTATGGTGCAACTGACGGATTTAATGAAGTTGAAGCTTCATGATCATTGTTTCCCGTCATTGCACCCTTGCTTGTTTCGGTTGGATTCAGCCTATTGTTGTCATGATTTGGGAGTGGATCATTAAAGATTTTGAGGGGAGCATTTTGAGGGGAAACTGCCCTTGTGAGCATATTTGGTTGTGATGAGACGGGATTTGCCAAAAATAATTCTGTGAAAAACTGTCTTTGTTCTTCTAGCAAGCGTTGCATAAATTTATTGTAGTCACGGCACGTTCTAGTGTCGTGACCCCGAATTTTATGGAAACCACAATAAGAATTGGGGTTGTAATTCCCGTTTTGTTGGTTTGGTGTGTATTGTGGCCTAAAATTCTGATCAAACTGTTGCCTATTAGGACCAAAGTTTTGGAATTGTTGTTTCTAGTTTTGAATTTGGTTTTGGTAACCAAATGAGTTTTGGATTGGCCCTTGAATGGGATTTCGCCGTTGTTGTTGTTGTTGTTGTGGATGGTTAAAATCCACTGTATTGACCATTGGGGTAAAGTTGTTGTTTAGCTGGTTGTTTGTTTGTGACGGAGTATTAACAACATTTACCCTTTTGGGCTGGTCGGTTACCCCATCCGTTGTTACCCCACGATTTTTGTTAAGGATTTTGGGTCCTTGATTGACACTTGTGATAGTTATAGTGTTTTGAGTGGAGGTGATTAACGTCCCATTTGTTCCGTATGTCTTACGACCACTATCTATCGCTGCTTGATCAATTCACAGAGCGCTCTCAAGTACTTCATCATAAGTCCTTAGTGGGAACTTCTGAACTTCTTCCTTCACTTCTCTGCTGAGAGAATGAAGGAATAAATCGCATAGTTCCATCTGATCCATGTTTGGAGCACTTGCTGACGAATAAAGAACTGTACGCCACCTCTGGATGAAATGGGTGATAGATTCATTGTGTTCTTGTTTGATATGTAAGAATTCCCTGATTCTTGTTCTCAATAGTTTGTTCATGTCAAAGGATTTGATGAATTCTGACATGAGTTGTTTAAATGAATGTATGGAAGCTTCAGGTATTCTATAATACCAATCAAGAGCAATGCCTTCCAAGGTTTTGGGAAATATTTTAGCAACAACCCCATCCTAAGGAAGTAATTCTCGTATGGCTGTAGCGTAAGCTTTGATATGCGCGTTTGGATCTCCCTCACCCTTGAACTTGGGAAAATCAGGGAGAGGTCTTGGAAGCATGACGCTTCGTATGGTGAAGTCTAAGGGTTCCTTTAGATATTCTGAATAAGTCCCTATCACATAGCTTTCAACCATTGATGGTGGTTGCTGAGGGAGTGGTAGTGGGATAGGTTGTTGATACAGTGCAGCGTATGCATTGGCAGGGGCATAGGGAGGTCCTTGCATTTGAGAAAACATGCCGGGAGAGGAGAACATATCTCCTTGTGGGGATTTAGAGTACATGTTTAAATAGGATGGGGTATTGTCGAGGAATGGATTGTTTGACACTAGACCGGGAGTAATAGTGTTAGAGATGGTGGGCCTTATTGGCGTTTGTTGAGGAAATTGAGGAGGCATGCCTAACGTACCTACTCCTGTGAGGAGATCTACTTGGCCAGAGTGATATGGAGGATTGGAACTTCCCATTTGCATGAACGGAGAATTTTGATTTGCTTGAGCAAGTTCTAACCCTCTCACTCTTTCTACTAACATTGAAATGACTTCATTCGGTGAAGTCACGGTACTTTGCCTGAGCGGCGTTTGTTGTATACCTTGGTGTTGTATAGGCATGTGATAGCCTGTCATGAATTGATCGCTATCTTGCCAAGTTTCTCCAAGAATATTTCCTGTAGAGGTATTTTCTTGAAAAGAGATCTCGGGTTGTACTTGTAAACCTCCTATAGGTGGGTACATACCCCGGGAGCGTTGTTCACTCCTAGGATAATGTATTGATTTTCCATCGTCTAAGACCAGGTATGGATCCGATTGCCTACTAATTTGTGGTCTAAGTAGTATTTGAGGAGACGAACCAGATTCTCTAGTAAACGTCATATTGTTTGAACCTGAAGGCTCTGCTTGTTGGGTTCGAGGGGGTTGATCTAACTCCTCAGTTTGAAAAGACGAACTATATCTGATTCTTGGGGTTTGTGTTGACAACTGATTAGTTGAATAGTTGTGGCCCCATACTGAGAGTGAGGGTGATGATTGCCTATTCTGTTGGGCGTAGTATGCCTCGAGACCCAAGAGGGGTCTACCATATGCATCGAATCCTGACATATTCGAGGGGTATATGAATACCTGCAGAATAATGGGAAGGAGCGAAGGTAATTTGTGAAAGGAAGCGTGATATTATGACTCCGAACAAGAAAGTAGGAAGTTTTACGTCAGCTTAACTAATTTCGTTTGTTTCACGTCGTGTTCACCAATTTTGTACGCCAGAAAAGTGACAGGAGAGTGTGAGAATCTACAAATGACTCTTCCGCGTACCCGACCTCTCGAGGTCATGCCGAGACAGCCGGTGGGGATAGAATATGCAGACAAACTAGTTAGGTAGTCTAATGTCTTCGACATGCACTAGTGGAATTTCTGAATCTAAGGCAAAGAAGGCCCTTCTAACTTGGACTAGTGTGATAGATCGATCAGCGAGGATGACTGCTCGAAGGCTCCAATCAATATCGAGCTCTAGCATGATTTGATGTATGGGTTGTGGAATACGTGGAAAATGACCTGGGATTGTTTCGTGTATATCTCCTGATAAGGTCATATAGTGGATGATGAATACAATTGATTCTACGGATGATTTTCTGGCCTAGTCCAAAATTCCCTAGCTTCGTTAGCCGCTGTATCTAGTAATGACAGTTGTTCGATGATGATAGGTGGAAGTGGAGTGGACCTGAATACCAAGGTACATAGGCTAGTGTCTATATCGGATTGACCTGTGGACTCATTGGGCTGTGGGATCTATGGATCACAACCATAAACTCTTGGTTGTTGTGGTCCTGTTATGGTCATACGCGAGATCAAGTTCTAATCCCTAGTATCCAGTAATCATATGCTTTCTCAGCTTCTATGTTTAGAACCAACAGTTGTGCAATCTTCTCAGAATACCTCATAGGTGTTATTGCGACCTGGATTCTTAAGCTGGTATCTATATCTACGAGGGTGTCTCCAGCGTCTGGCTATGGAACTAAAGGATCACACCCAAATGTTTGTTCTCTTTTGAGTCCTTCTACAGTCATATGGATGTTTTCTAGGGTAATCTATAGTTTGGCTGTCTTAACCAAAACGCATGTGCTTGGTCGTCTTCTATGTTTAATCCTCTTAACTGTGAACTAATCAGTTGTAAATCTGTGGTTGTTTGGAATACTTGTATCCTGAGATTTTGGTCTATGTCAACTATCGCTGTGATGAGGTTTGGTTGAGGCACGATTGGCTCAAATATATATTCCCTGGGCTCTTGAGGTCCCGTGATTGTCATACGAAAAAAAATGCAATCTAACTGTAATGAAACAAATTCTAACTACGTGAAATAAATCTAACTGCATATAGCTTTTATCTTTCTAAGAAATATTCTAACAATTTTAAGGAAAGCAAACTATTTTAAGCGTATCTAGAAATAATAACTAAACAATAATTTTAAAACAGACAAGATAACCGAGTGTGGTTATTTGCCTGTGCGATTTGGTAGAATTCTAAATAAGTAAAATAGCTCGTCTAATCTATCTGCAAGATTCTCGATCCTACCTCAGAAGTGAGGAGTGAATCATAGTTTCTTAGAAACTATCAATCCCCACAACTTCCCTGGTAATATCAAGAATAGAATTTACTGAAATAAAGCGATTAACTACTCTATTTGATATGATTCTGACTAGAAATTTGAAATTTAAAACCTGGATTTCACAGAACAGTGGTGAATCCGATGGTGTGTGTGATCTCGACACCTCAGTATGGTCTCTTCATTCTTTCATGTTCACGTGGATCCAAAAAAGCGTGTAATGTTAGCACCGATAGGAGTAGATTTTGGGATAAGGACAGCTTAGAATGTAGACCGAGAATGTGAGTAGGAGAGGGATAGCGCAAGAGTACAGAGCTTGGCTTATGCGATTCCTAGCGGGATTTTACTATAAGTCATGCAACATGAAGCGACCAGAACCTGTAACTATCCTATACGAAGAGCAAAACCTGCAACTTTAATGGCTTCCTAAGTTATCCTGTTCCAATGGTTTGGATAAAACAACAACACTATTTGCACAAGTTGGATATGTGGCTTACCAACAGCTGAATAAAGCTAACCAGGCAAATAATGAATTGAAATAAGAACTCTAAGACACAACGAAAGTAAATCTACACCAAAGAGAAATTTAGAGGCAAGCTTCTAACTGGATTGGATGAAATGACAGCGCTGCCTGCACAAGATGGGTCTGTGGCTTACCAACAGCTGAGCAATTTAACAAAAGATGCAAGTGAATTCAAGCTATGGCTTCTAAACAAGCTAACTAACTAAAACACTAAAATGAGGGAATGAGAGAAAAAATAAAACTTCAAAATCCAGCCAAGCTTCAGACCAAAAACTCCAGACCATTTGCATGTGCACAAACCATGCATTTATAGGAATTCAAACACCCAAGAACCAAAACCAAATTGAACTCCTAAACAATAAACAAAGGAAAAACACTATTCCAGGGGACCAAAAACATAAATGCATGCCCAAGTCGGCAAAGAAAAGCTGGTGAATCGTGATATTTCACACGAGTCGCGTCAAAGAACGTTCTGGAAAACGTGCATAGGACCGCCGCTCTGAGCAGGGCGGCAGTTACAGGACCGCCGCCCTACAGGGTGGCGGTTTCGTCACTGAAGGTCAAGAGGCCAAGGAAAGAGGGAAAAAAGGGGAAAACAAAGGGGGCGGGTGCTAAGCGGGGCATGCGGGATGTTAACGCATGCTCCGAGGACTCTTATGGATCCCGAACACCTTGCGAGGAGACCTGTATCATCATTGGGGCACTTGTTACACTGTTCTGGTAGTACAGTACCCTACAATTTTTGGTACGTACAAAAACCATATAAGTATGAGTTCTATAAAGATAAATTACAGTACTTAGGACATATTATTTCTATGGATGGGATTTCTTAGATCCATCCAAGATCAAATCTATTGAAGAATTTTCTCCTCCTAAAAATGTGACAGAAGTACAAAGTTTTATGGGCTTGGCTAGATACTATAGTAGGTTTTTGAATGGGTTTTCATGAATATACCATCCTATCAAATCATTGCAGTGAAAAGGTAAACATTTTGAATGGACTACTAGGTGTGAGGAATCCTTTTTAAAGTTTAAATAATATCTCATTGTAGAACCTATCATGCTAGTTCTAGATCCAAACAACACTTTTGAGGTCTAAACTGATGCATCCCTATATGGTTAAGGGGGTGTACTAACTCATGAAGGAAAGGTAGTGGCTTATGAGTCATGGAAATTAAATCCTAATGAGCTAAACTACCCCCCACATTACTTATAGTTGGTCATAATAGTTTATGCTCTTAAGAAATGAAGACATTTCTTACTGGGCAATCCATTCAAACGTAGAACATATCATAAAGTCTTGAGCGTTTATTTACTTGAGAGAACTTAAATTCCTGATAAATGAGATGGATGGAATTGATTAGTGATTATGATATGGACATAAATATGTCAAAGGTAAAGAGAACCAAGTTGTTGATGCACTCAATCGCAGGGTTCATTTTGTTGTTGTTTCTAGAATAATTTTTTTGTTCAAGGATCAGTTGTTATAATAGCAGAAAAATAATATTTTCTACCATAACATAACTGAAAAATTATTATAAGAAGTTGTGGACAATAGGTATGCTGGGTACTCCTTAGACTCAAATGGTCTTATGAGGTTCCAAGGCATAATATATGTACCTTTTAAAGGAAAATTAAGAACTATTCTAATGGAATAAGTGCATCAATCTCCTTATTTTTCACATCTTGGGGACACTAAAATTACTAATGAGTTGAAAAAATTTTAGTTTTAGCATGGTATGAAAAAGGATGTGGCTAGATTTTTTTCCAAATATTTATAATGTCAAAAGATGAAAGTTGATCATTTCCATCCCAGTGGTAATCTCTTTCTACATGATGTCCCAAAATATAAATTGGCAACTATAACTATGTATTTTATTTCTATTTTTCCAAAATCTAAAAAGAGGCATGATACTATTTTAGTTATTGTTGAAAAGCTAACAAAGGTTGCTCATTTTATTCCTAGTAATCTAATCGATGATGCACGTATACTTGATGATAGATTGGTGAGGAAATTAGTAAGATTGCATGGAGTTCATAAACTTATTATTACTAGTTTCGGAAAACTATGGCAACTTATATTGGCACAAAACTGAATTTCAGTTCTTCTTATCATCCTGAAACGGATGGGAAAACTAAAAGAGTAAATAATGTATTAGAAGACATTCTAAGAATGTATGTTATAAATCAATAAAACAAGTGGGAATATTTTTTTCACTTAGTTGAATTTTCTAATAATAATGCCTATCATACTTCTTTGTAAAAGGATCCTTTTGAAGTTTTATATGGCAGTAAATGCATAACACCATTGGGGTGGGAAGGCCTTGAAAATTGGGTAACCACGTGTCCTGATGTTTTAAAATAATATGACTAGCATATGGTTGTCATAAGACAAATATTAAAGGTTGTTAGTGATAGACAAAAGAGCTATGATTATAAAAATTGACTAAAACAAATTTGAGGTAGGTGAAAAAGTGTTTTTGAGGGTCAAACCTCATAAAATTTCAATTAAATTTGGTAAGGCGTCTAAACATCCACCCAGATTTGTTGGTCCATTTGAAATTTTAGAGAAAATCAGTGATGTAACTTACAAGTTAGCATTTCCTCCTTCACTTTCTAAGATTCATGATGTATTTCATGTCTCACTTTTGAGAAAATATGCGCATGATCCTTCACATGTAATAACTTGGAAAAAATTACAAATGGATGAAAAGATGAATTTTAAGCTTGATCCGGTAATAATATTATCACATTGAAGCATTAAGTTGTGAAACAAATATATTTAACAAGTTTTGGTTAAATAAGACATCCTCAGTGAGCAAAGTTTCACTTGGGGGAAGATCTTGACTACATAAGAAAGAAATTTACATTTCTTTTCATGTCTCAGTAAACTGGAAATTTCCCTCATTAAGGGGGGAAGATGTAACATCCCAAATTTTAGGAATCCATATTAATAATGAATCTATTTTTGTTGTTTCTTCTTGGTTGTGATTTTTGTTTTTGTTAGTCACTCATCAAGGTATGATCATAATGCATGAAGGAATGGACATTATTCCATATACCCATATGGGTATGATCATAGGTACGTGAGTATATATACTTTTGTATATACACTAACTTACTTATATACATACACATGCACATATACGTATGATTTCCCACTCTTTTGTGAGTTAGCACTCACCCTTTCATTGGGTGACGGAGTTTTTGGCAATTTGGCTGATATTGAAGTGTGGATGTTGTAATATTCTCCATGTGCTTGAATTCAAGAATTTGTGAATTATGTCAATTTGGCAATAAAAAGCGTGGTTGCTCACTTGGTAATGTGACTTGGAATTTGTTTGGTGGCATTAGGCTTGTGAGTATCTTGGCATTAATTTTTGATCTTAAATCATTCCTTATGAAATGTGGCATATAATTTTTATTTAAAACTTATATTTAAGCTAAGAGGTGACATTTTGGAGTCTTAATAATATTTTTATGGATTTTGAAATCCATGACATAAATGGGAATTAGGTTTTTTATTATATCCATTTAGTATGGTGTGAAGGAGAGGAGGAATTGGAGTGTAAACTAAGTCAAAATTATGGGAGGATTTTTTAGAGGTTTTTTATGGAAATCTTGGTTGATATTTGGGCCTCCATTATGGGATTCCATCTTTTCTGGTGCATCCATTTTAGTGGAGAATTTTTCTAGACAATAAATAAGGTTTTCGGGTTTCATTTTGAGTTGTGTAGAGGTAGGAAGTTGGAGAAAATAGTAGAGAAGGAAGGAGGAAAAGTGCATAGTTTTTTGGTCTTCTTTCAATTTGAATCTCTCAATCAAGGGTTTCTAAATTTTATCCTATGCAATATTTTATAAATGAATGAATATTTCATTTTTTCCCTTTTATGGGTATTGATAAATCTGGTTTTCTCATTCTAGGTATTATGATTTTTTTATTTTTCCCTTTTTGGGTGTTGAGAAATTTAGTTTTCTAATTTTAGGTATTCAGATTTATAATTTTTCCATTATGAGTGTAAGAGATTTAATTTTATTTCCTTATTGGATACTTGTAATTATCTTATTCTATTCAATTGGGTATTTAGTAGATAACTTATGAAATTTTTAAGTTGTGTTTTGGTTGGGTTATTTGCTACATTTTAGCTATGAGTTTGTTGTGTTTTTGGTTGGGTTATTTGTTGTAGTTTAGTTGTAAGTTCGTTGTGTTTTTTGGTGATTGCTTTAATGAGTTTTTGGTTGTAATTTTGTTTTATATTTGAATGGGTTCATTCCTGTAGTGTTGGTTGTAAGTTTGTTGGGTTTTACATGGGTTATTTGCTGTAGTTTTTTCTACAAGTTTGTTGTGTTTTAGACAAGTTCTTTGTTGGATCTTGGATGCAAGTATTTTGTCTTTGGGCTGTAATTTTTGGCTATAAGTTCTTTGTGTTTAGGTTGTGGTTTCATTGCGTTATGAAATTTGGAAAAATAGTTAGAGTGTGAACTCTTATTGAAAAATTTAATATGACCATGTGTTGATCCATTTTGTCAAATAGTTCATATGTAACCTTTTTTTTGGAATATTGTTGTCATGCAAATGTGCAACAAGGAAATTAATAATTTCCAAGCATCACAACTATACCCCTATATTAATTATTTCAAGTCCTATAATTCTAAGAGACTCTAGGACCATTCATCCATTCCAATTGACCCCCTGACTAATGTTATCTCACCCCCTAGGTGATTTAGGAAATTCCATTCATTCCCCCTAGGTGATTTTAGGAGTTCATTAAAAGTTGAAAGTTGTAGGCAATTGTGGGAAGGGCTATCACTCACCTTCCTAGGGCTGGAGCAACCTCATGAAGCATAAAAGAAGAGACTAAGCATATGTGGAGGTGATTCAAAGGTCTTGGGACATCATAGAAATGATTCAGGAAGATATTGAAAGGGCTTAGAGAAGCTAGGGAAGTTTCACCAAAAGTAGGGTTCACATGTCTAGTCATAACACAAGTCAAAATAGTCGTTGAGCTTTGTAAGGTGATTTTGGGAGCTCTAAATGAAGTTATGAGAAAAATGAAATAGTTTTGGAAATATAATTCGAATTCCTACAAGATGGTGAAATCAATTTTTTCACAACACTTTTGTGCATTAGGTTTTTAGGTAGTTTTTCTTAGGCACAGGTCAAGAACCAAATCAAAAATCCAATTTTTCAGGGACCAGATATAAGAATCAAGACATGAGACACCAACCAATAGATTCAAAATTCCATTTCCAGTTAGGATAATATAAAATGTTTCTAAAAATTTCCATCAGGAGCTCAAGTTATCATCGTCGCAAGTTGTCCTCTTGAAGCGAGTTTGGGAGTTAGCCAAATTTTGGGAGGACACATGTTAGCTCCAGGAGCCTAGCGGTATTTTTTGTCCTTAACATCCCTTAAATTTAGGTACATCAACCTTTTAAAAATTCTCCCATCCCCCATGTGACCTCTGGAACCCCATGCGACCATCAGGATTGCCATTTATGACCTCGGGTGTAATTTAGAGCTTAAATTCCATACGTTCAGATCTTTGCCACATGTCAACTCAAGGATCATCATGGAATTTGATTTCCCTCACATTTCAGGGATATCAAACCTTGAAAAATGGTCCCATACTCCTAGGGGAGACTTCTATTCCCCCACGTGACCTACTTCTAGCCCTTGAGTGCTTTAAAGATGATTTTAGAGCTCTCACTCCCTGTCGTCAGATCGCTGCCACATGTCATATTCTTACATACCTTAGAAATTAATGTCCCTCACATCCCTTTTAGGTGAGGGAAATAAGGGATAATAAAATTTTCCCAACCCTCTCTATGCATAATTTTTTAACTTTAAAATTCCTCCTACTTCTAACTTCTAACATCTAACTCCTTTGTGCATAACTTGCTTTGTAACTATCTCTACAACTTCTCACCACCACTCCACCATTGAAAAAGATCAAACCAAGTTCACCACAAAAATTAAATCCTCTAATCCATGGTGATACACAGGTCTCAGAAGAATATTTCATCAAGATAAGAAGAAAAAATGAAGAACAGAGAAGAAGAACAATAGAAATCCCCATCGCCATGAAATAAAAAATTGAAGAAATATTCCAAACCAGTGCACGGATTGACAAACCATCTATTTTTGAGTTCTTCTATCTTAAAGGCCATTAAAAAATCATATCCAAACCTCTAGTTTTCCTTATGGAATGCTCATTGTTTGTCTTTCAAACATGCACCCATATCTCAGGTTTGGAGGGATCAAGGTGTTTGAGACAACAATCAGATTTTCTTCATTAATGCTCAGAGAGATTTTTTCCCATTTCTCACCTATCAGATCCACCAAAAATTTGAATTTGAATGTCTAACATTATAGTTTATGTCATCAACTCTCTGACAAGTCCATGTGTGTGCCAATTAGATATCTATAGTAAAATATATGGCTGTCAGAAGATGTCAAAGTTTCTTATGCAAGTGAGACACGTTGCATGCATGAATTAGATGAAATGAGAGCTAACTGTGCAAATATTTGTCATTTATACCACGTGTTAGTCATTTATTTGTTGTAAGGACTCAGCACCCTATTGGCATGATTTGGTTGGTTGTGTGTGGTGTAATCAAGCATGTTAGAAGATGACCTGGCATAGAAGGGTGCAAAAGAGGGCTCACAAAATAAAATAGAGGAAATTGAAAAGGAATGTGTGTGTGATGCATGTGGAGAAATGAGGAAAACTAGTGAGCATAGAACGCGGGTCAAGGTGCAACTATTACAAAGTAATGGGCATGGCGCAAGAGAGGGCTAGGGACTTAGCTAATTGAAGCAATTGTGAAATGCATACAGGGTGAAGAAGCTACTTAGAAAGAAAGAAAATGTGTAAAAGGTGGGCGAAAATGAGGAGTGGAAAAAAGAGGTAAAGGAAAGTGGAAGGAGAGAAAAAAAGTGCACAAGGGTGCTTGAGAAAAATAAGGGGCACCAAGGGGAAATTGTAACCAAGGAAATGTGCCAATTGAACCTGAGAGCACGCACAACCTTCAATGAGGAACTGAGATCCAGAATGTGTATACAAGTTATCCAAATCACTAGGAGAGTTATTTCAATAATATTTTTAGTGACTTTCAGGGCCATCTTCCTACTAAATTAATAATATCAGTATCCTGGAGCATCCATTGGGCATGAAGTTTGTTTATGTAATCATTAAATTTCCCTTGTAGTCACATAAATGATCATTCTTGACTCCATTCTAAATCTTGCAATTGCTGAAAGAAGCTCTGCATTCTAGAAGCAATAGAAGAGTATGTGCAAGAAGTACGTGAGAAGAAAGAACTATGTACAAACAAACAATATGCACACTATGCACTTGGAAGAATTTAAACTAATCTAATATATACAAAATGATGTAGAAAACTTAATGTAAAGGTTTGAGATGGATCCCATTTACTGGGATTTATAGCGCACCTCCATTAAGATCAGTTAACTCAAAAGAGTTATCCTCCTTACAGGAACTGATGATGTATGGTCCACTCTAAAGTAATTCAAAATTTGAATAGTGCCCTGGTTTAGCTCTATCAGGATCCCATTTTAAAAAAAAGTCCCCAACTTTGAAATCTTGAAGCTTAGCCTTTCTTTCGAACCATTTATTTATTACTTGTTGATGTTGTTCTAGATTGATCATGGTAGAGTTCCTTGATTCTTCAAGATTAACTAGCTCTTTCATTCTAATTTCTCTATGGTCTGCACCTTCAAATTCTATTTGTTGGGAAAGAGATAATGAGTTCAATTCTAGTGTTAAAGGAAGGATAGCATCCTTACCATAGACAATATTGTAAGGTTAAGTTCATATTTATTTTTTTACTATGATTCTATCTTCCCAGAGAGCGTGCGAGACATTTGTATGCCACTGTATTTGGTTGATGTTCATTGTGTGCTTCATAATTATAATCAGGTTCTTGTTTGTTGACTCTGCCAAACCGTTGCATTGAGGGTAATAGTTGGAAGAATTATTCAGGTAGATGTTCAGATTTAGTGCCCAATTAGTGATTTTAGTACTAGGGAAGGATTTTCATTATCATAGATAATGGTTTGAGGGATGCCAAACCTTGTGACTATACCCTGCAGAAAGTCAAGTATGACTTACTTGGTTGATTCCTTGAGCGCGATAGCTTCTATCCATCTGGTGAAATAGTATATAGCTGTCAACACCCACTTGTGTCCAATGTTTGATGGTGGATTGATCATGCTTATGAAATCAAGACCCCATTTTTCAAAATGCTTATCTACCTAGATTGGTTGTAAGGGAAGCACTACCCATCTTTTATTTCGTATAAAGAAAGAACATCCCTTGCATTTTGTGACCCACCTGTGTGCATCTGAAAACAGGGTAGGCCAAAGGATACCTAACATTATGATTTTCATTGTTGTAGTTTTGAAAAAGAAGTTTCTTCCAAAGAATCCATCATGAAATTCTGCTAACACTTTTTCAGTCTGCACGTCATTGATACATCTTAGTAGTACATCATGAAGATTCTTCTTGAAGAGAAGTCCATCAATCAAAACATAATGGATAGATTGTAACCTCAGATGTCTTATCTTTTCCTTGTTCAAACCAGGAGGGTATGTACACTCAGAAAGGAATGTGATCATGTCCTTCATCTAATCACGTGCATCAGGATCTGTATTCTGCTCAATTTCTGCATGCAGAGAACCTTCATCCAGAAATAATGAATCCTTAGGTTCACTCTGTGCATCCTTAGCAATCTGTTTGCAGAGTGCACTACCTCTTACCAATTTTTTGGCATTAACAGTCACATCATACTCCATGATTTTGGTCACCCATCATGCTCTTTTCTCACTAATTTATGGTCCCATGATGAATTTCCTGACATAAGAGTGGGAGACTAACACCTTAATATGATTGGTGGAAAGCATACTCTTAAATTTCTTGAGTGCACACATGATGGTGAATATTTGTTTCTCTATGTGACTATAATTTAGTTCATAATACTTCAGCGTTTGACTGAAGAAAGCCATTGGTTGTTCCAGCCCTTGTTCATTTTCTTTTGTTATGACAACAACAACACTCACATTAGTGCCATAAGCATAAAGGATGAAGTCCTTTGAATAATCCAGATTAATGATTTTTGTCACACAAGTAATTCTTGCTTGATCTTGTTAAAGCTTTATTTTTCTTCCGTTTTGCATATGAAATTTGTGTCCTTCTTGAGCATCAGGGTGATGGGCCAAACCAACCTTGCAAAGTTACGGATAAAACACCTATGAAAATTGATCTTGCCAAGGAAGGATTGTAGGGAATTTTTTTGCGCCAGTAGGGAAATAGCTAAGATGATTGAGACATTCTCATGATCAATTGTGATGCCATCTTTTGAAACCACATGGCCCAAAATCTTACCCTGCGCCACCACAAAATTGTACTTCTTTGGGTTAAGAGACACCCCATACTTTCTGCATCTCTTAAATACTTTCTCTAGGTACGCCACGTGATCTACATTCCATTTTGAGAAGATGATTACGTCATCAAGCTAAACCAAGATGAACTCATTGATGTAACCTTTAGAGGCAATATCCATGGTGCACTGAAATGTGGCACCTACATTTGATAGACCAAAGTCATCTTCTGATATGCATATTTTTCCCACTTGATTGTAAACATTGTTTTGATTTGATCCTCTTCCTTGACCAGGATCTGATTGAAACCTGAATATCCATCTAGCATGGAGAATATTTGCATGCCAACCACACTTTGTAGAAACTACTCCATTGAAGGAAAAGGATAATGATCATTTATATATGCCTTGTTAAAATCTCTGAAATTAACATAGAGTTTTATTTCTCCATCCTTTTTTCCCTCTAAAACCATATTTGCAACCGAGGTAGCGTATTTGATGAGAAAAATAATTTTTTCCTCAATGAGTTTGGATAATTCCTTTCTCATGAGGGGCTCTATCTTTGGATTGACTGGTTGATCCTTCTATCTGACGGGCTTGATACCAAGATCAAGGTCAATGGATTGTTGAGAAACACTTGGATAAAAACCTTTGAGGTCTTCATACTCCCACAAGAATATATCACTATATTTTTTACAGAGAGATATAAAGTCTTGTTTTTCATCATGCGCACAGGTCTTGCTGAGAAGTAACTCTTTCCCACGCGCAATAGTGACTGGGGAATAATCTTCTTATGTGATGTTCATGTACTTTTCTTCACTCTTGAACTTATCATTAAGGCCAAACATTTGTTCTAAGGTGACCACCACTTTAAGCAACTTGTTTTTCTTCAGTTATATCACTTGGTCACCATAGTTGTCATGCAAATCAGCTTACATACTTGATGAAAATTAGGCTTCATTATGGATAAACTAGATGATCTACGTGTCACTTTTGAACACTTGACAGTTGGTGTTATTATCTATAATAGATGGTCTAGTCACCATCTTGATGTGCTGAGTGTTTCTTTTGATAAAGTCCTCACCAGGAGATAATTATGAACCAAGTGCGACCATCTAATCATCTTCCTCATTCATTTTTTCTGACACCACTTGCAGATTTAGAGCATCAAATCTCTCAAGGAGGTCCCAAATTCTATGATTATAATATTTGAGAAGCTTTTTATTTTTTTGGAATTTGTTGGTAACCTGGTGGATGACCAATTTTATGTCTCCAAAGATCTGCAACATCTTATTTTTATTCTTCTCAACAATGACCAAGCCATGCACCAATAGTTCATATTCTTCCACATTGTTGGAGCATGCAAACTACAGCCTATTGTGAAGAAGAATTTCTCATATTTAAGGGAAATGAGAACCACTCTTGCTCCCGCATCATTCCTACTTCCGGAACCATAAAAGTATAACTTCCATAGGTCAAGTTCAACTTGGTCTTTCTTGAGTACATGTGGAAACATAACTTCCTCTTCAAGAATGTAGTAAGTACCAAGCCTAGTTTCATTAGCTTATAACTCTTTAGCATATGGATCAAATTTATGGTGCCTCTCTACCCATTCATTAAGTGTTAAGTCAGAAACAGAGGGTGGAAGAGACTACTCTTTAGGAACTGAAGCTTGTTCTTCTTGGATTAAAAACTTGGCTTAGAGAGGGGATGGGATATATGACTCTATATGATAGAAAAATATAGGCTCAGTTTGTATGGTAAACTGGGTGCCATACCTTTTCTTGAGTAACATATGAGACCAATCAAAAGACAAGTAACCACCCACTTTAGTAGTAAATTCTCTTGACAAACATAGAACAAACAAAGGAGGTAAGTCAATGATTGACACATCTTGAGTAATTGTTAAACTTGGGCATGCATGAATGGTGAACTCAAGATCCTTAGTGAATCCTAAAGTGGTGATAGTTAAGCCATCAAGTTATAGGACTCCTTTAGAAAAAGGGCTATATTTTAGACCTAATATATCAAAAAAATTCTTAGGCATAACAAAAGTACTAACGTCTGAGTCAATCATGTAATTATGCACTAGGTATTTTCCTATTATCAATGACATATAAAAGGGTGGAGTTTTAAAATCATTTCATACTTACTTCTCTTATCCTTCTTGGTAGATATTAATAGAAGCATGTGGCTTCTATATGGCTAGATCAATATGCGGGAGTTGCACTAGAGCTTCATGAAATAGGTCTCTTTGAAAAGGAATGGTCAGGGCATCCCACATTGTGACATTTATGTTTTTTCTCTTCATCTAGTCTACAATGCTAAATTTAAGGCCCCCTGTCTTGTGTATTTGGGAAACAATATCCTTTCTTGAGTGTTCAGGTTTGGAATCCTAGACTTTACCTAGATTAGAGCCTTAACCTACCAAATGAGGGAGGTCGTTGCTTCAAAAGGAGCTTTGCGTGGGATCTCTTTTGTATGGACTTGGGAAATTTTAATACTGGATGCCTTGGCTACATATTTTTGCTTCTGAGGATATTCTTATGTCATTGGGATCGTGACCTGTGCTCCTGATTCTGACATTAGCTTCTTGTATCTTGTGTTGTCCACAACTTGGGTGCATGGTCTATTCGTATCATATGTCACTTGGTTGATTGTACAAAAGTCCTCCGCACCAAAGAACATCAAATTTTTCTCTAGAGGAGCTTATGTTCTTTCTTGGTTATCTACTTCAGCGGCACTTGTTGAAGGCTCGTATGCTCAAGCATTTTGGATCATGTAGGATTGGGCATGTGCAACATTCGCATAGTGATATTGACTATGAGGCATGTTGTAAGGGAAGCACCATTCTAAATCTTGTGCCCAATTGTTCTGAACTGGAATGAGCACCTGACTTGCACTGGGTGCTTGAAGAGAAGCCAATGGAGAAATAACTTGTAAGGGAAGATGTGCATTGGGATGCCATCTATAATTCTGTTGGTTGGGCATGTGTCTTTAATTTTCATAATGATTCCACCAAGGTTGATTGCTTTATCCATGTGCCTAATTAGAACTACCTCTATAGGATTGCGCATGTTTTTCTAATGATATGACCTTGTTTGACAAGTTTCTAATCAATGCCTTCAACTCTTCATCTTCTTTCTACTACATTGGAGAGTAGGATGTTGAGGCAAATGGTTGCACACTTTACTCAGAAACAGGGATAGGGGCCACAAAAGGCTGGGGTGCATGTAACATTTAGGGGAACAAGGGAATAGGAGGTCTAGGACCTATCTTTCCCACCTAAATGAGACTATTCTCTTCCCTTACTATAATACTATAAGCAACTGGAAAGGTCTTACCTCCCATGGATTGGATCATGACTGACATATTGCTATTAACCACCTTAAGATAATACAAGAAAGCATGTTGGGCTATAGATCTTACCACAAGAGGGATTCTATCCCAAGTCTTCTAAAATCTGATGTTAAAATTAGTCATCTGCTCATTGGGTTCCCTCCTTGTTGTCAATTACTCCATTAGAAATAGGTGATCTGAATTATCTTCAAAGTAGTTACAAATATATGTTCCATGCTCATCCCATGTGGTGATAGATCCAAGTCTCAGGCCTCGGTACCATTAGAGCACTTTACCTTTGAAAGAGGATGCAAGTAGCCTTACTACTACATCATCATGTCTGATCAAATAGAGTGAACACATGTTTGCTACATCCTGGATATGCACCTGAGGGGTGACTTGATTCTCACCAGTGAAGTATGGAATACTCTTGAGCATGCCATTTGGCATATCATGTTACATGGCCAACACCAAGGGACTTCCTCCTGTGAAGTTGGAAAAGTTTATCCATGGAGGATGTGACTGATGTGTCATTACAGGGTGTGCAGGTTGTCTATTTTGAGGACATGTTGAATGGGCACAGTGCACTGGAGATGGAGATGTGCACAGGTACTTTCTAGAAAAAACTATCCTTAGGGATAACTAGAGGTACTCAAAAGAATCATTAGTTGCTGCACTTTTTCTTGTGTGTACTCTTCTCATGAAAGGCACTCAGGACTACTAAAATAGAGATTTGGAAATGTTGGGAGTCACCAGATGTGTTGAAATGAGCCTCCAAAGGCTGAAATACTAATTCCACACACCAAAACATAGAGATATGAAATTTGAGCTTTCAATGCTTGTCCCACCGGGTATGCCAAAAAAAATTGGTCTTTCAGACATACACCCACATCTCAGATCTAGAGGGATCAAAGTGTTTGAGAAAACAATGGAACCATCCCCAAGTTGTGGGACTTTGCGTGTTTGGGACGGATCTCTAGGGAAGGTTGGTTCCTGTATCTATTTATAATGTTAGTACTACTCCTAGTGTTTGAAAGGAAAACTAAGATAATAACCCAAAGGGACCATTGATAGATGGATAACATGAAAGGAAACCTACACTAAAATGTGGTAGCACCAGAAATAGAGGGACGGACACTATCTGTTTAGAGAAAAAATGAGAGGAAATGTGAAAAAGAAGGCTAGGCATGTGTAGCATGACTTAAAACATATTCACCAGATCTTTCTCATGGAACACAACTAAATAAGGAACTATACGGGACATGAAATAGCACAATCAAAACACAACACAAAAGAAAATGTGAGAAGAAGGAATGAAAACACATTAGGACAAAGAATAGTCACAAAAAAATGCTTCTATTACTTCCAAAAATGCATAGAGCTGTTATAATGGTGAAGGAGGCTGATATCCACATGTAAGATCCAGATCTAGAGGTCTACAACTCAAAATATAGAAAATATGAAGTCCTTAGCAGAATGCGTAAGGATCCCAAGTGTCCAGCATAACAAATGATCCCAGCTCTTACATTTATAGATGAATTTGCAGAAGGAGAAGAGAAGGAGGGAAAACCTGAATTTGAAATACAACCACCAACAAGAGTAATTTAATGCATGTATATCCACCTGAGAACTTGTCAAATGCACTTCCCTAGGTATCCTTTGGCATGTTGAATGATGAAGGAGGGTGGATTAGATTAAATCAGGTGGTTGGAGTAATCAGATCTACTTCATTAATTCTTAGAGAGATGTTTTCCCATTTCTCACCTACTATATCTATCAAAAATTTGAATTTTAATGTATATCACTATAGTTTATGTCAGTAGCTCTCTGACAAGTCTAGGGGTGCACCGATCGGAGCTTTATAGAAAAATATACGGCTTTCATAAGATCTCAAAGATGCCTGTGCATGCAAGACATGTGTTGTGTGTGAATTGGATGAAATGATGGCCAACTGTGAAAATATTTTTCATTTCTAAAACATGTCAATCATTGATTTATTATAAGGACTTGGCACCCTGTTGACACATTTTGCTTGGTTTCGTGTGATGTACTCAAGCATATCATAAGATGACCTAGCACAGAAGGATGTGAGGGAAGGGTTTACATAAGAAAACAAAGGAAGGTGCAAAGGAATTCACACACAATGTGCATGGGGAAATAAGGCAAACTAGTGAGAAGAGAATGCATTGTTAAGGCATAACTATTAAAAAGTAATAAGTGTGGTGCGCAAGAGGGCTAGGAACTTAGTTGATTGAAGAAACTGTGAGATGTTCTCATAGTGAAGAAACTACTTAGAAAGAAATAAAATGTGCATAAGGTGGCCGTAAGGGAGGATTGGAACAAAGAGGAAAAGGAAAGTGGAAGGAGATAACAGAAAGCATGCAAGGTGCACCAAGGGGAAACTACAACCAAGGAAATGTGCCAATTGAGCTTGAGTGTGTGTGCAAAATTCAATGAGGAACTGAGAACCAGAATGTGTATAAAAGTTATCCAAATCACTAGGAGATTTATTTGGATAACACTCACATTGAAGAAATTTCACTTCCAGCTCCATAAAGAACAAAGTTCAATTTCCCGTTAAACTGGCAACCGGATTGAAGAGAAATTTAACCACTAAGGTAAGAAGAAAAACCTATCACAATGGAGTTGATTTCATCACATATGGAGACAAAAACCAGACCTATAAATTTCAAGCTCCATTAATGGTTACCATGACATAGTAGTGGAAAAAAACAACGAGCTACCTCTCCACTTCTCAAGGTTCTAGTGGGCGAAATTGTATGAAAATTAGAGGGAATGATAGTTGAAAAATATAGTTTTACGTGAACTAGTTTTCGTGCCATGAAGTCCCTATTTTTTAGGGATATGGAGGGCTTATTTTTTTATCAGAATTCTTCCCTCTTTGAATAATTTTTCAAATTCCAAAAGATCCGGCGGGTAAAATCATCAAAAATTCAGAGGGAAGGGTCTCCAAAAAATCTAGTTTCTCTCACAATAGTTTTTGCATGATTAAGTTTCCATTTTCTCGAGATTAAGGACTGATTTTTTATCAGTATTCTTCCCTAGTAGCTCCATACCCAAAGCTCTTACTAGACATAATTTTTCATTTTTAATTTCTGATCTTTTTGGAAAGCGAAACATGATGAAAATTTGAGCATAAGTTCATGACGAAATGCCAAATCCTAAAAGCTTATTCCCATCGTAAACAGAGGTCATTTTCACCAATTAATAAAAATAGCATACGATATACTTCCTCACATGTTATAAATGATGAGTTCCACTGAATTACAATTTTGATCACTCAGGACAATCAGAAAAGGGGTAAAATGGAAAGTAAGATAGAAAATGACTTCTTCCCAAAATAGCAAGTTCACAAATAACAACTTGCTGAAAACAGAAATATCTCATGAACATGGGATGTTGGAATACGGTAGATGGTTCATAAGGTGAAACTGGATAAATACATGTGATATTCCCCAGAATAGCAGAACACGGGCTCATATTCTAAAAGGAGAAATTTTTCATTTCAGAGTGGAAAATTGCATGACTTTGTTTTCACTCACCTTACTACTTTTTGGACTCCCTTTTGGATAATGAGATGGTTTCATGAGTTGAAAAGTAGGAATGGAAACTTCACAAAGGTCCTGAAAGCATCATCTTGAGTTCAATGTTGTACAGAAGAAAATCAAGGCATCACAAGGCACATCATGTGAATTCATATTCATCACTTAAGGAATCGAGTGATCCAAAGTGAAGTGGTCATAATGATTTCAATGAGGAAAAGGGTTCATCAACCAAGTTTCAAAGAGGGCCATCGTGGGCATTTTTTTTCATCGCGAGCTTGGAGTGGTAAACATCATAATAGTGTTTATAAACACTCATTCTATGGTTCAGGATTTCCATACATCATAGAGTTTTTGATCATCACTAGATTGGGAAAATGATTCAAAGTTATTCAAGGGAGCAACCTTCATCAGTGTAGAATATCACTAGTGCCAAAAATACTCACTCAAATTTCATGGTTGCATCAAAACATTCAAATCATTCCATCACGAGGAGTGTTTTCCCCTCTATCCCTTCCCTATCCCACTCTTTCCCTCTCTATTTTCTCTGTCCATTCCAATTCTTCGTTATTTGTCATTAGTATATTTTTTCCTATTCACTTAAGTGACCTATTTTAAATTTGTAAAAATTATTTTCTCAAAATTATAAGAGAAATACTTAGCTCATGGAAAATGAAAGGTCACGAGTGGAATATGGAAATGAAGAGTCATGTGAGGGAGTTGAAAGGACAATTCAGATTGCTATAAATTATAGTGATCTCTTCATTCCAAAGGGTTCTAATTATGAAATTATTCTAGCTGGTTGTATTCTTATAAGTTCATGAGATAGATTTTTCTCACTTATGAGTGAAAATAATTAGCCACTTTTCCCCTATTCTCAATGTATTCCATTCTCATACTATGTACAATTTCTTCTTGAGAATAAATACAAGAAGAAGGAGTTTCAAGCCTTTTTTGACTAAAGGGTTTACTAATAATTTGTGTTCAATAAATTCTAATTGGTCTTGTTGTTGTTTGCAATATTGTTTCTTCCCAATTTTAGTGCATGTGATGAAATTTCTAACTAGTGTGTGCAGAAATATGATTTTTTACCTACAACATTAGTTCTCCTACCTCTTTTCTCACTCCCCTTTCCCACTCTTCAGTCAAATTCTTACCTAGAAATATGTTTCTAGCTTTTTTGCAAGGTCAATGGAGTACCCCTGTTGTATCCCCGGCCACAAGCTCACTAGGAAAATCCACCTTTAATCGTGCATGCATATATGGAATTTGCATTGGTTAAGTAGAGGGACTTAGATTCCTAGAGCATTGACAAGAAATCCAAAAGTTTTTCCATCCAATAAATTTTCTCACCAACATTTTTTGGCACCCATCGTGGGGTAGATTTAGCAGCGTCTACACCCAAAATATGACCGCAAGGTCTGAAAATCAATAAAAAATCAGATTTCAAAGGAAAATCATTTTTGAAGGTAACTCCATCAAGGAATGAACCCCTGTCACATTTTTTTCTTGTATCATGAATAAATTTCCAGATTGGAGTGAAGTACCAATGATTCACACTGAAGAAGAAGAAGAATATGTCTGCCTGGAAAAGAAGATAGTTGAACAGCCATGGTTCTAGAATAGTGTTAACAAAGGAAAGAAGAAAGAACCTGTCACTAATGAAAAGGAATGGATTTGAAGGATACATAAGATAAGGTGTGAAGATTAAGAATATTCCAAATTCTTACATGAGATAAACAAGCAACTTGAAGCAGCCCATAGCGAGTAAGAAGAAGAGGAGAGTTTTCCTAGAGAGGAATATCCTAAAGATCATTCATACCATAGGGTTTACATACCCGAAATGTTATTGAATGTTGCTGAATAAAATCCTATCCTTGAGCCTTCCTATGAATATAAAATTAGCATTCATGAATATGATGAAAGACATGACATTGCAATATCCACTGAACAAGATTTTTGTGACCTTGTGCATCATCACTACAGAATTGAGAACATTATCTATCTTACACCACTCAATAGATGACTTCCTCACATATGGTGATGAAGAAATGAGCATGTTGAAAAGAGAATATGTGGAAAGACTTCATAGCATAATAAAATTAAATTATTACCCCAAAGTCTTTGATGAAATTTGCAGGTATGCTTTATCTCTATAGATAAGATATGAACATATTGAAGCACCACATCAAATGGAGGAAGAAGATGAGATGTGCCCTATAGAGGAAGACCCTAATGTATGCCCATATTATGAGGTTTTCATTCTCATAATATTCTTGGATGCTTTTGAACATGATATTAGCATGGAGTCTTCCAAATAAAATCCAACTCAATGTCATGGAGGAAGAAGCAGAAGAGACGAAGATAGAATCACCATTCAAAAATTCCATTTGGCTCAAGTCATAGCCCATAGGGGGAATAATATATTCAATAAAGGAATATCCTTGCTACATAATGAATGATCCAATGCTCTCCAAAGACTCCACCAATGATGAAGAACACAACCAATTCAAAGTAAGCATGGATGATCTCTTTCTAAGTTTTGATATTTCAATTAATGACAAAATGGAGAGATGTGAAGAAGTGCAAGAAAGTCACCTAACATCATCATCTGAAGATGATGAATTCAATATGGTAATAGATAATCTTCCCTCCTATTTTAATTCTTCAAGTGATGTAGAAATTTTGTGTGAAGAAATAGATGAAGTCAAATAATCAAACTCTCTTCCCGATGCAATCATTAATTATTGAATGTAAGAATCCCACTCTCTTTTCAAATCCAAGGAGAACGAACAATTTAAACACAACCTCTATTCACTTGGGGAGAAAAAATTTCATCACGATGAAAATAAAGCCTTTCATATTTCACTTGAACAAGAAGATTTAATAATGGATGGTCAAGATGTAGTTGAAAATTATTCTCATATTGTTTCCCTAACACAGTTATTTTCTTCTTACCAAGAAGAAGATGATATGGATTTTAAGCTTGAAGGAGTACCCTTCCCACGAAGCTTGGAAATATTCTCCTTGTCAGTAGGTGTCATGAATCAAGTATGCTCGTGTTTTCAAGAAAGTGAATCTTTGGCAATACAAATCATGGAAGAGGTGAACGAGAATGTTTCAAATGAATCATGGACCCATATGGATCAGATTTTTAACCATATCCTGGAGGCACCACAAGAAGATCATTCTAATCAATATAAAAATGAGCCTATGGAAATTTTATAAGAACTATTAGTAGAAGATATCTTGAATGTTGTGGAAGAAACTGAAGATCCTCAACTCATCCTTGAACTCTTAACCCAAGCTATGGAGATACAAGACATGTATGAATCAATTTTTTCTTCCTATTTTGGTGCACCAATTTTTGATGTTGAGAAGGAGCAGTTAGATGAGCTTGATGACTTCTCTAATACTTTGGTTGATGAGAATGAACATAAAAACATGTATTTTTCTTCCACATCGTGTGAAGAAGTTCATGAGTGTAAAATAAGAAAGGTTCTTGAATCTCCTGAGAATATCCTCAATCTTGGAAATGACATAACTATTGTGGGAGATGATAACATGGAAAATATTGAGTTGATTCACATCGAATAAATCCATTCAAAAAAAATAAAAATCTGTGAGAACAGTGGGAGTGTGATCAAAACCAACTTGTTCCCATCGTTTCAGAATGTTCCATCAATGAAAAGCAAGAGTTCATATGGAAAAATCAAATGTAGGTGTTGGGGTGTGGAGCCTGTTTTTGGTCTTTCTGAATTAGTATTGAAGTGTTGGAGCTTGAATGGTTAAGTTTGGAGACTTCAAGAGCATTCTGCAGTCATTTGTTGTGACGTTGTTGTGCAATCGTTGTGTCATTGCTGTGACATTGTTAATTGGTTGTTAACGTCAGGACTATTTTTCCATCCGTGTGAAGTTGAAAGATCACGACTTTCAAACTTATAGGGTCGGCTTTAGGACTTCTTAAAAGGATTGTAATCCTATAAATAGAGGTGTTAGGGTATCTTGAATATATCTTGAGTGTTCAAGAGGTCTTGAGTCTTAATGATCAAGAGGTGATCAAGAGTGATCAAGGTTATGTAATTGGGTGTCAATTGTGGTTTAGATGTGGGTTAACATCTTTAGAATTCTGTTGTGAGTTCATAACTGAGAGAATACTATAAGAGTTGTTTTACTCTTGTTGATAATAAAATCCGAGCAAGTTCTTGGTGGACATAGCCCACATTGGGTGAACCACATTAAATCTTATCTTGTCTTCTTTTGTGCATTATTTGTTTATGTTGTTATATTTCTACAAGTATAATTATACTATATAGTTTCCTACTGCTATGGTTTGAGGAATTGTTTCCGCATACTTGTTCTCTAATTCCTAACAATTGGTATAAAAGATTTGGTGTTTTTTTATTGAAGTTTTATATCACAAGGAATGTTTAGCTGGAGTGGGAGCTATGGCAGATGAGGGTAGATCGAGGGTTGAGAAGTTTAATAGGTAGAACCTTGGTTTGTGGAAGATGCAAATGGAGGATTACTTATATCAGAAGGATCTCCATGTTCCTTAGGCTGGAAAAGCAAAGAAACCTACAGCCATGTCAGATGAGGATTGGGAGTTGCTGGATAGAAAGGCACTCAGGGCAATTTGTTTATGCATTGCATCTTCGGTTACTTTCAACATATCATAAGAGAAGACCACGTAAGGTCTCATGAGTGCATTGGGGATGTTATATGAAAAACCCTCTACCTCTAATAAAATATTTTTGATGAAAAAATTATTTAATATGAAGATGTCTGAGAATGGTTCTATTGCTGATCATTTGAATGAATTTAATACAGTTTTGAGTATGTTAAACCCAATAAAATTTGACTTTGATGATGAGGTCAGGGCTTTGTTAATTTTGTGCTCCTTACTAGATAGCTGGGATAGATTGGTTATGGCTGTAAGTAATTCATTCTCTAATAACTCAAATCTGAAGTTTGAGGATGTAATAGGCATGATCCTCAGTGAGGAAATGTGAAGGAAGAGCATCGGAGATTCTTCTACTTCTTGAAATTCTTTGATGGTGGAAAGTAGAGGGAGACTAAAGAACAGAGGGAAAGGTAACCATGGGAAGTCAAATGATCATGGAAGGTCAAATTCCAAGAGTAGGTTAGAATTTTGGCACTGTGGGAAGGTTGGTCATGCTAAGAAAGATTGTTGGGCTCTTCGGGATAAGAAGAACAAGGAGAAACTAAAGAGGTAAATTTGGTAGCAAGTGATATTTGTCAAGATGCCTTAATTCTTTATTTAGATAATATTGTTGAATCTTGGGTGTTAGATTCAGGGGCTTCTTTCCATGCCACCCCACATAGACATTACTTTACTGATTTTGTTCAAGGTGATTTTGTTCATGTATATCTTGGTGATGATGAACCATGCAACATAGTAGGGAAAAGTTGTGTTCAGGTGAAATTAAAAAATGGGAACACATGGCTACTTAAGGAAATCAAGCATGTGCCTAAGTTGAGGTGGAACTTGATATCAACAGGACAACTGGGTAGTGATGGCTGTAAAGTTAGTTTTATAGCGGATTCTTAGAAGGTTACCAAGGGAGCTCTTATGGTTACAAGAGGTAAGAAAAATGGTACTTTGTATTTAACCAGTGGTATTGATTATTGCAATTTATTTGCTACAGATGGAGATGTAACTTTGTGGCACCAGAGACTCAGTCATATGAGTCATAAGGGCATGTAGATTATAAAGAACAGGTTTCCTAGATTAAAGGAATTAGATTTGGACTTCTGTAAGGACTATGTTTATGGGAAATAGAAGTGGATGAGATTCCTCAAGGTTGGACCGACTAGGAAGGAGGGTAAGTTGGAGCTAGTGCATACAGATGTATGGGGGCCAGCTAAGGTAAAATCTATTGGTGGTTCATGTTATTATGTCACTTTTATTGATGATGTAACTAGAAAAGTTTGGGTATATTGCATTAGAAAGAAATATAATGTGTTTGAAACTTTCAAAAGATGGAAAGAATTGGTTGAGAATGAAACAGGTCTCAAGTTGAAATGTCTTAGGTCAGGTAATGGAGGGAAATATTACAGCAATGAATTTCTTCATTACTGTTCGGTAAATGGGATCCACAGGAAAAGAACAATTCCAAATACTCCACAAGATAATGGAGTGTCAGAGAGAATGAACATGATAATCATGGAGCGTGCTAGGTGCATGAGGTTACATGTGGGGCTTCCACTCATTTTTTGGGAGGAAGTAGTACGCACAGTTATTTATTTGATTAATAGAGGATCCTCTATGGCCTTGGATGGAGGTATACCTAAGGAGGCTTGGTTTGGTAAGAAAATTGATTACTCATTTCTTATAATATTTGGATGTGAGGTATTTGTTCACATTGATAAAGATGATAGGACCAAGTTAGAGGCTAAGTATGAAAAATGCACCTTTGTTGGATATGGTGAAGATGATTTTGGTTTCCGTGTTTGGAGTCTTAAAGACAAGAAAATATTTCGGTCTAGAGATATTGTATTTAATGAAAAAATCATGTATAAAGATGAGTTACAGGAATAGAAAGAGAAATAAAAGAAAAAATACACAGTGTTAGAGGACATTGTAGACAACAAGGTGTCCAAGGGGCTGGTTTAGGTTCAACATGTTCCAGCACATCCAGTTCAGGTGCCTACTCATCAGGAACCCCAAACCCCTGAGGTGAGAAGGTCTTCTAGGGTAAGAAGGGAACCTAAATGATTTACCCCATATTTGAATTATTTATTACTCACTGACAGTGGAGAACAAGAGTGCTTTAAGGAAGCAGTGTAGGTGGATGCTAGGAAGAAGTGGGAGTAGGCCATGGATGAAGAGCATAGATCTCTTATGGAAAAAAAGACTTAGGATCTGTTGGAGCTACTTGAGGGCAAGAGAGCATTGTAGAACAAGTGGGTGTATAAAATCAAAGAGGAAGATGGAGGTAGGGAATAATACAAGGCCCAGTTGGTGGTCAAATGATTTTCACAGAAGAAAGGTATAGAATTTGATGAAATTTTTTCTCTGGTTGTTAAAATGACTTCTATTAGGACTGTTCTTGGTTTAGTTGCAGTAGAAGACCTGCACTTAGAACAATTAGATGTGAAGGTTACATTACTTCATGGTGATTTGGAGGAGAAATTTCACATGCAGTAGCCATAGGGTTATGAGGTGAAAGGGAAGGAGAGTTTAGTGTGCAAATTGAAGAAGAGCTTGTATGGCCTGAAACAAGCTCTAAGGAAGTGGTACATGCAGTTTGACAGTTTTATGCAGGAGAAGGGTTACTCCATATGTCACTCAAACCATTACGTGTACATCAAGAAGTTTCTTGATGGTAGTTATATTATTTTGTGCCTGTATGTAGATGATATGCTTGTTGCAGGGAAGAACACACAAGAAATTAAGGTACTCAAGAAGTAGCTAGGTGACTCCTTTGCTATGAAGGATTTGGGGGAAGAAAAATAAATCCTTTGTATGAGAATAACTCAAAACAGGAAGGAGAGGAAGATGGTATTATCTCAAGAAGAGTACATAAATAAGGTCTTGGAGAGGTTTAGTATGCAGGATGCTAAACCGGTTGGTACTCCTTTGGCAGGTCACTTTAAATTATCAAAGGAGCAAAGTCCAAAGACTATGGAGAATATAATCCAGATGTCTAGGGTACCGTACTCATTAACGGTTGGCATCTTGATGTATGCTATGGTATGCACTAGGCTTGACATTTCCCATGCAGTGGGAGAAGTGAGCAGGTTTATGAGTGATCTAGGTAGAGAGAAATGGTAGGTAGTAAAGTGGATCCTTCAGTATTTGAGAGGGACCATGGGAGAAACACTGTGTTTCAGTGGATCAAACACTAAATTACATGGATATGTAGATTTGGACATGGTAGGAGATTTGGACAGTAGGAGGAGAACGATAGGCTATGTATTTATGGTTGGTGATACAATAGTGAGTTGGATTTCATGGTTATAAAAGGTTGTGGCTTTGTCAACCACATAGGATGAGTATGTTGCTGCCACAGAGGAAATCAAGGAGATGGATGATTTGGATACAAAATTTGCTCGATGAGTTCAGTCATAAGCAGGAAGTTGGGAGACTACACAATGATAGTCAGAGTGTTATTCATTTGGCTAAGAACTTTTCTTTCCACTCTAGGACAAAGCACATTCAGCTGAGATATCATTTCATCAGGAAAACTTTGAAAGAAGAAAAGTTGAAGCTGGAAAATATTCATACCAGTCAGAATCCTATGGATATGATGACAAAGGTAGTCACAAGGGAGAAGTTGAAGTTGTGTTCAACTTTGATCAGCCTTCATGGTTAATAATGAATGGTTAACAAATTTTCTTAGTGGAAATAGTCTCCAAGTGGAAGATTGTTGGGGTGTGGAGCTTGTTTTTGGTCTTCTTGAATCAGTGTTGAAGTGCTAGAGCTCGAACGGTTAAGTTTGGAGACTTCAGGAGGATTCTACAGTCATTTGTTGTGACGTTATTGTGCAGTCATTGTGCCATTGCTGTGACATTTCTATTAACATGTTGTTAATTGGATGTTAACGTTAGGACTGTTTTTCCAGCCATGTGAAGTTGAAAGATAATCACTTTCAAACTTCTAGGGTTGGATTTTTGACTTCTTAAAAGGATTGTAATCCTATAAATAGAGGTGTTAGGGTATCTTGAAGATATCTTGATTGTTTAAGAGGTCTTGATTCTTAATGATCAAGAGGTGATCAAGAGTGATCAAGGTTATGCAATTGGGTGTCAATTATGGTTTAGATGTTGTTTAACATCTTTGGAATTCTGTTATGAGTTCATAACCAAGATAATACTGTAAGAGTTTTTTTACTCTTGTTGATAATTAAATCTAAGCAAGTTCTTGGTGGATGTAGCCCACATTGGGTGAACCATGTTAAATCTTGTCTTGTATTCTTTTGTGCATTATTTATTTATGCTGTTATATTTTTGCAAGTATAATTCTGCTATATAGTTTCCTACTGTTGTGGTTTGAGGAATTGTTTCTACATACTTGTTCTATAATTCCTAATATAAGGGTGAAGAATGCTTATATGACCAAACAAAAAACTACAATTTTGAAAATTATATCAAGATACACTCCAAACAAATGCATATTGGCAACCATTTCTCTAGACAACAAAGCAAGAGTATGCATGATTTTTTCCAAATGATCTAAAATCAGACTACACTCACCATCCTCTAAGATCTAATTCACCTTGAATATGTCCCCATGTTACAACAATATCTCAAGGATGATGAAGATCTCATGCTCAATGATTTAACCTCCATGTCTGAAAACACTTGCTCAAAGAAACAAAGCAGGATGTTCAGTGAAGTTCTTGAATGGGAAGAAAATCAGTTTATTCTCATTCCTTCTAAGTGTTTTGCTGATATAAGATACAATTTGAAGTCACAAATAAAAGGAGATGAATTTTTTCAAGACAAGAGAAATTTTACCACTCTTGAAGACATGGAAGAATGGTGTCACATGGTTACAGGACGTAAATTGGGAGCATCAAGGTACAAGAGTTTTTAGAAAGTGATGAAGCGTTCATTAGATGCAAAAATGTTCTTTATGTAGTATGAGTACCAAGATGGAATTATGGTCAGACTTCTTCTTCTCAAGCCATGAAAATCCATCACCAAAGCATGGTTTGATCAAATAATAGTTGTTATGCTTCAATGGTCATCCTTCAATCCATTATTTCATGATGTCATGTAATTTTATCAACCTGTTTCTAGGTATGTGTATATCCTTTTCCTGCCTCTATAAATTTCCCTCCCCTTGTATATAATTTCCTTTCTATGGTGTGTTTCACTTTATGTTGTGTGTCATGTGTTTCCTTTCCGTTGTTTTTTGTGTGTGTTTCCTTCTTAATTTTCCTTCTCTCTCATAAATTGTACATGACTCTATAGGGCCCAATAGATAAGGCATTGGTCAAAAAATCATATGCTATAAAATTGAGATTCTATACTCCTCATGTCATGTCTTCGTTGCATTCATTCCATGTTATGTCCCAAAGCTAGAGCTAGTTGTTTTAATGTAAATGTGCAACAAGGAAATTAACAATTTCTGAGCATGACAACTATACCACTGTGTTATTTTTTTCAAGTCCTATCATTCCAAGATACCTCAGGACTATCCAACTATTCCAAGTGACCCCAAAATAATGTTATCTCATCCCCCTAGGTGATTTAGGAAATTCCATTCATTCCCCCAAGGTGATTTTATGAGTTCATTGAAAGCTACAAGCTACAGGAAGTTGTGGGAACAACTATCTTTGGCCTTCCTAGGGTTGGAGCAACCCCATGGAGTGGAGACGAAGAGCCTAAGTGGATGTGGAGGTGATTCAAAGGTATTGAGATATGATGCAAACAATCCAAGAAGATCTTGGAATGGCTCAAAGAAGTTGGAGCAGTTTCACGGGGGGTTGACTTAATAAAAGTATGGTATAGCACGTGCGTTCGAAGGGTGTTAAAAAATACCATTAATTATAGTTTTTATCTCTAATTATTCAATTGATAATACCCCCTCCTATTATATTATTAAAATGAAAATACCCCCTATTTTTTCCATGTACCTTACTTACCCATTTTTCAATTACAATTTTATATACCCCTTTTTATTTATTCCCAAATATATTAAACAAACAATATATCATATTTCTCACTCAATTTTTTTTATATGCATTTCCTCTCAAAATATAGTTTGAATCCATTAAATATCTATTACAAATCACCTTATATATGTTAAGCTTTGATCATTTATCAATATTTCTTCAAATAATTAAGATGGTGAAATAATATCACTTCTATTAAAAAACATACTCAATCCTAGTTTTCTACCATCTTATTATTTCTTGGTTGATAATATCTTAATTAAGATTTATTTATTCAAAAAGATATTATAATTTAACTTTATGTAAACACTCCTGAAATTTTAAGGTATTTACTTTTTAAAACTAGGGTTCAAATGTTTTAGTTTTATATTAAAATTAAACCTCCCTTTCCTTTAGCCCACTTCTCTAACCTACCCCCAATACCTAATTCAAAATATAATAAATTAAACCCTTTCACCCCCTCATGTCGATCAGTATATTGAATTTAATTTTATTAATTTTAATTACCTCAATATGAACCCATGTGTTAGGATATTTCCTAGTTAATAAACCCCACGTAGGTAGTTTTGCCAAAATTAGGGTTCACAGGCCTAGTTAGTACACAGGCCAAAATAGTCCCTAAGCTTCAGAAGGTGATTCTAGGAGCTCAGGATGGAGTTAGGAGAAAAAAAGGCTCTACAAAAATATAATTCCAACCCCTACAAGATGGTGAATTTATTGTTTTCACAACACTTTGGCACATTAGGTCTGCAGGTAGTGTTTCTCAGGTATAGGTGGAGTACCAAATAAAAAATATGATTTTTCAGGGAATAAATGGAATAATCAGGACTTGAACCCCCACCATTGGATTCAAAAGGCCATTTTCATATAAGTTTCTTCCAAAAATTTCCATCGGGAGCTCAAGTTATCATCGTCATAAGTTGTCCTCTTGAAGTGAGTTTGGGAGTTTGCCAAATTTTGGGAGGACACGTGTCAAGTCCAAGAGCCTAGTGGGATTTTGTGTCCCCAACGTCCCTCAAGGTTAGAGACATAAACCTTGGAAAAATGTGCATATCCCCCATGTGACCTCTATAACCCCATGCGACCATCATGATTGCTAGTTCAGATCCCGGGTGTAATTTGGAGCTCAAATTCCCTATCATCAGATCTCTGCCACGTGTCAGCTCTAGGATCACTATGGAATTTGATGTCCCTCATAGGTCATGGAAATAAAACCTTTAAAAATTCACCCATCCCCTAGTCCCCCATGTAACCCACTTCCAGCCCCTCACTGTTTTAAAGCTGATTTTGGAGCTCTTAGACCCTATCGTCGGATCGCTGCCACGTGTTGTCTTCTTGATTATAATGGAAATTAATATCCCTCACATCCATTTGAGGTGATGGACATCAGGGAATAAAAAAATTTCCCATCCCTCTCTATGCATAATTTTTACATTTTAAAATTTCCTCTTCCTTATAACTTCTAACATCTAACTCATTTGTGCAAAACTTGCTATGTAACTTTCTCTACAACTTCTTAGCATCACTCCACCATTGCCAAAGCTCAAACCAGATTGAAAAAAACAATTAAATCATCTAACCCATGGTGATACATAGGTCTCAGAAGAATATTTCATCGAGATATGAAGAACAGAGAAGAGGAACAATGGAAATCCCCATTGCCATGAAATTGAAATTTAAAGAAATATTCCAAACCATTCTACAGATTAACAAACCATATATTTCTGAATTATTATCTCTTGAAGGCCATTAAAAAATCATATCCAAACCTCTATTTTGTAGAAATGAATGTTGACTCTGAAGAAATTTCACTTATGGCTCCAAAAATAATAAAGTTCAATTTCCCGTCAAACCAACAACTGGATTGAAGAGAAATTTCACCAGTGAGGCAAGAAGAAAAAACCTAACACAATGGAGTTGATTTCATCACGAATGGAGAAAAAAACCAGACCTATAAATTTCAATCTCCATCAATGGCCATCATGAAATAGTAGTGGAAAAAAATAGCAATCCACCTCTCCACTTCTCAGGGTTCTAGTGGGTGAAATTGCGTGAAAATTGGAGGGAACAATCATTGAAAAATCTAATTTCACGTGAAATATTTTTCATGTCATGAAGTCCCTATTTTTTAGGGATATGGAGGGATGTGTTTTTTTATCATTATTCTTCCCTCTTCGAAGAAATTTTCAAATTCCTGAAGATCTGGCGGGTGAAATCATTTGAAATTCAGAGGGAAGGGTCTCTAAAAAATCTAGTTTATCTCAAACTATTTTTTACACGATGAATTTTCAAGATTCTCGAGATATGAAGGAATGATGTTTTATCAGTATTCTACCATGGTAGCTCCATACCCAACACTCTTATAAGACATAAATTTTCATTTTTCATTTTTGAGCTTTCTGGAAAGTGAATCATGATGAAAATTGAAGCACGAGTTCGTCACGAAGAGAAGAATCCAAAGAAATTGTTCCCATTGCAAACATAGGTTGTTTTCACCACTTACTAAAAATATCATATGTTATACTTCCTCGCATGCTATAAACGATGAATCCCACTGAATTACAAGTTCAATCACTCAGGACAATCAGAAAAGGGGTAAAATGAAAAGTAAGAAAGAAAATGACTTCTTCCCAAAATAACAGGTTCCCAAATAACAACCTTCTAAAAATAGAAATGTGCTAAAAATACAAATATCTCTAGAACAGAGGAGGTTGAAATATGGTATATGGTTAAGAAGGTGAAACTGGAGCAAGATAGATGATATGCCCTAGAATAGCAAAACACAGATTCATATTCTAAAAATAAAAAGTTTTCATTTCTGAGTGGAAAATTAGATATGAATTTTTTTCACTCACCTTACTGCTTTTTGGACTCCCTTTTGGATAATGATATGGTTTCATGAGTTTAAAAGGAGAAATTAAAACTTCATGGAGTTCTGGAAGAATCATCTTAAGTGCAATGGTTTATAGAATCAAATCAAGGCATCACAAGGCACATAATGTGAATTCATATTTATCAATTAAGGAACCAAGTGATCAAAAGTGAAGTGGTCAGAATAATTTCAATGATTCAAAGCGTTCATAAACCAAGTTTCAAGGAGGGCCATCATGGGCATTATTTCTTTTCATCTCAAGCTTGCAGTGGTAAACATCATAACAACATTTCTAAACACTCATTCTATGGTCCAGGATATCCATGCATCATAGAGTTTGCGGTCATCACTAGATTGGGAAAATGATTCAAATTTATTCAAGGGAGAAACCTTCATCAGTGTAGAATATCACCAGTGGGAGAAATCCTTGCTCAAAGTTCATCATTACATCAATGCATTCAAAGCATTCCTTCATAAGGAGTTTTTTATTCTCCATCCATTCCCTCTCCCTCTTTTTCCCTCTCTACTTTCTCTCTCCATTCTAATTCTTCATTATGCATCATCATTGTATTTCATCCTATTCACTTAACTGACCTATTTTAAATTTGTAAAAAATATTTTCTCAAAATTATAAGAGAAATACTTAATTCATGGAAAACGAAAGGTCATAAGTGGAATATGGAAATGAAGAGTCATGTGAGGGAGGTGAATGGACAATTTAGATTGCTATAAATTGTAATGATCTCTTCATTCCAAAGGGTTCTAATTCTGAATTTCTTCTAGCTAGTTGTATTCTTCTAAGTTTATGAGAGATATTTTTCTCACTTTTGAGTGAAAAGAGTTAGCCACTTTTCCCATATTCTCAATGTCTTCCATTATCATCATATGTACAATTTTTGTTTGAGCATCAATACAAGAAGAAGGAGTTTTGAGCCTTTTTTTACTAAGGGGTTTACAGATAATTTGTGTTCATTAAATTCTAATTGGTCTTGTTGATGTTTGTATTATTGTGTCTTCCTAATTTTAGTGCTTGTGATGAAATTTATAACTAGTGTGTGTAGGAATCTGATTTTCTACCTACAACATTAGTTCTCCTACATCTTTTCTCACTCCCATTTTCCACTCTTCAGACAAATTATTCCCTAGTAAGAGATTGATAGCTTTGTCATAGGGTCAGTGGAATTCCCATGTTGGATCCTTGACCACAAGGCCACCAAGGAAATCTACATTTACTTGTGCATGCATAAATGGAAGTTGCACTAGTTAAGTAGAGGGAATTAGATTCCCAGAGTGTTGGAAAGAAATCCACAAGTTTTTCCACCTGAAAATTTTTCTCTCCAACACATATTTATATGAATATCAAATGTGACATTTTGTCAAACAATTTGTGTGTAACCTCTTGCATGGCATATTTCTATGAAGATGGGTTATGACATTTTGTCGAATTTTTTTTGTGTAATCTCTTGATTAGCATATTTAAAATAAATGTGTTGAGATATTTTGGAAAATAGTTGGTGTGTAATATTTTAATTGATATAAATACATGGGTATGGATTGTGGAATTTTGTGAAATAGTTTACATGAATCATTTTTTTTAAAATAGATATGAAATATGTTATTATGACTTTTTTCATACAAACTTATTGGTATCATGAAAATTTCACTAACTTAATATCATTTCCTGTAGCATGAAAAACTTTGTAACTTATCATCCTTTCCAATATCATTATGAGTCATAGAAGATAATTTTTTTGGTTTGCAATGTCAAGTTCAAATTTTTGGCTATTGAGACAAAGTGTCAACTTTGTATATGCATCAAAAATTGTTTAAAATATGTCAAAAATAAATAGGAACTAATCTAAAACTATACAAAATGCTACTAAATTGATTGAATATGCCCTCTTGGATAAAATATGTGTTAAATTCAAAAATATCACAATATGCCTCCCTTTTTAGGTGAGGGATGGCCCCTAAAAATTATTCATCTCAAAATAAAAGTGGTTAAAAGTATTGTGTGTAAAAAATAAACCATATGACACACATTACCATGGTTGGATAAGTATGAATAATGCATAATAAGACCATTATAGATCAAACAAAAAGTTTGTTAACAAGGGATAAACATATTTGATTATTATTTATAAGTATAAAAAAATTATTAATCAAATCACAATATTAAAGCTCAAATAATTATGCTAGCAACATGATGTGACATGAAGGATCCTTTGACACATACATCATGACATGACGACACATGACACAATAGGCTCATCATAAGACATTTGATAAACTTGATAACTCAATCGACATAAAGAAATAATGACATGGAAAATAGACCAAAACAATATTAGTAATAATCATGCTCAAAGCATGGAACACGTAAAAATCATACATAAAAGCATAAAAAAACAAAAAATATACAATCACACATAAAATCATGGAGAAATCAATAATCATATAGACACACATAGATGCGTATTGAAATCAAGAATCATGTAGTCACACATAGAAGCTTAGAGTACTAAAGGATCATATAGTCACACATAAAATCATAAAAAAAGAATCATATAAAAAATATTGAAGTATAAAGAATACAAGTGGCATAAAAAAAATAATAGAACATAGAACATACATGTACCATAAAACATACATGTTTCATACAACATCCATATTAGTCATGAATTCATACATAAAAAATGAGCATAAAAACATGTAAGAATATATAGCGTAGAACATATCATAATCAATAACTCGACAACTAGTTTGATGGAGTAAGAAATGTTAGTACATATAAGAAATTAATTTCATCACGTACATTTCATATACCTCATATCCACCACTCATGAATCATTCTACAATCAAACAAATCTTGTAAAAACCCATTTTTAGTTAATTAAATACTCTTATTCATAGAAAACTCCCACAACATCTTATGGCCAGTTAATCCTAGTTAATTACTCATAATCCTAATTAAAAAATATATTAATCATACATATCCATTATCCTATATTCATCAAAATCAGCAAACATCCTCAATCAAATATCTATATAATAAAATCCTAAAAATAAAACTCACACAACTTATCTCGTGTAAGCTTTATATAAATGGAAACTAAAAAAAATCAAGAAACCCTCTTGATGTAAGATCTTACTAAAGTTGGATATTGTTCCAATTTGATAAAATTCCTTATATCATCTTGTGGGTGTAGTTCCCACTAGTTTCTTTCCCTTTGATGATGTTGTTTCCATGTTTCATTCTTGGCTGGGATATTGGAATTGATATTATCATATCTCTTTGATTTTTTTCATAAGTATGAATCTATTGTAGTGATCAACACTTAATTTCTAACTTGTTCTTTGTTTTTTTTTTGTTTGAGGTATGCAATTCCAATTTACAATTGGTATCATTATTGTTGGGACTAGTTATGATGTTATGAATATTAATAATATTAGACTTACATTGATGATATTTTAGATATAATTTGTTTTCGAAATGATTATTGTTCTCATTGATGGATGGTTGTGGTGTAATTTATTTGAATCATTTACAATATGAACTTTTATGGATTTGTAGAGTAACATGTGTCTTATAACTAATTATGAAACATGTAATGGTTAAATTGTTGTGATTTATAACATCTTGTATATTGGGAAGATGCATTTATAAATATTGGGTTGATTACATATTTATGGCATAATTTCTTGAGATGTGTGTGATTTCTTCATTTAGCATATTGAATCAAGTGGGTATGATAATGTGTTAATTGAGTGTGTAGGTTATAGGATTACATAGGTGAAACTGGGACTCAGAGTTTACACCTCCAAGATTGCACAATTGACCATCTGGGAAAAATCCCCACCCCTTTATTTGGTTAGTTTTTTTATTGTCTTGTTTTCCCTTTGTTTTAAGTGGATATGAGAAAATTATCCTTGTGTGTGTTTCTTCTTTGTTACAGGCATATTAGGTTGTTGCCTTCTTGGACTCATTTTACTGTTAACTATTTTAACCTCTTGTTTAAAATAATTTTTAGGGGTCTAATGATCCCAAATTGTATTAATGGTGTTTTTGTTAATTAATCATGTTTAAGGAGGTGTGGTATCACCTAAGTAATGGTTAGGTAGGCCCAATCGTCTCTCAAAGTGGGCCACTTTTTCCAAGGCTGAAATTGGGCTAAAAAGGGACAATTTAAAGGGCGATTTACCCATTGGGGTCTAATTTACATAAAAATGGATCCCTTGGACCCTAAATATGGGTAGGGGGCATTTTCCAAGGTTCAAATTGGATTTTCCATCCCATTTGAGCCTCTCTTTTCCCCATCTTCTTAATTAAATTGTTTTGAGTACCCTTTTAGACTTTTGGGATAAGTTCTATTTTTTATTTTGTTATATTTTAGAGACCCCCCTCATTAAGATCCTTTTCTTATAAATGATGGAGACTTAAGGGAATATTGGGTGTGAGAGGGATAATTTTAACACATGTTACCCTCTCGTTGGTGAGGATCCTTGATATTCCTCTTCTTATTTCTCCAATTTGGAGCGAGTTAGGATTTTTGGGCCTCATTTTGCACTTGAGAGTTTGGAGGAGATCTTGGAGAGCTTTAGAAGTTGTATTTCTTGGTTAATAGATAGGCCTCTCACCCCCTTTGATTTTTTTTTGAATGTGTAAAGGAATATGGAATTGCTTTCTTGTTAGTTTCAAAAATTGTGTTTGTAGATGTTTTTCCTTATTTTCCATCTATCTCACTTACTATGAACTTGGATTGTTGAGGAAGAAGGGTACCCACTTGCACCCACATGGCTTGATAGGAAAGCCATGATGGGATTTTTTTTAATTTCTTTACTCGCTCATATGGTTTATGAGGGAGATGTGATTTCATATGGGTTGAAACTCGTCTCACTTATTTGCTAAGGAAATCCTCCAACGTTTGAAAAACATTGGTAAGGAGGAGGCGTAGATTTTGGATTTGCAATCTATAATAATTTTGGAAGTATGGTGTTATTATTGGAAGTTTTAATTCATGGAATATCAAATGGATGCAATGGAAATTCTTTCCCCTCTTCCCCTTTTTAAAGAATCTTGGAGCTTCTTTCTTTTTCTTTGGTCTTTGGCTTTTTGGTTAGGAGTTATGTGTGTGCATATAAATCCTTTTTTATCCCCTTTTGTACATCTTAGAGTCATTAAAAATCTCTCTCCCATAGTATTCAAGGGAGGATAGCATGACCTCCACTTGTGGAGATGGCATGTTATGATGTTATTTAGTTAGTTGGATAACCAAGATGCTTCTCTTACTTTTTGAAGTTCTTATACCTATTAATGGAGAGTGTATTTTTGATCCTTTATTGGGGTGTTCATTTCTTAGAGGATATAGAATTTTTCACTAAAAAATTTAGTAGATTTTCCCTATATGATAGGATTTTTAACTTGTATTTGAAGTTTTAGTAACTCATTGTAAATTGTATGAGAAATAGATATGTACATTAGATGTAAGAACATGGAAAATTTCATTGTTTATTTCATATAAAACTTGTTTGAAAGGAATAAATTATGAGTATGTATAACAAAGAGATCTTATTTTCCATGTTATCTTAAGATTGAAAAGAAAATATTATCATATAATTATTCCCCTTGTATTTGAATGGTTTAATTCTTATTATTGTAAGTAAAGCAGATGTAATTATGTGGTGTATTGGAGTGGAAATTTTAGTGATATTATTGTTTTCTAAAATTACAACCCCATGCAATTTTGAACAACTCAGCTAAGTTGGTAATCAGATACTTTTTTATCAGGAAGTACTTGAAACACTAAGTTGGTATTTCATGGAATGCAAGAATGTAGTGTTCTGCAGGTTCTCCTAACCCATGGAACAAAGGTATTTGAGCTCAAGACTTAGGAGTATTTTTTATGGAGATAGTGTTTCACAGAGGTTCATTAGTCTTTCATGACATTAAGGAAGTCAACATTTCACGACATAGATTTAGTTTCTCATGGGTTGAAGGAAAGTTAGAGCACCGTGGGGTTTACACACCCACGAAAAGATGGAAAAATAGCTAAGGAAAAGATCTACAAAGTAAAGGAGTGAAAAATTTTAGTGTTTCATAGCATGGAGAGCATAGTGTTACATGGACTTGGAAGATATAGAATTCTATGGAGTTTTTAAATTCCACAAAATGAAGGATGAAGTTTTCCTAGGAAAAGGTGTGACGTAGAAGAAAACTTTTCACTAGGCACTATATGGTAATGGAAATAATTTGAAAGTAACTAAGGTTGGAAGTCATCAGACACTATCCTATTGTTTTGTAGGTTTTCAAGGTTTGCATAATGAAGGAGCATAGTCACGGGTAAAGCAACATGTAATAGAGGAAGTAAATATCTTTGCAATATAACAGGAGCATGAAATTGCTAAGTTTGGAAGTTTTCATATCTTTGTAAAAAGGAATATCCATGGGACATTAAAAATTCCAAAAATAAAGGAGACTCCATGGATAAGGAAGGATAGAGTGTTTGGGATTTAATACATTGTGGGGTTTAGAAATAAATCTATACATCATCTAAAGGGTGTAATATCCATAGGAAATAATGAAAATCAGTAGACGTTTACATACTATACACAATATCCATGCCTAATTTTAAATCAAATACTTGACCAATCTACCAACTATAATTTAATAAGTGTGGGTGTCATCTTCCTCGATCTGTAGAATTTGATGGTGTGTGGTTTGAGCCATATCAGGTGGCCATATCTATCTACAGAAATTAATGGTGTTATGTCCTTAGTAGTTGAATCTCTCTCCTTTTGGCTCCTCTCTTTCCTTCTCTCTTATTATTTTATCTATAAATACGGAACACATTTTCATTATAAAGGAGATCCCTCTTTTGTGTAACAACATCATGTCAAAATGGTGGTTGAGTTCCCATGAGTTCAAGACCTTAAAATTGGACTCTACGACAATTTTAGTGCCTTCTTCCATGAATGTAATGGTTTATACATCCTTTGATAAATAAAATGTTAGGTTCATGGATCTTTTCTACCCTATATTTGTGTTTCATTATGTTCTTTCCTCCCATTATTTCTCAGGTATGTTGTGTGCATTTTCAACTTACAAAGTTCCCTTTTTGTGTATTGTAAATGTGTGGGAGGGGATAATTCATGTTATTTTGGGTCTGTGGAATTTCTATCTTCTCTTTCCTCATGCGCTTTATCCCCGTTTTCCCCTCATGGAGAGATATTGACCCTCTCTTTTGGTGTTATCACGTCCTCTTTTAGCTTATGCTTTTCATTCTCTCTCTATCTCCCTAGTCCTTTGAATGTGTTAGTGTAGGTTATATTAAAGGTAGTATTAAAATTATGTTAGATAGGTAGAGGAACCATTATTCTCTAGGGGTTTTTCTAAAGATACAAGGTCCCACACTTGGAAACAATCCCATGTTGACCTAGAAGTCTAGATTTCCCATGATCCAAAATTGGGTGCAATTTTAAGTTCCAACAGTTTTTGCACACCCGTTGGGATGAATATTAAAGAATTTTAAAACTTCATATCATCAAGTTTGATGTGTTCTTGGTGATATCCATTATTTGGAGGAAATTACTAACATATCTGGTAACTCCATTATTCAAGAAAACCATTCTTTGAGTCTATAGATCGTCCCCATCTCCTTTCCACTCATTTTCATGTTTCCATTTCTCTCATTGATCTCCAAATAACTCTTCCATTCACTCATTTTAGTTTAACACCCTTTCATTTGCAGTAGCGGGATGAAATCCCCAAAACATCCCTAAAAACTTCTCTTTTCCATAAAAATGGAAATCAATATCCTCTTGATCACATTCAAAACATAACCAACCCCTATTTTATTCAAATTATCATAAAAGAAAACATTTTCCTCATACTTTTCATTTCATCATTCAGAGGTAAATAAAGAGATTGATATAGCAATCTCAATCCTCAATACATTTCCACATGAAATTAGCTAGGAGAATAAGTACACAACTGGTTCAAAGAGAATGTAGATGTTTTTTCTCTCGTGCAACACCTTAGAAACATACAATGGGATTCAATGGATTTTATCTCATATTTCAAAATTATATTTTTAAGAAAATATCTTAGAATCCCTCAATAATTCATACCCTCACAAGGTATTTCATTCGTGTATTATTTGAGGTCCTTTGATGTGGATTTGGCTATATTTATCCAAACCCTAAGAGGCAGTACGCTTACTCATGATTTTACAATTACATTGTAAGCTGAGAAACTACTCATTTAGGCTAGTCAAATGAGACCCATCCCCATTACTTCCATTCTTCTCTCACCATCTCAAATTCTCCATACCCCCTGTGAAAATCAAGAAAAATTCATCCTTTGATTAGAAAAATAGGAACATGATTTACTTCCTATCTCCTCTTTTGGTGCTCTACAACTTTATTATACCAAAAATATCCCCAACGATTTGTAAAATTTACCCCAATCTCCACTCATGGCATTACCTGACTTAATGAAACATTGTCACAATTCTTTGAGAAGCCATAGTATTCTAAATATTTCCTTAATGCTCTACTAAACCCACACTAAGCTAAGTTATCCTAAAAGGAGGGTAGATCATGATCTTTTCTATTTACATAGAAAGGAAAAACCATGATGATTGGAATATTTTTGGAGGATAATTTGGATTCCCCAAAATTAATCAAATAAGAAGTTTGGAGCCCAAGCCATATTTTCTTCCAAGTGAATTTAAGGAGAAACCTTTTACCAATGTCTCATCTCCAACCAATTCCACCAAGGATGACAACTTAACATTTGCTAAAGATTAGTGTGCATCTAATTAGGAGGATGAGAAGGATGATAATCTACAAAAGGAGGGGGAAAGTAGAAAAATAGACCAGGTGGATTTGAAGGCGTAAAATTGTAATGGAAAATGGGTTGAGGAGAATTTTTTTAACACTTGTGACATCTGTGGGCGTGAGGAATAATATTTTTCAATTGATCAAGGTAAACCAACTAAGTGAAATGACCCACATTTCTCTGCATACCTTGAAATTGCCTCACTTTTGGAAGAAAACTAGGTCGGGGTTAAGAAAGAAGAGAGAAGAAACCCACACACCAAAATGGAAATAAAGATGTTTTCACAAGAGAAATAAATACCAAGTCTATATCAGCTTGTAAAAATCTTTCATGAAGAGGAAAACGTCTCTACTGACAACAAAAGTGAAAATGTGACAACATGAGGATTTTCGGGATAACATGAGCATCAATCAATTTTCATTTTGACAACATGATGAGGTTCCATGGGAGATTGAACATCAACCATGAATGTGCATGAAAAGAAAGGAAAGGGTCACATCTCATTCACCATCTCGTAGCTATGAAAAAGGGAATGGGTACAAATAGGGGGTGTTGTGTAACCACCACTACATGTAATCATACCTCCTCAAGTGGAGAAGGGGATTTAAATTGCTGGAATGGAAAGTAACTCCCATATGACGCACTAACTCATATTGATGTGTGGAATCTGTCATAACCCCTACAACACCTAAGACATATGACCTCACCAAAGTGATATGAATCACCATGTGATGTGGAAAATGCACACACCAACACCCCCTTCATCGTAACTTAGGATGAGGTGGTAAGTCAAAAATGAGAAATGGGTCTCAGAAGAAAATCCTAATGAGGCACCTAGAACAATAAGGATATCAAACAATGGAGGAAAACTTAGTGGAAAAACATCCATAACAAGAGAAAGAAAACACTTTGTAACAATCTAAAAAATATGCATCAAATGAGTCCCAGTAACTGAGGATCCTGATAACATACCCATGTACAAAAGGGAAATATCTCTAGAAGAATAAGAGAGGATAGGATGGAGATAATAGGAATGTAGAAGAATCTATAGATGTATCTGAACTTTGTAACTCTATGAAGTCTCTAAGAAGAGTGTTGATTATGTGGTCCTCAACTTATGGACTAAAGAAGAACCAACCACACCAAACTATGTGCTTTCCCTTAAGAAGGATTAAAATGGAGTACTATAATTCCTCCCACTCCATGAAGGAAACCAAAGGAAGTAGTAAGAAAAACTTTGAATCTGGTTGATGGAAATGTGACTTAGTTCTAACAAATGAGTGCCAAATAACTGAAGGTAATGCCACAAGAGTAGAATTGTCAGAGTGTAAGATAAGAAAATACACCAAAAGGATGTCTACGTGAAGTGAAGTCAATGTAGAAACCCACACAAAAAAAAGGATCCACAAGAAAGGGTGGATCAATGATGATCTCCTAAAAGGTGGAAGTGATAAGAGTTACAGGAGGCGAACTTGTAACAAAGGAGATGAAGGACTCCTCCAAAACACATGTAGAAGAATAAGAAACTCCATGTATTGCATCATAAGTAGGAATTGAAAAGAGACAATAAAAGTCTAGAAGATACTCATCCTAAGTGGGTGGCTCAATAAAAAGGAGAGTGATGTCAGAAATTTATGAATCATAAACTAAAGGAGGATGAGTGGAAGGGCCCTCACACACTGGAAATGGAAAGGATGAAGATGTAATGATAGTCTGAGGTTAGGTATAATAATTCATGATGTATGATGATAAGGGAGGAGTGTTGAAATACTCTTGAATAGGGACAAGAGAAGGAGGATAGGATTCCTTGGTAGCACTCTCATCATTAGAACTAGAAACACAATCCTCATTATCATGGATAGAAACAAGCAAGTCTATGTCAACACAACTATCATCACATTAAGAAGAGGATACAATTGAATCAACAAAAGAAATATTGATAATAACTAAAGGGTCTTCAAACAATAAATGAACATTGTGATAGATAGTGCGGGGAGGATCAAAGTCTTCCACTTGAAATTGGAGAGGTATATAGACATAGAACATCAAGTGACCAATAACATGCTCACATGTTTCAAGATAGTCCTCAAGATGACAAGGATTAGTGGTTACAAGAACTGTTCCATGTAGAAAGGGAGTAAAGCCCTCGTAGGTGAAGTGACATTCAATATAAGCATGCCATGATGTATAGTTATCTCTACTGATAAAAAGTGGTAGAGACTGTAAATTGATCCTATGACACTCAAGTTTGAAAAAGATCATCCTTGATAGTGCCTCTAAAAGAAGTGTTGAATGCACGAGAAGAGGGTGTGTAGATACAAGAAAGGTTGTAAGACATCAAACTTAGCTGAGAATATGTCTGCATGTAATGAACACCCAAAAAAATGTTAATCCCCATGTTTGTAACACTTTATAAGTAGTTTATGATTACAATTGGGTGTGTTCATGCGACGTGGGAAAGTAGACCACTCACCTTGCAGTAGGTGATGAATCAGACAAGAGTGGAGGCCACAATAATTCCTAGTCATAATTATAGGAAAGAAATGTAATCAAGAACAAAAGGGCATATGAAAAAAAATGATACAACACTACTCAGTGTGAGAGAATCCATCTCACATATTGAAAAATAGCTCTCTTTCCATAAGGCTATGGCATACAATCTTACTAGCCGCAAACAAAGAGGAGTACTAAGATACAAAAGTGTCCAAGAAAATCCTAATAACCCTATAATGAATCCCAAAAAAATATAACCACCTTTAATGATAAATGTTTAATTAATTTCCCCTTAATTGGAAAAAAGGAAAAAAATGGAAAAAAAATCAAAATAGATGAAAAAGGGTCCTTAGGCTCAAATGGAATTGAAGGGTATCTCGACAATTTGATGCATGAGCTCATCGGTGAGCTAGGGTATCTCGACAATTTGATGCATGAGCTCATCGGTGAGCTAGGAGGTGTATGGAGAGATATATTGGGAGGATATTGGGTAAGCTGAAGGAGTTTCACCAACAAGTTAAAGGTTGATCCAATCGGCAAGTTGTAAGGGCTTGTGGCGAGATGGAGACAAGTACACACCGAGAGAGCTCACAAGCTCAAATGATGAGCGGGCCACGTGCCAACTGAGTTGTAGTTGGAAAGTAGTGAGAGAGTGGCTCTGAGTTAAACGTAACAAGCATGAGATGTGTTTTTGAGTGAGTAAACCTCTGAGTAGGAACCTAATGACCTAGAAGGTCTGGTTGGAACCACCATGTAGTGAGTGAGTTTGAGTAGTGAGAAAGATAAATAATGAGTTGGTCAGGTGTAAGGGTTCGAGTAATGGTGATTTGGGTTCGCTACATGTAGCAAGGTGGGGTGAATTTTATGGTAACTTAGACAAGATTAGCAGGGATGACAGTGATTCAACACAACAATGAGGCTGAACTGATAGACAAGAGGAATCCAAACAAATAGAGTTGAATGGAGGTGATGGGGATGATCTAGGTGTGAACTCCAACTCAAGGCATGAGCAAGTCCAACAAGGTCAAAGGTGTAGAGAATGGGGATAGGATGGAAAAGGCACAATTTTGGGAGTAAAAACTAAACATGAGCATAAGAAACTAAGGGCACACTAAGTATTGCAGGGTTATACCAGGTGTGAGGTAGGAGTGATCAAAGACCAATGGATGAGGAGCCAAAACCAATGTAGGGGTCAAAGCACCAATATCACATGACTGAGGAAATGGGTGTACAAATTTGTGTAGAGTTTACACGAAGGAGATTGATGAGAAAATAGGTGAGCTGAGTCAATACATAATGTAGAAATCAGGGCAACTCGGTTCCCAGCTCAGCAAGCTGGTGCTAAGTTGGGCGCAAATACTAGCTTCCTGAAAACCTTAAAAAATGCACAAACCAACACTTAAAACTTGATCTGACCTGCAATCCGTAACTTGTAAAACACTCTAGAGCTACATGCAAAGCCTAGAAACCATGAATGAAGAAACCTTGAACAAAATTTAAAACCCATAATAACACTAAATCAATGAATTTAAGACATGAATGGAATATCCATGATGACACTCACACACGAAACCTGTAAAATTTGAAATGAAGAGAAAGAAGAACTATAAGTCAAAGAGTAGTGTGAAGCCAACCAACGTGCTCTGATACCATGAATAAGAAAGTGAAAATATAACAACAAGAGGATTTATGGAATAATGCACACATCAACTGAGTTACATTCTAACAACATGACGAGGTTCCATGAGGAGAGAGCATCAATAATGAATGTGTATGCAAATGAAAGAAAGGATCACATCTCATTCACCATCTCATAGATCTAAAACAGGGAAGGGATACAAATTGGGGGTGTTTTGTAACCCCTAGTGCATGTAATCTACCTCCTCAAGTAGAGAAGGGGAGCTAAATTCTCATAATGGAAATTAACTCCCATATTATGCACTAATGCACATTGATGTGTGGAATCTATCATAACCCCTATGAAACCTAAGACCTATGACCTCACCGAAGTGATATGACTCACCATGTGATGTGGAAAATGCACACACAGACATCTACCAGCTCTATCCTTGGAGATAAATGTAAAGAATATGGGAAACTATGTAAATCAACCAAAGAGTTGTAAGTAATATATGCCCAATTATATATTTGACTGGTTTGGAGTCAAATTCTGAATTTCCAGCAATCATGCTCACTTTAGAGCATGAGGAATATCATAAAGGGATCAAATGTCAGCTGAAACATCTCCAAAGAAAAAGTACAGAGAAACTTAGCATGGTATTCATTGTCTTTTCAATTGATACTTTGATGAATAAGAAGTTTGGGCTATGTTTTGATTTCTACCATGTGTTTTAGTTGATAAATTGATCACGTGGTCTAATTTTTTGAGGAAGGGAAGCTATTTCTCCCAACCAATTTCTATTTTTGTTTGATTTCATTTACCTATGGTTAGAGTAGGAGTAGATTAGGTTTGTTTATTGCAAGACAAGTTCTTATGCACACTCTCCACATTTCCATTTGGAACATGTGTGATCTCCATGTTTATATATATCTTTGTGGCCCTTTGTTGTTATAACAGAGTCCAATTCAGAGTAAGTTTCATGGTGGAAACAAGGTGTTTTGTGGTAGCTTCAAGGTTATTCGTTTAACCCCAAAGTTCATATGAAAATAAGAGTTCTCCATGCTCCTTGGCAAAAAATTTAGAATTTTAGTACAAATTTTAATTTTTATTCAAAACTCCCTAGAAATCTAATTTTAAGAGCACTTCAAGAAGTTCTAGGTTAGCTCTCAATCCACGCAGTTTTGAGGGTAAGATTTTCAAATTTTTAGATCAGTTTTTCAAGTTTTTCAGGCTTGAATCCATGCCCAATGGATGCTTCAAGGTTACTAGTCTTCATCATCTAAAAAGCATATGTCCCCTACAGGTCACCAAATTGTTGTCCAAAATTGCAACCCCATGTAATTTTGAAACTCATCTAATTTGGGACTTCTATACTTTTTCTTAGGAAATTTGTGGAACAGTAAGTTTTTCGTAGTATGTGTAAATGTATAATTTTGCAGGTTCTCCTAACTCATGGAACAAATGGATTTGAGCTCAGGAATTAGGAGTTTTTATGGAGATAGTATTTCATGGAGGTTCATTAGTCCTTTGCGGAATTAAGGAAGTCAATATTTCACATCATTAAGTTAGTCTCTCAAAGGTTGAAGGAAGATCAAAGCACCATGTGGTTTACAGGCCCATGAAAAGTTAGAAAATAAATAAGGATAGGGTCCACAGAGTGAAGGAGTGATAAATCTTAGTTCTTTGTGGCTTGGAGAGAATAACGTTACACAGTTTTGGAAGATATAGAATTCCATGGAGTTTTTCAATTACATAAAATGTATAATGAAGTCCACCCAGGAAAATATGTGACATATAAGAAGTGCCGCTAATGTGACTAAGGTTAGAATCTATGAGAAACTATCCTAGTCTTTCATGGGTTTCCCAATTGTTGTGTTTAGTGGGTTCTCAAGGTCCATGGAACAAAGGATCATATTCATTGGTAAAGTGGTTCATAATAGAGGAAGTAAATACATTTGTAGAAAAGTATGAACATGAAATGGCTAAGTGTGGAATCTTTTAGAGTGCAATAATAGGGAATAGCCTTGGTAAATTCTAAATGCCATAAATAAAAGAGACTCTTTGGAAATGGAACGATAAAGTGTTGGTGATTTAATACATTGTGGGGATCATAAATGACTTCGTGCATCATCTAGAGAGTGTAAAATCTATGGGAAACCATGAAACTCATCTAAAATATATGTACGACATACAAGATCCACCCATAATTGAATCAAACACTCAACCAATCCACCAACCATAATTTAATAAGTATGGGTTTCATCTTCATTGACCTATAGAATATGATGGCATGTGGTTAGAGCCATGTCAAGTTCCTATATCTATTTGCATAAATTAATGGTGATTATTCCTTGGTGGTTGAATATCTCTCTTGTTGGCACCTCTCTTTCCTTCTCTCTATAAATATGGAACTCATTTTCATTGTAAATTAGATCCCTCTTTTTTGTAGTTTCACCATTCCAAAATGGTGGACAACTTCCATCAAGTTACATCACTCAAAATTGGACTCTGTGATGAGTTTATTCCCTTCTTATATGAATGAAATGATTTGAGCATACTTTGAGAAATAAAATATCTTTTTTGTGTCTCTTTTCTAGCCTATACTTGTGTTTCATTGCATTATTTCCTTCCATTCCTTCTCTGGTGTATTGTGTGCATTTTCTATTTGCAGAGTTCCCCTTTGTTTTGTTGTAAATGTGTGATAGGGGTTAGTTTGTATGGTATCATGTCTATGGCACACCTATCCTCCCTTCCCACTTACATTTTCTCCCCCTTTTCCCCTCATGGAGAGTGATTGATGTTCTCTTCTAGTGTTATCACCTCTTCCTTTTAGCTTAGGTTTCGCTTTATCTTTCTCCCACATGATCCCTTAGATGTGTTAGTGTAGGTTATCCTAGAGGTAGTGTTAGCATTAAGTTAGATAGGTAGAGGAACCAACCTTCTCTGGAGGTATTTCTCAAGATGCAAGGTCCCACACTTGAAGAAAATATCATGTTTTCCTAGAATTTTGTATTTCCCATGATCCAAACTCAGGTGTAATTTTAAGCTCCAACAATTACACTTGTATATATTGGGTGGAAAGAAAAAAATCTTGTTTATGGTTTAAGGGAAATTATACTTGGTTAAGCTTATTAAGTAAATTGAAAAGATAGTTTTAGTTGATTATTGCAAGTCCATTAGATTATTTATTAAACTGTGGAGTTTATATAAGTTACTATAATGCCATCTTGAGCTTATTCAATAAAAATAATTTGGTCCTTCTTTAGTTATGGGTATTTTTAAATGGCATTCAAATCTATTTATTTATAATTAGTTTGGGGGCATTTTGAAACATTGTTATAAATCTTGAGTAAATTTCTAAAATGATTTATATAAATTGTAAGAAGGTAGAAAAGGGATAAATTGTTGAATTTCAATGTTATTCTCAAGGAATTATATTGGTGTAAACAAATCTCTAATTTCTATAATTACCCTTTGTTTTCAAAAATAACTCATACTTTATCTATTCTACTCTACCTTCCACTAGTTCTAAAAAAGTATATTAAATCTTCTTATAATTCCAACAAAGGAATCATATAAGTATGTAATCCATTATGGTTGTATCTTTTTATAATCTCATATATATATATATATAGAAAGAGTTGGTTTTGTGATTTGTAGATTATATAACATTATATAATAATAGTAATAGTTTTTGTAAAATCATATTTCCTTCCATAAAATGGTTATAACAATGGGATATATATATACATATCAGTATATATTTTAATATAAAAAAGAACAGACATAATGATTGGGAAGGATACGGTCTGGCCACGACCCCTCCCCCAAACCCTATACTATCACAAAGCATAGTTTCCTTTATGGCATGGGTGCGGCTTGGTTTGGTGACTCTTCCACCTACTTCTACGTGCATAGGCCATGACCTATTTCTTACCCTAGTTGCAATCCCTTACTTTTCTATATACTTCTATAAAATCCAATACCCAATTACTTTATGGCCGCCTCCCAATGGTTTTCTAGTATCAGGTGTTTTATACATTTATTTATATATGAAAATAGGTATATAAATATACTAGAACATACTCAAAATAGATATACCTCATAATTTATACAAACCATCGTGAGGAATCTAATTGGAGGGAAATAAATAGAAACACAATAAATCTTTTACCTCCATGGATGAAAGCTCTCAACCTGTAGGAAAAAAACATAGAGAAATGAGTGAGAAATGAAGAGAAATGAAGAGAAATATGAATCAATGGAAAGTTAGAGGGGATTAGATTTTCCACACTATACCTATCAATGGTGGATATCCACTTGATATAAGGGCTCTAAATACACCTAGAAATCCGTACTTACTCATATAGGGTAACTTGGTTGACTTGGATGGTCAAGTGACTTTATTTTAGAATTTAGATGAATGACTTGATTTAAAAATTTAAATTAAATTACATTTTAGTGTCAAAGGTCAAGGGTCCATTTGAATGCACTGAATGGGACCCTTACCATAGTGATTTAATTAAACCCTAGAATTTTTTAAAAATTATTTAATTAACCTCTAAATTGGCGTAGTGTAACCTATTGGTGGGGAAAATGTGATGAACTTAAGTAACTCTTACTAAAACCTAATCACCTTAAAATTTGAGAAAACTAATTATTAGCAATTAAAATTATTTAATACATTAGAGGGGAAAATTTTTAACTAAATATTTTAAACCATGATTGTGAAAATAATACCATGCTTTTACACACTCTGTAATTAAGTTTTATGCTTTAGAACAAATACAAAAATTGATCAGTACAAACAAAATTTGGTTGCTTCTTTTCATCCCTAGTACGACTATCACCATTTGCTTAAATAATAATTTAATGTTAATCTAGTGCCCATTGGTCTATCTTATGTATTGGAACCTATAAAACTACATCGTCATTGGTTTGAAACCCTAACTTTGATCCTCTATAACACTTACTAGAACCCTATTTCTGTGTAGTTTGGCATGGTAATGTTGGTTTAACCTCATTGAGCTTTAGAATGGCAGAAACTTGATTAATGATTGTAATTTGTTTAAATATGGATATGGTGTCTTGTGTCTACACTTAATACTCCTTAAAGGAGTTTAGGTAGTTGGGATAATTAGTATCAATGAGATAGGATAACTATTGATAACACAAAATAACTCTAAGATGTTTGTTTTTACTCTTTATGGTGGATATCATGCAAACTTATCCAACATTCATTGCACAAACAATGGTATTATAACACAAGCATAACTTGTGTCAGTTCGGTATATTTTTAGTGAATTAATTTTTTTTGTGTTGATAATGATCTAATCATGTTTAACTCTTAACTAACATTCAAAAAAATTGTCCTAATTTTTACATGTCTTTGGATGTTTTCTTTCATGTCATGAAATCATGGGCATGACAATGGTTTTTACCCCATATTTAGGAGAACGTAATCTCAATAAGGATTCATTTAACACGATGCTTAATAATATGTTCAACATAATATGACTTCTTATCAAATTATTTTTCCTAACCGTTTCCATAGAAGATACTTTGTTAGCTTCCCATTTTTATCATTCACTCCCTCGAGCGTTCTATGAATTTATTTAAATGGGTAAAGTGTGTACATCCCCTAACCATGCTCTAATTCTTAAGCTCTATAAATAATTTGACTACTCCATTCTAAACCCTCCCTCTTCGATCCTTTCTCGCCCTTTCATTTCCGCCCCTCCCACTACCTCCATCTCCCTTGCCACCACTTCTCCTCTTCCCCCACTTCCTCCCTTTCAATCCTCATCCACCCTTCCTGATATCTCCATTAATTCCCCCATCCTTTCATCCTAGCCTTAATTTCCTTCCTATTCTCTTCCAATTCCACCTCCACTACCTCCCTCTCTCCTGCCTATCATCACTCCCATCTCTACTCATTCTGGCAAGGGCCCGAGTGACACCCCTTTCAACAAGCCTTTCAGAAGCAATAGGGAAAATGTAGTAGCTAAGGATGTGATCCATCCTACTCCCCCCTTCATGGGAGAAGTTGAATTTTTTTTAGGTCTTATTTCCACTGGAAACAAAGGAAAATCCATTTCAGTCGAAGACCCTAAGCATAATTCTGATAATGATTCTCAATTGGATAAAATTAAAGATCTTAAAGGAAAAATTGAAGATAGTAGGCTAGAAAATGATGATGAAATTGATGAAAAGATAACAATGATGGACCTACTCAACTGTGTCAACAAAATGGAGAAAGAGATGGAAGGTATCAAGACAAAACAATGTAACATCCTCAACATGCAAAAGAGCACCTTGGATTTCCTCTCCCTCTTCATTTATCAATTTGACATCCTCAGAAAGGATAAAACTAATAATGAAACCACTTTTAGAGATATAAATAAGGGACTTGAGAATGTAAAAAATATCTTTCAGAAGCTCATGAAATAGTCTGGGCATTTAGCTTCCTTTTTAGGGTGTTTTTGTAGTGTTTGTATATCAGTAGTGAAGGTGATGACTTTGTGCTGATTTTGTGCTCACTTCACACCGATTTTGTGTTTTTTTTGGTATTTTTGTATTTCAGCTGGGAAGGTGCTGAATTTGAGCTGATTTTATGATGACTTCATGTTGCTTTTGTGTTGTTTGTTGACTGGATTTCTCCCCAGTATTGTTTTGGTTTTCTAGACTCTCATTGTATATCTTGTCTTTGGCCTTATTGCATCTGGGTAGGATCCTAGTCAAAAAACCTTTACCCTTAATAAAAAATGAATTATATATAAATAGGATAGGATATCTAACTCCTATAATTCTCCCACAAAATTCTTACCCTAAATCTAGGTGGGTTGTTTAACCACCTTTATTATATCCCTCCTATTTGTACTCCTAAATATATATGTGATTTTTTTTCACAAATCACTCAATTTATTTCAAACATACAATAATAAATTTAATCCCAAAAAAATTATATCTCTAAATAATACTAAACTATACTTATTTGAGTACTAACTCACCTTATTTTCCTTATATTCCCCCTTAGTGTGAACATGGGAGAGAATGAAATGCACTGGAGTTGTCTCTATCTTCTATTGTCACCTCATGTCTTTCATTCTACATATTTCACATTTTGGATAATCTACCCCCTCATAGTGTGAAAATTAAGATGTTGGTTGTGATTCATAAATCATCCGTTTACAAAAACATTTCCCCCATATTACAAATTTTGCATGAATGTTTTTCATTTCATGGCAAAATATACTCATTTTTATAATTTTTGATAAAATATTCCTTAGTCTAAGTGAACCCCTATTAAAAAATTCTTATAAAATAATTTTGAGTAAAATGATATACATTGGAGTGTTATAGGGGGTCTAACTAGAGATCTCCTCCGTGTTACTTGTTATGATTTCTTAATAAGAGGAATCTACCCAATTGAGATATGTAAAAACTTAGATATACATATGTACTAAAACATATCTATAAATTCAAAATGGAATTTTCAAAAATTATACCTTTTATGATTTTCTGTTAACCATAGGCTTTGTAATAAAACAATAGTTATAATGTAAAATTGAGATATAAGTTTTTTCTTTTCATGCATGGTGCATTTGATGCAATTAGATTAAGACAATAAAATAAATGCAAATTGGTTGCAAAACATGAGAGAGAGATCACAAGTTTGTTGAATTGAATAATCTTGATCCCCGTACATATTTTAAATTTTAGTTTTTCCCTCCTTTCACCCACTCTATACCAGCATTTATAGCCCCTTCTGACTACCCATATTTTCAAATCTCTGTTTTAGAGGGAATATCATTTAATGAAATGTTTTTTTAATTAATATTCTCAATACTTGTACACAATAGAAAAAAGGGGGGATAATGCACAGTGGTATATAGACGGAAACATAGAGAACTAAAAATACAAAGTAGAGGAGAGCAACAATAACATGGGAATAGAAGAAGAATGTGTGAAAACAAAGTAGTAGCTATAATACATGCAAAGTGAGGAACAACAGTATACAGATAGTTGATTTGCAGTAGTATTTAGCTGAAAACATAGCAGAAACTCTAAAATTTGTGTTTTGTATCTAATATAAACATATCTTTGTATTTTCCTAAGTTATATTTTGTTTTATTTGTTTGTTCTTCTCTTTTTGTCAACCATATTTTATCAACAAATTTGATAAGAAAAAATATTGGAGAGAAAAATGGATATGTCAACTTACTGCAACGAGTTCAAAAAATTCCAAGAGGCTCAAACAAATCAAATTGATCTTAAAGTTACTCAAGTAAAAGGTGAGAGCAGTACAATATTCCATTCAAAACAATTTTCAATTATTGAAACCTAGATCCAAATAGTTAATAGAATGTATATAGAAAGAGATTATCACTAGCGATATGATGAAGATTCAAAATGTAAGGTGGCTTCACATGTTGAGGGATATGGGATTCAATGATACAAGAGTTGAGATTGAGATCACAAGAAGAATTTGTTTCAACTTGTATGGTTCCTTGATGAATTGAGTTAGGAATTCAAGTCATGTTAGAGTCATTATAGGTATCTAAGGAGATACATTGAGTTGAGATGGAGACCGGTCTTTCATTGTAGATATTTCTTCATTGATGTGATTCATGTGTCATAAATAAATATTTGACCAAGAAAATGTAAAATATTATTTCTTGAACTATTTTCAAGCTCAAAAAATCTATAAAGAGCTCCTAGTTTTTTTTATAAAATATGAACATGCCAAATACATTTGCATTATGATCTACCATAGGGATCGTACTTTGAAATATTTTCAAAGCTTTAAAATATTGGTTTTTTTACAATAATTTTTCTACAATAGAAAGTAATGAAATATTTCATAGTCAAATGTAGTATTTTTCCTTCCTCAATTGCTCACACAAATTCTTGAACCCTTAAACATGAATATGTATGGATTTATAAAAAAACCTACAAAAATCCAAAATGACCTAAACATAAATATTCCTTGTTTATAATCAATCCAATTTTTTTTGACAATCTGGACTCAAATTTGAGGTCTGATTTCCTCCAAATATTGTAGAAAAACACTGACCTGCAAGATTTCTCACAAAAACACACGAAACACCATACAAAACTAAACACACATGATACTAAGTATGAACACAATGAAAAAAAAGTTGAAATTTATGGATAGAGAAAACGCAATGGAAGGAGAAATATAATACAGATGAATGATGAATGCTATTGGGTTTGTTGTGAGGTCTATGGTATCTACCAATACCATTGAAAAATATACAAGAAGGGTGAACGTGTAAATAAATGGGTTATACAAGGTTCATGGTATCTTGTTATCCTTTGTCTATATATTTAAACATTAAAAAAATAGATGGACATGGACAAAAGTAACAGGTTTGTTGTGAGGTTTATGGTATTTGATCGCCCATACCCTAAGTCTACATGATGAGCTAAAATGTGGGTGGAGTGAAAAATAGAGATGCCTCTTTTGATAACCTGCTACTTTATACCAAACATGGGTTTACCCCATATTCAGGATAGCATGAGCTCAATAATAATCCATTCAACATGATATTCAATAATATGTGTTACATATAAATAGGAGAGGATATATAAATCTTATAACTCCACCAACATCTTACACTAAGTCTATGTGGGTTTTTTAAGCACCTTTATTCTCTCCCTCCTATTTTTACTCCTAAATATCTACATGATTTGTTTTCACAACTCACTTACATATTTCACACATATAATAATAAATATAATTCCAAAAATGTTATACCTCTCAATAAGACTAAACAAGACCTGTGCGAGTACTAACTCACCTTATTTTTCTAACACATCTCCCATACAACCACAGTACTCAGATCTTGCACAATTGGTTTCCAAGAATCCACATACATTTGAAGTAAATCCACACAAAAAGGGAGGTTTGTATTTAACACTTATTCAACTAAATATGGACTTGTCCCAGTCTGATAAGTAAAAAAAAAGAGCCAATATTGGAATCAAAAAGTACTTGTTTTGGATTCAAAAATTTGAAATATTGGAATTATCTGGACTCCAAATCCTAACATATTGGAATCCAAAATCGCATATATTGGAATCCAAAATCACATGTATTGGAATCCAAAATCACATAATTTGGAATTTAATGCACTCCAAAGTCTCATATATTGGAATCCAAAAAGTCAAATATTGGAATCTATTATATGGGCTAGCAAACACTAGGCATTATCTATGCTTTTGAATAAATAGAACATGTATTTGTTTTATATGGGCTAGCGAATTGTAGACACCTAAAATATGCTTACACTTAGCATTTCATCCAATGTCAATCAATTAACGACACTTCGTTAAATCCCCATACTTTGCTCCATTCTCGAATGCCCATTCACGACACTCTTTCGGTCGTATTCCTCCTATAATCAGCTTATTTGGCTAATATCTCTCTTATTAGCTAAACATTCCTCCTTTCAACCATTCAAAACCTCCCTAGTTCTCTCTAGACCACTTCTATTGGCTTTGTAGGCTATCTATCAGTCACAATTGGTTATCCAGACCCCTCCCAACTCTCAATGAGTCTCTAATCACTTGCTAATCAAGTTTAACTAGCCTAATCCTAGCTTAACTAAGCCTAAAGCATGTTTATCCTAATCTAATCTAAAAGTGCTTTTTGAGCTTTAGTCCCACATGCACCCAAATTCCAAATTCTCCCAAGTGGAAAACTATAAATACAAGGCTAAGCCTACCCATTCAACCTACAACTTTACACACAAACACACCTTGTTTACATAACAAAATCTCTCTCACATTTGGAGATATTGGCATTAGACCTCATTTGCATTAGCCAAGCTAATAGGCATTTGATCTTGGCTATCCTCCATTGTTGAAGCTCCTCCATCTTGCATCCATCCATTCCAAATATAGTTAGTAAGGGAAGATCTAAAGCTTGGCCATGTAGCCAACTTGGAGAGATCTCTTCACTATTTTTGGGAGTAAACAACACACAATTTGATTGCTTAGAATCTAACTAGGTTCACTTTCATTAAGCTTTCATAGAGTAGAGAGTAGTATACATGTTAGTTTTTGATGTTTTTGTCAAATTTATAATGCTTGCATGTTAGTTTCTCTTGTTTAGCTCTAATCTCATGGTGCATGGATGAGTTAGTGAAGCTTTGAGGTTCTTTAGCCTCATTCCATAGCTTTTGCAACTTTCCATTGCACACATTTGGCATGCCCGGTGGGACACTTTGTCCATCCTCCATTAATGGAGTCATTTTGAAGCTTTTATTTTAGTTTCTAAATTTTTTAGTTTCAATATTTCTAGATTAGTTTCAAGCTTTCTAGATTAGTTTTTCAAAGTTTTTTAGATTAGTTTCAAGTTTTTAATTTCACTAACCTTTCTTGTATTAATGGATAAATATCAAGTTTCTTAGCTAGTTTAGCTAGGATTGTCTTGTTTTTGTGCTCTTTGCAGGATCAAAGGAGGTGAAGTGCTACCAAAATTGAACCAAATCGATAAAATTTTGATATTTTTGAGATTATTTTTGAAAAATCCCATGTTTTTTTGGCCACCTATAGGAAAGGGAGTGCACATACCATTCTATGCACGCAAGTACAACTTTGAGTATCATTTTTTGACAGAGGTGCACAGGTACACTAACAGTGGCATAGGTACACTAACAGTTGTGTAGGAACACTAACAGTGGTGTAGGTACACTAATCAGTGACTCATGTACACTAACAGTGGCGTGGGTACACTAACATCCTGGTGCAGGTATCATTAGCAATCTTCCGGAGGCCATAACTTTTGCTCCCGAGCTCGAAACGACTCCATTTTTGTTGCGTTGGAAAGGTATTGAAGAGAAATACACAATGGAATCATAAAATTAGGATTTTTACTTACAAAAAATTATGGTTTACATTATTAGGTAAATAATCATTTTCTAATGTATCTTAAAGTCTAAAAAATTGTTTTCTTGACTATTCTAACACTTTGAAAGGTTTTGTGACACTAATCAGTTGTTTGCAGGGTTATTTTGGTCTTGTTTTTGACTAACTTAGTTAAGTGTTTCATTTCTTAATTGATAGAGGTATTTTTGAAGTGTGTATGCTCTTCCCTCGCACCTTCTAGGTGATCTTGGGAACCAAAAACACTTTAAAAACCCTCTTATTGCTTTCAAAAACACTTAATTTACACTTCCTAATGGATGAACATTTAAAAATTGGTTAAAATGAACTCAAAATTTTGCAAAAACACTTAATGTATTTTCCATAAACTTGTTTTAGTTGAGTTTTCACGTTGCGTATGCTCTTCCTTCACACCTTTTGGTGATCTTAGGAATCAAAAGCAACATGTAAAATCTCTTTTGATATCATGATATTTTGTGGAAAATTACTAATCTTGGTATGTAGGACCAAAATCACATGTCAAAGAAAGGAGGAACTAAGACAAAACAAAACCTTCTAATACATGTTTTCATATAGGTTGCCAAATGGTGTGCTACTTAAAACCACATTTAAGATAAGCAAGATAAAAAAACACACCACTTTCATCACACTGTATTACAGGTTTCGGAAAAGGGTACGTCCCTATCTGCTTAACTAGAACATAACCCCTTTGGCATAACGCCTTAAGCTACAACAATGGGGGTGGTACCAGGAACCCTAAAGTAGTCCACCGTTGTGTAACCTCGTGGATGAAATAGGAAGCACCTCGCTTACCCACTTGACTAGTTTTCCTTGTGAGTTAGTGTTACAAAGTTGTCTGTATCGTGACCCTGGCAAGAGTACATGATGGATGCAATTAGTGCCCACTGTACTTGAAGGGGGAAAAGCTGAGATACTCCCAAATTAGTCAGTGTGACTTTTTGGGTAAATCGTGCCCGCTCTTAGATGGCTTTGTAACACCTAGTTGAGAGATCTTATTAAGGAGGCCATTTTGTCTTGAGGCCCACTTTACTAGTCCTTTGTCACGTCTTGGCCATCATGAAGTGATAACTTGTTTGGATTCAGAACCTTGTTTTTCAAACAAGGAAAAGAATCCACTTAAGTTGGATCTAAGTGCCTTTCATCACAAAAATTGGAGGAAATTTTACTTAGCTTAGCTTCTTTCTCACCTTCAGACGAGGCGAAGCTCTGCCCAAGTAACACTTAGTTCATTTCCATATTTTGATCTACACCTTTGCATTCTTGTTGCCCATTTGGGACAACAGAAGGCATCTTTCGGGAGTGTTTTCATAGATAGTGTTCACCACTTTTTTGTCCGTTTACGCTCATCCATGTTTGCGGCTGAGTTGTTAAACGTCTAAAGTGTGTGGATGCATCCTTATATCTTTGATGGCCACTTGATCTTGATTTCAAGATCATCATCATAGTTCAGATTGATTCATCATTTGATCTCCCTTTGACGTGTTACCTTGTTTGCATTGTCTCAACACAATTAAGATACTTATGTCATGTTTTTCATAAATGTGATCTAAGTATCCACATTGTGGTGTTATGCTGCACACATTTTAGCACATCCTTAGTATACTTTGACTTAGTTTTACTTCAAACATTGTCCAAAATTGTAAAGAGTGTCGCTTACTTTTTTTGTGTCATTTCGATACCACTTTGACACTAATATCTCACTTCTCCATGAAGCTTGATAGACGTGTCCAATTGGTGTGGTTACGTGGCTTACATTTTTAATCCTTGACCTTTAACATTTAGGCCTTGTTGGTTGTTGAACTTGTCATGGTATCCTTTGATTGGGAGTCACATCTACCCTTTGTTAATATTTATGCCTTGTTCATTTTGAGCTTGACGTAAATATTGACATTGTGTTGATCATTTTTGCATCGAACTATCACTTTGCACACGCATTTTCATAGGGTGTATTTCCTTTTTGATTGGATTTGTGTTTCACACTTGCATGATTGTTCCTTGTGATTATTCATTTAGAAAACTTATTTTCTAGGACAATCCCTTTTTATCTCATTGATATTATGTCGTCATGATGTCTATTTTCCTTAGACCTTCTTTAGAAAATCACGCACGCATATCAATACTTATGAAATGTCTAGCTGGTTGTCATTATGTTTCTCAAATCGACATGTCACTTCCTTCCCTTTGAAGGAGTTCCATCACACTATCTAGATCTAGAAATTTGTGCTTAAAACAGTGCCAAAAATGACTGACTATCACGCGGTTCCCCATACTTACAAAAATACGGAACCTAGGTTTAGCAATTCAAATCAAAAGATTCCCATTACAACTAAACCTCGTTTGGTTCTTCGTGCTAGAGAGCCCATTGAGGTACACTGTTCCCCACCTTCATCTCATAGTCAGTGGTATGATTTGGATGCTTCTAATCCAAATTATTATTCGAGTTCCCCCCACTCTTCTTTTGAGGATTCCAATCCAAACATTTCCTCTTCTTCTGAGGATAATCCAGAAATTTCTTTTGAAATCCAAACATTTCCTCTGATTCTCTGATGATTTTGATCCAAACTAATATTCAGATCCAAACTACTATTCGGATTCATCTAATTCGACTCCTAAGTCATCTAATGCGACTCCTATGTCATGGTCCTCCCTATCTTCGCAGGAACCTCTTCATCATACATTTAATATGACTCCTATGTCATGGTCCTCCCTTTCTTCACAGGACCCCTTTTATCAGTCACCTCAACAACGTCTTCTTCCTTTGAAGATACATGTGACTCCAAGTCCCTCCAATCAAACATCTAATACAATTCTTGAATCGTGGTCCTCTCTTTCTTTGTAGGACCCTTGTTATTATTCATATGATGTGATTCTTAAATCACGATCCTCCCCTTCTTTACAGAACCTTCTTCATCAATTACCCCAAATAAATATTCCTTCTTTGAAGATTCATATGAATCAAAGTCCTTTGATTCAAACTTCTAAATCGACCCATGCGTCACAATCTACAGACTTTGGACTTAATCCTACTAGTTTACAGATGATATACCATCGTATAGGTAGGTCCACACCACCTTCTTCTACTCTTGAGACATCTAGCTACACATCTTCTTCGTCCCCCCATCATCTTCTTCTATCAATCATCATCAAACATCTTCTAAGTCTTCCACACCAAGTGAACCTATTTCTTCCAATCAACCCCTGGTGGTTGATCAACAACTCATACCAATTGATCTCTTTCAGAATGAAGAAACAATCAGGGAATTTATAGGGGAATATGGAGATATTCCTTTAGCAGCTTACGAAAAAGGATTCTCTTTAGACTTTGATACGTCTGCATATTGTGAGGAAAATGTTGATTCCTTTTATCAAGAAACGGAGGAAGAGCCTCAGATCATGTAACTTGATCCTCTTCTTAATCTTCCATCTTCCCATTCTTCATTATGTGACAAAACTCCTGTGTCTTCCATTGATCCATGGCCTATCTTCTCATCACCTAATAACTCTTTGTCTATCATAATTCCTCAATCACAATCTCTTATGGGGTCAATGCCAAGTAGCCCTTCATCTTCATCTAGGTGTGGGTCACCTTCTAGTAGCCCTCCCTCTTCTATTTGTGGGACATTTTTGAGTAGTCCACTATCTTCTATTCTTGGGGCATGCCCAACTAGCCCCTTGTCTTCTAGGTATGGATCACCCCAGGTAGTCCATCATCTTCTATTCTTGGGCCATAACCTAGTAGCCCATCATCTTACATCTATGGCTCACATCCTAGTATCCCTTCTTCTATTCTTGGGCCACATCCTAGTAGCTCATTGCCTTACATCTATGGGTCACGTCCTAGTATCCCTTATTCTTCTATTCTTGGGCCACATCCTAGTAGCCCTTCATCTTCTATCTATGGGTCACGTCCTAGTAGCCCTTCTTCTTCTATTCTTGGGCCACATCCTAGTAGCCCTTCATCTTCTATCTATGGCTCACCTCCCAGTAGCCCATATTCTTCAATCCTTGGACCGTATCCTTTTCATCCATCACATTATTCTTCTACTAAAGATGGTGGCAAGCCCATGGTCATTTCTCACATCAGTTCTAAATGTCCACATTCACTTTCTTCTCCTTCTTGAGATCAGACAAGTCATGTGTCATCTTATAAGAAACCCAAACAGTTTCTTAATCAAGCTTAGATCAAAACTGTAAAGAGCTCTAAAGTTCCCCAAAAATCAAACAATCTAAAAATTCAAAATCAAGCGTGATTCAAGAATGCACATCAACGTAACCATCAAGTATGGCACAAAGTGCGTAAACCTCTGGATGGGGAATTAAATCTCCCACATATGAAATCCATGTTTCAGAATAAATCACATTCATTTATTGAGTGTGAACTCACCTCGATCATCGAGATCAGGGATAATATCACTCTTGATAAACAAACATGCACTAGTCTCCCTTATCAAGGAACTCACAAACATTGTTGTTGGATCTTACCACACAGAGTGACTTTGTTAGTCCCAACCTCTTAAAACTGTCAAAAATCTAAAAATAAAAAACAACGCAAAAATACAAAAATACAAAAAACATGAGAAAACACAACAAAAATCAAAGGTACAAAGATCAAACATTACAATCATGGTATTTTACGTACACATGGATGTTCTTTATTCCCTTTCTTTCTCTTCCTTTGTAAGTCTTCCTACCATTTTCATCCCTTCGGTGATATTTTGGTTATCCTATTCGCACACATTTTGTGACATTTATCTCTATGGTATCCATTTGACCTGGTCCAGGGTTCCTTTTATCACCTTGGTAAATTAACGTGGAGAATGACTGGCGAACCTCTTAGAGATCCTATCACATATCAAGCATCTAATAAACTTGTTGCGTGAAGAAATTTTGGCGCATATTTGTTGACACTAGCCAATAGTATTTCATCACTAATCACTTCCACCTCCTTCCATCAAGCCATGATGTGGTTCTTAACCCCTTGTCAAACAAGAGAGCTAGAAATAAGTTTCCAGAAAGTGCGTCTGCAATCAAAATCAATCAAAAATCAAAAAATAAAAGCTGTCAAGCAAAAACAAATTGATATATCACTCTCTCTTGGGGTATTTCCAATAATCTGTATCGGGGCTACCTCCTAACTGGAAGTAGAAAAATGTTGCGATTAGAATCAAATGACATCGCGTCTAAGGGCTATGGACATGCCTCACTAAGGCAGTTGAGTAATGTACAAACTATCCTTCCACTTAGTTCATTCAAAAAATCCTTAGTATCAAAATAAATCATTCCTATACATTGGCTAGGGTATCTTCACTTGTTGTCACTATTAAATCTTCCCTTCAAGAGGTAATAAATTCCATTGTGCACACCTCTAGATCTCTATGAGTAAACAGGATTAGTATGTTACCAAGTGTCTTTTTTGGACCTTGTTCAGACTCTTACTCTAGTCCAGTATCTCCTTGTCTGCACAACCCTTTTGCCTTTGGCTAATCACTTACCCCTTCATCGCAAGGCTTCTAAGCTACATTCATATGAAAAATTCACATAGAATTGTTCTACTTGTTCAGAACATCTATGTGTATAAGATTACTTTTTTTCCATGTTTTAGGTGGACACCTTTGTCCCCTTTCACAAAAAAAAATTCTCCTTCCTTTCTATCATGTGATTTTAGGCCAACTTACACGTGGGGGCATCCTTGCTTCTTCCCAACATTTTCATTGGTTTATATTCACCATCATGTTGAACCTATTCCATAATGGCCTTGGGTCCCACCTTCTACATGTGAAGATAATTTTCCTTTGAATCCTATCACCACCTAATAAACATGTTGGAAGAATTTTTACATCTTCACCTTTCTCACTACGCACGTGGCCTTATGCCCTTGTACACCTCATCTATCGCATAGGGGCATTTGTGCTTCCTAATCTTCCTGTACATAGTTTCAGAAATAAGTTTTCAGAAAGAAATCAAAATCAAAATCGAATCATGTTAGAATCATCAAAAAGCATTCAAATATGTTAGAAGTAAATAAGAAACATTGAAATTATCTTGGGGTATCATCCAAAAACATTCAAATATGTTAGAAAAATCAAAACATTCAAATATCTTTAAGAAAACTTCTAAAAATTGAAAATCATCCTACAAAATGCCACTATTTGGTTCTCACCTATTCATGTGTTCGACCTGCGGATCATCTTGATCTACCTCCATCAACAAAAGTTAGGCTGCTTACTTCATCTGTACTCTGGGGCACAACGAGTTGCCTAGTACTATTTCATAGTGCACATGATTAATCATTAGACCAAGTGTCCTCTTTTTTCCCCTTGTTCATATATCCTTTCTTGGGGCACCATCGTTCACCCTTTTTTGGTTAATCAAACTTCTTGGAACTGAAGCTTGATAACAAAAACATTGCATCATTTTTCTCTGTTAGTTTATTGTTTAATTTCTCGTATTGCATTGCATTTGTATGTTGCATGGAGTTAGACACCTTTTACTTTCTCAATTACATTGCATTTTGTATGTTGCATGGATATGGTGTTTTTAGCAATGGACATTTGTTTGTATATGGATTTTCATGTCATATTACACTATTGTTCATTCTTTTTTTAATAAGGACCGATGATGAATATCACTAGCAATATGATGAAAATAAAGTTCCTTTAAACTCCCATAATGGATGGATGTTAGCTCATTCCCTCTTCCTCATACTACTTTTCCTCTATATGCCCTTGTACATCCCATTCTTCTTCACACTATTCTTTCTTTGGTATATAGTTTCTATAAAAATTTCAAAATCATCAAAAAAATTCTTATATCACCCCATCGACAATCGAGGGGCATCCTTCATTCTACTCATTTTTCTTCTATCCCTTCAAAAATTTCTACTTGTTTATGCTTGTCTAATTTATTTTAAAAATCATCCTACAAAACGTCACTCTTTGATTCTCACCTATTCATGTGCGTGACTCGTGGATCATCTTGATCTACCTCCATCAACAAAAGTTAGGCTACTTACTTCATTTGTACTTTGGGGCACAACGAGTTACCTAGTAATGTTTTGTATTGCACATTACTTTTTCATCGGACCAAAGTGTCCTCCATTTTTCCTTTGCATGTATCCTTAATTAGGGAACCATCATTAACCCTTGTCATTAATTCACACAGGTTGGAACTTAAGCTTGATAACAAAAACATTGCATCTTTTTTCTCTGTTAGTTTAGCTTGTTTACTTTCTCGTACTGCATTGCATTATGTATGTTGCATGGAGTTAGGCATATTTTACTTTCTCGTATTACATTGCATTTTTTATGTTGCATGGAGTTGGTGTTTTGAGCAATGGACATTTGTTTGTATATGGATTTTAATGTCATACTACACTTTTGTTCATTCTTTTTTAAGGACCGATGATGAAGATCTCTAGCAATATGATGAAAAATAAAGTTGTTTAAAAGGCACTGGATGGATGTTAGCTCATTCCCCATTTCTCATACACCTTTTCTTTTCTTCTTCTTCACATTATCATTTCTTCTATTATCTTTCTGTCATCTTTTCAACTATCAATCAAGTTCTTCTATCACCCCATTGCCAATCGAGGGGACATCCTTCATTATTCTCATTTTTCTTCTATCCTTTCAAGATTTTCTACTTGTTTATGTTTGTCTACTTTCTTTGAAGCGACGTCTCTTACGTCACCCCAAAGAGGGGTAAAGCATCCTTCATTATTCTCATTTTTCTTCTATCCTTTCAAGATTTTCTACTTGTTTATGCTTGTCTACTTTCTGTGAAGTGATTTTGCTTACGTCACCCCAAAGAGGGGAAAATATAGACACCTAAAATATGCTTACACTTAGCATTTCATCTAATCCAATCAATTAACGACACTTTGTTAAATCCCCATACTTCACTCCATTCTCGAATGCCCATTCACGACACTTTTTCAGTCGTATTCCTCCTATAATCAGCTTATTTGGCTACTATCTCTCTTATTAGCTAAACATTCCTCCTTTTGACCATTCAGAACCTCCCTAGTTCTCTCTAGACCACTTCTATTGGCTTTGTAGGCTATCTATCAATCACAATTGGTTATCTAGACCCCTCCCAACTCTCAATGAGTCTCTAATCACTTGCTAATCAAGTTTAACTAGCCTAATCCTAGCTTAACTAAGCCTAAAGCATGTTTATCCTAATCTAATCTAAAAGTGATTTTTGAGCTTTAGTCCCACATGCACCCAAATTCCAAATTCTCCCAAGTGGAAAACTATAAATACAAGGCTAAGCCTACCCATTCAAACTACAACTTACACACTCACAAGTCCTTCTCTCTCACATTTGGAGATATTGGCATTAGAAATCATTTGTGATAGCTTTAAGCTATAGAACATTTGGATCTTGGCCATACTCCATCGTTGAGAGCTCCTTCATCTTGCATCCATCCATTCCAAATATAGTTAGTAAGGGAAGATCTAAAGCTTGGCCATGTAGCCAACTTAGAGAGATCTCTTCACTATGTTTGGGAGTAAACAACACACAATTTGATTGCTTAGAATCTAACTAGGTTCACTTTCATTAAGCTTTCATGGAGTAGAGAGTAGTATATATGCTTAGTTTGAATGTTAGTTTCAAATTTATATATGCATAGATAGTTTCTTGTTTATCTCTAATCTCATGGTGCATGGATGAGTTAGCAAAGCTTTGAGGTTTTTTAGCCTCATTCCATAGCTTTTGCAACTTTTCATTGCACACAGTAACATGTTTATGTTTTATATAGGATATCGACTGCTAGACATTATTTATGCTTTGTTATATACATAACATATTTTTGTTTTATATGGGCTAGTAAATGCTAGGAATTATTTATGCTTTGCTATATATAGAACATGTTTCTGTTTTATATGGGCTAGGAAATGTTAGACATTATTTATGTTTTATTATAAAATAGAACATGTTTATTTTTTATACGGGGTAGTGACTGCAAGACATTATTAATGTTTTTGAATAAGGTTTTTATCGGTGTTTAAATGTATTTAAGATTAAACTATGAAGATTTGAATAATTAAAATGCCTTGTGGCCTAGAAACCTCTAGGATAATTAAATTCAAGAGATTTGAGACACTTCTAGGTTCATTCAGTATGATGTGATTAAACCTTAGTGTAACCAATGAATTAATAAAGATATTCTAAAGAAACTAGAAGACAAAAAATATTTAGAGCAGAAGAATGTAATTAACTGTAAAACCATTCCATATATATTTTCATATTTAAATATACATATGAAATTAATTAAAATTAACCATAAAACAAATCCATATTTATTTACATATTAAATTATAGATATGAAATAAATTTCAATTACTTTACTAAAGATAAAAACATATAATTTTTTTTAAGAATTGTTTGAATTTTATTTTAACATTATTCTCGAAGATCTAGGATCCCAAATTAACAAAATAAATCATAGTAAAGCTCTAAAAAATAAGCTCCCTCTAATTCAGTTTTTTATCAAATAACATCCTAAACATCCTCCATGTTCTTCAATGGTTGCAACAAAGGCCACAACCAGGTGTTAAATTTGATGCATGTTTAGACATTTTTTAACATTTTTAGCTATAACATACTTGTAAATCTTTGAAATAACCTTCACATATGACTTGCATATTTTAGATATGACCATCAATTTTTTTATAGATTTATTTTTATACTAATTATATTAAAAAAAATTAAGTATATACAATATAATTTTATATTTATTTTATGAACAATGTAAAAAATACTACTTTACAATTTTTAAAGGGTAAGCTTATCTGATAATTCACGACACAATTTCTTCAATCATACTATCAGCTTATAATCAGTGAAAATATATATACTTATCTTATCACCAGAGATCTTAAATAAGTTTATAGTTTCTTGGAACAACAAGTGAAGAACGTTTGTATGCTTAGCAACATCTCATAGAACATATGGGGGGAAGGGCCAAAACAAGATAAAGTGTTTAGTCCAGCTTGACAAGAATGACCCAACATAGGTTACTATAATCTCAATTTTTAGTACACCACAAGAATTGAAGATAACTATTGATAGAGCATCCAAGTGATGTTTCTGTCAAATATGTTGATGAGTGGCAATTTAGTTGTTGATATTTTTTTGTTTTGATGTTGTTAACCTATGTTTTTGTTGGTATTTTGGTATTTGGCTTTGCAGTTGTGATTCCATGTAAATATTATTATTTTGATCACTCTTTGATATGTATCTTTGTAATATTTGGTTCCTAATCCTTTTCTATACTGGGGTATAGTCCCTCCCAAATAAATATTTCCCAATAATAAAATATATATATAAATACTTCCAACTTATATTTCCACAATCTCAACATAATATAATAAATTTAAGGAGCACCTTCATAATAACATGTGAATTTATATATTATTTACAATGTTAAGAAGTAGCATCATAACACCATTTTGAAATGATAAATAGTTATTTAGCATTTTTTGCTCCAAATGTTTGATGCCCTCTACCACATTCAATCCCTGAGATACTATTTGTGATATTTTTTTTGTACAAATCAACCATCAACCATTTATCTTTTGTACAATATTTGCATCTTCTTTTCATCCCAACCATAAAACTTTAAGGATGGTTTCCCTTTGCACCTAATGTAATATAAAAAGTGTTTTTAAAAATGTATGAAAATTTGTTTCTACTCCAAAAATTTTCTAGGCCTCTTATTGTTATTCCCTTGACTATATTGCAATGTTCGTTTCCCTAAGTGAGTCTTGGATTCAATACAATCAATATTTTTTTATTGAAGCCCTTTGATATCTTTTTAACATCAACATAAATGAGATTGTCAGACCAAAATCCTAGTTCACAGTATGGTGATAATAATTTAATAAATTCTAATAGGCCACCTTGTAGGTTGAAAGCTTTCATGCCAAACTTGAATGACATCTTCCTAATCTATTTTGTTTATCCCTTATAACAAGTCCTCCATATCTACAATAAGTAAATAAATCTTATCACTACATGGAGGGAAGTAAACAAATTTTATTTTCATAGGTCGCATATCAATTATAACCAATTGAAATAAACTAAATTTTAGCTTATGGCTACAAGTTACCGATTGATATTGTGGCTTAGATTACACCGCCTTTACACATTGTTGGATCCATCAATACAAGATATATTTCAAATAAATATTCATCAATTTATAATATATTTCTTGTTATTGAAAATGTGAGCATAATGTATTTGAAATAAACATTAATTAAAATAAACATTAATCAATTCGTAATCAATTTCATGTTATGGCAAATGAAAGCTTAATTGGAAAAACATAGCAGTTTTTGTGGTGATATGGTAAGTACAATATAAATTTTTCTATCTTATATTTGAAATTTAGCAACCGCTAGGCTATGATTATATTCACCGAACCACCCTTTGGCATAAAATTATCGTTAGTTATTAATGAGGATTTGCTGAACTACACTTTGCTAGACAACCTTTAATGAGGCTAGCCAAGTTATTCTTTACATACCTACACGCAAGATCAATTCATATGTAGTTCTGTTTATGATGATGTTGAAGCCAAAACAATGTTAATTCAATGTAAGTAGTCAATATGCATTAGTAAATCAATGAAACATTGTAGATAATATGCAGTTGTAAATCAATGAGACATTGATGAAAATAATATTTTTTATTCTAACTATTATTGTATTGAACTTGGATCCATAGAGCGCGCTAAGCTCTATAATTTGTTTTAAATTATTAGCGTAGCTTATAAATGGATTTCCTTAAACTTTGTCTTCTACCGTATGCCAAGCATATAAACTAATGTATGTTAGTTATCATTTCTTATAAATTTGTGGGCCTTATAAATGATCTTGTTTTAAAATATACATGGCTAACATACTAAGTTATGAGTGTTTATTCATGTTGGATACCTCTTCACCCTCCATGGTTACGTTCTACGGTTTTTGGTTTTTTGCATAATCATTTATTGTCTTCTAAATTTGTGGGTCTTATTAGTAGTTTTGTTTATAAATTCACACGACTAATAAACCAGGATTTGATTGCATATTCATGGCTGATGTGCCTGCGTCCTCCACATCTATCATCTGAAATGTACAAAACATAAGTTTGTTAAAAATTTGAAAACCATGGAAATTGAAAATAGATCTCATTAAACATATTTATAAAATGATTGAAGGTGAATCACCATGTTGAACTGGTTGTGTAGCGACAAGTTGAAATGTTTGTACATAATATTTTATATCTTTTTGGTTGTCTGCATAAACAATAAATGTATAAGTAGTATATACAGGTTCAAATCCATTAAACAAAATCACTTGTTGAAGTTGTATTCGGCGAAAAACCTTTCTTCATATGATAATAGAAATGTTTTAGAAACATTTCCTAGCTATGTGTCTCAACAATAAAAATAATAGATAGATTGGAATCACCTAATGTACGGATTACGAAACTGCTGCCATAAATCACTAGTACTAAAGAATTTTTTGGAACGACATCGAGTGAACATCTCATCCCAAAACTCATAAGATATTTTGAAAGGAAACTGATTGATGTTTCTTTATAGGCCAATTTCACTTGTAGTTAACAAATTTTTTGGAAGTTTCTCCATCCAATCCCTAATGACCTCTTCACTATAATAATCATTATTTTTGTAGTTGTGCACACCAGATATTGTGTACATAAGAAACAAACTTTTAAATATCTCGTTGTTTTCGTAGATTCTATATCATCCATCCATAATTTATACTCAACTATCTTGAACCTTTTACATGTATATTTTTAATGTGTCTCTTACCATTTTTGAATAATCAGTTGGTATTAGAACAATAATAATCCAGTCTAGCACACTAGTTCTAATAACTTTTAGAAGCTCCATTATTACATCAAAAGAAATATCGCTAGAAAAATTGTAAAAAATCAACAATCATGCATTCAACATTGAAAGGATTAGTCATAGGAATAAATGATAAATTTTATGGAAGATGGAATGGATATGCACATTTAGAAGATAAATTTTATTTTTCTTCCATCCTTTCTAGTATATTTCCTTCCATTAACATCACATAGTTGTCTAATATTGTCTAAGACTCGACAGGAAGAGCTTCTTCCACCTTGGGATCTTTTTTACATTTTTCCATTTTTTCCACTATATGGGAATCAAATTTTCTTTTTCCATTTCTCTCTTCACCCAACAATATAGATAACTGGTAGTAGGATTCATGCAATTCAAATTTTTCAATTACATTAGATTCACTGCAGGATGTCAATATAATATTATCCGGATGCTTATTTTTCAAATAATGTAGAACTTGTTCTCTTATTTTTTGTATCCTTTTATTCTCCGATAGTAAGAATAAAATGTCTCTGCTATTACGCTAACCTCAAAAAACCCAATAAACCATATAGCCACTGATTACACTTTATCATCTAGTAATGATAGTTCTTTGTTGGTCATTCCTCTAACAACCATGAATGGATTGTCTATTAATATTGCAAGTGAATTTGGTTGAAACTTAACTTGACTATACTTAATAGGTGAACAAGTGAGGCCACGTGATCTAAAAAAATAAAATTTTGTTGTCCATTTGGTACATATATCATCAAGAAATAGTATAAAATTCCATTTATCACACAGATTCTTTGTTTTTTTCACTCAAAAAATTGAGATTCATTGTTTCTCAAAGCTTTGCATTCAAAGGAAAAATATATATTTTTATCTTTTTATATGATGAAATTAAATGTTAATAACCAATGCAATATAATTAAAATACATTAGCTTCAAATCTTGTGTCTCTATTTTTGTCAATCTGGACCGTTGAGGACATCCTATCGATTGCCAAACTAGTCTAGATTTGTACAATAGATCAATAAAATTGGTTTCTATCCAAGTTTTTTTCACTTCATTCTGTTGTTTGAAAATATTATAAATGGATTCAGTAGATGATTTTGTAGAAAAAATGTGAGCCTTTCGAAACCTTAGCTTTGAATATAAATACTTGTATCTGATCCCAAAATCATTTTTGGCACACATATTGTATGTTGGCCATCAAGTATATAAAATCACACATCATCACTTTCTAGATCATTTGGATTATGGAGTTCTACAAATTTATTCGTAGAATATAATAAGGGAAGAAGAATTGCATCTGCTTGTGTAGGAATAACATTTATCAACATTGAGTGGACAAGAAGGTAAACATTTTCATCATCTATCAAATGATATTGATATTATGGAGGTACTACATGACATCATGAAACACCAATTGAAAATAATTTACCATTGAACAAAAAAATTGAAACTGCTGAATAGTCGAAGGTTCTATTTTTTGAAATATAATGGTTGCCTTCTTGAACAATGTATATGATTTAGTACTCATTTTCAACCCATACAACTTTGATTTAGATGGGTCTATCTTCAATTTAGTCAAATATGTTTTCCTCAATATATTAAACATCTTGACATGTTTTGGAGGTGAAAGAAAACATTTTCTATTCAAGAAATGAAAAGCAAAAGAGGTTTTTTCATTTCTATACAATTTTCTAAATATCATAAATATACCATTATGAATTTCTTCTGCATTTGAATAGCCATTTTTAAAAAAATCTATAAGCATCCCCAAATTCCAACCATATTTTGAATAGTAATATGGTCCATTATTTAGTGAGGCGTGAATTTCCCATTTCTTGAATAAAGAAACATCCAACTCCATATCCATAATAAGACACTTATTATTTTTAAAATAAATGCATTCAACTTGAACACACAGTGTCCTCAAATCATTAAATTTTGAGGATAGAACAATACCAACTTCCTCTTGATTTTCATCTATTACAAAAAACAACCATAGGTTGAAATGCTAGTTTTTAGGGGAATTAATTTCAACAAACCATTCATCATCTCTTTTCTTCTAACAATTACTGCCTACGATGAATGAAATTGTTGTGAACATAGTGTGAACAATGGAAGACATTTTACCTATAATTAGAGTAAAATACATTAATAATTAGGTCATTTGTTAAGTTGATAATTTTTTTCTCACATTATCTTATAAGGAATATAAATACTCCCCTAGCGATCACCAACATCTAGAGTTATTTACTATGTATCACTAGAGATTAATTAACTTACTAGTTTGTGACTGCTAGGCTTTGACATGACATCTTGTGTATCATTAAACTAGCTACAGTAATTCATATTTTTTGGATCAAATCAATACTAAATTTTTTTTTCTAAGATTTTAATAGTGAATTATGATGCATTGAAAGATAAGAAACCATTTTCACCTTTTGAAAGGATTATCTATGAGTTGTACAAGATATAACATTCCATACATGGCATGATAGGAACATTAAAAAATATACAATTTAGTGATAGATATACTTCTAGTCAACACATAAAAGAAAAACTTTAAACACTATTTTTAGCCTTTTACACCCATTGAATGGAAAAGCATAGAGGACATTAAGATCTAATTTTAGGTATTTTAAAGAGAGTGTTTGAGAAACAAATCACATTAACGGAGTTTAAAGTAGCTCGGGATTTTTTTTAGAATACGATTTGAATTATGTGTATATCGGTCATATTTCAGTCATGAGGATTAAATGTCTGTAAAAAGACTAATAAATTTAAAGCATAGTGGTTATAATATCTAATGTTTGGTATTTTTAGGATATTATTTGAGCAACAAATCACATTAATGGAGTTAGTGGTCACTCATCATTTTTTGTTATATAAGACAATTTTTTTTATTAAGGGCAAATAGTTTTGAAGGGACTATACCCTGTATAAAAAAGGGCTCAAAAGCCAGATAGTAAAGATGAGAGAAGCAGCCCAGAGAAGGGAAAAATAGTCAACCAAGGAAGGCTCAACAGCCAAATATTACAATATAGGTGAAAAAAGGATCTAAACGTATAAAGATCCAGAAAAAGGAAGGCAAGATAAAAAAGGAACCGAAAGAGAAAAATCATAAAGAGCTCCTCCACAAAACATCTCTAGAACCACCCAATGACAACCACATCACAGCCAAAAAATAGCATCACAATAGCCCTTTACTTGATGGCTCTGTCAATTTTGGTCTTGATAGCCTGCAGTGACATGAAGAAGGCAATGACAGTGGCTTGAGAGGAGTCTTGTAAATCTACTTGGGTAATTGCAATGTCCCTTTTCTCTTTAGGGCCCCATATGTCCTCATTGATCCCACTTAAACTGCAAACATTGTGGACATGTCGTTTAATGAAATTATAAATGCTTTTGAGGGCAGACAATATGCAATCATTTCGGCTTTTAGCATTCCCCAATCTGCCATCTAAGGACTGTAGTTTCTTGAAGATTTCACCAATAACCCCCTCTTCCTCCTCACTATGAAGGATCCTTTTACCCTTAGCTCTTTCCATGTTTTTTATAGCCCCTTTGAGCTCTTGTATCTCCTTTTCTAATCTGTCCACCCTATCCAGCAATTCCTCCTCTTTGGGCTCCTCCACCGGCTTGCTAATATGCAGGAGGTTTTCAGCTAGTTCCAAGTCCTTGTGGCTCCTTAGGACTCATTGGGAAGCAGGGATTTTGGCTTTGAGGCTCTTACTTTTCTTGTTGGAGACAACATCTTCATTCTTTCTTTTTAGCAGGGAGGGAGTGGGAGCAGTGTGAGCAGGTGGAGGAATGGAGGAGGGAGGTGGGATAGGATTCACGGAAGGGCAGCTGGAGAAATGGCGATGAATCAAGAGGATAAGGCCCTAGTGCAAAGGGACAACCCTAGAGTGGCTTTGAACTTCCCTTATAGATTTCTCCAGAGAGTTAATCAAATAATGAGGAAAGCTGATAATGTTATCTCTATGAAAATGATTCAGAAAAATTAGATGTTTTTGAGGTATAGTCACATATCTTCCTTCAAGGGTAACATACCTTACCACCATTTTGGCTAGTTTAGTAAAAGGTTCAGGGATAGACTCCACCTTGAGGCCAACAGTCATGAACTCAAGATTCTCTCCCTCTTCTAGGAATTTCTTGGTTTCCACCTCCTTGTCTACCTTCTTATTGAAGAATTTTGTGCCTTCCAGGCTGAGGCCCGTGATCTGAGCTATGAGCTCTTCCATGATTTCCATTTTCATGTTACTATATTTGACTATTCTGTTCTTCCATCCCTGGGTGAATTTGATAGAGATGTCTTGGTCGAAGCCTTGGATCCTTTCAATGAAATTCGACAGGTCCTTGATTTGCAGGTAATCCCAAAGCTCCATGTTCTCTTTCCACTCAGGATTGTGGGTCAGTTCGGTTTTGCATGGCAGCCCCCCCATGTTTCCTCTGCACCTTTTCTTGTTCTCAATAGTAAAATAGCTATCAATGTACGGAATAGGCCGAAATTTGATTTTCGTATTTGAATCTTTCCTTCCTGTGAAAGCTGATTTAATTATTATGCTACACTTGTTATTATTACCCTGCTCCTCAACTTTCCTCCTATGCCAAGAAATGATGACATCCCAGCCTACACAGATCGCAACAATCATCCAAATATTTTGTGATGTTATCATCATGTACTTGGGGATCCGCTCATTAGCGTCTAAAATACAGCCGTTAGTTATAATTTTCACTGCCATGGATATCAATGATTATGGCTTTATTGACATGAGCGGGAAGAACGTCCCCTCCAATCCAAGTTTGAAAGGGATTATTAACACCGAAGTTAGCCAAACTGTCAGCGACCCTATTTCCTTCTCGGTAGGTGTGGGTGATTTGGACATTTTCAAAGCTTTTACATATATCAATAGCTTCATCAATGTAATCCCTAATAGACCAGCTGGGGTGTTGCTTTTTATTCAGAAGATTGATAATATTTAGAGAATCACCTTCAATTATGATATTTGGAATATTACAATACCTAGCAAGTCTAATACCCCAAAGAGCCGCCATGGCTTCGGAATAATGATTAGTCCATCTGCCCATTCTCCCAGAAAAAGTAGCAACATAACAGCCTCATTAATCCCTGATGATTCCCCCTCCTCCAGAGTCCCCTGGATTACCCTTAGAGGCCCCATCAAAATTTAACTTATGCCAATCAGTGGGGGATTTAATCCATCAGACTGTGTTTCTGTCAGTACCATTGTTATTTCTATTGACAGTGGCGATATTCCATTCAGTCAGAATGCATTCTTCATTCTCTGGGTAGAGTCTATTTTTAGGGGGTTTAAATCTAGCAATATTATCTTGCACAACAATGATAATTTCCTTATATACTTTGTTACAAGCCTGTCTATTGTTTCTGAAAATACTAGCATTACGAGCCTTCCAGATTCTCCACATAGTGTGGGGCAGAACAAGTTGCCATATCCTTTTCACCATGCAATGTTTGAATGGAGAGCTTCATTGCTCCCAATCCTGAAGGCAGGTAAGGGGGAAAATCCATTTCAGATTAAATTTTGCAAAAACCAAGCTGCCAAATTTTGGAAGCAATCTCACAATGGAGGAATAAATGCTTTATATCTTCAGCCTCTTGCTGACACATGCAACATCTATTTGGCATGATGAATCCCTTCTTGATGAGGTTTTCATTAGTTAGGATCTTGCCATTAATAATTAGCCACCAAAAGAAGCTCACTCTAGGGGTTAGCTCTGGCATCCACAATTTGTGCCACTTAATTTCGCTTGCCATGGATGCAAAGAAAGAATTATATCCTGCTTTAACAGTGTAATCCCCATCAAAATAATCTTTCCAGATGAGCTCATCCTTAATATTTTGATTACTTATATGGATTAGGGAAAGTTGATTCTGGAGAGATATAATATTAGCTTGAGTATTATCATTCTCCACTTTTAGCTGCTTCCATTTTATTTTGTTTCCATTCCTCTCAATGTACCCATGGATTTTGTGTCCATACTTTGCAATTAAGTTGTCTTTAATATGATCATAATCAGAAATCTAGTTAGAATTCGTCCACTTATCAGTCCAGAAGTTTATGTTTTTCCCATCTCCAAGCTTCTAGCTGCACCCCTGAGAGAGAATGTGTCTACTACGTAGAAGGTTGTTCCAGAAAATAGAACCACTCGAAAGGGACTGATCATAAATGAAGGAAATCTTGCTTTGATTTGAAAGATATTTGATCTTAATCAGCTCTGTCCAGGGTCTATGCTCTTTTATAATCCTCCATCCTAATTTTGTAGTAAGGGCAGTACTCATATGTTTGATATCTTTGATGTCTAATCCCCCTAGTCTCTTAGGTTTACAAACCTGTTCCCAAGCCACAAGATGATATCTGAATCTGTCCTCAGTACTGTGCCACAAACATTGTTTTTGAATCTTCTCAATACTGTTCATCACAGATGTAGGCATGCTGAACATTGACAGTATGTAGATAGGCAAGTTTTGAAGCGTGCTTTTAACCAAAAGACACTTACCTGCACTTGAAAGAACGGCTCCTTTCCAGCCAGCCAATTTTCTTTGAAATCTCTTAATAAGATCATTCCATACCTCCATTGAAATCTTACCAGTACTTAAAGGTAACCCTAAGTAAGTAGCTGGTAGAGAATTAATTGTGCATCCTAGAATGTTAGCGATCTTTCTTTGCCTCTCCTCAGGAGTATTGAAGAAATAAATAGAGCTTTTGTCAAAATTAACTTTTTGTCCCAAGGCTTCCTCATAAAATCTAAGGACAGTTTTAATAGCCTTTGCCTCAATAATAGAATCCATTAGTAGCAGGAAAGTGTCGTCAGCAAACTGCTGATGAGAGGAGATCTGATTACCAGTAGTTGGAGGGAAGCCTTTTATCTTGCCAATGTCAATAGCTTTGGAAATAGATCTGCTTAAACTGTCAGCCATAATAATGAATAAAAGAGGGGAGATTGGGTCGCCTTGCCGTATACCTCTATTACTGGAAAAAAAACCCACAAGTTCCCCATTAACAACCACAGAGAATCTAGAGGTAGAGATGCAAGAGTGAATGATTTTTCTGAATTTGCTTTGAAAACCAAATTTGGACAGGACCTCATCCATGAATCTCCAGGAGACTCTGTCGAAAGCTTTATGCATGTCAAGTTTGATGGCCATCCCTGCCTTTTTACTTTTATCCATAGAATGTATAGTTTCATGAACCATGATAATTCCATCTTGGATAATTCTTCCCTGGATGAATCCGCTCTACTGTTGAGAAATGATCTCCATGAGTATAGGTTGCATTCTAGTGGTGAGAATCTTTGTGAAGATCCTATAAATGACATTAACCAAACTGATAGGCCTAAAATCTTTGAAGTATTTTACATCCATCTTTTTCAGGGAAAGCACAATGTGTGTATTATTTAGTTCTTTAATAAGATTTCCCGTTCTGTAAAATTCATTGACAGCTTTCAAGAGATCTTCAGAGCAAATTTCCCAACATCTTTGGAAAAAGTTAGCCGAGAAGCCATCTGGACCTGGAGCCTTATCCCCTTCTAAAGCAAAGACAACCTTTTTTAATTCCTCAATGATGACAGTTTTTGAAAGACTTTTAAATCTCTCAGCATGTATTAGCTTATTAGGAATGGAGTCTAAGAGGAAAGAGGCCGCTTGTTCATTGTAGGATGTATCTTCAGTGAGGAGGTTCTTGTAAAAATTTAGCACCTCTGTTTTGATATCCTTAGGCTCCTTAGTAATGTTTCCATTTCTTTTAGCAACTTCAGAAATTCTGTTACAAGCTCTATGTTTGATGGCTGTCAGGTGAATTTTTTTTGTATTTCTGTCTCCATCCTTAAGCTAAAGGGCTCTAGATTTCATTCTCCAAAAGGTTTCTTCATGGCTGTTTATATTATGCAGATCTGATAGGAGTTTTTTTTCCCACTGATGATCCTCAAGGGTCATACCTTTCATGGAGACATTTAGCTCAAGCTCTTCAAGTTGTTGCTTAAGTTCTTTCTTCTTTTCAAAAATGTTTCCAAAAACCTCTTTATTCCATTTTCTAACTTTCTGTTTAACATTCTTTAACTTCTGAAGAAGCCTGAATTGGGCCATCCCTGTGCCTTCCCAAACCCACCACTCTTTAATTCTATCTAGAATGTCCTCATGTTTGAACCACATTTTCTCAAATTTGAAATTACCATGAAAAGGTTTTGTCTAATTGAAGAAATTGAGGACTGTTAAATTATGATCAGATCCCGTTCTAGGGAGAGTAGAAAGATGGAAATTCTAGTCTAGGATCCAATTTGTAGAAATAAGAGCTCTGTCAAGTTTAACCTGAATTAATCTCTCTCCTAATCTTCTGTTAGACCATGTGAATTGGTTGCCATGAAGCTCTATGTCCATAAGATTAAGAGTCGAGATAAAGTCAGCAAATTATTCCATACCAAGGGAGAACTCAGAACTTCCTCCAAAATTTTCTCCTGGATTCAAAGGAGTATTGAAGTCTCCCATAACCAACCAGTTCATGTTTTCAACCTTGCTTCGGAACAAGGTTAACTCTTTCCATAGCCTTCTTTTACAAGTAGCAATATTGGGTGCATAAATATTAGACAAGATCCAGCTATGATTATTTTCAAGGATTTTAAATAAAATAGCTAAATGATTCTAGGTTGAGGAGAGTACCTTACCGTTAACCATCTTTATATCCCAAAAGATCACTAAACCTCCAGAGGCCCCTTGAGAGTCAACAGCAGCAACGGAAAATTTCAGCCAAAAATGTCTTTTGAAGTCTTCAACTGCTTTACTTTTCATTTTAGTTTCCTGAATTAGAAGAATGTTGGGTTTGTTTTCTCTTTTAATTTCCTTAAGCATTCTTTGCTTAGGCCCTCCATTGAGGCCTCTAAAATTCCAAGAAATAACCTTCATTAAAAAAATTTGGAGATGCATTTGCCGGATGGCTCAGAATTCTCTGTGTACCATCTACAATTTCTTTTTCAGTCTCTTTTTCTCTTGCTTATCTCTTAGATGGCCTGCCTTTTCTAAAGGTTACTCCAACATTTGCAGTTCTTCTAGCAGTGGCCCTTGTGATTCTTGAGGTGGAAGCTTCCCAGATTCCAAGCTGCTTTTCTTCCAGGATTTTTTAACCTCTTTTCTTTCTTTTCACTAAGATGAATCCATCATTATCACAATCATTTTCCTTACTGATTGGGGTAATTTCCCCATCCTCCTTTCCTATGGTAATATCATCATGCTTATCCATTTTAGGAGTCAGTTCCTCCACATCTGTGTCCTCTTTCTCTTGGTTTAGATCTCGTGTAATGGATTCTAGATCCTCTTTGCCTTTTTCTTGTCTCATTTTTAGTTTCTCCATAGAGCTGCTCCTTAGTAGCTCTTGATGGGCACTGATTTTTTCTTCCTCTTCTTCCATGTATGAGAGCAAAATGTTAACTTTTTAATTTTCTTTATCAATATCCATGTTCAGCTTTATCGGATTTCAAGTCAAAGAGTTCAATACTAAATCCACTGACATCTCCCTTTTGTTTTCTTCCTCATTCGGACCTAGATCTAATTCTTGTTTAGACTCAAACAACTTCTTAGGTTTCCAAAGTTTTCTGTAAACCGGTGGTCTCTTTACCTTAAACCCTTTTTTCCTTTCTTTTAACTTGGAATGCCTCTCCAAATGCCTATTACCAGTAACTGGTTCAGATAGCAGTTCTTTATCTGCCTTATCTCTCTGATTCTGTCCTTGATCTTGAGGAATATCTGAGAAATCTTCCAACTTTTGAACTGTATGTTCAGGACATTTGTTGGCAAAATGCCCTAATCTGTGGCATTTTCTACATCTTAACTTGAAAGCTTCATATTCTATTTGTTGATTCCATTCTCCAAATTTGGATTGCAGAAAAATGTTATCGGGGAGCTCCTGATCCATTTCTATGGAGACACAGAACAGAGCAAATGCCAGCCTAGACCTGTTTCTCGTGGGCCCATCCAGGCCAATAGGTGAACGAATCAATTTGGCAATGTGAAGGAGGATTTCATCATCCCAAAGATGTAAAGGAAGCCCTGGGAGTCTACACCAGATGGGTATGGCATGAATATTTTCAACAAATGGATTAAATCCAGGGTACCATTTTCTTAAAAATAGTCCCATATTACCCAGACACCAGGGACCACCCAACAAGACCGAGTCAACATCAGATTGGAGATTAAATCTGGCCAGAAAAAAACCTTTTACCATAGTGATGATTATCAAATCCCCTTTTGGTTTCCATCTACGAATGGCACATTTCCTAATGGTGTCCACATTGGGTCGTGCCCCCAAAAATTTACCGACAAGTTCCAGATTGGTTTTCTCTAGAGCTCTTTGTAGACATCGATTAGGCACCTGTAAGTGGGTCACCCCTTCAACATATTTTATACTTTTAAAATCACATGCAGCCTGAGGTTTCACATTTTTGTCAGGAGGAGTCTTAACAACTTCCGCCCAGGCTCTAGACCCGAAACTGCCACCAATGATCACATTTTTCTCTTTTATCGATTCCTTAGTGGCTACATCGTAGTTCTTTGAGAGACATTCAGCAGCCAGGGCTGCTAAAACAGTGCTTGTGAAACCCTCACGCAACCCGCCTGAATTTTCAAATTCGTAGCCCGCCCGAAGGAATTCCATCTTTGCTCTTTGATCCATTTCTATATAAGACAATTTGAAATATATGTATATTGGGCATATTGTAGTTCTGAGGATTAAATATATTTAACTAGTATAAGTACAATATTTAAAGAGTAGTGGTTGGTGGGCAATTCCACAACAAGCTGTCAAATACAAACATGAATGATTACACTTTTCCTTAACATAAGTATGACCCTTGTCAATATAGTTGTTTTTGTGGAAAAAATAATCTCTATAAGGTCATGGTGGGTTAAACCTATTTGAGAAAAGATTTGATTATTAACAATGTTTATTGAGTACCACTAAAACAAGGGTCTATTATCTCTTACTTTGACTATAAGTTAGATTTACAATACTAATTGAAGAAACTTATTCCGAATTGTTCAAACTTATGTCAACACCTTTAGACATTTAGTCTTCTTATGATGCAAAAATTTAATGTCTGATACATTGTATCTATTGAGGGTGAAAAAAACTAAGAGTTTAAAAACAACGATAAAATAACAAATCATGACCTAGCTTAGCGACTGCTAGGGTGCTACCATTACATCTTGTCATTGTAATCACTATCTCTACACTTTTGGCTCACTAATGTTTTTCATTGATTGTAATTGTATCATATTTTATGGACTATCCATGGTGGATCCAAGTGCTACACTAAAAACGCTTGAGAGGGATCAAGCCATATGTAGTTTCCATAAAATATATTGTTTGTAACAAATAATTCACAACGTTTTGTATGGGAAAAATTATTTATGGAATGATTAGCTTCATTACTTATTAAAATTAATAGAACAAAGGATTCTAGGTTCAAATAATTTATTATTTTGAAAATAGCGATAAAATAATAAATCATGACCTAGTTGAGTGACCACTAGGATCCTACCATTACAATCATTGTAAACACTATATGTACAACTTTGAATCTCTAGTGTTTTCCATTGATTATAAATGTATCATGTTGGATGGAATGTATATGGCAGAGACAATAGCTACACTATGTACCCTCTAGATGGATCAAGCCTTATGTAGTTCACGTAAGATATATTATATGTAGCATATAATTCACATCGGATCTTATGGGAGAAAATTCTTAGCAAATGCTAAGCTTCATTATTTATTGAAAGTAACAACATAGCAAATTCTAGGATAAACAATTTCATAATTTGAAAATAGTAATAAAATAAAAGATCATGGTCTAGTTTAGTGATCACTATGCTCCTACCATTACCACTAGTCATTATAAACACTATATGTACAACTTTGGATCACTAGTGTTTTTTCATTGATTATAATTGTAAGATATTGGTTGGGCGTTCCCTGGAAGATGCAAGTGCTACACTACAAACCCTCAATAATCATGAATTATGTAGTACTCATAAGACATTGTTTGTAACATATAATTTATATTTGTTTGTATCAGATAAAATTCTTAGTGACCACTAATCTTCTGTACGTATTGAATGGAACAACATAACAACTACTAGGATCAACTATTTCTTATTTAAACACTATGTGTATAGTTTTTGAATGCTAGTGTTATCCATTGAATTTAATTGTACCATATTCTCTAGGCTATCCATGGTAGACATAAATTCTTGCACTATATACCCTCAAGAGGGAACAAGATGTATTATGTGTTTCCCATAGGCTCAAAAGTTTCTTATTTTGAAAAAAGGCATAAAATAATAAATCTGAAAATACTATATTAGAATTGCATAAATTAAATTTGAAATCTTACTCTATTTTTCGTTTCTATTACATCCATTTAAATAGGATATGTTGTTTCTATATTTAAGGAGATATAATATCCATAAATATCTCCACACATAACTCCTAAAACAACTCCATGTTATTTTACATGAGATTTTGTTTTCTCACAAAACTAATATTGTTAATGAGTTGTTTACTCAACAACTCATAACAATATTTACTCACCCAATCATAATTACATTTACAATAATGTAATTAATTATTACAACACATATTATATTACCCTAGATAATATAATCACTCACATAATATTTTATGTTCACACTACAACATAGATATTCCTAACATTCACCCCCTTAGTGTGAACATGGGGTAAGAGCTTTTGGAAACATCGAAATTGTCAGAGTAGCCGTTGCTACTGGATCTTGATGTCTGTATCTTGCTGCTAATGATCATCCTTTTCGTATGAACATCTTCATTGACTTATCACCTTCCAATGAAGTACCTTCCACCAAAGTATGGTAGTCAAAGGATCCTACGACAGTCAAAGGATCGTGCATAGATGCTTTTCCCTTGTAAGCTGAGTCAAGTAGTTTTCTTCTTCCACACCAAATAGACACTCAATAACTGTTGTTAGTCTATGTGAACACATTAAAATCAAAACATAAAAATAGTTTCACCCCCTTCTGTATAAACATACCACACAACTGAAATAAAACATCACCACATCTATCTGCAACCTCATCATTGGTGAATGATGAGAAGATGTTGATTTTCATTCTTCCTGTAACTAGTGAAATATTTACCATAAGAATTCCTCATCACTAGGATAAGAAAGTTCCTCATCTTTAGAGTATTCATCCCAATCAGTTTCTTCTTCAACCAAAAGAGATTTTTTTATCTATTTTGTCATCAAGTAGATATTTTTCCCTCTTTTTACAATTCAAGGCTACATGTACTAATTCATTACAGTAATAGAATTTAATTTTACCTTTAAAAAGGAAAGGTTTTGGTTTGAAATTTCCTTTCTTAGATGAAGTACTTGCTTTATTCTGTACATACATTACTTCTTCATATTCTTCATAATTACTTTGATCAAGTAATAATATAGAATTCAATAAAGTACTTAAAAATATTATATGAATACCTTTGAACCTCCAAGCACTGTATTAACAATTCAACATTATTGGAAATTGGAGAAAACTTCAGTAGAAGAATTGATATGTTGAATTTGATAGCTGCATAGTGAAATATGTATTTCTTCACAAATACAAACTGGGTTCTGCTAAAATTTATTTTATTTATTTTTGACAAACACTTTGTTCTACGTACAAAATTATAGAAAAACCCAAATTTGGAAACGAAATATAAAAGATATTCTTTGAGACAGATTTGATCAAGAAAACACTGAAATTTCCCGCTTTAGACCTTCTCTGGTACCAAATGAAAATACTATATCAGAATTGCATAAATTAAATTCAAAATGTTACTCTATTTTTATTTTCTATTACATCCATTTAAATATGAGATGTTGTTCCTATATTTAAGGATATATAATCTCCATAAATATCTCCACACATAACTTCTAAAACAACTCCATGTTACTTTACGTGAGATTTTGTTTTCTCACAAAACTAATATTGTTAATAAGTTGTTTACTCAAAAAATCATAACAATATTTACTCACCCACATATTATATTACCCTAGATAATATAATCACTCACATAGTATTTTATGTTCACACTACAACATAGATATTCCTAACAAAATCATGGTATAGCTTAGCCTCTGCTAGGCTCCTACCTTTACCTCTTGTCATTATAAAAATTATCTGTAAAATTTTGCATCACTATCCTTATTATGTATTTCCCATAAGATAATGGTTTTCAACACATATTTCACATCGTTTCCTATCAAATAAAATGCTTAACAACCACTAAGCTCCTTTAATTATTGACAGAAATGACATATCAGACCTTAGGATCAAAAGTTTCTTATTTTGAAAATAGCCATAAAATAACAAATCATGGTATAACTTAGCGGCCGCTAGGATCCCACATTTACCTCTTCTCATTATAAACACTATTTGTATAGTTTTACATCACTATCCTTATTATGTATTTCCCGTAAGATACATGGTTTTCAACACACATTTTACATAAGTTATTATCAAATAAAATTCTTAACGACTGCTAAGCTCATTTACTTATTGAAAGAAATGGCATATCAAAACCTAGTCTAAAAAGTTTCTTATTTTGAAAATATCCATAAAATAATAAATCATGGTATAGCTTAGCGGACACTAGGCTCCTACCTATACCTATTTTCATTATAAACACTATCTGTATAGTTTTGGAACACTAGTGTTTTTCATTGATTATACTTATATCATAAAACAACTTTTGATCGCTAGCCTTATTATGTAGTTCCCATTAGGTATATTGTTATGAACACATATTTCACATCATTTCCTATCAAAGAAAATTCTTAGCGACCGGTAAGCTCCTATACTTATTGACAGAAATGGCATATCATACCATAGGCTCAACAATTTCTTATTTTGAAAATATCTATAAAATAACAAACCATGGTATAGTTTAGTGGTCGATAGGCTCCTACCTTTACCTCTTTTCATTATAAACACTATCTGTACACTTTTGTAAAACTAGTGGTTTTCATTGATTATACTTGTATCATATAACAACTTTGGATAGCTAGCCTTATTATGTAGTTCTCTTAAGATATATTGTTATGAACACATTTCACATTGTTTCCTATCATATAAAATGCTTAGCGACTACTAAGCTTTTTTAATTATTGAAAGAAATGGCATACTAGCCCCTAGGCTCAAAAATTTATTATTTTTTGATTATAGAACAAATAAGATACAAAAAATACAAAGAACTAACTCTTTATTATTTTAAATCTCTCGTTTGAATAACAAATCGTAGCAATTGGGCTTAACGGCCACTTATTGATTTTCTATATATAAGTCGATTTGAAATATGTGTCAACTATAATGTTTCCGAAATAATTTGTTTGAAATTTCCATGTGGCACATTTTAATTAGAGAATTAATTTAAATTATCGCACATTAAATCTAACAATTTTGATAAAAATTAAAAATTAAATTTTTTTATATTATTATATTAAACTTTAAAACTATGCTTAGGATTTATTTCTTCTAATTTCTTATTACACACACACACACACACACACACACACACACACACGTATATTTTTTATACTTTTTTTAATATATGTTATATAATATATTTGTAATTATGTTGATATTATTTTAGGCTATAAAAAATGGCAAATTGTGTTGTTTTTAATTTATGTTTAGTTTTAATTTTTAAACCATGGAAAAATTAAAATTTCAAAATCTAAATTCCCCCACATTTTCAAATATTTGAAATTTCAATAGCCCACCCTTTTTCTTTAAAAGGGGGAAAGTGATAATTTAAAATTTTCATATCCTGCTCTTTTTCTATTTTTGAAAATTATTTCATGGAATGTGCCAAACAAATTATTAAATACCTCAAAAAAATGTTGATTAGGGTTGTAGTCATTTTTACCCCTATCACAAAAGAAAGGAACCCCATGCGCACCAGCTTATCACCCAATGGATGTTGGGTACTCACCTGAGGTACGCGTGGGTGCCAAGTCTCTCTTTTATGAGTTTAGTGGGAAAAATCATCTATGATTTGTGTTTAAGAGATTTAAAAGGAGTTAACCATAGAGCTTAAAATGGTCTCTAGATCCTTGCAGTCATTTCAGACAGAAAGTACTTTAACAGGTGATATAACTTGTACTAAAACAAAAAGAATTTATACAAGCATCCATACTTAGCATACATAAATGAAAGAATACCTATGAGAAATATGTATGCATCAGAATCACCAATATTCATATTCATATAACTAGTAACCTCATTACATCCATGGAGCCATTACAAAATGTCATAGAGAAGAAGACCACAGTCATGAATTACAACTGGACTAATGTAGCAAGGCTATCGAAAATAAATATTACAATCCCCATACCCATTATACATCCTTTCCCAAGTATAATTACTCACTAACAAAGTTCTTACAGTATTTCTGCAGAGCTCCACCCTCTTCTAGTCCTCTCTCTGGTTGCTCCTGTAGGTGATTGTATTTATAGCCTTTCTATACTGCCAACTCATCCTCCAGTGCTATCATATCCAATGGCAAGTGTCTGAATGTGGTCCTCCATGCAAGCATGCTCCTCCAAGCCTGAGCTTTCCACTTTTCACCATGATGTGCTTCTAGAAGCTTCTACCACAGGCATGCTCCTTCCTGGGCCAACCTGTCACCAGGATGGAACCTTTATCCACTCAGCATGTGTAGTCAGGTCATGTTTTTCATGTGTTCTTCCCAAAACACCCAATTTGGCTAAGTCCCGAACCCTTGGTTCTATCCACAAGCACCACGGGTTTCCTTAAACCTTTCCTTAAACCATGCCTTGCATGTCTTATCCTTGTGTGTATTTCTTTAACTTAGGCTTTACGCACCTACGCACCTTTTTTCTTAGCCAAAATTCTAGGGGCCCAACATCACCCCACACTATGCCTGTTCTTTTTCCGCAGGAACACTTCTCTAGTGAAAGAAAGAATACAACATGTTTACGCCTTAGAACAAGAATAACGAGATGAAAAAATGGGGAAGGAAGAAAGAATGAGAGAGTGAAGGAATCACTGCAACAAGCTAGGAAAATCCTTTTGTAAGTCAGCCTCCAACTTGTTCCAGGCATCAAATTCTTCTTGCGCTCTCTGACAAAGGTCACCGACCAAGGCAATCACCTCCCCAAAATTTAGTCCATTTCCTTGCGTGCTCATGGTATCAGTGATTTTCTCTAACTCTTTGCCTACATCATCCAGTGTAACCATTCTTCATGTAATACACGGATATAGTTCCTTCAACCGGTTTTTGATTGAACCCCTTAAGGTTTCAATGGCTTCAGATTTATTTTCGACCTCAGCAAGGATTTTATCCCTTTCCACCCTACTTCCCTTGATCTTCTACTGGAACTCCTTAAGTTCTGCTTCAAGAGTGGAAACCAAGGCACCTGCCACTTTGTCTCTATCCGCGCAATTGTTTTACGTAGCCTCAGCAGTTTGGGAAGCAACCTTCACATCAGAAATAACCTTGTTATATTCTATGACAAGTGCTATGACCTTCAACTTATTCTCTTTCTCTAGGCACGTGGCCACTTCTTCTATAGACTCCAAGGCTAATGACTGTCTCTCCATGGTGAGGACCCTTGTTAAATCCTCCAGGCATCCTAAGGTAGATCCATACTTCTGTGTGGATGATGTTAGGTCTGGATGCTTTAATACTATAGCCTCATTGATGGACTCCACCTTCTTGTATACAATGCATAACTTAGCCTTTTCATCCTTCAACTCACTTTGCCACTGGGCACTGATCAACTTCTCCTGGCTTAGCTCCTTTTTCATTCCAGCTAGCTCTTCCTCTTTCTTCTTCAGCTCCCCTTCTAGATCTCTGATCCTATCATTTCACCCGAAGAGTCTAGCATTAATCTCAATGGAGACATTGTTGAGCACATTGCAAAGTTGTTCATCTGAGAGCTACTGAGTATCCACCATTAGGTTAACTTCTCTTGGTCATGAAAATTTTATTATTTCCTCGTGACTTACCTCAAACTTTGGCTCATCAAGGTGGGACTCTATTTCCCATGAGAGCACCTTCCTTGTCTATGGATATGTAACCTCCCTGTCAAAAGATGACTTTACTACAAGATCCTCTGCCAAAATTTTACTTTGGAACCACATGCAAAACACTTTCCTTGGGTCATCAATATAACCCATCTCTGGCCTCTCCCCCTCTGTGCAACTTCCTCCTATGTGTGTACCCTTAGGTATACTTATAATCAAAATGGGGCCTCTAGTTCTGTCGTTATCCTCTTCTACACTCTCCTCCTTCTCCTTGTTCAACACCGACTCAGCGTTGTGTTCTAATTTTTCCTCCACCAGGGTCTCAATATTATTTGTCTCTTCTCCTTCTACCACCTTGGTTGTCTTTTCCTATGTAGAGCTTGGAACCTCTTGCTTCTGTGTGCTAGCCTCCTCACTTTTTCCCATGTCTTGGGTGCCTTCTATTACCTGGATATCCTTGTGCCGCATGAAAAGGAACCCCTATTCCTCTTCTCCACCTTCCTCTTCTAAATCATGTATGTTGAAGATAGGTGGCCCTTGATATTTTCCAGGATCCTCTTCCCTACTAAATTATTCTCCACTATCATCTTCTTCACTATCATATGTTTCTCCTATGTACTTTTCTAAATTATCAGTTTCCTCTGAGGCGGTCTCCTCTTCTACCATCTGCTTCTTCCTAACTGGGGATTCCGGTGTAGGTGACTCTATTTCTTCTTAACCCAAGGACTCCCTATCTAATGGATTTTCTCACTCTGGAGTCTTTTCTTTCACTATGGGCCTCTTCTTATGCACATACATACGGGTCCTAGTGCTTGTCCCAGGGGAACCTATTACCTTTGTCTCCACCACACTTGGTATTTCCTTCTCTGGCTCTTTTGCCTCCCGCTTGGGTGTGGGTCTCTTCGTACCAGTTGGATCCTAAGGTATAGACACCTTGTTCTCTAGATATGTTCCCTTCTCAGACTTAGGTCTTATGCAGATGTACACGTACACCACAGATCCTTTTGTAAAGGGTAGAGTCATGGGCCTTGTCATTTGAACTTCATGCGGCACATACCCCTCCACGTACGTGCACTTTCTAGTGTAAACCAACCCTTTGTGCATTTCCCTATGAACCTGGTCCATATTACCAAATTCCATCTTAAACTTCTTAGACTCCTTAAACTTGTTTACTCTTTCTTGGAAGTATTGATCTGTGAAGGAAAAGGAGAGATTGCACCATGGGATCCATGTCTCATCTGTTAGTTTGAAACTTCCCAGGTAGAAATGCTGGTACAAAGAAAATTCCACTTCTCCCCTAGTGGCCACTGGCAATTGTTTGGGAATTCTCCATTTTGTCCCGAACACGTTCCTTAGGTGCGTATACCATTTTTCCAAGATCCCCTTGTGCCCAGTTTTCATAGTGTCACAAGCATATTTTTCAAATCCCATTATGGGTGAGGGGTCTTCATTAGGGTACTCCCATACTAATTTTTTTGATGCATCTAGTACCCTGATCTCTGAAAACACAATGGTTAGCATGGCATTGCCAAAAAGGATCCTATCACCTTCTTTTGCATAACTGACAATCTCATCTGCAATAAATGCAGAAAATTTGTAGATGGTGCCCTCTAAAATTTTCTTACAAACATTTAACCATGGCTTATTAACCTGGGTCCATCCCTCCTCGCCATTTACCTTTGACACCAGGTGTGCGGCCATCTTCAATACTAGGTCCGTAATGTCTACAATATCATAATACCTTAACCCCTTCTTGTATGCATAGGTTGTGATAGTTTCCTTAATTACTTCTTTGTCACTTAAATCATCTTCCAACCCATCTCCTTCACATATGAGGCCTGTGAAATGTGAAATAAGCTAAGGGTTTATGCACATCTTGCGCCCTGTGAAGTGGAAGTAGTCCTCATACACACGTAACATCAACCATTGATATAAGCGCTTAGGCTTCCCGAAGTAGGGAAACTCAAAGAGTTGTAATAACCCTGCCTTATCTAACTTGACCTTCACATCATCTTTATATATGGGAAAACTTTCTGGTGTCCTTTTGTTTGTTGGTTTCACTAACTATAGCACCATCTCCTTCTCAAATGTGCTTGTACAATGATTGTAGTCATTCACAGACATGTTTCTCAGATGGGACTCCCACTCCTTCCTTAACAACACTCCATCTAGGTACTGCATTTTTACATACTAATCTTCATTTGTGCATGCATCATTTTCTTGTTGCTTTCCCTTACCCTTTCCCTTGCCCTTGCCCTTGCCCTTCTTGGGTGTGCTAACTAGTTGCTTGGGTGCCATTATATAGGTCTTCTTACCACTTCAATCACTCTATGTTACTTTGTTCTTCCGCTCTCTCTAACCTTAGATCTTGAACTTGTGAAGAAACTTCCTTAACCTTGTTCCCTAGTTCTTTAAACCCTAACTGGGATAATCCTTTCACAATACGGTGCCTCCTCACACTTTTCCTACACCCGTGAAATCCCTTCCTCCTAGTTCGCAAATCCGAACTAGTTACTCACACTTCAATATCTCCAAATGTTTCTTCACATAGATTAGTTTTTTGGAAGCCCTAGTTTGTAAAGGTGTAAAAATTGTTTCTTTCTCCTTATACACAAAGTGAATAATGAAGTGTCTCGACCCCTTTATTTATAGTTTTTCCCTTTTTAAGCATTAAGTACTACTTCACCTACCACCATACTTTTAACATTTAATGCAGCTTTTCCAAACAAATCCCGACTTCAGCACTTTCCCTCACACGCCCCAACCTATGCAAATAATCCTCCAACCTTCTGGCACATAACAAATCCAACATGACAGGAGACTCTTGCGCGCGCGTAACTAGTGCCGAAGGCACTTCTTCTTTCCTGATTTTTTCTCTCACCTACCTCATGTTTCTTAATGTGCTTTATCCTCCTTTGTATGTGGGATATGAAAGTAGCTTTATCTTGGCACCAACCATCCTTTTTTCATATTTTCTTTCCAAGCACCCCTTTCAACAGGGCCATTCAATTGAGCTTTTCAACACAAACTTCCTTAGCACTTTAATCATGCTCTCCTTCACATTACTCCACCCCACACTAAAATGATGTGCGGTCCTCTGCACACTCACAAATTCTCAAAAAGTAATAAGGCTACTGGCACCCAAGGTGTAAAAAAAAAAAACATGAAAATGAAACACAAGAAAAGTATAAAGGAAAATTCTAAATTAATTGGTAAAACTACCTTATTTACAAACACCAAGAAGACTTATTTATACTAGGGCTTCAGCCTACTCCCATTGAAGTGTCCAGTAAATTTCATTCCATCCAGCACTTGTAACTGCCATGTGCCCGAATCAAGGATGTATGAGATTGTGTAGGGACCCAACCAATGGACTTTCAACTTCCCAGGATGGCGTAGAAACTTAGAATCATATAGTAAGACCATCTACCCAACCTTAAACTTCTTGTTTATAATTTGACGATCATGCCAAGCTGTTTGATTTACTTTCTCTATTGGTTGGATCCACCTAACGAGTGATCATCTCTCATCCCGCTTCATTAACTCATGAATTCTATCTTCTAGTGCTTGCTCATCAGTTAACCCTCCTGTGCACGCTATTCGTAGAGAAGGTAACATGAACTCAACAAGAAGAATAACTTCCATGCCAAACACCAATTGAAATGGTGTGGATTTATTTATCCTTTTATAATCTTTTCTATAATCCCATAATATGGTTGATACCTTGTCATCCTAATCTTGTCTTCCGACATCACAAATTTTGGTCAGGGTATGACTCAATATTTTGTTGAATGCTTCCGCAGTTCCATTTTCTTGCGGGTGATAGGGTGTATTCTTGTGATGATCCATAATGAATTATACTAATAGGATCCTCACAGACTCATTCAAGAAATGTGTACCCCTATCACTGGTTAAAATTAAAGGACACCCATACCTCGTGATAATGTTCTCCCACAAGAATCTTACTGCTATGGATGTTGTACAATCTTTAGTTGGGGCTACCTCTACCCACCTTGTCAAATAGTCTGTGTAAGTGATGACATAACATGATCCAGTCCTATGCGCTACTGGTGTAATAGGTCCTACAAAGTCTATTTCCCACTTTTCAAAAGGTTCGCGCTAGCTATAGGGCACAAAAGCATTTCATCTCTCTTTGTTGGCTTGCCAATGCACTAGTAATCATCACACACTTTATAATCCTTATACATAGTTTTCCACCACAATCCTACCATTAATATCTTATACACAGTGGCTTCATGAGCATAGCCCACCCACACTTCCTTCGTGTGCTTCTTCCATGATGGTGAGGTGCTCATGCTCTAGTACACACATGTGTAAAAATTCATCACACCCTAACTTTTACAAGTCCCCACTTATCAACATGTAGGGTGCAATGCATATGGCTAGTTTCTTTTTCTATAATGCCTTCATTCCTTCTGGTGCCAAACCTTCCTTTAAAAATACTGCAATCTCCTCCAAACTTGAGGGCGCACGCCACAACCTAAACAGTTGCATGTCTAGCATTATTTCTTCGATACTCTGCATGTCCTCCCCTAGATGATCAGGCCCATAATTACTCTTCCCAGGATTCACTACTACCGTTAATTCAAACTCTTGAAATAACAACACCCACTGACATATGCACTCTTATAGGATGAGCTTGTTCACCAGGTACTTCAATGCCATGTGGTTAGTTTAAAATACAAAGGGTGTTGCTAGCAGATATTGTTTGAACTTGAAAAGTGTGTAGATAATTGAAAATTCTTCACGCTTAATTGTGGTGTAATTATGCTTTTCTAGTGTCAGCTTCCTACTTGTAAAACACAAAGGATGATCAGTAGTTCCTTCACCAAGTTATGTAAGCACTACTCCAATAGCAGTTCTTGAGGCATCTACATGGACATGGAAGGGATTTTCTTAAGAGGGAAAATGTAATATAGGAGCGGTGACAATCCTATCCTTTAATGTGTCAAATGCCATCTGTTGCACCTCTCCCTAATGGAAGGAAATTTTATGTCTGAGAAGCTCCTCTAAAGGCATGGCAATCTTGGCATACCCTTTGATGAATTTTCTGTAATAACCTATATGCCCAAAGAATCCACACACTACGCTATGGCTAGTAGGCTCCCATAACCCCATAATAAATGCAACCTTGGTAGGATCTACTATCAAGCCATCCTTACATATGATATGCCCCAATAACATCCCAAAGGGTGTAGTAAATACACACTTCTTAATGTTGAGGAATATCCTCAACTACCTACACCTTTCAAACATTAGCCTCAAATTTTCACAATGGTCTTTTACTAGCCCATACACTGTCCAATTAGACCTAAATAAACTTATGGATGAAGTCCTAGAATACCTACACCACTATGCATGAGAAAATAGTAGGCACATTCTTCAACCCAAAGGGCATGACCATGTATGCTAAAATTTCCCATTCAATGGTGAAAGTTGTCTTCTCCTGGTCTTCCCTTGCAATCCGGACTTGGTGGTACCCTGAAAATCCTTTCGTAAATGAATAGATTTCATTCCCAATGACTCCTTCCAAAATTTCTTCAGTGAAGGGGGTTGGAAAAGGATCGATGACACAAAATGCATTCAACTCCCTATAATCCATGCATATCCTAATCTTCCCATCCTTCTTGATGCCAATTACCCTCAGACTTATCCATTATGATTCTTCCACTACTTCAATGATCCTAGAAGATATCATTTTTTCTATCTCCTCCTTAACCTTTACACGCAAATTAGGATTCATTCGGTAGGGTCTCTTCCTGACCGGGTGCACACCATCCTTCAATTTTATCTTCATCTCCCCTAAGGAATGGTGGAAGAATTTGAGCTCATGGTACCCACATGAGAATAAATCCTCAAATTCATGTAACAAATCAATGATCTTAGAGACTTCCTTCTCTGACCAGTAATCTCCAATGATAACTTCCTTAGGTTCTTCTCCTAAACCAATGTTAACATTATTTATCTTTAAGGGCTCATGCTAGTCACACATGCGAGTATCAGCACTCTCCACTACTTCGTACATCCCTATAGAATGGCTAACATCTAATTTTTATGCATCCTCCCCATCAATCACATACACCAACTTCCCTTTCTCCTTTTCTGAACATGCACACTCAAGTTGTAACTCTTCTATTTCCTCCTCTTCAAAGCACGCTTCTAAACCAGGTCCACCTAGCAACTCCAATAACCTATATTCTACCATGGGACTATCCCCCATGGTAAGGTGCTTGACACCCTACAAGGCCTTATCAACTGATGGCTTGGTACTTTGATACTCAAATGTTTGAATGAGGTTAGCCACTAAATCTTACCAATTCCTTATCTAGCAGTGTGCCTCCAAATGTATGTATCATGCACACACGTAACCCTATAGTGTAGAATACAACTTGTGCACCCAAAGGGATGGTGGCAAAGCTTCTGTGCCCTTTTTCCAGATCCTCTCACACTCCTAGATATAGGAAGAGGTGGAATCCTTCCCATCGTAGTCCTTGATGGTGGTGGGCACGTTGCTTCTAGAGAATATGATAGAGAGAGAAATTCTTACCTCACGCCATTCCAAAAGGCTCTGCTGATGTGTAGCCCACCACCATGCCACTATGCTGAGTAGGACATAACTCATCATCCCTCTCTGTTCCTTCTCCTCCTCCCACTAAACTTCCATCTCCTGCAAAAAGATCTCAGGGAAGGATCCTCTTGAATACTTAGGTAGATCCTTTCCTCCTAGGCACTGGACTATGCACGCCTTTATTACCTTGGGCACCAACCCTCTTAAATGCCATTTGATCAATTCATAAGTTTCATGTGCACAATTATCACATGCTAGGCTGGTGGTATCAGTTACTAACTGAGCATCCTCAAACTGGATAACTCCGTTGGTAGGATGGATTATCTCTGGGTCCCTGATTGAGTGCATATGTATCCTATCGAGAACTTCTTCTCCCAAATGTTCAGTATAGGGTATTGATTTCCCATTAGATAAGGCTATAATGACCCGCTCCTCCTTATTTTCAAAGCTAATGTACCATTTGTTGAACCGAAGCTCCGTATTTTTGTTATAACACCATGGGCACCCAAGTAGTGCTGGAAAATAGTCTACCTTTGTGAGCACTAAGACTTCAAAGTCCCCAGTAAACTTAGCTCCTTGGATAGTGATAACTGCATCCTTTAAGACACCGATGGGCATTTCCTTTGTATTTTTTTCCATATACAACACATTCAAAGATGGTTGTAATGTAGGTTTCCCCATCTGTTACCATGCATCCAAAGTTAGAACATTAACCTCTATGCCTGTGTCGATGAGGATATTACTAAGGAGCCATCCATCTACAACTGCATTCAATGAAATCTCCTTGTCATAGTCAAGGATGTGAGGGGGAAGGTTTATGTGCAAGACCTACCTCTCACGCTCTCCTCTGACATGTGGTACCTTCTCTCTCAACCATGATCATAGCAAGGGAATAATATTATCTTGCCTTCGAATTTTACATACTTCCTTGACTTCATCCAAGTCATCCTTTGGTACCTCGACTCTCCTTCCTTGTTCCTCCTTCCTAGAATACTCCTTTAGACACTTGATTTCCCCTTGTAAACAATGAATGACATCCATGGTGTCTTGATATACCTCCTTTTAACTTGCAGGGTCTAGGTACTTTCCATGAACTACTTCCTCCCTTGAAACCAGGTTCTTCTACCTTGGTATCTCCTTTTTACACGCGGCTTCTACCCTTGTTGTTACCAAAACAGGATCTAAACCTACATCCCATGTTACTCGTGGCATCTACTGTGTGTCTACCTTTTTAATACTAACCATTGTAGTGCCCTTATCTTTCCAGTGTTGCTGATTCATGTGCTCAAATAATTCTAGGAACTCTTCATACTTATGCTTCTTTCTACACCATGAGCATTGCACTAGGTTCGGGAACTCTCATGTGTAATGCTCTATAGACCCACAATTGAAACATGTTCCACATAGGAACTCACTCCTTCCTCCTCCATGCTTACCATAACCACATAATCCTCCATGCATGCCTCCAGCTACGTGCTCCTCGTAAAGGTGATCATCACCCTTAGAACTACTGGCAATGCTGGTCTGGTGCACCCCATGATCAATGAGCCTACATTAATTAGTATTATGGGTTGTAGAGGTAAAAATCTTACAGTAACAAGACACATTCTTCCAAATTACACGTTGTAGCAAGGGGCATCTACTTGCATCATGGTCACCATGAAAAATTTCACTGTCTACTGTCACAGCGTGTACTATCCTCTGGTGCAAATTATCCTTGACATGCCCTTCTACTTCACAATTTGTGCACCATAAACCACTGCGAGTCTCATGGGCTGAGTTCATAGAAAACTTCTCCAGCTACTTAGCCATAGTCATAATTTGGGCCTCTAAGAATGGGCTAGCACTAGTATCAACACTACCAACAACCTCGGCACATAGAGTAAATTCCAATGCCTCGCGCAGTTCTGTGAAAGTTTTATGAGATAAGGCCCTTCTAAAAGGTGTGATCAATCCCCCAAAAAACCACTAAGCATGCTATGAAGGGTGAATATCATATGATAATTTAGATGAGAGTTTTAAAGCACACATCATACTCTCACACACTCTCCACCATTACCTACTGAATCTCCTTCAAGGCACTGATGCTCTTTTGTTCAAACTTAGGGATGTGGAATTTTTCCAAGAATGCATTCTTTAGATCAATATAATCCACCACTATTTGATGAGGGTCATATTTCCTATACCAGCTATGTACATGCCCTTGCAACATGTTTACAAACTAACTAGCCTTCTGCTCTAGGGTTATGACACCCTTTGTGCGCCATAGCAGTTCACACTTGTGAACATGTTCCATGAAATCCTCAATACCTCTATAATTGGGAAAATGTAAAGACATTTAAAATAAAACTTAGGGGGTGGATGGGGCCCATGTCCTACTAAGCTAGAGCCTTGGTTTCCTTGGGTGTTTCCCCCCACCAGGTCCACTAGGTCTTATGCATCCTGAACCACCAAATCCACTTGACCCACCAGATCATATTTTTCCTGAACCACCAGATCCACAAGACCCCATAGAGGTCATCCCAAGGGTCCCCATAGTTCCACTAAATTGTGTGCCTATGGTCTATGAAAATGCCCCACTACCAATAGTATACTCTTCTCCACTCACAGACATGAGACCAAAAGCTTACGTGTCTATACCTTGCCCATAAATTCCTCCTAACACTGGGTTGGTGTTTGCAGCCATAAAAGGTCCAAACAAGAAATTATATCTCCTGGGTGTATACCGATCACTTCTAATGTAATCAACTGGACTAGCAATATTTTCCCCCTGATATGGAAAACCAAGTGCCAAGTTTTGGTCACTATGTGGGCTCAGATGCACGCTAATGGTTCTTCTCTCTCCTCATAACGAGCTCTCATCAGAAGTTCAAGGGGTCTCTCATACGAGCTTGCCAAGATGGGGTTACACAGACTGCTCAGGTTCCACATCCTCTACGTGAACCTCAAATCATTCTTGTAACATCTGCCACCATACATCCATCACATCTGTAGCCTCACGTTGTCTAGAAATATCCCTTTCAAGTGCTTCACTATACTTGAGTCGTCTCTCCTCCCTTTCTTTCTCCATCGCAACATCTGTGATCTTCCTCCACCCTAGCTTCCTCACCCAGCACCCAGAATGGTTTACCTAGCCATTAGAAATTCCTCTAAACTCATGCTAACTATAAAGATATTCATTGCTAGAGGGTAAAAACGTAGAAATGATCCTCTGGGATCCCATAAAAACTCAAACTCAGCAACCTACAGATAAGAATATGTGGAAATAGTGTACTCCAGAGTGTAGCTAGCTAGTACTATTTTCCACCAATGATCCATAGCACGGGTCCATGTCATATCTGCATCCTGTAGCCTCTGTTATTCTTCTTGAGTCCACACATGTAATCCATAATGCCAAATTGATCTAGACACATAGGCTGAGAGCCACTCATACAGTTCTACTGGGAAGCAACAGAAAAACATTTCATAAAGATCATGGTAGAGGTTCTCTTCTACCCATCTACTTGCATCAAACTCAGGTCCAGTGTTGAATCTCTGAGAAAATTCATCCTTCATGCTCTTGAATTATGATTCAACACTTTCCAAAGTTAACCGATCTATCATTACTCACTACAAAAATCATGATGTATGCCATTTCCCACTACAACTTCGAAAAGAGGTCCCGGAAATAGAACCAAAATGTAGTCATTTTTACCTCTATCACAAAAGAAATGAACCCCATGCATGCCGAACTTTCACCCAACGGATGTTGGGTGCTCACCTAAGGCATGCACGGGTTCCGAGTATCTCTTTTATGTGATTTTAGTGGGAAGCATCATCTATGATTTGTGTTTAAGAGATTTAAAAGGAGTTAAGACATACAAGAACCATAGAGCTCAGAATACCCTCTAGATCCTTATAGTCATTTCAGACAAAAAGTACTTTAACAGGTGATATAACTTGTACTAAAATAGAAAGAGGTTAGACGAGTATCCATAATTAGCATAAACATAAATGAAAGAAGACCTATGAGAAAGATGTATGCATCAGAATCACCAATATTCATATTTATATAACTGGTAACCTCATTACATCCGTGAAGCCATTACAGAATGTCACAGAGAAGTAGACCATAGTCATTCATTAAAACTGGACTAATGTAGCTAGGCTATCAAAAAGAAAAATTACAATCCCAATACCTATTATACATCCTTTCCCAAGTACAATTACCCACTAACAGAGTTCTTGCAGTATTTCTGTAGAGCTCCGCCCTCTTCTAGTCCTCTCTTCATTTGCTCCTGCAGGCACTTGTATTTATAGCCTTTCTAGACTGCCAACTCATTTTCCAGTGCCCTTAGATCCAATGCCAACTATTTGAATGTGGTCCTCCATGTGTGCATGCTCCTCCAGGCCTGATATTTCTACTTTTCACCATGATGTTCTTCTACCGCAGGCATGATCCTTCCTGGGCCAACCTATCGCCAAGCTGGCACTTTATCCACTCAGAATGCATAGTCAAGTCATGTTTTTCAGGTGTTCTTCCCAAAACAACCAATTTGGCTAACTCCCAAATCCTTGGTTCTATCCATGTGTGTTGCGTATGCCACGAGTTTCCTTAAACCTTTCTTTAAACCCTACCCTGCGCACCTTATCCTTGCATGCCTTTCTTTAACCTAGGCCTTGCGCGCCTATGTACCTTTTATACTTAGCAAACATTCTAGGGGCCCAACAAGGGTTTATAATTTTTTTGTTTACACATAAAAGCATGTCTTCAAATTAAAAAATGTGCACAGGCCTTAGATTTTAGGGCAGAGTGTTCAAATTCTAGTTGCTTTTTACAAGAGATTAAAATCTTATTTGTAGAGAAGGCACACAAAATACCCACAGAAAGGATTCACATAAATGATGCACACGAAGGATGCACACAACAAAGGTTGCGAATAGAATCGTGCATATAGTTTGATTGAGATAGTAGATGGAGGTTTCAAAGACAACATAAAACATGAAATAATCCTAGATATTACTAAATCAGGTATTTATAGTAAAGGTGTACCTTTTTTTTATCATGGAATATATTAATTTCTATATAGTTGATTATTTCTTATGTTTTTCATGGTAGTCCAATCGTGATCCACACTATTCCTATTTTTTCCTACTGAATCATGCTCTGTGGTCAAGCCATGTTTTCCAGTTGCTTTTGATCTCCATGCCAAACCACCTTGTCCTTCATGAAAACACAATTTTTTGTATGTTAATGAAAGAAAATTTAACCCCTTTTTTGCTCTAGTATTAATATTTGTTAAACGATTTCCCACTTCCGCCATTCTATGTCTCTCTGTGGGTATTTTTTTTTTGAATTTTTTGTTCTCATTCTTGCGATTGTTTTTTAGGATAATGATGGCTTGTGGTATAGTCACTTTTAAAAAAAAATTATTTTGGTTAGGAGAACCAAAATATTTTAATTTTTTTTATTAAGATGATGGAAATAAATTTCCCCAATTAGTTCATATTCCATTTTTTACATGGTCTTCGCTTAAACATTTTAGGAAAATTTATGAGTTTAACAAATTACTTCAAAACTAGAAAACAATATTAAAAATTCAATTGTATGATAATTATTTTCAATTATATACATGTTCCCATGTAGAAATAGCCAAATGGAATGTTGTCAAAAATTTTATGTTTTGTACAATGGAAGTTATACATATTATATATACGTGTAAATACTATTAAATATAATTTTTTATTATATTAAGTAACAAGTAGGGATCCGCTCCTAGAGGCCTTACAAAGAGAGATACAACATGAATGAGCCCAAGAGGTACAAAAAAGAGGGACATGACTAATAAACAAAGTTAAACAAGCTTAACTTGAGATAAACTAGGTCCACACGAACAACAAAAGATCAAACAAAAATCAAACATTCTATAACAAAAGCAAACATATTTCACCTACAGTTAGTAAAAATACCTAGCGCATCCAACAAAGAACTTGTTTTTCTTGACACAATTGAAGGGGATCTCAAGAGTATTGGAAAAGGCTTCCTATGGGTGGTCCTAGGATAGGTCCTTCAGAGGCTCCTTCCCTCCATCTTCCTCATTTGAGAGGCTGCTAAATATAATTTTTGATAACTATATATTTAATAATTAATATATACTTCCTTTTGATCCTGCTAATCTATGCCAACAAATTCACAAATATTTGTGGCTACGACAATATAATTCTTTGATTTGATAAACCAATTTAATAAGCCCAAAATTTATTTCAAATTAAATACACAATTGTACAAGTATATTTATGCATTGATTATATAAAATTTAGATGTATTTGTTATCGTTTATAGATTTTAAATATGATTTCTCCTGTATGAATACACTCTACAAGAAAAAAATTTCCCACCCTAGCACCCGATTGATCTATAAACCTCTAGCTTTGGAAATTTATGAAACCACAACAATTTACTGTTCTGCTTTCATCTTCGAAAATGATAATATTTAATTATTAGTGAGAAAAACTGAAACTTAGAACTACTTGTAGCAAAGTAAAGATGAAATTTCAACACAATATTTATCCTCGAAACCCCCAAGTTGAGGGAAAACCATTCAAGAAGGGAAGCTTCTCTATCTTACTAATTTTCATCAGCCAATTGTAAAAAATTACATATTACAACAAGAGGAAGGAAGGTAAACAATGTAAAAAACCTCCCTTCTATAATTGGCTTCTCTATTTTTGCACCTTACTTATACAAAACACTTCTAGCTCCAATGGTTTATTATCACTCTCTTTCCTTCAAAATTTGATGATCCAATTATTTCCTATGATCTCCCTTAAATAACATTCTTCCCATGTCCTCCCATGCACTGGAGAATGATAAATTTCCTCCAAGGAAGATTCACAGTTGGGATGTTTGAAATCTATGACCATTCGTGGCTATGATTTTATTTTTTCATCCGTTAGTAACATGACCATCAGTGTATGCATATTGGTAGTTACATAACTTCCGTGGTGATTACACAAACAATTCTCTTCACAGAGTGACAACTCTATAACTTTACAGTCATCTCTTCATTCTGTTTAATTTTTCATCTAGATATGGTTGATATGGTAAAGTGGTATTCTTCTAGATCCCTATGGATCACACCTCCCCTGCTCAAGAGGTTTTTGGCCCCACAAAATCTTAGTGGGGGAGTAGATGAGGAAATAATTTCCTCACTTTATCCTTTGAGCACCACCGGGCTTTCCTTGGTGTCTTCCCCTTGAGTCCAACCTGCCAAGACTCCTATGGACCTTTCCTTGTCTCTTTGATCTTCTGCTACAGCACTATGTCCTCCTCTAATTTACCTCATGAGTACAAGACAATCATCTATAGAAGCTAGTAACTGGAATTCTTCTTCTCCATCAAGCATGGATTTCTCATATACGTGCAAGTTCTCACAATTTACTACTGACTACATCTACATGAATGGTGGAAACTCAATCTTGAAGGAATTTTCCCCAACTTACTCTAGTGTAATGAAGGGTCCATACCACAATGGTTTGAGTTTCCTTGTTTGGCCTTGTAATCTCTCATTGCTCAAGTAAAGCCAAAATTTGTCTCCAATATGAATTTTATGCTCTCTCTGATGTTGATCATGTGTAGCATTATACTTGGCTTGGGATTTATCCAAATTTTCTTTCACTTTCAGATGGATTTTATGGATTCTCTCAGCATAATTAGTTACTCTAGTCACCTCTAAATCATGTATCTCCCCTTATTCCTACTACCCAACTTCCATGTTCAATGGATTAGTAGGTAGATATCCCAAGCATGCTTCAAACTATGACTGCATAGTGGATGTATGTACTCTCCAATAGTAGGAATACTGAATGTAGGCTAAGTACTCATCCTAAGTCCATGGATATTTGTTATTATATCCTCTGATCAATTGCACCAAATTCCTATTCACCACCTTCATTTATCCATATGTCTGTGGATGGAAGGTTATGTTCCTATGTAGCTTGGTGTCCATATTTTCCCAAAAAGTAGTCTAAAACTTACCCAAGAACATGGAAACTCTCTTAGAAACAATAGACTTTGGAAAAAAAAATGCACCCATACATTAACAAAGAAAATTTTGGTTGTCGCATATGCTTTTATTGTCTTTTTACATGCCATAAGAACACATATATTACTGAATCTATCTACAATAACATCTAGATAATCATGGCCATGTTTAGACATAGGTATTCCTCCTACAAAATCCATAGAAATATCTTCCAATAGATGAGTAGGGACTGGTAAAGGCATATAGAAACCTTCCTTCTTGATTTTAGGCTTACTTGTACAATAAAGTTTACATCCTCTTATGAATTTAGATAATTCTTCTTGCATATTGGGCTAATACACATACCTTTGTAAGTGGGCTAGGGTCTTGGCAACACAAAAATGTTACGTTACTTTTGAGGTATGTGTTTCCCTCATCAATATAAGCATTTCTTCCTTTGGCACACAAAGCTTCCCCCATCAATAGAGCATCCCATATTTGAGATAACAATCTTCAATACCCATCCTTTCAGCCCCTTGAGATTTATATTGTTTATATGTTACCCCAAAATATTTGTATTGGGCATATGCCTCTCTATTATCTTCCTTCGTGAATGGCTCAAACTGGGAGATAATGGCCAAACTAGAAATTTTCTCTTATGTGGGTGGCCTAGAAAACATGTCTGCCACAAAATTTGTGATACCTTTCTTATACTTGTTAACAAAATCAAACTGCTGAAGGAATCTCATCCACTTGTAGTGCCTTTCCTACTGCAATTTAGACTATACTTGTAAATACTAGAGAGGTTTATGGTTACTGATCACAATAGTTTATTTTCCCAAAAAACAATGTTTCCATTTCTTTATTTCCTAAACTAGGGCATACATTTTTCTTATCATATACTTAATATACATCAACCACTGAAGTGAAATTTTCAGAATGATAACATATTGGTTTACCTCCCTGTAACAACACTGCTCCCATAGTGTAATCACTAGCATCTATCTCTACTTCAAAGGGCTACTACAAATTAGGATGAGAAAGTACTAGAGCATGAATAATTTTGTACTTTAATAACTCAAAAGATGTATCTTGTTCCTTACCCTAGTAAAAAAACTTACTCTTTACAACCACTGTGTGTAGAGGTGTTGCAATAGCGAAGAATACTAGAATTAACTTCCTCATGTAATGTACTGCTCCCACAAATCTTCTAGTCTATGTGGATCCAGTTGGTGTTGGATAGGTGGTGATGGCTTTTACCTTCTTCGTATCCAATTGTAGCTCTCCTCCTCCAACCACGTGCCTAAGATAGACAAGTGAGTATTTGGAAAATTAACACTTCTTCATGTTGCATAACATTTGTTTCTCTATGAGAACTTGCAAGACTTGATGTAAATGTATTATATGTTCCTCTCATGTGGCACTAAAAATCATAATATCATCTAGATATACAATGGCACATGAATCTATGAACTCCCGCAATACATCATTCATCAATATCATAAATCTAGCTAGTGCATTACATAAACCAAACAGAAGTACTAACCACTCCTAGAAACCATGTTTTGTCTTGAATGAATTCTTCTATATATCCTTCTCCTTCAACATGACTTAGTGATAACCTAAGTTGAGATCCAACTTCGTGAAGAACTTTGCATGTTGAAGTTAGTTCAAGAGGTCATCTATGCGTGGGAGTGGATATTTTTTCTTTATAGTAATCTTGTTCAAAGCATGGCAGTCGATGCACATCCTCAAAGAACCATCCTTCTTTGGCACCATCACAATAGGAAAACCACATGGAGAGGTTCTTGGGTGTATTAACCCTTAGTCCAATAGCTCCTGGAGTTGTTTCTTTACGTCTGTACAATCCAAAAAGGATTGCCTATACAACCTGATATTTGGTAGAGAGGACTTTGAAAAGAGCTGAATTCCATGCTCTACCTCCCATTTTGGTGGTAACCCACTGGGAGTTTGGAATACTTCCTAAAAATACTGAATAATGCTATCTACATCCTTCATCCATGTGTTAGAAATATATGGAATTTTTACCCCATCTTTCTTATCTTTTAATGAAAGTAAACAAAACTTATTATGATTTTCTTTAATTAGTTTCTTTTCTTGGTTAGCACTTACCATAGCAATTTTTTTCTTACATTGGTGTTCCTGGATGTTGTAACTGATTCCATCCTTGACCTATCTATATCAGTTCTCCCTTCTTGTGAATATAGCATCCCTGATATACAAAGACTCCCAAAAACAACATCAAATACATCAAGTGAAATTATATGAGCTTCTAATACATCTATATACCAAGAATTTATCCCAAAATTGAACTTACATCTTCTTGTCACCTTAATTTATACACCCTTATTCACCCATACCAAAGGATAAGGATGTGGATACTCATAATTATTATGACCAAAAGCTTCTTTACGACCGGATCAGAAATAAATTAGATTGGGAACCAATATGAACCAAAGCATTTAACTTAGCTCTCTTGATTTGTATTTTAATCTGAAATGAATTACTCATCTCTTCCTCTTGTTCTTTGTTGTTCATGTTAGTGATCTTGCATCCAATCCTTTCGTCTACATATAATTTATCTTTGTTATCCACCTCCCCATCTATCTTTACAGTTGCCATGGATTTATTTGAATCTTTGGTTCAGTTATTTGGGTGTAATTTTGATGTAACTTCCAACATGTAAAGTCAGTATGACCATTCATATCACAATTCTTACAAAAATTATTGGGATCTTTACAAGTATTCAAATTAGTGGCTGTATTTTTACCTTTCCCTTTCCAATTTACCTTTGTTACTTGTTCATCCCTTCTTCGTCTTTGGCTGATTTGTTGAGTGCTTTTCTATCGACTATGTTTCTCCTTGCTTATTTTTGTCATCAATATAGTAGGATTGCACACATGCTTTATTGAGATACTTGGGATTTGTGGAGATGATTAAAAGGTGAGGGTGAAACCATCCCAAATAATTGATTAGAATATCCTCATCCTCCAAGTCCATATTAAGCAACATGGCTTGTCTATGAAACTCCATAGTATAAACATGCACACTTTGACCACTGCTTTGTCTAAAATACTACCATTTTATCATCCGGTCAATCTTATGGAAAATAGGATAAAAGTCATCTCTAAGCATTTCAATAAAATCCTCCCAAGATATTATAATAGGATGTTTCTTCTTTTCACAGGTGGCTAGATGGGTTTCCCAAAAAACCATAACATGTCCTTCCATTTTGAGATGTGCAAAGGTGATCCTTTGTGCCTTAGTAACATCATGAACACTAAAGTAAACCTTAAATTGTTTCAAAAATTTATCAAATAACTCTACATCTACTTTTCCTTCAAATATTTTAATCTCAACTTTAGTTTTAACTTTAAAAGGAGCATGATCATATTTTACCTTCTCTTTTACAATTGGAGTTTCTTTTTCATACTCTTCCACATCTTCTTCCTCATCGTGGCTCTTTCCTATGCCAATTTTTTTGGCCAAATCTCAAACCAATGAGTCTATGGAATCTTGTTTTATGGAAACCGTATTTTTCATATCTGAAATTTCTTGTTGGTGTTTATATAACCTATCCGTAATGGTTTCCAATATCTCTATTCTATGGACTAAGTTCTCTTCTTCGATTTGATCACGAACTTTTTGTTTCCCCTTATCCATAGATATGTTTGGATCACAAGGTAAAAATTCATCTCTTTTAGACCTTGTCACTATCATACAAATCACAAGAACAAATACCATAGTCCTGGATAATAATTAGATCTGATACCAAAATGATCTGTAAAAGTGTAGCTTTGAAAATTTATGAGACCACAACAAATTGTTGTTCTACTTTCAACTTTGAAAATGACATTATTTAATTATTAGTGAGAAAAAATGAAACTTAGAACTACTTGTAGCAAAGGAAATATGACAATTCAACACAATATTTATCTTAGAAACCCCTAGGTTGAGGGAGAAGTATCTGGGAAGGGAAATTACTCTTTCTTCCCAATTTTCACTGGCCAATTGCAAAGAATTATATATTAAAATAAGAGGATGGAAGGTAAAAAATGTAAAACACCTCCCTTCTATGCTTAGCTACTTTTTTTCTGCACCTTACTTCTACAAAACACTTCCAGCTCCAATCGTTTCTTCTCACTCTCTTGCTTTCAAAATTTGATGATCCAATTCTTTCCTATGCTCTCCCTTAAATATCATGCTTCCCATGTACTCCCATGTAATGAAGAATGAGAAACATCCTCCAAGGAAGAGTCATGGTTGGGAATCTTGAAATCCATGATCATTCATGGTTGTGATTTTATTTTTTGTCCATTAGTGACAGGACCGCTGATGTATGTAGAAAGGCGGTTACACAACCGTTAAGGTGGTTATGTAACCGTTACTCTGCATAGAGTGGTGGTTCTGTAACTTTACAATCTTCTCTTCATTTGGATTAATTTTTCATATGGATCTAGTTATTATGGTGAAATGGTGTTCTTATAGATCCATATGGATCATCGCTAGGCTATAATTCTTATTTGGAGAAAACATTCATTTACCTTGGCAACCTCGTAGATTAGTTATTTTTATATAGGGGACACACTATTTTTTCGACCTAGCGATCGATTTATCATTTCTCTCCTGTTATATATGCAAAGATTAACAATTTAGATTTATAACAAATATTCATTATGAACATGATTTATTTACCTTTAAAAATATCTTAGTGGTCGCTAGGGTGCAATGAGTAGATCATGTCATATCTAAAAAAAATTTGTATAAATTCTTGGTCGATAGTCCAAGTTTATTTAATCATCATAAATGTAAAATAATTCTACCAAAATATCATAGGAAATAGAGAAATATATATATACCTATATAACACATAAAATACATGATTGTACATGTATATTTATGTATCCATTATATAAACTCCATATTTATTTGTTATCATTTATAGCTTTTCAATATGATTACTCTTGTATGAATAAAATCTACATGAAAATTTTTTCCTACCCTAGCAACTGTTAGGCTATAGTTCTTATTTGGAGGCCATATTTGTTTACCTTGGAGGCCTCACGGATCAGTTGTTTTTGATATATACAACACACTATTTTTGGTCCTAGCGATCACTTTGTTATTTGTCTCCTGTTTTATACACAAATATTAACAATTTAGATTCATAACACAACTTCATTATAAAAATGATATATTTACTTTTAATAATAGCTTAGCGTCTGCTAGGGTGCAATGAGTAGATAATGTCTTATATAATTATGTCAAAATCTCATAATAAATAAATAAATCTATATGTATACATCTTTAACACATAAAAGGTTGATAAACTCCATGGTCACTAGGTAAATAAAGATATATATACATTAGTATAATTTATTGATCAGATTTTAGAATTTAATCTAAGATATTTATAGCTTAGTGGTCATTAGGATATACTAACAAATAAAAGTTGGAGCATATTGGTGTTTTGCAGTCGCTAGGATTTAACAATTTCAATTAAGATATTATAATATTAATGGAAACTATTTTAGGTGACGACATAATATTTATGGAAAGGATTTAATAATTTAATGAAAGATATTTTGAGCTTAGCGATGACTAGGTTAGCCAAAGACATAATATTAGGAGCTTACTGTCGGTTAGATTAAACATATTAAATCAACATATTTTCAGCTAAGCGGACGCTAGGTACTTCCAAAATATAATATTTCGAGCTTAGTGGTCACTATAATTTATTAAGCTATTGCTGTTATTTTGAGCTTAGCGACTGCTAGCTTATGACATAACACAATATTTGGATCTTAATAGTCTTTAGGTTTCAACAAATTAAGTCAACATAGTTTGAGCTTGATGACCACTAGGTGTTTAAACAATATAATATTTTGAGCTAAAGAGTCACTATCATTTAAAAAAACTAAAGAAAGACATATTGAGTTTAGTGTCCACTAGGTCATGTTTCAACATAACCTAACAAATGATATTGTAATCTTCAAAGTTGCAAAAAAAATATGTATATATTAATTTAATTTATCATATGATTTTAATATTTTAAACTAATACATTACGAGCTTAGAACCCGCTAGGTTATGCCACCACAAAATTTTTGGAGCCTATCATTGGTTATTATTTAATAAATTAAATTAAGATATTTTGATATTAGCAGCCACTAGGTTATGCCACAACATATTATTTGGAGATTACATTCGCTATGGTTTAATAATTTCAAATACAATATTTTACAACATTTAAAAAATTAGAGGAAGATATTTTTAACTTAGATTTGGCTAGCTCAAACACCCACATAACATTTAGAGCTTACATTTGGTAGGATTAAACAAATTAAATTAACATATTTTATGCTAAGAGAATTTTAGGTACATCCACAATGTAATATTTTGAGCTTAGTGGTCGCTATTGTTTATAGAGTTACTAAATGATACTTTGAACTTAGCATCCACTAGTTTAAGTTACAACATAATATTTTGATCTTACCAATCTGTAGGTTTCAACAAAAGAAAGTAAGATATTATAAGCTTAGTGGCCGGTAGGTTACACCAAAACATATTATTTGGATCTTAGCGGTCACTGGGATTTAACAAATTTAAATCAACATAGTTTGAGCTTAACGAACACTAGGTACTTAATAATATAATATTTCGAGCTAAAAAGTCACTAGCATTTAACAAACAAAAGAAAGACATTTTTATTTTAATTTCCTCTAGGTTATGCTTAAACATAACCTGACTAATTATATTATAATATTAGAAGTCATTAGGTTTTAACAAATTAAATTAAGTTGTTTTGAGCTTAGCGACCTCTAAGTTAATCAATGACATTAACTTTAGAGATATTTATAGCAATCAAGACTAGTATAAATTAGTTGAATTTTTTGTATGATTTTAATATTTGGAATTAAGATATTTTGAGCTTAGTTCCCGTTACATTATGCCACCACATAATATTTGGAGGCTTTCAATGGTCTAAGATATTTTGAGCTTAGCAACCACTAGCTTATGCCACAACATATTATTTTGAGATTGTATTCGCTAGGGTTCAATAATTCATAATTACAAAATATTACAGTATTTAATAAATTAGAGGAAGATATTTTAAACTTAGATGACACTAGTCTAAAAAACGACATTATATTTGGATCTTACGATTGCTAAGATTAAACAAATTAAATTAACATTTTTTGAGCTAATCATAGGCTAGGTACTTCCACAATATATTATTTTGAGCTTAGTGGTTGCTATCATTTAACAAGTTATTAAATGATATTTTGAGCTTAGCATCTGCTAGCTTATAACACAACATAATATTTGGAGCTTAGTGGTCACTAGGTTTAAAAAAAGAAATAATATTTGGATTTTAGTGGTCACTAGGATTTAACAAATTTGAATCAACGTAGTTTGAGGGTTTAGTAATTCATATTTATTATATTTTTACAACATTTTGAAAATTAGAGGAAAATATTTTTAACTTATCTTCTATTACTCCCACAACATAATATTCCAAGATTAGTTTTCGCTAACACCTAACTAGTTAGAGAATTATATTTTGATCTTAGCCAATGGTACGTTATGCCACACCATAAATTTTTGGTCACTAGGATTTATCAAAATAAAGTAGCATATTATGATCTGAGAAGCCAATAGGTTATACAAAGACATAATATTTGGAGCATAGTGATCTTAAGGATGTAAGAAAGCAAATTAAGATATTAGGAGCTTAGCTACAACTATGATATGCCAAAACGTAATATTTTTGGAATTAGGGTAAAAGTGATGGTTTTGAAATAACCTGCATCCTTGGAAAAAAATCGCTCATGGCCAGATATTATAATGAAACAAGAAGAGAACAATTATGTATGCAGCAAAAACAAAAAACCAAAAATACCCAAACCGAACAAAGCCAAATTACATTTTATGGATATTATTGAGAGTACTTTCTTCCTTCTTAGTAGTAGCAGTATGGATTCTTTAAACTAGCATGCCTACTAACCAGATCTTCTCCAAATTATCATTGTTCTTAGAAGCTATAGTGGGGGGGGGGATTTTTTCTAATAGAGGAGAATCAGGGTAAACCAAGGAGATATCCTACAACACATTAGGAATTTATGAGTCCATACTAAATTCCATTGAAATAGGACGGGGGCATTATTATATAATTCCATGACTAGGTTATTTTACTCATTTGTATCCATTACAATGTCTAGGGATACGGGAGAAGAAGCTAGAGAAGTGTTAGTAAGAGACAGAGAGGATGGAGATGTCGGGTTAGAAAGTAGTTCAGAGACCATGAGAGAGTGATCTGAGGGGTCCAAAGGGTTAAGATATTATAGAGAAGATGAGGGAGAGACAAGTGAGGAAGAACAAGGGAGACCACTAGACCAATGTAGATAGTGATCATGATGTCTGAATTGGAGTCAAAAGGGAGATGAAGGAAATAATGACGATAACTGAAAGAGCTAGTAGAAATAGCCAAGCTAGAGGGAAATAGTTACAGAGGTGTAGGGGGATATAAGGTTTCTTTCCTAGCTTAGAGGGGAAGCATGAGATTTATTTTTGGGAAGATTTCATTTTAAATAGAAAATAAAAAAGGCCTTGGTGGATGAAATGACCTTCCTCTTCTCTAGCCATTCTAAGGGAATGATCAAGCGATTAAAATAGAAAATCCATAAATTTTACCTTACGATCATGCCGACGATGCACAAGAAGAAAAATATGAGGTCCATAGATCAATTTGTAGCGTCACTCCAACATGAAGTACCTCATCAATTGCTCAGTAACCCTATCCTTAAGTTGTGGAAACGAGTCTCATTCATAGCCTAGGTATTTCTTAGCTTTTCAATACGACACAAGAACTCATCCATCTCATATTGAGGAGAGAATTTAAAATAAATGTACCCCTCTACAGGGAGCAACATCGCAGCTACAATGGACTCTGTCGAAATAATAAATTTCATATTTCCCACCTTTATTCTTCCTTTCTTCCAAGTTGTCAACACATTGCTAGTCACTCAGACAGAGTGACCAGACAATATTTCCATAAACTACTTAACACCACCATCATGAAAAATATTCCATACTTCCAGGTCATCCTTGACCTCTTCATAAAAAGAAGGCTCAATACATTTTATAATATCACCCATAGTGAACATGGAGATTGTAATAGTGATTTCCAAAGGCCCAATATAGATGATGATTAAATAAAGATTTTTATCACCTTCATTCTAATATTCCATACACGTCTCCAAGCTTTGTAATTGAAAGTTTTCCTAATTAGTAATATTATCCTGCGTGTGTATAGTCATTAATCAATCCCATCCATCACACGAAAAAAATATATTAATGCCATAAATGCCCCTAAAAGCCATGCATGTCGTATCCTCTTTCCACCTCCAAAAGAGGTTATACTTCAACATAACCTAACAAATTTTACAGTAATCTTAGTTAATCAATGACATTAACTTTGGAGATTAGTAATCTTCATTCCAAATGAAGATTATTTCCTGGAATATTAGAGGCCTAAATGGAAATTCCAAGCAAAGAACCATCAAGGAGTTACGAGATTCCAGTAACCCCAGCATTTTGATTCTTCAAGAAACTAAGATGAAAGCAAAGACCATTGAAAATATTAAAAAGAATCTTTGGGATAACTCTGAAATGGCGGATGTTGACTCTCAGGGAGCTTCCAGAGGGTTGGCTACTCTTTGGGACAGAAGGCACTGTACTGGTATGATTCTTAATGATAATATTAATCATCTTGCAATCAAATTTGTCAATATTGAGAATAAGAGTGAATGGATCTTGTCTAACATTTATGCCCCTAACTCTGCTAATGGTAGGAAAAAACTCTGGGCTGATCTTAAAAACTTTAGAAACCAACATTGCTATGCTAACTGGCTTATCATGGGGGATTTCAACTCCCCGCTAAACCCAAGTGAGAAGTTTGGAGGTTCCTCCACCTTATCTAATGGTATGGAGGATTTTACTGACTTTATTGCTGAACAAAACCTCTTAGATGTGGATCTGCATGGTAATAAGTATACTTGGAATAATAGAAGGTTGGGAAAGGAGTTCATTCAGGTGAGATTGGATAGGGCTCTAATCTCAACAAGCTGGATTCTTAGTCAAGACTTCCATCTCTCTTCCCTACCCAGAATTGGATCGGATCATAATCCGATTGCTCTAAACTTTCTCAATTGGACTAAACCCAAAAGATGCTCATTCAAATTTAAAAAGATGTGGATGGAACATGACAATATCTATGATAAGATAAAAGAATGGTGGGAATGGAATGGTGAAGGCACTGCTTAATTTAGATTGATTCAAAAACTCAAAAATGTCAAAAAGCAAGTCAAAATCTGGAATAAAAGTGTTTTTGGAAATGTATTTGAAAAAAAGAAAGAGTTAAAACAAAAGCTTCAGGATCTGGAGTTAAAAATGGATACTTTGGGGAGATCGGCTGAAGATGAAGTAAATGAGAATAATATTCTTTCTGAGTTGCATACGATCTGCAGTAGAGAAGAATCTTTTTGGTGCCTTAAATCTAGGGCTATCTGGCTTAAAGAGGGAGACAGGAACACAAAGTTCTTCCACATGACTACTTTGAAACACAGAGCCTGTAACAGGATCTTAGAGGTTTCTAAAAACAACAGGAGTATCATAAAAGATTCCAACAACATTAAGAAAGAAGTGCTTGACTTCTACAAAAATCTTCTTGAAGAGAGAAATGTCAGCAACTCTGAATCTATTTCCTTTATGTTGGAGGCCATCCCTCAGAATAATATCGAGGACCAGAAATTTAGAGACATTACCAAAGCTGTCACACTTGAAGAACTGCAAAAGGCTGTTTTTTCTCTTGAAGGGGATAAGGCTCTTGGACCGGATGGGTTCTCTATTAATTTTTTTCAGAAGTTCTGGGAAATCTACTCGGAGGATCTTCTCAAAGCGGTGAATGAATTCTATAGAACGGGAAATCTTCTTAAAGAGCTCAATAACACTCACATTGTGCTGGCACCTAAAAAAATGGATGCAAAAGATTTCAAGGACTTAAGACCTATCAGTCTTGTTAATGCCATTTTTAGAATCTTTACCAAAATCATTACTACTAGACTACAACTCATAATGAATGATCTCATCTCAAGGCAGCAGAGTGGCTTTATTAAAGGCAGGATAATACAAGACGGAGTGATTATGGTTCACGAGACTATACATTCCATGGAAAATAACAAGAAGGAAAATATGGTCCTTAAGCTTGATATGAATAAAGCTTTTGACAAGGTATCTTGGGTCTTCCTTGACAAAGTTTTAACTAAATTTGGGTTCACGGAAAAATTTAGAAGAATTATTAAGTCTTGTATATCTACAGCCAGGTTCTCGGTGGTTATTAATGGGGAGCCTGTGGGTTTTTTCACGAGTAGTAGAGGCCTCAGACAAGGAGACCCCATCTCCCCCTTACTCTTCATTCTTTTAGCTGACAGTCTTAGTAGAACAATTGGTAAAGCGGTTAAAGATGGCCTTTTATATGGTTCTAAACCCACTTCCATCAGCCAAACTGTTTCCCATCAACAGTTTGTGGACGACACTGTCCTTCTTCTTCTGGCTTCAGTTGTGGAAGCGAAATCTATCAAGACTCTATTACAACTCTATGAATCTACTTCTGGGCAAGAGATTAATTATGATAAAAGCACCATTTTCTTTTTCAACACCCCTGTGGAAAGACAGCTCAAAATTGCTAAAATTCTGGGCTGTCAAATAAGTGCACTTCCAGCAACGTACTTAGGCCTCCCTCTCGGCACTAAGAAAGTCTCTCACAAGGTGTGGGATGAATTATTGGTGAGATTTCAGAAAAAAATGGCTGGTTGGAAAGGTGCCACTCTTTCTAGTGCTGGTAAGTGCCTACTTATTAAAAGTACTCTCCAAAGTTTGCCCATCTATATCATGTCGCTTTTCAAAATTCCTTCTTCCTTCAGAGAAAAAATTGAGAGGACTCAAAGAAAATTTTTATGTCAAGGCATGGAAGAGAAGTTCAAATTCCACTTAGTGGCTTGGGATAAGGTCTGCACCTCGAAGTCTATGGGAGGGCTAGGCATAAAAAATATTGAGAAAATGAATGAGGCACTCATTGCTAAGATGGGCTAAAGAATGATGTATGAGAAATAGCCCTGGATTGATTTAATTAAAGCAAAATATTTAAATCATCACGTTGTTTTCTCCTTTCTGCATGATGAACACCTCCCCTATGGCTCCATATTTTGGAATAGTCTGGTCAAGAGCAGAAACTTCATCAAGCAGGGTAGCAAATGGAAAGTGGGGGATGGCAGGGAGATAAACTTCTGGGAGGATAACTGGTTTAGTGGTAATCTTATGGACAAATTTGGGATGGCTAAGGACAGCCTTATAAGCAAGTATGGTACTAAAATCAAGGACTACTTTGAAGGAAATGGCACCAGCAAGAATTGGAAAAAACTTACTGTGGAGCAAATTGAACTGAAACAAATTACTTCCTCCCTCCAGGATCTTTTAGATCTCTTCCCTCTAAGTCAGTTGGATTCCAAGGATGAGTTGGTTTGGAATAATTCCCATGATGGGAAGTACTCAGTCAAATCTGATTATATCAATCTTTTTCATAGCAATCAATCTGATTTTAATTGGAACAAGATCTGGATGCCCGAATTAACTCCCAAAATAAATTTCTTTCTTTGGCTGGCCATCAGAGGTAGAAATTCTCACCACTGACAATTTGATGAGAAGAGGATTAATAATCCCTAATTGGTGCCATCTTTGTAGGAATGAATATGAAGATATCAGTCACCTGTTCATACATTGTGATTATGCAAATAGAATTTGGAACTTTGTCCTTTCTAAATTTGAAGCTCTCTGGGTGTTGCCGAAGGATCTTAATCAGCTATGGAATCAATGGAACCCACCCTTCAGGCATTGTGTTATCAAAATAATCTGGAAATTGGCTATCCCACATTTAATTTGGAGGATTTGGAAGGACAGAAATGATATCATTTTCAGAAATAAGAAACAAAATTATAAGCTCAGTATTGGCAAAATTTCTAAAGGTATCAAAGAGGAGATTGCCATATTCAAACCTCCCAAAAACAAGAGTTATCTTGAGAATGAAGAGTACATCTTATCCAATTGGCAGATTAGGAATTGGAGCAATCCTGGGAATAGGATAGACAGATCTTCGATCAAATGGCATACTCCTGATCCTAATTGGTACAAGCTGAACTTTGATGGGGCCTCTAAGGGAAACCCTGGGACAGCAGTAGGAGGAGGAGCAATACGGGACCACAAAGGTAATTTGATTGCTGCATATGCTGGAAAAATGGGATTTCAAACCAATCATTTACCCGAAGCATTATCTGCTCTCTGGGGCTTGAGATTTGCACAAGCTCAAAATATCCAGAACCTTGTTCTTGAAGGGGACTCCCTAAATATCATTAAACTTCTAAATCAGTCCTCATCTCCTAGCTGGAGTATTAAGGATTTTATCACTGAATCCATAAGCATCAGTCATACCTTCAATAGCATCAGAATTATGCATACTTACAGGGAGGGCAATAAATTGGCGGATGCACTGGCCAATTATGGCATTAATACAAATTTCACCATCTGGGATATCAACAGTATCCCTAATCAGCTACACAACAACATTCATGTGGACCTTCATATGCAAGCAATCCCTAGAGATGTGTCCTAATATTTGGAGGAGGTTTAGCTTCAATAACACTCTCACATGTGTTGCTTTAATGAAGATGATGAGGCAAATAATATCAAATATACAAGATAGTAAGAATTATTTGGGGAACTTCAAGTGGAGTTATCTAAATTTGAAAATTGCGCATGCGGGTTGTACTACAGCTGCTGTTATCCTGATTCATAGCTCCTCGGAAACTGATGAAAGTTGTAATGTGATTATTGACAGGGAAAGGGTTACTCTCACACGCGACTTCCCGCAGGCTCAGTTCAGCCGTTACGCAGCCGTTCGTGAGAAGAACAACGGCTATAGTTCTTAGTTTTGTGCAGCCTTCAACAGCAAGAAGCAGACAGTTCTCTACACTCATAGAAATTTGAGAAATTGCTGTAACCAATATATCACAAAGAAGATGGGAGGGCCTCCCTGCCAAATTGAACTATGCACTGACCCCGACTGGAAGGAAAATACAGAGCTTTGGAACACTCTCAGCAAAGGAGGCTTCACCAAATTTGTTGATAAGGTGCAGGGACATGACCAAAGCATATCTGTTTGCTTTGCCAAGGAGTGGAAAGAGAGGACTGTCGACTATGGGGGTCAGAAGATTTTAATCAATGAAGATCTCATTGCTGAAGCGACCGGCCTTAGCTTAGAGGGGTACCGCTTCTTCAACAAAAGGGTTGACAAAGAGGCTGAAGAAAGAAGATTTGTGAAGGGAGCTAAGAAGCTCACTTTTAGCACAGCGGGCCTGCTTGTCAGCTCAATTCCATCACCCTATGATGAGGTCACTTGTATGATGATTCAGTTCATCTCCTTAGAAGGTAGGTTTGTCACTGTCCCTGCTAAACATCTAATCTTTTTAAACCACTTCCATAGGAATTGATTAGTTTGCTTCCCCCGTTATCTGCTAAACTCCCTTGAACGCTCCATTTTGGAGTTTCAGAAGCACACCCAGGTGATTCCCTTGCATCAGGGTCTTATTTTGTTAATCCATAAATGCTACCTACTGAAGTACCCTGGTCTTCCTTCCTCTCCTAGCCCGGCTCCCCCTTTGATGGGCTCTGCTGTTGCCAGCCCTGCTTCTCCTGCTGCCTCCCTGCTAGCTGCCCCCCCTCCACCGTTGCTGCCACCCCCATGCCGGCTCCACTATCTTCTCCTTCCATTCCCCCTGCTGCTGCTCCCATCACCCACCTCGCCTCTACCTCTAGGAGACCAGTCACCAGGGCTTCTAGGAGGCTCAACCTTGAGACTCTTTCTGTGGATAAGGAGCCTTTTGACCTTGAGATTGCTCATGACCTGCTGAACATTAGTAGTGCTAGTCCCTGAGAGGTGTGGATGGATATCTATTCTAAGAGGTTGGAGGCCTTAGAAGCTGAGATGAATTTACTGAAGGATGAGGTCAAGAACCTAGCCAAGCAGAAAGGCAAGAAAAGCAGGGAGGAAGAGGGGAACATTGATAGCAGTCAGATTGAGGACATATACAAGAAGCTGACCTTCTTAGACTTCCGCTTAGAAAAGGCCAAGACTAGACATGATTACAACATTGTAGCCTTTAGGGTGATTAAGGAGTTCATCCAGGGCCATGCCAAAAGTGTTTCCAACCTCAGCGGTGTCCCGGCTGCACTTTGGGACAACGAAAAAGAAATCAAAAGAACCATTGAGGAGCTTGATAAGACTGATGCTGCCCATATGACTTCTTTGGGTATGTTTCATTCCTGGAAGAAAATCAAGATCAGTATCGATAAAGCTAACAAGAAGTAGCTCTGGGAGCTTTTGCTGATTTTTTTTGTTTTTCTGTTGTTTCTCTGTGGTCGGTTTGCTGTTTTTTGCTGTTGTTTTGCTGTTTTGTCTCGGTTGAGTAGCTATTTCTGAGCTTCGTTGTAACACTTGGATCTTGATCCATTCTCTCTATTTCTCACTCTTATTCTGGCTCTCAGGCCTTCTTTTGTATTCAAGGGTATAGTCCCTTTCAAAAAAATATTTGCCAATAATAAAAAAAACTTTGGAGATTAGTATAGAAATTAAGACCTTTAGAAATGAAGACCATATTTTTTCAAAAATACCTCACTATAATCCAACACAAACACATTAATTGGAAACTCATTCTTAACATGAATATATTATAAAATATTGTCATTGACAATGTCAATGACATTTTATCCATTGAATTTTACTGAGTATGTGCAGAGAGGACTATTTGTGGATAGAAATAAGGCCAACAAAATAATATAAAATTTATCAAAATCATCTACTCATCAATTCCTCCACACCACCATGACTATAAATCGATTCCAATATTCACTTTTGTATTGAGTATATTGATCCACCATATATACCAAGAGGCTTATTTTTCAAAACACAACTGAACAAGTTCTTGGCAAGTGTTATGAGTTTTTAAAAAGTATGCAAATTTTCCTCTCATGTTATTACAGATTAAAATGTGTCATTTATGTCAACACGAGCTCCATTCCTTCCTCTTTCACTGCTCTTCCAACTGTTAAATATATTACAAAATTATTTATTTGATAATAAACTACATTATATACTAGAGTAATCCCTAAAATTTCAAATTAATACATTTGTGATCTGAAAAAAACATTGCATAACAAACTTGCTTTAGTTTAATTATCTACAAAAGTCGTAAATGAATAAAAATACTAATTAGCTATGGAAAATTTTACAAAAACAAAATTTCATAATATTGGAAGGTCTGATGGTGAGAACACATATCGATTTTTGGAGCGGATAAAAAATTATAAAGTTTCCAAAAATTGTGCACAAAGTTTTCAACCCTCACCCAGATCAGATTTTTCAATTGATGAACATAGTTTCTATTTATAATGCTTTGCAATAGAAAAATCTAACCGCCAGTTTCTCTGGCATGTGAATTTAAGAAGGCATGCATGTGACTTTACATTACTTTGGATTAAACTGATAATTAATGGCTAACAAAAGTTAAATACTCCAAACGGAACACATATTTCTAATGGTGCATGTACTTTCAAATGGTGTATGCACATTCAAATTTTGCATTTTACATTGTTAGATTTAATGACTAATTAATGTTGAGGCAACCGCAACATTAATTAGCATTTTCCCTTACAAAATGGTTCTCTTTAATACTATATTTAATGGAGGTTGAAAGTTTGAATGTTAGCATTATTAGATGTATTTAGCTATATATATATTGTAAAGGAAGAATATGCAAACAAAAGGGATCAAGGTGATATAAATAATGTGGCTAGACATGATTTCATATTTTATAGATTATTAGAAAACAAATCATAATTTCTTTATTGACACATCTATTTGCTACATTTAGGTTCTCGAAGGTTGTTCATAATGCACATGGACATGAAGATGGTAAAGACAAATATGTTATAGGGAACACAAGTAACACTTCTGATGGGAATTTGTTTTTGAGATTTGGTGATGTGATTTCAGAAAACATTGTTTGACTGGAATGAGACTGGGATGATGTTATGTCAGAAAAAAATGCATCAGGGTCTGCTTTTCTCAACGAATCAACCAATTTTCAAGTAAAAAATGACCAATTATTCCTTTAAAAACCCATATTTTTTTCATATTAATTCATTCCACTCAGAACCCTTAAAACAGATAAAAGTGTGCCCAATTTGTTTTTGAAGGGGGAAAATTGGCTTTTGGGAATATTGTTCCTTTTCCACTTTCCCGAGAGCAATGTTTTTATCAAAGCTAAATCAATCCACTTCCAATACTGGTAGTAGTACAATCTTATGTTGTTTCTTGCTCAAATTATATAAGGTTCCATAAGAAAAATAGTTGGAGTAAGCTCATGTTGATATAATTTTTGCTACATTTTACGGAGATCAACGTGTGTAGTTTAGACCAAGATAAACTTAATTTTACATACAGTTACAGGTAAATGAAAAGAATAATATGATTATTAGGTTTGTGTTATATTTAAATGCTTTGTTTTCATGATCCCAGGTCATGTTGACATGGAATAAAAATGTAGGTCTAGTATTAATCTTGTGATGAACATCCACCTGGTTGGAGGATTGAACTGGTATAACAAACAAATGTATAGTAGTTGATTATTGTATTAATTTTGTGAAGTTAAGGATGATGGTGGTTAAGGATTGAAGTGAAATTTGTAACCATTTTTTTAAAAAAATTAGTACTTGAACATAATTACAACTAGCCTTGTGGTTGTTAAAAGTTCTCTCTAGTCGTAAGATTGAAATCTTACGTGACTTCAGACTAGTATGGGTATATGTATTAACATGAATCAATATTGTTCTATTCTAGGTAATAGTCTACAGTTGGTTTCTTAATTACATTTTAGTAAAGTATCACATACAATAATACAAACGTGTTGGCTTGAAGTGATTATGGCATTGAAATTCTCGCTTTGTTTAGTCACAAGTCACTCTCCACTTTGCAACCACACGTAAAAAATTTGTTCCCTGTAATCTTCACAATGAAGGCACTCCATTATGAAACATCGGTCCCCTCCCACTTTATCAGATCCTAATAAATCAAATAGCTTATACCATTTGGCATTCACATTACATTGTACACATGCAATTGCTAGTGTATATATTATAAAGGAATAATATTGAGTTTATTTAGTTATATATAAAGTTTACAGGAATAATCTTGAGTTTACTGTATGTGGCCACATAGAAGAATCCATTGCTACTAGGATGTGCATAATATATTATTTTGAGCTTAGTGTTCACTATCATTTAACAATTTACTGAATGATATTTTGAACTTAGCATCCACTAGCTTATGATACAACATAATATTTGGATCTTAGAGGTCTCTAAGTTTTTTTTATTAAAGGTAAAATAGGGTTGAGGGGACCCTGCCCCTTATAAGTTAAAGATACAAAAGAGTAGATGAGATAATACATAGCAGTTAAAAAGATAACATATATATCGATAATAATATTTGGGCTCCTCCACGAGCCATAAGACCATTGAAAAACATAGTAAAATAACAACATCAGTAACACCACAGACAAACTAACAACATAGTAAAAGTAAAATAGAGTAATAATAACCACCCCATAAAAGATCACTTTTTTGGCTTTATCAAGCCCTTAAAGCACCTTCTCCCACTCCTTAGATAGGGAATCAATGTTGACACCCAATGACACTAGATCACACCCTTCAACATCAACTTTTATTTTCTTTGAATTTCCATGCTCATCCACAAGCCTGTAAGTGTTTTCCAGCTGACCAAGGGTTTCGATATATTACAAAGTATATTTCATCATGACCACACTCCATTCTATGTAGCTATGTAAAATATCTCTAATGTTATCCACTTCATTAGTAAGGTAACTATAATTGGCTTTCATAATTGAAATCTCTCCACCGTTACCACTTTTTTCCACTTCTTCGAACTGCGACTTGATTTTGTGTCAATTATTAAATAGAAAATCAACATAGCTCTTGGTAAGCCTCATATCACCCTTCGTCTCTTATATATCCAAAGCCACATTGGCTAGATGGCTATCACCTTTCATAGGAACCACATGACCCATAACAGTCTCTAGGTTTCAACAAAAAAAACTAAGATATTATTTAGATCTTAGTGGTCACTAGGATTTAACAAATTAAATCAATATATTTTGAGCTTAGCGACCACAAGGTATTTGAACAATATACTATTTAGAGATAAAGAGTCACTACCATTTAAAAATCTAAATAAAGACATATTGAGTTTAGTTTCTTCTAGGATATCAAGTTACTAAATGACACAACATAATATTTGGATCTTATCAGTCTCTTGGTTTCGATAAAATAAAGTAAGATATTTAAGCTTAGCATCTAGTAGGTTACTGTTATCCAAAATTCACCCCCCCAGGGTAATTTTGATAACATGCATCAGATTATTCAAGTCCCAGGAAAGTATATTGATTCAAGGAAAAAAATCATGTTTTTTGGGGCCCCTCAACTTCTTTCTAACTCTCCCATCCAAGAAGAAAACCCAACATGTTGAGAAAATGGAAGAAATGCGGAAAATAAGGTTACAGGACTGTTTTGAGGCATTTCAGGTCTGAAGGGCTCGGGTTGTACCAGTTCGGGTTGAACTAAGGTTCGTCGTACCAAGCTTGGGTCCAAAAAAGCAAGAAAATCGGCTAAGTCCTAGCCCAGGACAGTTGGGACGTTAGGACGCGTGGGACGTGAAAAAGCCGAACTGGCCTAAAGAGGGAACAAATTTCCTAAGTCTTGTTTTGCAAAGTCTGGGACATCCGGGCCAAAAGTACGTGCGGGACGTGGATCGGCCAGTTTGGCGCAAGTCAGTCCATTTCGGGCGGTTCGGAAATATTTGTCCCAGGCAGTCTGGGACAGTTAGGACAAAATTACGTGGAGGACGCGAACCGGCCAATTCGGCCGAAACAGAGGACTTTCGTTTGGGACATCTAGGCCAAAATTACACATGGGACGTGAAAATCTGAAGGAGCTGAGAGCCAATGGAATCTTGCCACGTGTCTTCGCCACAAACAGGAACAAGGAAGCCCGAATCGGGCGGTTCAGAGAAATCTGTCCCAGACAGTTTGGGACATCCGGGCCAAAAGTACGCATGGGACGTGAAAAGGTGAAGTGAACAAAAAGAGACAAGGAGGCCCACAGACGAATCGCAGCATGACACGTGTCATAAGGGGAAGTGTAGTGGAAATTGGCTAAGTGTTTTTTGGCCAAAAAATTTGAAAGGGCAAGGTTTGAAGGGTCGGCCCGAGCTAATAGACACAGGACACGCGTCCTAAGGTGGGGGAGTTTAGAGCCAGGGAAAGACTTAGGAAATTTTGACAAAAGTCTTCAGCCAAAAAATTAAAAGACAAGGATGACACCGCGCCCCATCCTCCAACCAGATCATGCCACGTGTCCCAAGTGGCGGGGGCGCGGGGAAAAAAAAGAAAATTTTCCAAAGTTATAAAAAGTCAAAATTTTCAAAGGAAAACCCGCAAAAAGGGAAGGAGAGAGAATTACGCAGCCAATCAGCACCTGACACGTGTCATCCAGGTGGCAGAGCGTGGGAAAAAATTCAAAATCTGTTTTAGCCTGTTTTTGCCCTAAATCTTTAGATCACCATAACTTTCGATCCAGAGCTTGGATTTTCACGTTCTTTATATCAATGGAAATCTGGTGAAATTCTCTACATAATTCTCAGGTAAAAATTGCATTTTGGTTTATTTTGGAGAGATAAAATCAAGAAACATATCTAGCGCATGGTAATGGCAAGAAATGACGTTTCAACAACCAATTTTAATGCACATGGGTCGCATTCTTCTTCAGCACGGCCAGAAGTGATGTTTCAACCACTAATTTTAATGAAGAATTAATTTTGGTCAATGGTTGGACTCCTTACATGTTTTTCCATGTTTCTCTCTCCTGGGCTCGACCCATGCATTGTAAAAAGCCAGATTTGGCTCATTTTTAAAAAGTTGTTCATCTTTTCTGCTCTGCCCTCCCTTCTTTCCTTCTCTAGGGTTGAAAATTGAGTTTGAACCTCCTCCCCTTCTCTGTAATCACATTTTTTGCCTTTCACTATTGAAATGATGTTCTGTGAAAACTTCTGGAGCAACAAAAAAACGTGTTTTGTGATGCATCTGTCCATCCCTGCTTGTTCTTTTGCTTGTTCTCTTCTTGCCTCTCTTCATTGCAGGTATTTGTGCATGTTCTAATGTTCATTACAGGTCTAGAGCTATGTTCATGAAGTTTTGGGACATTTTCTATGTGAAATCTATCTTTGGGTTTGTGATGCATCTATCCATCCTTCCCATTGCTCACCTCTCCTTGTTCCATGGCAGTTTTGATAGATGTTCAACATTTTCCTTCTCAGGTGTATCACCATTTTAGTGTAGGCTCTATTTTTCCCTTCTCTCTCTCTCTGTCTCCTTGGCATGGTTAGATTAGGATTAGATTAGCTTTCCTACACTGGAATAGCTTATGGCAGGTAGTTTAGGAAGAGGAACCAACCTTCTCTGGAGATTCTTTTCTCATTTTCATGAGTCTCACACTCAAAGAAAGGATTCAATGTTGTGCAATCACACTAGATGCTAGAGTGATCAACCTAGAAATTTGATCAACATCCAGGGGTGCTGTGATTTTGTATCAACAGTTTTGGCACGCTCGGTGGGACCTTAGAGGTCTTCCACTTCATCTTTTGCAGGTTGGTGTGTTCCTGTGAAGATTTCAGCCTTTGGAGGCACTTGCAAACACATCTGGCGACTCCATCTAATCAGCAACCCATTTATGAAGTTGCAGACCTATTTTTCGTCCATTCCCATCCATCCTTCTTTCCATCCCTTTCATTCTTTTCCATTCCATGAAGTTGTGCAATCATGACTTCATTTCCATCATGGAACTCACATTTACAACAGCAGCAATGTTTCCCACCTCCAACATGTTTTTTAAATCCTCCAAATCAGCATTTTGAACAAATCCAAAATCAGCATACATACCCATATGAGCAGTAGTGCCAAAATCAGTTTGGCTATGGAGCTTTCCAAGAGCAAGAGTATGCATATAATGAAGACAATCAGATGTAAGATGCTGGTCTATTGGAGAAAATCCAAAAGATGGAGGTAAAGATGGTGCAGTCCAAAGCAACAGCTCAAATGAGAGCTTTTAGAATTGGTTGCAAGACTCCTTGTCCATGGGGAGGCCCTTTTCCAAGACACTTCAGTCCTCAGGAGAAGCTGGACTTCATGATGAAAACACTGCCATTGCTTACAAAGTGGATTGAAGAAATAGACGTGTATGAGAGCAGTATTTAGCAACCTTGTCAATGGGTAAGCACGCCATCTCATGCCTTTCTGTTTCCTCTTTCTCAATCTGTTTTATCTCAGCAGTGTCAAGTTTTAAACTCTCCATTTGCTGTCCCAAGTGTTGAATCAATGTCTCCACCTCTCAGTCTTCCACCACACCTCAATTCTTCTTTCCTTTTTCCTTCCAAACAGTCATCCCCTCCGCAAGAGCTAAAAGAAATATGCTCTCCCCAAAGAAACAAGAGGTTTCACCTCCTCTACCACCAAAAAAAATTGCCAAATTAATTGAGTTACAACCCATCCCTCCTCTTGCATTCCCAATTCCATGTGGGGAAGAAGAAATTGTAAAAATCAGTCATGAAGGACAGCAAGAAGAGGAGCCCAACAGAAAAGAAATGACAGAGAACTTGAGGGTTTGGGCTGCCAAATTTGGGATGACAAAGATCCCCTTGATGGTTAAGCCTTTAGAAGAGGTTGGAGTTGAAGAACAAATGGTGGTCAGGAATGATTTTGTTGCAGCAGAAGAAGAAGTTTTTGCAGTCCCAACTTGTCCTCTAGAGCAGCAGATCGAAGAGTTTGACTTGACAAACTTCATGCTGGAGGAAGAGTTCAATCAAGAGCAAGATTGTCCTTAAACATTGGAGGAAGGAGAAACTGCTCCAAATCAAAAAGAAGAGGACCGCATTCTAGTTGTGGAGGAGAAAAGTGCAGATCCAAGGGCTTTGAGCACAAAGCAAGCTATAGGAGAACCTTCAGTTCTTCTTTCTACTTCACCTCTCTCAAGTTCTAGTACTAAAGAGGAGTTTGATCTCTCAAACTAAATGTTGGAGGGTGAAAGAAACCATGGTGATCGAGTTACAAATCAAGAAGACACCATGGAGGAAGTGGAGCATTTGCAACAGGACAGCCATGAGGTAGTTTATCTGTCAAATTTGGAGGACTGTTTTGATGGAGAAGAGCCGGTTGAGTTTCCACCATTCTCTCTTTCATCATCCACATTCCAAACACTTGATTCTGCTGTCATGAAGGAGAACATTCATTTGCAGCAGCTTGCATCTTATAGCAGATCTTTGGAACCAAGATTGGAAGATTTTAATCTTTCATGTTCTTCATTGGAGGAAGAGAAAGGACAGAGGAATTTCACCATTTCTTCCACACCATCCATTCAGGAGGGTCTACACGAAGACTCCATTTTTTGAGTTGAAAATCAGAGCTATGGGCATATCAAACGGATCAGACCTTTCCCAATCAGGTATTTGGCTTCATTGGAGCCAAAGGAGAAGTCACAACCAGTCATGCTTGCTTCTAAGCATGAGGGTGAGCTACAAAGTACCAAGGATCAGCTGTCATACCTCTTCAATCCAAATGCAGAGTAACTAAAAGAGGTATTGGATTCACCTTCAGCTGATACCTTGATGATTTGGGTGGAAGACCCGCTTCTTGTTGAGTTTCCACTCATCCTAACAGCCATGATCAGCTCCAAATCAATTGCATGGCTGTCACTTTTGAGAAAGGGAAGCTATTTCTCACAACCAATTACAGGGTTCGTATAGCTTGCCTTTGCTTCCAGTTAGAGTAGAGTAGGTAGGTTTGATTTTAGCAGAAGAAGTGCTTGTGCACACTCTGCATGTTCCATTTGGAGCATGTATGATTTTAAGTTCTGTATATAGTTTTTGTGGTGCTGGTTTTGCTCTTGCACAGTCCATTTCAGTGGCATTTTGGTGAGAACAACTCCATTTCAGTGGCTTTCCAACTAGCTTAGAGGGGAGGTTTTCAAAGTTCATATCAGTTGCAGGTTACAACTCATGACTCCATGCCCAATGGATGCTTCAGGCAACTGGTAACTTTATCTAGTAGGCAGATGACCCCGCTGAGTTGCCAAAATGGTTATCCAAAATTCACCCCCTAAGGGTAATTTTGATAACATGCATCAGATTATTCAAGTCCCAGGCAAGTATATTGATTCAAGGCAAAAAATCATGTTGTTTGGGGCCCCTCAGCTTCTTTCTAACTCTCCCATCCAAGAAGAAAACCCAACAGGTTGAGAAAATGGAAGAAATGCGGAAAATAAGGTTGTAGGAATGTTTTGAGGCATTTCAGGTTTGAAGGGCTCAGGTTGTACCAGTTCGGGTTGAATTGAGGTTCATCATACCAAGCTTGGGTCTGAAAAAGCAAGAAAATTGGCTAAGTCCTAGCCCGGGACAGTTAGGATGTTGAGACACATGGGACGTGAAAAAGTTGAATCGGTCAAAAGAGGGAACAAATTTCCTGAGTCTTGTTTCGCAGAGTCTGGGACATCCGGGCCAAAAGTACACGTGGGACGCAAATCGTCCGGTTTGGTGCAAGTCAGACCATTTTAGACGGTTCGGAAATATTTGTCCCAGGTAGTTCGGGACAGTTGGGACAAAAGTACGTGGAGGATGTGAACCGGCCAATTCGGCTGAAAAAGAGGACTTTCGTTTGGGACATCCGGGCCAAAAGTACGTGTGGGACACGAAAAACTGAAGGAGCTGAGAGCCAATGGAATCTTGCCACGTGTCTTCGCCGCAAACAGGAACAAGGAAGCCCGAATCGGGCGGTTCGGAGAAATTTGTCCCAGACAATTTGGGACATCCGGGCCAAAAGTACACATGGGACGTGAAAAGGCGAAGTGGCCGAAAAGAGACAAGGAGGCCCGTGGATGAATCGCAGCATGACACATGTCACAAGGGGAAGAGTAGTGGAAATTGGCTAAGTGTTTTTTGGCCAAAAAAATTCAAAGGGCAAGGTTTGAAGGGTCGGCTCGAGCTAATAGAAACAGGACACGTGTCCTAAGGTGGGGGAGTTCGGAGCCAGGGAAAGACTTAGGAAAATTTGACAAAAGTCTTGGGCCGAAAAATTAAAAGACAAGGATGACCCCGCGCCCCGTCCTCCAACCAAATCATGCCACGTGTCCCAGGTGGCGGGGGCGCGGGGAAAAAATGGAAAATTTTCCAAAGTTATAAAAAGTAAAACTTTTCAAAGGAAAACCCACGAAAAGGGAAGGAGAGAGAATTACGTGGCCAATCAGTGCCTGACATGTGTCATCTAGGTGGCAGAGCCTGGGAAAAAATTCAAAATCCATTTTAGCCTGTTTTTGCCCTAAATCTTCAGATTGCCATAACTTTCGATCCAGAGCTCGGATTTTCACGTTCTTTATATCAATGGAAAGCTGGTGAAATTATCTAGACAATTCCTGGGTAAAACTTACATTTTGGTTTAGTGTGGAGAGAAAAAATCAAGAAACATCTCTGGGACGTGGTAATGGCTAGAACTGATGTTTCAATAACTAGTTTTAATGCACATGGGTCGCATTCTTGTTCAGCATGGCCAGAAGTGATGTTTCAACCACTGATTTTAATGAAGAATGCATTTTGTTCAATGTTTGGACTGCTTGCATGTTTTCCTACATTTCTCTCTCCTGGGCTCGACCCATGCATTGTAAAAAGCCAGATTTGGCTCATTTTTAAAAAGATGTTCATCTTTTCTGCTCTTCCCTCCCTTCTTTTCTTCTCCAGGGTTGAAAATGGAGTTCAAACCTCCTCCCCTTATCTGTAATGGAATTTTTTTCCTTTTACTATTGAAATGATGTTCTGTGCAAACTTCTGGAGGAACAAAAAATGTGTTTTGTGATATGTCTGTCCATCCCTGCTCGTTCTTTTGCTTGTTCTCTTCTTACCTCTCTTCATTACAAGTATTTGTGCATGTTCTAATGTTCATTACAGGTTTGAAGCTGTGTTCATGGAGTTTTGGGACATTTTCTGTGTGAAATCTATCCTTGGGTTTTTGATGCATCTGTCCATCCTTCCCATTGCTCACCTCTCCTTGTTCCATGGCAGTTTTGATAGATGTTCAACATTTTCCTTCTCTGGTGTATCACTGTTTTAGTGTAGGCTCTGTGTTTCCCTTCTCTCTCTCTCTGTCTCCTTGGCATAGTTAGATTAGGATTAGATTAGCTTGCTTGCACTAGAATAGCTTGTGGCAGGTAGTTTAGGAAGAGGAACCAGCCTTCTCTGGAGATTCCTTTCTCATTTTCACGAGTCCCACACTCAAAGAAAGGATTCAATGTTGTCCAATCACACTGGATGCTAGAGTGATCAACCTAGAAATTTGATCAACATCTAGGGGTGCTGTGATTTTGCATCAACAGTTATACCAAAACATAATACTTGGATCTTAGTGGTCACTGGGATTTAACAAATCGAATCAACATAGTTTGATCTTAGCAATTGTTAGATGTTTAAACAATATAATATTTAAATAAGAAGAGTCACTACCATTTAAAAAATTAAAGAAAGACATATTGAGTTTAGTTTATGATAGTATATAAAGTTACTAAATGATATTTTGAACTTAGCATCTTCTATTTTATGACAAAACATAATATTTCGATCTTAGCGGTCTCTAGGTTTCAACAAAAGAATAATCTCAATATTGGGTTTGTGTTCTTTTAAAATGATTTTCATGCATGATCCTAGGTCATGTTGACATGGAAAAGAATAAATGTATGTCCAGTATTAATCTTGTGATGAACTTCCACCTGGTTGGAGGATTTAACTGATATAAAAAAAAGGTATAGTAGTTTATTATTGCATTAATTTTGTGAAGTTGAGAATGATAGTAGTTGGAGATTGAAGTGAAATTATTAACCTATTTTTAAAATTTTTTACTACTCAAACAAAAGTGCAACTAGCCTTGTGGATGCTAAAAGTTATTATTAGTTGTAGGATTGAACTATTATGTGACTTAAGACTGGTGTGGGTATATATATTAACTGGAATTAATATTTTTATGTTACAGGTAACAATTAGTAGTTGGTTACTTAATTGTATTTATTTAATTGGTAGGACTTCTCTGCTGGGTTCCTAAAAATAGTAATTACCATCTTAATAAGTGCATTAAAAGAATACCACTACATACTCATGATGCATAATAAACACCAAAATTTGTGAATCCTGATCATGATACAAGAGATTTAAGTAAAGGGGTAAGTAATGCATAGGTAGTTTTGTTGCCAAAATTTAATGAAAAAAAATGATTTGTTATTGTTGGGAGTGAGTACACGTATTCAAGACATGGTCATGTATGATCATTCTGAGTGATTTACATCTATATGATACTACCGATAACCTCACAATCCCTGGTCATTTCAAACTGCATGAAAGGTACTAAAAAATGGCGCAGACATCTACACTTGGAGCAAGAAGAAAGGAGTCAAGACTAATGTCACTTAACCAAAACAACCCATCATAAATACTATTCTCTACTATAGAGAATATTTGGATCTTAGTGGTCACTGGGATTTAATAAATTAAATCAACATAGTTTGAAATTAGTGGCCATTATTTTTTGTTTATTTTCCAATACATATTGAGTTTATTTTCCTCTAGGTTATGTTTCAACATAACCTAACAAATGACATTGTACTCTTCGAAGTTGTTAGGTTTTAAAAAATTAAGCTAAGATATTTTGAGCTTAGATACCTCTAATTTGATCACCCTCATTAACTTTGGAGTATTGTATAGAACAAAATATATGTACAAATTAGTTGAATTCATTGTACGATTTTAAGATTTTAAATTAATATATTTTGAGCTTAGCGCTCACTAGATTAGAGGACAATACTTTGTGCTTATCTACCACTAGGGTAAATAATATGAGATTAGTGGTCGCTAGAATTTAACAAGTTACTTTATGTTATTTTTAGCTTAGCATCCTCTATCTTATGATGCAACATAACCTAACAAATTATATTTTAATATAGTAATTTTCTAGGTTTTAAAAAACAAGAGTTGCGTAGTGGCAAGTTCCTACCTTATATAGTTTAATGTTGTAGACCTTGATAATGTTGAAAAATAATATAATCTACAGAGGGAATAAGAAAAATATTTCTGCATGTAAGAATTATACTAATGAATTCCTCATTGGCCTTCCTCAGCTATGGAGTTTAGTCTAGAGGAAACTTTGACAAGTTTAAGTCTTCATACCTTAACTGGAGTTGGATTGTATAGATTGGAGGATGAAAATTGTATTTATTTGAAAGATGTGTTAGTTACTACAAAATTATTTTTATGATGTACTTATAATATGTTGTTGTTTGAATGAAAAATATTGAACATGTTTCTAAAATAGTTTGATGTCTTTTAAACATCCTAGATCAATTATTTTCACAAAAATGTTTTTCCTACATGCATTGATCGAGATCAATGACTACAGTGTGTAAGTATAACACCTGATATATCAAGTATTGGACAAAACATATTCATTTTCAGAACATATGTTTTATTACAAAGCATTCACATGGCAGAATCATTGGAATAAAAGGATTTATGAAGGAAAATTTGGATCAAGGACTTACTCCCCAAGGTCAACATGTTTATTGGACCCTAAAATATTGGCTAAGTACCAAGAAGTGCATGTGTAGGAACAATAAATAGAAGGGAAATTAGGGAAAAGTGCTTAGGAAAAAGGGTTTAAGAAGGGTTTAGGTGAAACCAGGGTGTGCATGGGAGGCAGAACAAGGGTTTAAAGGACGTAGCTATATTTGGCATCATGGAGTCACTTGAGGAAAAAATTGAGGGCACAGATAAATGTGATGAGTGGATAAGGTTCCATCATAGAACCTTGGAGGTCAAGGAAATGTTATTCCATGCAGGGAATATTCCAAGAGGCGTCATGTAGTCATCTTTAATCCAATTTCAAAAGGAAGGAACCCCATGCATGTTGGTCTATCACTCAGCAGAAGGTGAGTGCTCACCCGAGGCATGCGCAAGTACCGAGTCTATTTAGTGGGAAACATCATCTATTATTAGTGTAAGATTTTAAGACATACAAGAACCATAGGGCTCAGAACGGCCTCTATATCCTTGCAGACATTTCCAACTGATTGTTTTAACAAAATCCAGAACATGTATTATGATAGAAATAATTATACAAGCATTCATTCATAGCATGAAAGGAATGAGAACTTATAAGAGAGAAAATATGCATTAAAACCATTGATTTCACGTATATATTATATCAATAACCTCATTACACTCATTGATTCATTATAGAGTGTCACAGAGAGCAGACCGGAGTCATGCATATCACTGGACTTGTGTAACTAAGCTATCAAAAGAAAAATTACAACTTCATGCCCAAGACATTCTCTCCTGGATAAAATTATCAATTAACAGAGACCTCACAACATCTCTGCATGGCAATTGTCAATTGTGGTCCATGCAAGCATGATTCTCCAAGCCCAAGATTTCCACTTTATCTCATGATGTTCTTCTAGAAGATTCCATCCAAGGCATGCTCCTTCCTGGGCCATCCTATCACTAGGTTGGCATCTTATCCACGTGCAACTGATCACACTTTTCACATATTCTACCCTAGACACTTAAATTTACTAAGTCCCAAGCCTCCTTTTACGTGTCACATGTGCTATGTGATTCCTTATACCTTTCTCTCATGCACTTTTTCCTTGTGCACATTTTCATAAATGGGACCCTGTGTGCCTATGCACCTTCATACTTGGCCAATATTCCAGGGGTCCAACATCACCCCACACTATGCCTATTCTCCATCCTCAGAAATTCTTTACTTAACCAAGATGCATGCCATCAAGGGAATCAATGAATAGTCTTACACTTTACAAAGAATAAGGAATGAAAGAATCAGGTAAAGAATGAAGAATGGGGGGGACATCAATTCAACAAGCTAGGAAAATATTTTCGGAGGTCTTCCTATAGCTTATTCCATACTTCAACCTCACCATGTGCCTTCTGATAGAGGTTACCCAACAGGGTGCTCACTTCATCAAAACTCAGGCCAACTCCCTGGGTGCCCAAAATGTCCACAATCTGCTCCATCTCCTTGCCTAAGTCCTTGAGTTTATCCATCCTTCTAGTAATCTGGGGGTATAGTTCCTTTAGCCGGGCCTTAATTGAGCTCCTTAAATCCTCAATTGCCTTTGATTTCTTCTCTACTTCAGCCAGAACCTTATCCCTCTCCACCCTATTCCCCTTTTTCTTTTCTTAGAATTATTTTAGTTCTACTTCAAGTGTGGCAGCCAAGGAGCTCGCCACCTTATCTCTATCCATGCATGTATCATATGTGACCTCTGCAGATTGGGCAACGATCTTAACCTCTGCGAGTACTTGGCTCTAACTAGCACTACCACCTTCAACATGTCTTCCTCTTTCAAGCATGCGGCCACTTATTCTACTGATTCCAGGGCCAAGGGTCATCTCTCCATGGTGAGGACATGCATTAGATCTTCTATACACTCCAGGAGGGACGAGTACTTCTTTGTGGGTGGTGCTCAGTCTAGGTGCTTCAAAAGGATGACACATTTTATAGACTCTATTTTATTGTAAAATTCCAGCACCTTTACCTTCTCTTCCTTTAACTCATGCCTTAACTATGCACTGATCATTTCTTCCTGTTTTAAGCTCTTGGCCTTCTCTGCTAGTTCTTCTTCCTTCTTTCCTAACTTTTCCTCTAGCACTCTGATCCTATCATTGCACGCGAACAATATAGCCTTGATCTTGACCACGACCTTTTTTAGTGTATTGCAGACTTACTCGTCCAAGAGCTCTTGAGAATTCACTAAGGGATTGACACCCTTAGATTTTGGCAATGTGATGAGCACTCCTTGGCAGACTTTGAAGTCTGGCTCATCAACATGTGACTCAAATTCCCAAGAGAGTATCTTCTTGGTTCTGGGGTATGTGCAATCCTTCTCAAAAGACCCCATGGCTATAATCCTTTCTGTGAGTACAGTGCTCTAGAATCACGCACGTAACACCTTATTTGTGTCATCAACATAGCCCATTACCTATCTCTATTCTGCATCCAGAGTTATTTTTCCTGAGCACGCACCTTTGGGTAAGTTTACTGTCAGAGCGGGGCCTCCAAGGTTGTCATGATATTTTTCAATGTTCTCCTCCTTCCCCTCTTTTAGCACTATGTCCACACTGCACTCCAAATCTTGGTCTACCAGGACCTCAAGTATCCTCTATGCTTCTCTTTCTACCACCTCAGTGATCTACTCCTTCATAAAACTTATGGCTACCTATTTCTCCCTAGCAAACTCCTCATCCTCCATGTCTTTGGTGTCTTCCTTATCCTGTTTACCCTTGCACCATGTGAATATGAACTCCTTCTTCTCATCTCCACTCTCCTCTTCTGAGTCATAGATGCTAAAGAAATGTGGCTCTTGGTCTTTCTCTACCTCTTCTTCCTTTCCGTCATCTCCCTCATCCTCATTTTCTCTTTCTCCCAAGAATTTTTCCAAGTTGTCGGTCACCTCTGAGTCAGCTTCCTTATCCACCCTCTACTTTTTCCTGAGAGGTGGCTCCTGATCAGAGGATTCAGCCTTTTCTTCTTCCTTAGGTGATTCTTCCTTGGTGATGGGTTACCTAGGTTCCTCTGCCTCTAGCACCTTCTCCTTCACCAGAGACTTATTTCTCTATATGTAAGTGCTTGGCTTAGCGCTCATGGATGGCATGCTCACTATCTAAGTAGTCTTCACACTTGGTTCTTTTTCCTCTCTTCCCCTCTTCTTGGGCACGAGCTTCTTTCTCTCCATGGGATCCTTGGGTATGGAGACTTCATTCTCAAGATATGTGCCCTTCTCAAACTTTGTCCTTATACGCAAGTATATGCATGTTGTGGATCCTCCAGCGATGGGTAGCATCATTGGCCTTGTCATTTGAATCTTGTGTGACACGTACTTTTCCACGTACACACGCTTGCCACTAGGGTAATTCAGCTTCTTCCTCATCTCCCTATGTTCCCGATCTAGACTACCTAGCTCTAGCATTAGCTTCTTTGAATCCTTAAACCTGTTCACCCCTGCTAAGAAGTAATGAGTAGTGAACATGAAGGGAAGCTTGCACCAAGGGCTCCATGTTTCATCTATCAACTTGAATCTACCTAGGCAGTAGTGTTTATAAACCGTAAATTTGGCTTCCCCATCAGTGGCCGCTGAGAGTTGTTCAGGGATTGTCCACTCTTCCCCAAATGTGTTTCTTAGGCACGTGTACCATTTCTCCAGCCTTGCCTTGTGGGGTGTTGTCATTGTATCACAGGGATATTTTTTGAACCTCTTCATGGGTGAATGATCCTCAGCGAGGTACTCCCATAAAAAAATTTCTGGTGCATCAGGCACCCCAATCTCTATGAATACAATGGTGAGCAAGAAGTTGCCAAAGAGGATCATGTCTCCTTCCTTTGCGCAACTGACAATTTCCTCTGCAATGTATGTAGATAGGTTGTATTTGGTTCCCTCTACAATCTTCCTACAGACATGTAGCCAAGGTTTGTTGACCTACGTCCACCTCTCCTAGCCATTCAGCTTAGTCACCAAATGCATGGCCATTTTCATTATGGGGTCCTTGATATCTGAAATTTCATAGTACCATGACCCCTTCTTGTAGGAATACTCAGTGATGGTATCTTAAATGGCATCCTTATCACTAAGGTCATATTTTAAGCTATCTCCTTCACATATGAGGCCTGTAAATTGTGAGATCAGCTAGGGGGTCATGTACATCTTGCGCCGTAAAAAGTGGAAGTAATCTTCATTCACCCGTGACATCAACCATTGGTATAGGATCTTTGGCTTTCCAAAATAAGGTAACTCATAGAGTTGCAACAGCCTTCCTTCTCCGTTTTAACCTTAAATTCATCATCGTATATAGGAAAACCCTCAGGTGTTCATTTGTTGGTGGGGCGTACCAATTTCTGCACCATTTCCTTTTCTATTTTGTTTGTGTGGTGATTATAGTCACTAACAGGTACACTACATCTCTGCATACCATTCTTCATTTGTGTTTACCTCGGGTTCTGGTTATTTAGCCTTGGATTTTACCTTTCCTTTCTTGGGTGTCATGGTCAAGGTATTTTTATCACTCCTATTCTCTCCTTATTACTCTATCTTATTTCTTCCAATCCTCTTATCTTAAATCCGTGATACAAACCTTCTGAACCCGTGCCCTAGTTTTTCAAACCCTAACTGGGATGAAAATCTTCACAAGACAATGCCTCTTCACTCTTTCCACTCTCATGTAACCCCTTCTAGTTCACAAAATCAAACTGGCTACTTCAATCTCACAGATATTTCTTCACTCGATTGAATCTAAAAGCCCTAGTTTATGGAATTTTCTTATATCTCAAACTCTTCTATTTTACAAAGTAAAAATGAGAGTGCCCCAACCCTTTACTTATAGTTTTTCTCTTTTCTAAACATTAAATACTACTTCACCTACCACCATACTTTGTTCATTTAATGTGACTTTTTCAAACAAAGGCCATCTTCAGTGCCTTCACTTATGTGCCCAACCTACGTGAAAACTCCTCCAACCTTCTGGCGCACAACCAATCCAACCTGATAGGAGACTCTTGCGTGCACATAACCTGTACTGAAGGCACTTCTTCTGTTCTAATTCTTGCTCTTTCCTACCTCATGTTTCTTTAAATGTGTGTTCTCCTCTATGGGATCTACAAGTAGCTTTATCCTAGTACCAACCATTCTTCCATCTTCCTCTTTATATACCTCTTTCAACTTGGCTACTCAAAAAGGATTTTCAACACAGCTTCCTTGGTACTTTAATCATGCACTTTTTCACTTTTATCCACCCCACACATAAAGCGATGTGTGGTCCTCTATGCACTCAAAAATTCTCCAAAAATAGCAATAAGGTTACCGGTGCCCAAGGTGCAAAAAAAAACAAAAACGTGAAAGGAAACACAAGAAAGGGAAAATGTATAAAGGAAACTCCTAAACTAACTGGAAAAACTACCTTATTTACACACACCAAGAAGACTTATTCATAGTAGTGATTCATCCTACTCTCGTTGAAGTGTCCAGGAAACTTCATCCCATCCACCACTTGTAACTAGTACACGTTCTAATCAAAGATGTATGAGATTGTGTAAGGACCCAACCAATGGAATTTCAACTTCTCATGATGGAGTAAAAAATTATAATCATATAATAACACCATCTGCCCAACCTCAAAATTATTGTTTCTAATATCGCAATCATGCCAAGTATTTTACTTTTCCTTTTCCACTGTTTAGCTCCATTGGGCGAGTGATCGTCTCTCATCTAGTTTCATTAACTCATCAATTCTTTCTTCCAGTGCTTGTTCATCAGATAAACCCTCATGCACGTGTTATTCACAGAGAAGGTAACATAAATTCAACCGGTAAAATAGCTTCTATGCAAAACACCAATTGAAATGGAATGGCTTTATTTAGCCTTTTATACATTATCCTGTAAGCCCAAAATATTGCCGATACTTTGTCATCCCAATCTTGTCTTCTGACATCACAAATTTTGGTCAAGGTATGACTTAGTATCTTATTGAATGCTTCCGCGGTTCTATTTTCTTGTGGGTGATAGGGCTTAGTCTTGTGATGTGCCACTATGAACTCTGATAACATGATCCTCATGGTCTCATTCAAGAAATGTGTACCCCTATCACTGGTCAAAATCAAAGGGCATCCATACCTCGTGATAATGTTCTCCCATAAGAACCTTGATGTTGTTGTTGTCATGCAGTCTTAAGTTGGGACTGCCTCTTCCCACCTTATCAAGTAATCCATGAAAGTGATGACATAGCGTGACCCATTACTATGCGTTGTTGGTGCAATAGGTCCTAAAAAGTCTATCATCCACTTTTCAAAAGGCTCTGCACTAGGAATAGGGTGCAAAGGAATTTCATCTATCCTTCTTGGTTTTTCAATGTGCTGACAATGGTCACATGATTTATAATAGTCTCTACAATCTTTATACAAGGTTTCCCACCACAAACTTCCCATTAATATCTTGCACGCAATGGCATCACCTACATAATGCCCACCTGCACTTCCTCTGTGTTATTCCTCCATGATGGCCAGACACTCATGCTCTAAGATACATTTTCACAAAACTTCATCACATCCCAATTTGTATAAGTCTCCCCTAATTAACATGTAGGGTGTAGTGTGTATGGCCAACTACTTCTTTTCCAATGTCTTCATTCCATCTAGTGCCACACCTTCCTTTTAAAATATTGCAATCTCTTCCAAATCTGAGGGTGTGTGCCACAATCTAAACTATTGTGCATCTGGCATTACTTCCTCAATACTTTGTGCATCCTCCCCTGAATCAATTCTTGATAGATGATCAGGCCCACAGTTTGTTTTTCCAGGTTTCACTACAACGGTGAATTCAAACTATTGAAACAACAACACCCATCGACATATGCATCCTTATAGAACAGACTTGTTTACTAAATACTTCAATGCCATGTGGTCAGTGTAGAACACAAAGGGTGTTGCCAAAAGATACTGTCTAAACTTCTAGAGCACATAGATCATTGAAAATTCCTTGCACTCGGTTGTGGTATAATTATGCTCTGTTGGTGTCATCTTCCTGCTTCAAAAATAGAGAGGATGATCAACAATCCTTTCACATGGTTGTGTAAGCACTACTCCAATGGCGGTCCTTGAGGCATCTACATGAACATGAAAAGGCTTGTCCCAAGAGGGAAACCGTAAAATAGGCACGGTAATAAGCCTATCTTTTAATGTATCAAATGCCCTTTGCTACACATCTCCCCAATGGAAGGAACTTTTATGTCTAAGTAGTTCCTCTAATGGTGCGGCGATCTTAGCATATCCCTTAATGAATTTTCTATAATAGCCCGCATGCCCAAAGAATCCGTGCATTGTGCTCTAGCTAGTAGGCTCCCTTAACCCCATAATAACTACAACCTTAGTGGGATCTACAAGAAAGCCATCCTTACATATGATATACCCCAAAAAGTCCCAAAGGTTGTAGCAAACACACACTTCTTAATGTTGAGGTATATCCTCAACTGCCTACACCTCTCAAACATTGACCTTGAATTATCAAAACGGTCCTTAACTAGACCATATACTATCCAATCATCCAGATAGACCTAAAGAAATTTATGGATGAAGTCCTAGAATGCTTGCACCACTATGCATGAAAATACAGTTGGCACATTCTTCAACCCAAAGGGCATGATTGTATATGCAAAAATTCCCCACTCGGTGGAAAAATTTGTCTTCTCTTGGTCTTTGTTTGCAATCTGAACTTGGTGGTACCCTAAAAATCCATCCGTAAAGGAATAGATTTCGCACCCAACAACTCCTTCCAAAATTTCTTTAGTGAAGGGGGTCAGAAATGGATCAATGACACAAACTGCATTCAATTCCCTATAATCCACACAAATTATAATCCACCCATCCTTCTTGATGTTGATTACCATCAAACTTATCCACTATGATTCTTCCACTACCTCAATGATCCTAAAATCTATCATTTTGTTTTTCTCCTCCTTGACTTTTACGTGTAAGTTGAGATTCATCTGGTAGGGCCTATTCCTAACTGGGTGCACACCGTCCTTTAGTTTTATCTTCATCTCCCCTAAGGAATGGTGAACACCTTTGAGCTCATGGTACCCAAATGGGAATAAATCCTCAAATTCGTGTAGTAGATCAATGATCTTCGATACTTCCTTCTTTGTTCAGTAATCCCCAATAATAGCTTCCTTAGGTTCTTCTTCTGAACTGATGTTAAGTTTCTTTGTCTTTAAAGGCTCATGGTATGCATGAACCTGAGCATCTACACTATCCACTACCTCACGCATCCCTACAGAATGGCTAACATCTAAGCTTTCTGATTCCTCTCCATCAATCACATATACCAACTTTCCCTTCTACTTTTCTGAACACGCACGCTTAAGATGTAACTCTTTTGCTTCCTCCCCTTCTTCAAATCATGCCTCCATTCCTAGTTCACCTAGTAATTCCAACAGCCTATCTTCCTTCCTGACACTATCCTCCATGGTAAGGTTCTTGATACCTTGCAAGGCCTTATCAATCGATGGCTTGTTACTTTGATATTCAAAGGTTAGAATAAGGTCATCCATGAGATCTTGCCATTTCCTTGTCTAGCAGCGTGTCTCCAAATGAATGTACAATATGTGCGTGTAACTCTGTAGTGTAGAATACAACTTGTGCACCCAGAGGGATGGTGGTCAAGCTTCCACGCCTTCTCTCTAGACCTGTTCACATTGCTGGATATGGAAAGAGGTAGACTCCTTCCCATGGTACTCCTTGATGATGGTGGGTACATTACTCCTAGAAAATATGACAGAGAGAGAAATTATTACCTTGCACCATTCTAAAAGGCTCTCTTGATGTGTGGCCACCACCAAGATATTGTGCCAAGAAAGAAATAACTTAACATCTCCCTCCATTCCTTCTCATCCTTCCATTAAGCATCTACCTCCTGCAGAAAGATCTCAGGGAAGGCTGCTCCTGAATACCTGAGCAGTTCTTTTCCTCCAAGGTGTCAAACCGTGCATGCCTTTATCACCTTGGTCACCAACCCTCTCAACTACCATCCCATTAATTCGTAAGTTCCATGCACCCAATTGTAACATTACAGACTGGTGGTATCACTCACTGACTATGCATATTCAAACTGGATAACCCTATTAGTAGGGTGTATCATCTCAGGGTCTCTGATAGAGCACACATAAATCCTGTCTAGAACTTCCTCTCCTAATGGTTCAATATATGGTGTCAAATTCCCATCAGCCAAGGGTATAATTACCCGTTCCTCCTTATTATTGAAGTTGATGTATCCTTTGTTGAACCGAAGGTCCATATTGTTCTTGTAACACAAAGGACACCTAAGTAGTGTTGGGAAATTGTCTGCCTCAGTGAGTGCCAAGACTTCGAAGTACCTAGTAAACTTGGCTCCCTGGATAGTAACAACTACATCCTTCAAGACACCAATGGTCATTGCCTTATTTTTGTTTTCCATATACATCACATTCATAGATGGTTATAACATAGGTCTTCCCATTTGATACCATGCATCCAAAGATAGAACATTAACCTCCACACCTATTTCAATGAGGATATTGCTGAGGAGCCATCCATATACAACTTTATTCAATGTTGTCTCCTTGTCATAGTTGAGGCTATGAGGGGGAAGGTTCATGTGAAAGACCTGTCTCTCACGCTCTTCTCCGGTGCATGGTACCTTCTCTCTTAACCAAGATCATAGCAAGGGAATGATATTCTCCTGCCTTAACATATTACAAACCTCCTTGACCTCATCCAGGCCATCCTTTTATACCTCGAATCTCCTTCCTTGTTCCTCCCTCCTGGATTACTCCTTTAGACACTGGATCTCCCCTTATAAGCTTTGAATAACATCCATGGTGTCCTGATATATTTCCTTTTGATGCGTGGGGTATGGATACTTTCCATGAAATACCTCCTCTCTTGAAACCAGGTTTTTCTGTGTTGGTACCTCTCTCATGCGCGTAGTTTCTACCCTTGTTGTTACCAAGACAAGCTCTAAACCTTCATCCCATGTTACCCGGGGCTTCCACTATATGTCTACCTTATTAATACTAAACATTGCAATGCCCTTGTCCTTCCAGTGCTTCTGATTCATGTGCTCAAATAATTCTGGTCACTCCTCATACTTATGCTTCTTTCCACACCATGAGCACTGCAACAGGTCCGGGAACTCCCATTACAAAAGGAAGGAAACCCATGTGCACCATCCTATCACCTAATAGAAGTTGAGCACTCACCTGAGGCACACGTGGGTACCGAGTCTCTCTTTTATGTGAGTTTTGTGGGAAACATCATCTATGATTAGTGTAATATTTTAAGACATACAAGAACCATAGGTCTTAGAATGGCCTCTAGATCCTTGCAGTCATTTCTAGGTGAGTGTTTTAACAGAGTCTAGAACATGCATTATGACAGAAAGAATTATACAAGCATTCATTCATAGCATGAAAGGAAAGAGAATTTATAAGAGAGAAAATATGCATTAGAACGATTGATTTTAAGTATATATTATATTAGTAACCTCATTACATTCATTGATTCATTACAGAGTTTCATAGAGAGCAGACCGTAGTCATGCATATCACTGGACTTGTGTAACTAAGCTATCAAAAGAAAAATTACAACTTCATGCCTAAGACATTCTCTCCTGGATGTAATTATCCATTAATAGAGACCTCACAACATCTCTTCAAAGCTCCGCTCACTCTCTAGATCTATATCCCAATTCCTACTCTCTCTAACCCACTATATCTCAAACTTGTATATCTCTCTTACTCCACAGGAACTTGTATTTATAATTCTCCTACACTACCAACTCTTCTTCCAGTGTCCTCAGATATGGTGCCAAGTGTTGAATGTGGTCCATGCGAGCAAGCTTCTCTAGGCCTAAGCTTTCCACTTTATCTCATGATGTTCTTCTAGAAGATTCCATCCAAGGTATGCTCCTTCCTGGACTAGCCTATCTCCAACCTAGCATCTTATCCACGTGCAACCGATCATGATTTTCACATTTCCTACCTTGGGTACTCAAATAGACTAAGTCCTGATCCTCCTTTCACACGTCGCATGTGCTATGTGCTTCCTTAAACCTTTCTCTTATGCACTTTTTCTTTGTGTTCCTTTTCATAACTTGGACCTTGCATGCCTATACACCTTCATACTTGGCCAATATTCCAGGGGTCCAACACATCATTAAATTTAGTGGAAGGTTTTCTAAAAGGATAAACATTCTCTAATGGAGGACCACATCAAAACTTGGCACACGATCTGATCAGAAGAGAAGTCATGTCAATTGTCGATGATCTTATTTAAAGAGGTTGTTGGGACAAGAACAAAGAAAAGGAGATAATGCATAGAGTTCAGACACACAAAGAAAGACAAGGAGAGAATGCATAGAGTGCAGACACACAGAGAAAGAGAAGGAGAGTAACAAAGTGCTATAGAAATACTAAGGGTTTAGAGTTCATGGTGTTAGGGTTTACATTACTTAGTGTTAGAGGGTTATAAGGGATACTATTAAGCATATTTATGGGTATTGGGGTTTGTAACAAGGGATATAATGGGAAATTAAAGTAAGGATCTCTAATAAGATTAGTTTTCAGGGGTTGGATCTTTGTCATTTAATGTATATGGTCTGAGATGACCCTTTTAAATGTATTATGGCTACCAAAGACTCTTTTTAAATCACTATACATGGATTTATTCTGTACATATTATTTATGGGTGTAAACCCTCAAGTTATTTGGATTATCATGATTCAAATCTAGTATCTTGTTGCTTTGTACAATGATTATTTAGATTTTTTGATGCGTTGATGTGTAAACCTGCTAGTTACATCTTCTGTCTTTTAAAGTAAGTGAATGTACTTCTATTTCTGAAAATAATCCTCCATTAATGGCATAAATCTCTTGCAAAGCTCATGTAAAGGAGGAGCTTGGTGCCTGTGTGTGGCTCGGGTGAGTGCCCAACATATGCTAGATGATAGACTGGTGTTCTTAGGGTTAGAAGGAAGTATTTAGGGTAAAATAATGACTACATATTGGTTCCATTTCCGGGACCTATTTGGAAGCTATTGTGAGAGAAATGTGTGGTGATGGAGTTCTTGACCTTGGATAGTGTCAAAGTGTGGCTCGAAAACATGGAGGATGAGTTTTCTCAGAGGTTCAGTATTGGATCTGAGCTTGATGTATGAAAATGGGTGGAGGAGAACCTGTATCACGAACTCTATGAGACATTCTTGTGCTATTTCCCAGTAGAGTTGTATGAATGACTATCGACATATGAATCAATAAAAATTTGGTACTATATATTGGTCTCATTATTGAGTTTCATAATGTGCCTTAATGTTTTGTGCCTGAATTTTCTCACAAATGTTTCATTGGTCAATTTGGTGGTCTAAAAACTTGATTTCTCTAGTTAAATAATTTCGAATGCTCATAACGTTGTTGTTTTGCCCTGTTCTAAAATAATTTTCCAAGTTTGCCCCCATTTGTGCCCTAATTTCTTCATTTTTATGGCATGTATCATTTCTCCTTTGTCAAAACATGCAAAAAACTTGAAATTGACCAAATCCCAAATTTGTGCAAGTATTTTCCTGATCCCAAGGCTGAAAATGACGTTAAAACATGTTTCAAATGGTTCAAGATCAAGGAATATGCCTTCCTTGTCAAAAAAAATTGGTTTTTAGGGAATCCTCTGCATTTTTGACATTTTGACAGTCATATAGGCATTTTCTTCCCGTTAAATTCATCATCACAGTATTATTGCAACGTGGCGGGCTCCTATTAGCTGGGGGTGGTTGGGAATTTTTTCTAACTTGTGTTTTTAAAAAAAAAATTCGCTAAAAGGAAAAAATTTGGTCCGTGGATTTTCCTTTTATAAAAAATGCATACGTGGCATAGGTTGATTTGGTCGAGGAGTGGTAGATTTACCTTAAAAAAATTTTGGGCTTGCATTTTGGAAAAATTCTCAAAGTCATTTCTAGGCCTGAAAGCCCGCACCAAATAAGGGGATGACACGTGGCATGGAGGACATGCGGATGGTTGGGGGGGGATTATAGAATTTTGATGTTTTAGTTCAAAATGCTTATGTGAAGTTTTTAGCCCGAAAGCCCTCGTCTAATGAAAAGAGGAAACGTGTCTAGGAGGTGAAATGGAAGAAGGGGCTGAAGGAAAACTTTATGAATTTTTGCCTTTATGTTTGCAACGTAAAAAAAATGAAAAATGGTCCCGTGACCAATGGGGAGCCAACATGTGTCCAAAAGAAGGATGGGGGGAAGTGGGCTGGTGGGAACCTTTTGGATTTTATGCCTTTGGAGGCAAAAAACTTAAAATAAAAAATTGTCTACTTTGTCGAATACAAAGAAATGCAAATGGAGGGGCAGAGGTTTGGAGCTCAGGGTTACCATTAGAAATTTTACAAATTTTGGCTAATGTTTCAAAGACAAAATTGAAGACATGCTTCCGCAGCCAATCCACATTGGACACGTGGTGGTTCCCAGGGAGAAGTGGAGAATTTTTTTTAAAAATTCCAAAATTTAAAAAGGGTCGCAAATGCATTTTCAAAGGATGGGGTTTGATCTAATGGTATTTTGACATGTATAATTCCTTATCTAATGGTAAAAAATGGTATATTCAAATATATCAGCTGCCATGTGGAGGGCGGATATTAAAAGGTGATCAAAATTGATGGATACTATGTAATTTCATTTTTGGGGTGCCGTGGGAGCTCCAAGGAGCTTGGAAATCACATTTCTTCATCAAAATTTATCAAACCTTATATGATTTTGATTCCGCTCACCCTTCTAAGAACAATTGCACCATTTTCATGAACTAATTTGATGATCTTTGATGTTTCTGATGCATTTTTCTCGGGCCCAATGTAAAAAACATGAAAAGTGAAAATCAAAAATTGTAAAGGTAAAAAATGGTTGTTGGAGCATGTTGTCATACCCGAATGACAAAAATATGACCCTAGGATGGATAAGGATCCAAATTCATGCAATATTTTAAAATTTTATGCACCCTTGGCAATATGCGATCTGTTTTATAGTTTGAGGTCATTTTCATGAAATGATGAAGGGTTTTGTAACAAATTTATTCCCTTGGGCATATTCTTTTCTTGGGAAGCAAGACTCCAAGCTAGCATTAGATATATATGATATTTTTTGAAGCATTTGAGGGGGAGGAGATAGGAGAGAGAGAAAGAATTAGAATTTTCAAGCAAAAAGGTTGGAAGAAATCCATTTCTCTAGAGAAAACCACCTGAGAGCCATTTTCAATTCCATTTTGTATCCAATTTCATCATGTTGAGTTGGTTTCAGTTGTAAGGCCATCAACAGGATTTGAGATTGTTCTTATAGCATTCCCATGCTTATGTATTTGATTAAATTTTGGGTTATGTGGTGTTATCTCTTGGCAAAATTTACATATGCTTATGTCTCAGAATATTTTCAATTTGTTTTTCTTTCTCATGTTGCAATCTTGTGTTTAGGATCTCTTTGATCCTACAGGGTTTCAGTTCTTGTTGATGGTTCAATGGAATTTGCATTATTATATTTAGAAGAGCCTTCATATGATAGAAGATAAAGAAATTTAAAATAATTTTATTGTCCTTGAATATTGAGATTGTTTGTAAACCTTTGGGTGCACCTTAGGTCGTGATTAAATAGGGATTCCTAGATACTTTGTTGGTATTTTGCTTCAAGATTTTGTGGAAGGTTATCAAAGGTTGTGTGGAAGAGTGCATATTTGGGCCTCCATTTGTGCACATATCCTAGTTGAAGGAGTATTTAAAACCTCTGGAAGTATTCTTGTTGTGTAGGTGTTACAAATTTCTTGTAAAGGTTCTCAAAGAAGTTGGTAATTCCCAACTAGTCTTGTCTAAACATCTCCCAACAAAATTTCATTCAAACTAACTCATCCTACCCATACTACCCCTGCATTGCATTATGTGTTAACAAAAGAACACAACCCACTCACATAAATGCACAAAGCATATCAGGATTTTATTATGTCTCTAGTAGCCTTAGCCTTGTCTTGAAAGCATTTCCATCATTTAGTAGTGACAACTCCTTTGATTTTGAATAATGGATAATTGATCATGTTTTCTCAAGGCCACTTCCACACAATGTGTAAAATACAAGGATATCTCAATCTCCTTTACCATATAAGGGCTGCAATATAGGTTATCTTGCCTTGGTTGATAGGCACATCCTAAAATAGTGAGGATCAAATCAAGATCCTTTTGAAGGTGCTATCCACTCCCTCAAATCTTGAGTGCCAACAAGCCAGATAGATGTGATCCCTGGATATATATGACATACAAATCATCTATCCACCCTTTAGTGTCTTGTGCAAATGGATGATGCTGTTCAAGTTGTGAAGGAGATTAAATCTGGATACCAACACCTGAGTGGTGCCATTGCCGGGGACCTTCTTAGAATTTCTTAGTGGTTTTGAAGTGTTTGAAAGGTTTGAGCATTTGTGTGATCAAGTATTTGAGTTGTTACATTCTTGAGATATCATTTCATGCTTTAGATCAGCATGTTTTGGGTGAAAAATATTTCATGCTCAGCCTGCTCTTCTCATTTACCAGCAGTTTATATACTTTGGATGCATTATGTTTGGTGGATATAAGAAGAAGAAGATTTGATTTTTAAAACCTTGCAAAGTTTTCAGTCGTAGCATACATTTGACAGAATATTTTAGTGCTTTCTTGCACAACTAAGGTGGAAATCCTTAGTAGCGAATCCATGTTGTTGGGATCTTGAAATACCAATTGTCTTATACATCTCTATCATTTGTAACTTTTTTTTTAAATTTGTCAAGCTAGAGGGAAGGAGATCCCTCTTCATCAAGGAATCTTCTAAGAAGTTTCTCACCGAATCAAGAAGCTCAGAACTAGAAGGAAGAAGAGTGTGGAAAGTGGTTAGTGATTTGGTTACAAGATAAGAAATCCCCATAGTTGAATTTGAAGGACAGCAACCTGTTGTTGAAGATTATAATTCTTTTTCAAGTATATCTAATTCAGACAATTTTCTTACTGATTTTTATTCTCCATCAGGTGAGGGACCTTCTTGTGTATTTGAAAAAATTGCTCCTAAATCTACTCCTGTGGTTTCTAAGTTTGCTAAATTTTATCAAGAGAGAGAGCCTTTGGGGGGTTATCATTTTAAAGATCATTCATCTATTCCAATTAGACCCATTACTACTCCTCACCAGCTTGTTTCACCTCCAAGATCACCCCCACCAAACAATATGGCTCAGCCTAGACCTCCATTTGTTGTTAACACCTTTGGTCCTATAAATTTTGGAGGAATGGATGGTTATTCAAATGCTATCCCGCAAGATGTGAGAAATAGGTTACCAAAGTTTCAAGGTAACAATGCCATAACTAGAGATCAGCATCTCAAACTCTCTGTTAACATGATGGAAAACTTTGAGATAGAGTTTGAGGATGTGTATATTCATTTGTTTATTCATACACTTGAGGAAGATGTAAGGGATTGGTACAAAGCTCTGCGTGATAACTCCATTGACTCATGGGAAAAGATGAATAATGCATTTAGATTACAATATGGAGACAAAACAGATCCAAGGTTTCTTTTGTCTAAATTTGAGAATATCAAAAAGAACCCAAATGAAACAGTCCATGACTTTAATACAAGATTTAAAAAAACATTGAGAAGGTTTCCTATCATTTTGAGGCCTTGTGATGAATCTTGTTTGATCAAATATGTAGATGCATTCGATAAAAAGGTAGCCTATTACCTGAGAGAAAAAAATCCTACAAACTTGAGGCAAGCTTTTACCATGGCACTTAAAATTGAAAATAATATTAAAGATATTGGTAAACCACTTAAGAGGGATGGTGTGAAGTTGATAAACCTTGAGAAGCCTCAAGCTAGCAAGGGTGCTGATTTAGAAGATGTTGTCAAGACTTTGGCAGGGGCTGTCAAAGAACTTTCTTACAAATTAGCCCGGGATGAGAAAGGAATTGGGAAAAGTTCACAAGGACAGCAAAGAACTCAAAACCATGATAGGTTTGGAAATCATCCTAGGGGTGATCAAATACAATATGATAGAAGTAAAGGGATTATTGGTGGAGGAAATTGACAACCCCAAGCACGTGAAAATAGAGTGATGCCTGACCCTCTAACTGCAAGAATTGTTGTTGTTCAGGAGGTTACTGATATGGATTAGTGTGATAGATGTTTTCTTCCTCATCCTCCATGTGAAATGGACCAGAAAGTTATTGAAAATGATAATGAAGATGAAATGGATGATGACATTTGTATGATGGGCAGCTATTCAGGCTCACAACAAGTAGTAACATCAATAGATGTGATAAGTGCAAGGACTGCTGCAACCTTTTGGGATTGCATAAAGAGGGTACCATTTCTTTCTCTTCCTCAAGCTCATGATGTAGATGTAGTTCAGGCCTTTGAAATCCCTAATAATGACTTTGAATATCTAAAGGCCTTGATGATAAAAAAGTATGATGGTGGTATCCCTTCGGAGGAAGATAGACAATTGTTAATGAATGTTGTGGTTAGTCAAGAGGAGTATAATACTAGAAGTAAATTTGTCAGAGGAATTGGTCCTCAATCCAAGCCAAATACACCCTTGCTCACAAGCATTCCAAAGGATAATCCTAGAAAATAAACAGTTGCCAAGAACCCTATTGTCCCATGCAAAAATATCAGTCCTCTTCATGCCCAAGCTGCCAAGAATACTTCTCCATCTGATGAACCTTATTGTTTCCCTTCCAATGTTGTCCTACCAAAGAGTGTTCCATATGATATATCCCAGGTTTTGAGGCAAATTAAAGTAAGTGTTCCCATCATTGAGTTGCTTAGAATTTGTGAGCATAAGAAGAGAGCATTTGAGTACTTGGGATTGAAACAAGAGGAGATTTCCCCAAGTAGAAATGTAAATGTTGTTGAGATTTCTCTTTAAATCATGGCTGGCCTTGAAACACCACCAATGGTGGAAGATCTTAGAGAGGCACTGGAGGTATATTTTGGGACATCCTTAGTTTATTCCCAATTGAATGTTGATCCATTTTTCACAAATTTACTCATAAAATATAGGTTGCTTCACAATTGCATGTTTGATTCCAGTGCATCATGTAATGTCATGCCTCTAGAAGTTATGAATGATTTAGATATCAAGGTGAAAATAGCATATGGGAAATGTACAGCCATGGACTCAAGGGAAATGCTGGTTGTTGGTTGTTTGAAGGGTTTAGTAGTGCAACTTGCGGCCTATCCGGGTAAGAATTTAAAACTTGATGTTGTAATTGTTGATTGCTTTGTCAAATGGGCTATGCTTTTGTCAAGAAAATTGGCTGAAAGTGTTGGTGGTAGTGTTCAAATGGACATGTCCTTTTCCACCATTCCCATTGATGGCAGCCTTGTCAAACTCTATGGTGAATAGAAGATGTTGCACTTGATTGAAGATCCCAATAATGCTTCTTATGAAGTGTTGTTTGCTGATGTAGATGTTGAAAAATTCATTAGTTTTGCTGATGGAAAAGAGAATAAGTTGATAAATCAGAATGCCTTGATATCATAGGTTCTCCTTGGAATTTGCTTTTTGATGGAGCTTGCTCCAAATTTGGAAATGGTGCTGGTATAGTTTTGCTTTCTCCTAGTTTGGAAGAGTTTCCTTTTTCCTTCAAACTTAATTTTGAATGCACTAAAAATGTTGCTGAGTATGAAGCTTTGTTGTTGGGGTTAAGAATTGCATGGAAGTATGGAGTGAAGGATATTGTTGCAAAAGGAGACTCAGAGTTTGTTGTCAAACAAATAAGAAAACTGTATGCTACAAAAAATCAACGTATGAAACAATATAATCATGTTGTCTGGGTCTTGATTGAAATGTTTGATTACTTTAACATTGTTTACCATGATATAAGTCTTAGTGTTTTTGCTGATAAGTTGGCTGTACTTGGCTCTAGATTTGACAATTGTACCATTTCACCTTTTTGTGAATATAATGTTGAAGTGCTAACAAGGGCAACTATCCTGGATAATGTGAAAGATTGGCAGATTTTTGATGATGATGCACAAGTGTTAAGGTTCTTACAATGCCAAGGTGAATTTTCTGGTCATAACATTGATTTGGAGCCAATGGTATGCATGAATGAAGGAAGAGAAACCTTTTTTGACAAAGATATTAAACAATTGAAGACAAATACCATTCCTAAAGGTCTTGTTACACTTGAATCAAATTTTGGCAATGCTGATTGCATCATTAATAGGAACATGTTTGCTTCAAGGGATGTGGAAGATCACAACTTGGGAACAAAGGATAAGCCAAGGAGGATTTGGTTGGGCATCAATCTCAGCAAAGAGGAAAAATAGTCCTATCCCAACTTTTAAATAAATATCAAGACTACCTTGCTTGGTCTTATTCAGAGATAAATGCATATAGGGAAGACTTGTTCCAACATGAGATCCCTCTTGAGGCCAAGGATAAGCCATTCATACAGAGACAAATGCCTATCAATCCACTTCTTTCCATGAAAATTTAAGAGGATTTAAAAAATTTGAGAGATGGAGGTATTATTCAGCCCACTAGGTATTCATCTTGGGTTGAAAACCTTGTGTCAGTCAGAAAGAAGAACGGGGATATTAGACTTTGTGTGGATTTTAGGAATCTAAAAAAAGCCATCTATGAAGGAAAATTGCCCCTTGTCAAACATGGAAAATATGTTGTAGCTTGTGACAGGGTCAGAAATGCTTTCTACTTTGGATGGTTTCTCTAGATACAATCAGGTGGTTGTTAAAGAATCAGAAAGACTTAAGATAGCTTTCACTATGCCTTAGGGAACTTATGTTTTTGTAAGGATGCACTTTTGATTGATGAATGTTGGTGCCACTTTTCAAAAAGCAATGGATGTTTCCTTTACTGGTTACATAAATGAATTTATTACAGTTTACCAAGATGATGTGACTGTATTTTCAAGGCAGCAAGGAGACCATTTGCAACACCTAGAGAAGATGCTGATCATATGTAGGGAGTATGAAATTTCTCTTAATCCAAAGAACTTTCATTTTGGTGTGCAAAATTCTAAGTTTATGGGACATATTGTGTCCAAATATGGTGTTATGATAGACCCTGAAACAGTGGAGGCAATCAACAAAGTACCTATCCCAAGAACCAAGAAAGGTATCCAATCTTTTTTTGGCCAAATCAATTTCATTAGAAGGTTTGTTTCCAATTTTGCTGAGCTAACTATTCCAATCACAAGCATGCTAAAAAGGATCAAGTTATCAAGTGGGAGGAGGCTGTCATTCAAGATTTTGAAGGAATAAAGGATGTACTTAAGCATGCACCTCTTTTGGCAGCTCCAAACTATATGAGGCCTTTCCAAATCTTTTCTTTTGCCTTTGAATTTACTATTTCTTTAGTTTTGTTAAAAAAGGATGAAAATGGGGCTAAGAGGCCTATTTCTTTCTTTAGCAAGGCTCTACAAGCAGTTGAGTTGAAGTATACAATAATGGAAAAACAAGTGTTTTCATTGGTGAAATCAACAAAGATTTTCAGGCCTTACATATTGAGTTCAAAAGTTGTTGCTTATGTTCCCCACACCATGGTGAAAGACATGCTATCAAATATGGAGATATCAAGAAAGAGATGTAGATGGGTCAATAAATTACAAGAGTATGATATGGATATTCAAACCACAAAGCTAGTGAGAGGTTTGGGTCTTACCAAGATCATGGCTGAGAGCAATTTGCAAAATGTAGAAGTGAATCAGCTAGAGGAAGAGAGGGCAGATCTTCTTGAGAAATTTATGAGTTCTGAATGGTACAAATATGTGATCTTCTACTTCAGGAACCTATGTTGTCCCAGTCATTTAAATAAAAATCAGAAAAAATCCCTCGAGCTAGCTTCTCAAAAGTATATCATAACAGACCTTGGGCTGTCTTGGAAGAACCCTGAAGGTGTCCTCATGAAGTGCATAACTGAAGATGAAGCTCCCAGGTTAATTGTTGATTTCCATGGGGGAGTTTGTGAAGGAAATTTTGCTGGTAGGGTGACAACACATAAGATTTTGAGGGCTGATTATTGGTGGCCAACTCTTTTTAAAGATACAACCCAGCTAGTTAGAAAGTGTGATAGTTGCCAACATTTCTCTAGAAGAATGAAAGCTTCAGGATCCCTTCTTTTACAGCCTGTATCAATTGAAGACACTTTCAAACAATGGGGAATATACTTCATTGGTGAGATTTCAGATCCTTCTAGTGCTGGTCATAAATGGATCCTTGTAGCTACTGATTACTTCACAAAGTGGGTTGAAGAAATTCCATCTAGAAAGGAAACACACCAAGTGGTAATGGATTTCTTGATGAATCATATCATATGCAGATTTGGAGTTCCAGTTAAGATTGTATCTGATAATTCCATGTGTTTTACAACCAAACCTTTGATGCCAATGTGTAATTAATATGGAATCAATCCAACTTATTCTTCAAACTACAATCCATAAGGGAATGGACAAGCTGAGTCCAGTAACAAGAACTTGCTCAAGATCATTAGACAGACCCTAGAAATCAACAAGAAGTGGGGAGAGTAATTGAAATTTGTAGTTTGGGGTGATAGAATAACTCCTAAAAGAGAAACTGGTAAAATCCCTTTTGAATTAGTGTATGGAACTCAAGCATTGCTGCCCTTACATCTGTAATTATCCTCATTTCAGTTTTCTCAATAGTTAGAAGATCAAGAACATGGCCCATATGAATCAAGAATCAATTAGATCATTGAGTTGGATGAAGAAAGAAGATCCTCTCATCAGAGACATATCAGATTTAGAGAGAAATTGAAGAGGGTGTTTGATAAGAAGGTCACTCCTAGAGCCTTCAATGTTGGAGATCTGGTTCTGCTATGGGATAGTAGGCATGAAGACAAGGGCAAGCATGGAAATTTTGATGCATTATGGATGGGCCCTTATGCCATTGACATCAGAATTGGTGAGAACACCTTTTTTCTCAAAGATCTAGATGGGGAATTGCTGGAAATGCCTGTTAATGGTAGACATTTAAAAAATTTCTTGAATTAAATCCCCTAGTGAGGTATGCACAAGTTGCATATTTGTATAGTCTTTGTTTTTGCTTTGTTTTTTCTGTTGCTTGGTATGTGGTTTGCCCTTTTTCCCTTGGAAACCATTTTTGGTGTGGTTTTCTCGGTCTATTTTTTATGGTAATTCTGGTTTGCGGGTTGTCTTTGTGTTTTGACTCCTTTCCCAATGGATTTTTGGCACCTGGTCTGTAGTTTGATCTTGTGGCACTCACTAGGAGTGCCCATCTCCAAGAAAGAGCCAATATTGGTCCCAGTATTGAGTTTCATAATGTGCCTTAATGTTTCATGCCTGAATTTTCTCACAAATGTTTCATTGGTCGATTTGGTGGTCTGCAAACTCGATTTCTCCAGTTAAATAATTTAAAATGCTCATAATGTTGTTGTTTTTTCCTGTTCTGAAATAATTTTCCAATTTTGCCCCCATTTGTGCCCTAATTTCTTCATTTTTATGGCCTGTATCATTTCTCCTTTTTCAAAACATGTAAAAAACTCAAAATTGATCAAATCTTGAATTTGTGCAAGTATTTTCCTGATTCCAACGTCGAAAATGATGTCAACACATGTTTCAAATGGTTCAAGATCAAGGAATCAGCCTTCCGTGTCAAAAAAATTAGTTTTTAGGGCATCCTTTGTATTTTTAACATTTTGACAGTCATATAGGCATTTTCTTCCTGTCAAACTCATCATCATAGTATTATTGCAACGTGGCGGGATCCTATTGGCTAGGGGTGGTTGGGAATTTTTTCTAACTTGTGTTTTTTTTTAAAAAAAATTGGCTAAAAGGAAAAAATTTGGTCTGTGGATCCGCATTTTATAAAAAATTCCTAAGTGGCACATGTTGATTTGGTCAAGGAGTGGCGGATTTACCTTAAAAAAAAATTGGGCTTGCATTTTGGCAAAATTCTCAAAGTCATTTCTAGGCCGGAAAGCCTGCACCGAATAGGGGGAGGACACGTGGCTCGGAGGACTTGCGGATGGCATCGTGGGAGTTAAAGAACTTTGATGTTTTAGTTCAAAATGCTAAAGTGATGTTTTTAGCCTGAAATCCCTCATCTAATGAAAAGAGGACACGTGTCTAGGAGGCAAAATGGAAGAAGGGGTTGAAGGAAAAACTTATGAATTTTTGCCTTTATGTTTGCAAGGTGAATACAAAAATGAAAAATGGTCCCGTGACCAATGGGGAGCCAACACATGTCCAAAAGAAGGATGGGGGTAAGTGGGTTAGTGGGAATGTTTTGGATTTTATGCCTTTGGAGGTAAAAAACTTAAAATAAAAAATTGTACGCTTTTTCGAATATAAAGAAATGTGAATGGAGGGGCGGAGGTTCGAAGCTCGGGGTTACCATTGGAAATTTTAAAAAATTTTGGCTAATGTTTCAAATTCAAAATTGAAGACGTGCTTCCATGGCCAATCCACATTGGACATGTGGTGCATTTCAAGAAGGTAGAAATGGGGAGATGCAGGCCCAGGAAAATTTAAAAAAAAAATTGCAAATTTTGACAGGGAGGTCTGAAGGCAGAATTAGAGGCTTGGACTTGTGGCGAATGGGAGAGCACCACATGGCGAGGAAGAGAGTGGTGTTTGGGCCCGCTAAGATTTTTGAGAAAATTTTCCTTTTCTCAAAAAAGGAGAAAAAATTCATAAAATAAGCCCGCGGTTTTTGGTGGGGCCCAAATGTGGACACATGGCAGTTCCAGGGGAGAAGTGGAGAATTTTTAAAATTTTTTCCAAAATTTAAAAAGGGTCACAAATGCATTTTCAAACGATGGGGGCCTAATCCAATGGTATTTTGACATGAATAATGCCTTATATAATGGTCAAAAATGGTATATTCAAATATTTCAGCTGCCACGTGGAGGCCGGATATTAAAAGGTGATCAAAATCGATGCATACTGTGTAATTTCATTTTTGGGCCGTCATGGAAGCTCCAAGGAGCTTGGAAATCACATTTCTTCATCAAAATTCATCGAAACTTATATGATTTTGGGTCCCCTCATCCTTCTGAGAATAATGGCACCAATTTCATGAGCTAATTTGATGATCTTTGATGTTTTTGATGCATTTTTATTGGGCCCGATGTAAAAAACGTGAAAAGTTAAAATAAAAAATTGTAAATGTAAAAAATGATTATTGGAGCATGCTAGCATACCTGAATGACAAAATTGTGACCCTAGGATGGATAAGGATCTGAATTCATGCAATATTTTAAACTTTTGTTCACCCTTGGCAATATGCGAGTTGTTTTACAGTTTGGGGTCATTTTCATGAAATGATGAAGGGTTTTGTAACAAATTTATTCCCTTGGGCATATTCTTTGCTTGGGAAGAAATATTCCAAGATGGCATTGGATATATATGATATTTTTTGAATCATTTGAGGGGGAGGAGATAGGAGAGAGAAAAAGACTCAGAATTTTCAAGCAAAAAGGTTGGAAGAAATCCATTTCTCTGGAGAAAACCACCTGAGAGCCATTTTCAGTTCCATTTTCTATTAGATTTCATCATGTTGAGTTGGTTTGAGTTGTAAGGCCATCAACATGATTTGAGATTGTTCTTATAGCATTCCCATGCCGATGTATTTGATTAAATTTTGGGTTATGTGGTGTTATCTCTTGGCAAAATTTGCATATGCTTATGTCTCAGAATATTTTCAATTTGTGTTTCTTTCTCATGTTGCAATCTTGTGTTTAGGATCTCTTTGATCATACAGGGTTTCATTTCTTGTTGATGGTTCAATGGAATTTACAATCTTATATTCAGAAGATCCTTCATCTGAGAGAAGATAAACATATTTAAAATCATTTTATTGTCCTTGAATATTAAGATTGTTTGTAAACCTTTGGGTGCACCTTAGGTCGTGATTAAATAGGGATTCCTAGATACTTTGTTGGTATTTTGCTTCAAGATTTTGTGGAAGGTTATCAAAGGTTGTGTGGAAGAGTGGATATTTGGGCCTCCATTTGTGCACATATCCTAGTTGAAGGAGCATTAAAAACCTCTGGAAGTATTCTTGTTGTGTAGGTGTTACAAATTTCTTGTAAAGGTTCTCAAAGAAGTTGGTAATTCCCAACTAGTCTTGTCTAAACATCTCCCAACAAAATTTCATTCAAACTAACTCATCCTACCCATACTACCCCTGCATTGCATTATGTGTTAACAAAAGAACACAACCCACTCACAAAAATGCACAAAGCATATCAGGATTTTATTATGTCTCTAGTAGCCTTAGCCTTGTCTTGAAAGCATTTCCATCATTTAGTAGTGACAACTCCTTTGATTTTGAATAATGGATAATTGATCATGTTTTGTCAAGGCCATTTCCACACAATGTGTAAAATACAAGGATATCTCAATCTCCTTTACCATATAAGGGCTGCAATATAGGTTATCTTGCCTTGGTTGATAGGCACATCCTAAAACAGTGAGGATCAGATCAAGATCCTTTTGAAGGTGCTATCCACTCCGTCAAATCTTGAGTGCCAACAAGCCAGATAGATGTGCTCCTGGGCTATAAACAACATAAAAATCATCTATCTACCCTTGAGTGTCTTGTGCAAATGGATGATGTTGTTCAAGTTGTGAAGGAGATTAAATTTGGATACCAATACTATAGACCTCTATTTTGGACCCAAGAGGAATATCAATAGTTGCATGATGTCGATCTTACATGGACACGTGTTATTGATCACTTGTGGAGTAGAGTGATGACTAGTTATACCTTGGAATATGCTATTTCTATGTATTCTTGCCCAAAGATTGCTGATTTTGAGTTCTTGAGGGAGCCTAGAGGATCATTCTTAAGTGTTATTCCACTGGCTATCAAGATCCTAGTCATTACTTTATGTTTGGAATACTTTCCCATGGCTGGCTAAATTCCTGCAAGATGCACAGTGTGGAATCTAGCCTGGTAGAAGGATGAAAAACCTTGTGGTGGAAGTAGAGAGAGAGAGAGAGAAGAGGCAGATCAAGTATAATGAATCTCAGGAGAGGGAGTTGGTAAGATAATGCGAAGTTGCATGAGTGATGGATTTATGGAGGTAGAAATTTCGGGAAGTATTTGAGGTTTATGCGGAGGACGTGGAGCTTGAGAATTTTGCGCTACCCCATCTTGGCAAATGCAGAAGAGAAACCCCCTTAGCTTCTGGAGAGAACTCCTCATATAAATAAAGGAGAAGAGTCATAGGTTCACATTTTAACCCACATGGAGACTAGACCCTTGCACTTAGTTTTCCAATCCGTAATATAAGTGTTGATAATCTAGTTGGTATTGGTATTTTTAGTCGAGTGACACCTAGGATGTATAATTTTTCAATTGGTACAACTATGGATGCACAGTCATTTCCTGTGTTTGGGAGTATTTTTTCTAGCACAACATTTGGACAAGCTGTGGGATCACAAGGTTTCATTATCATGTCTAATACTTACACAAGAAAGACATCTGGGATTGGTTCGGTATCTATAATGCCCCGTTCAACATTACCCCATCTCTTCTCTGATGACCCTGTTGATAAGTAGGGATAGGTGGTGGGTATGATTTTTTTGATCATTAGTTGACCTTGACTATGTCATAGAGAATGATTAGTTCCCTTCCTCCCCGTCTGGCCTCCCCGTATCTGTGTCTTTGCCGATGTTACTTGTGGAGGGCCTTCGCAGTTCCTTTTCGATTACCTTCTTAAGGAAAATCTCATTCTCGAATTATTTAGGTGGTTTTAATGATGTCTTGATTTTGTTAGGGCATGTCCAGCTAGAAGGAACATCTACATAATAATTATTATATTGAATTGTCGATTTGTGCTTATTATTATTTTACTCAATGTTGACGGGCGATCATTATTAATACGGTTAATAAATTTGTGTTATTATTATTAATATGGTGATCATTATTATTTGTGCTCAGTATTATTTTACTTCATTTTAGGTTTATTTGTGTTTTTTTAAGTTAAAACAAACAAAGAAATAAATAAATAAAATAAAAGAATTTAAAATTAAAAAAACCCGTGAAATTTTTGGGCGTTTAGGGCAAAGGGGGCTCCTTTGGGGATTTTTCTATCTTTTTTCTTAGTGAAGACAAGTGCCACCGCCATGGAAGGGGGGGGAACTCTGAACCTGTTTGCACACCCACCAGGCATTGAGGAAGGCCAAGTTTCCATTAATAGATGCAGGGACTTCTGGTTTTTGCGTAAACAGTGAAGAATGGTGGGCATGGGTGATTATTACAGTGTACAAAAGATGTGGGTTTCCTCAAGAAACATTCACACTATTGCATCCATGCAATAAATAGGTCTCCAACCTGATGTGTTGCATTTACCAGCACACTCCTGCGACCTGTGCCAACATCCTCCCAGCCTACATAAAAAATGAGTTCTAGAACCTACGTGGGCATCTTCAATGCATAAAAAGATAGAGGGGTTTTTGTCAGATGATGTAGTTGCAAATGCTTTGGGGGACGCACGTGAAGCTACTCCATTTTAGGCCTCCAACCTGATCAATTCCTCCTTGCCATGTTTTCCCAGCCAGTGCCAAAATGGAAGCTTTAGAGCAGGGTATGATATCCATCAAAGCATAATGGACAGAGAGGGATTTTGTCAGATGTTGCAGTTACAAATGCTTGGTAAGGGCGTCCATCTTAGCATAATAGAAATCTATATATATTTCCAGTTTTACCTCTCCTGATTTGTGCCAAAATGGGTATTTTCTTACCAGTTTTTGTCGTTGCAACTACCCTGGTAGACATGTATGAAAAATGTAGAAGAATAGACAAGCACATGTATTGTTTGACAGAATACCCCAAAAAGATGTGTTCTCCTAGACTATAATGATAGTAGGATATGCACAAAATGGATTTGTTGAAAAGGCATGTGAACTGTTGATAGAATGCCTAAAAGAAATGTTGTCTCATGGAATGCCATGATTGCAGGATATGAACATAATGGATCTATTCAAAAGGATTTAGAAAATTTCAAGCAACTACACTCATAGGTGTAGAGCCTCCTTCCCGTTGCCTACATTCTCTTAGCCCATGTGCAAGAATGGAGCCTTGTGCAGGCCCTAGAAAATTGTCAAAACATAATGGACAACTTATTCTGTTGGAAAAAAACTTCAAGTGATCGGGAGGTTTGTGTGACGTGTTGGAGGTTAGACCAAGGCTCATGAAGTAGTTGACGAAGTGCCCAAGCAAGATGCTGAACTAAAGCCTGCGGGTTTAACCGACTCTGTTCCTCCCAGGCATGGTTCATCTCCCCTTACCTCTCATAATTCTCATGCTTTAGCTCTCTTTTATAACTTGAAAGAATTTTAAAACAATATAATTTTAATACAGTGAAATGGTATATCAACTTGTTGCGAAACAATGAAATGTCGTATCATAACTCACGAAGTCAAAATAACTCGTTTACATTAAAACATGAAATTCCACCCTCATTCTATGGTGATTTGAATACTTCCTACCCACCTAGATCACTTCAATATTGTTTTATTGACAAGATGAAATTGACTTCCCATTAATAAAGTTGATCATCTCCCTATTTAAATAGTTAATTTTTGCATTTTTTGGAGAATCATTAAGTACCCTTCGTTACTCTAAAAACAAGATGTGAAGCTTCATTCGTGTACCTTGGTATGTAAGGAGTCACCTTGACCTTTGGATTGACCCCAAAAGAACATATGAGATATTTTTGACGCTCTTATAGGAGCCCTATTACACTGTTTTATACTAGTAGAAAGTTGTTAAATCTAGAAAGTTGGCTTTCATTTTGAACTGCCATTTGAAACCTGGATAGAGAAATTACTTCCCGTCTTCGTAAACCTCTAGTGTTTATACTAGAAAATTACATGGAACCTTTAGTTTAGGGAAAAACATCTTTCTAGATATTTTGACGACGAAATTTTGTAGGCCTCTAGTCATAGTTTGACAAGGTCAAACTGGACCAATTTGGACCGGTGGCTTCATAAAACTTGTCTCCATTTGAAGACCGTTTTCTAGTTCTGAATTCTGTCGACTCTATTGAATTGTCTATATATGTGGGAACTTCTAGGAAGTTTCTTATGGCACGTTCATCCATCAAACGTCATTTTTGGACATGGATTTTTGAGCCCTCGAACTAACTTTTGTTCAATTTACACTAGGCCAGTTACGAACAGTGGCCCCGGAAAACTAGCCGCCAAACGCAAACCATTCACTTTTTCCCAATTCTGTCAGTTGCTATGAACTCTCGGTATATTTGGGGACATGTAGGAAGTTAATCGTGGTGTTCGTTCTCATTGGAAGATAAATTTTGGAAGCGGTTTCTTAGCCTCCGACCCCATTTTGAACGTTTTTGTAGCTAGTAAGAAAATGTAAAAAATAGAAAGTTGCGAGACCCTCGTCGGGTTGCCAAACCACCTTGGAAAATTTTAACACATGAAAATAACTATTTAAAACTCTATAGTGTAACTTGTGTGAAATAGAACTTTTGAAAAATGGTGTTTTCTCTCTCTTCCCTTCTCTTTCTCTCTCCTGGGTTATAAAAAGAAGTAAAATGAAATGTAATGAATATATGTCTCTAAACCTTTTAAGTTCGATTACAAATTGTAATTATTATCTTATGTAAATGGGAAGCTAAAAAATGATAATTATGTCAGATTAGGGTGGATGCCATGCCAGCAATTTATCGCTGATAACATGCTCACGTGGTTTTATAGGATGAAAGAATGACGATGAAAAGGTGATGTGTAATTCATTTATTTATCTTTGTAATTTATATAGTTCATTGTTAAATGAATAAATGTATAATGTAGTCTCATGTTATAGAAGGTTATATTTGATAATTTGTTGTTATGTATGAGATGTTGGATTCAAGAACATCTAGGAAATGTGCATTTAATCATAGATCAATTTGATTTATAGTACACCTAGTAAAAAGGTTTGATATTTATATAAGGTAAATGAAATTGAAGTAATATCTTATAGTGCATATTTAGTGTTCAATAAATGATTAATGAGTCATCTTGTGCACACATACTTTGTAAATGTAATAAAGAGAATTAAACCGAAACAGTCTACCCTTGTTCAATATTGGGACATAACTTATTTTTCACGTGTGATACTCCTTACTGTAGAAGACATTGAAAACCGTAGGATGAAGTTAATCTTTGCACTTGATGGAATGTCCTAATTTAGTAAAAATTAGAGCTCAAGAATGGGCTTATCATCTTAGTCAGTATGTTTAGTGAAATTGTCTTAAACCCATCTGATAGGAGTGACACAGTCAAAATTTTCTTGGAGTGTGTAGAGCTAACTCCTCCCTCATATCCTAGTGGACTACCTTGTCTTCCGAGGATAGATCTAAAATTTATTTTCTTCATCGAATGAAATCCTTGTGGTTCCAGATGAAATAGATTGAGGTTTTGACTTAGTTGTTCTAGGTCTTAAACTCTTTTTATTGGACCCCTTAGCTCCACTCAGCCAAATGTGTTACCTTGGTTTCTTTCAACATAACACCTTGGTCCTATCTTGAAGGTGGTTTAGCATAAATATGTCCTCTTTCTTAAAACACATATATCGTTGAGGGGTAGACCCTTAGGTGAAGATGGAATTAATCTAAACCTTAGTTGATTTGGATGTTAACTTAGGGTTCATGTGTAGCTTCCAGTATTCTAACCATTTATGCCTTCAAAAGGTTAGACAAACACTTCGTAACTCCTTTTACAAGACAATGCTAGTAAATAGACCATAATGTGATGTAGAAATGAAAGTATATAAGAGTAAAAATGAGATTGGAGGTTAGGAATGATGCCACCCTTGAAGACCTTATAACTCAATTAAATATATTCTTTTGTTCCAAAGAATATGAACTATTCTTGGTGTGATCAAACTTCGAGAAAAAGAAATACATATATAAATAAAAAATGGTATTCCTCAAGTCATTAAATCTAAATAACTATGGTAGGGAAATAACTAACCCGTGGTTGAGGTATGTTTTTGGTAGAAATATATCTCACATCTAAATATTTGTTAAAACCTAATATCACTATATGGACACCAAGTCACATCTACTTGAGTTGTAAGAATAAAAAGGTAGACACTGAATTTATGTTTGAGAAGAAGATTTTCAGCATAAGAACAAGATAACTAAGTACTTTATATGCATTTGAACTATGCCAAATAAGTATGAAATTTATCAAAAATTTTGTAAAGAATAAGAAGCCAACTCAAAAGGGTTGAACGGTAATTTAACCACAGAATAAACTTAAGAATCTATAGGTAGACAACAAGAAATTCATCCTTACACAATAATGTTCTTGGAATGTTAATCGTAACTAAAATACAATTAAAGAAATGATGTGTTGTGGGTTTGTCATCCATGAAGTCATGTTTCTTGTGGTTGGGTCAATTACTAGTAACCATTCATTGGGAAAAGTGTGGCATTGACATGCCTATGTTGTTTTCATGTGTCTATGTGAGTCGATGACTTATGTAATTTTCGTATGTGAGCCCTTACCGTGTTGTGTGTAGTGAGAAATGTAAGTAAAAAATATATATATCCTGGTATTTTACTATTGTAATTGTGTGTGTAAAATGTGGGCACTATAGTATCATAGATTTTCGACACGTAGTTTAGTGTGACGATGGGTTCATAGGGCATAACTACATTAGGCCCCTTGCCTACAACAAAAGTAGGATCTGGAGGCATTGGCACAAGTGGATCTTGTGGATCTAGTGGTGGAAGTAATATTAGAGGGAATAAAGGTCCTGGATATGGTGAACAAGGTCCACAACACCATCAATAGGTGTTTTATGAGATGTCACTCCACTTACATGGTTACAAGGGCATCAAGGATGCCACAGAACATGTACACAAGTGTAAGTTACTATGGCATGCAAAGAGGATCCCTACCCTTGAGCATAAAGAAAGTCACTTTACAACCATGTTATAAGGACACATACATAGCTGGTACAAGAAGTATGACCCACACTAGACAGTGGTGGATTACATTACACTACATAATGCCTTTTTAGTGGAGTTCCACATACTTGAGTTTGAACAGAAAAGCATCAACATGTTGAAGGATATTCAACAAGGAATGAAGAAGAGTGTGCGAGAGTATGATGCACATTTCAAGACTCTCCTATCTTATATATCTTATAAAATTCATCCTTCATAACATGCTCAATGGTTTTTCAGAGGATTGATCACGCTGTTTAGGAGGGCACTTTCACAAGTCTATGTGAGGCCTTGGAGGATGCCTTAGGCGTTGAGGTAGTAGGAAGCATGGATACAAGATTTATTCCATTCTTGGAAGCCTAAATTGTTGTGATGGAAAAATAGCTAGAGAAATTATTTGGGAACTTAGCTCATGATACTCGCAGTGGGTTATGGTGTATAGATTGTGATGTAGAAGGGCATACAAAGGACATTTATCCTTGAATATTGTTATGTGTGATGACAGTAGACTGTGAGATCTGTCATAAAGATAATGATGCAAGTAGGTGTCCACTATTACAGCACATGATCTGTAAGAATGTGTCTTGCTATTATATCACCTCTACTACTCATGATACCAAGGATTTCAGATTGATTGACCAAATACATGATTCCATTTATACTGGTGTGTGCCAAACCAGTGTTTTTAATAGCTCCAAGGATGATGGTCATCATTATGAAGAGCACACATATGGAGGAGGTTGAGGATGGGGATTTCACAGAGGATTTAGAGGCCATGAAAGCCACAAAGGTGGAAGAAGTTAGTTACCACTTGTAACTTGTTACAACTGTAGGTCTATGAAACATTATAAACCCGAATGCCTTGATTTTCTATAGTGAACTTGGTGTGGAAAGAAGCATAAGTATGAGGATTTCCCAGAATTATTCGAACACATGAGCTAGAAGTAGTGGAAGGATAAGGGCACTAGGATAGTAAGCGTAAAGTGTGCTGATCAATAGTGTATGCCTAGAATGGCACGTGAGTCAAATTTAAAACCTATATTGGTGACAACATGAGCTGAGGCTATGAGTGGTAGGGAAATACCAAATCAGATACCAATGATTACAAGAGAAGAGGTGGTATATGGGAAATATCCTGACCCTACCCATCAAAAGTAAGTCTATCAAGACACCATGGATGCAATCAAAAGTCTTCAAGGGGAAATTCAATATCTAAAAGAGTAATCTAGGAAGTGGGAATAGAAGAAACATGCTAAGGTACCTCAATCAGATATAGATGATGTCAGAGAGGTGTGTAAGATACTGCGACAAGAGAATATCATTCCTTTGTTAGGAGAATGGTTGAGAGATAAGATATAAAGCACTGGAGGAGAGCGTGAGATAAGTTTTACATTTTAATCTTCCTCCCCACAACCTTGAATATGATAAGGATATTACCTTGAATGCAATTTTTAATGGATGACTCCTAAGAAATATTTGATTGACATTAGTGTGGAAGTTAATGTTCTCACCCTAGATGCCTGGAATCAAATGAGAAGGCCCCCATTACAACCATCTTCAAATGTGTTGTATATGGCTAGAAAGACAAAGGTACTGCCTATTAGTGTTTTAGAGGATGTTGCTATCACTATCAAAGGAGAAAAAATCACTAGATAATTCAAAGTCTTAGCACTTACTAAGGCAGACAAATTTCCAGTGTTACTTGGGTACCCCTGGTGCTATAAGAACAATGTTGACTTATGTTTCAACAAGGGGTACATAACTTTTGAGAACAAAGAGGAACGTGTTATCATTCCTTTGATGAATGGGAAGACAACGCCTTATATTTAACCTTTAGGAGAAGAATACCTAGACATAATTTATGTGCACACTATCTAGGACCCTGAGATTGTGTAACTAACAAAAGAAGGAATTATTTAGTGGGAATACGCTCAATCTATAAGTGATACAACTAGTGTGGCATGTGATAATTGGGTACATGAGACATGTGAGTTAGTTGGAAGGAAGTTAGGAGGATTTGTGATGAGAGTAATGAAGGCATGCTCAATCAAGCATCTAGGAGGAAATAAGTTACAAAGTTATAATGGGGGAATGGACCTTGATTTTTTCCTACGAGAAATGTACATCCTGTGGAGATGTGAGATCTAAAGGAGAAGGATTCTTAGCTATACCTTTCTTAGGACCTCAACACATTGGTGGGAGACCCATCATGATAACCTTCTAGAGTGACATGAGGTGATAATCATGTTCTTTTTTAGGTTTTTTTGAAGCAATGCACCTACTATTATATAAGATTATCATGGGAATGAACCTGCCTTGTTTCACGTCCAAGCATGTGAGAAGGCCTAGATGGAAGGTGTGGAAGCCTTTCCACATTATTTATGGGTGCATAATCTTTACTCAACCTTAAAAGGATGCATGTGCACATGGTACATTTAATCAGAGATGAGCTATTAAAAAATAAATTGGTAGAAGTTGATGGTTGATCTCCTTCAAGCTTTTGAATATCAGAGTACTAAGCCATTGGTGGATGAGGTGCTATAGGTCCTCAAACACATAACTATGGGAGATAGGGATATGACAGAAGAATACTTGAATCATTGGGTGAACTAGGCTTAGAAGCATACATTGATGAGAAAGAATCATAGGATATATAACTTGAGTGTGCATGCATGAAAAAAGAGAAAGGAAAGCTAGTCTATGCGATTGATGGTGAAGAGGTGGAAAACTTGGATGCTAAACATATTATGGGTACATGTAAGGTTATGGATAGTGCTAATGAGAAAACACACACCTACCATGAACCCCTAAAAACCAATAAGGTTAACATTGGTTCGGAGGCAGAACCTAAAGAGGCTACTATTGGAGATTACTGGACAAAAAAGGAGGTTTTAAAGATCATTGATCTGTTGCGTTAATTTTAGGATTTTTTTTCACGCGAGTACCATGAGCTTAAAGGATTTCACCACTCCTTGAGAGAAATTAAGATCAAGTTAAAGGAAGGTACGTAACCAATTCAAAAGAGACCTCATCGAATGAATCTAAATATACACATCAAAGTCAAGGATTTTATTGAAAAGATGATCACATCAAGCATCATTGAGACTGCTGAAGAATTAGAATGGATAAGTCTAATGGTCATAAAAATTAAGAAGGATGTAAGGATATGGATTTCCGTTGATTACTGATATTTGTATGCGGTATGTATCATTGACTCTTTTCCAACCCCCTTCATTGAGGAGATCCTGGAAGGTGTAGCTGGGTGTAAAATCTATTCTTTCATAGATGGATTCTCAAGATATCATCAAGTTAGAATTGAAGAGGACCAAGGAAAGACAAATTTCACCACTGATTGGGGAATTTTTTCTGACATGGTCATGCCTTTTGGACTAAAGAATACACCTGGTGTGTTTTCACACATTCTGGTTCATACATTTCAGGACTTCATGCACAAGTTTCTACAAGTCTACCTAGATGACTAGATAGTATATGGATCAGTGAGGGACCTGTTGTAAATATTTTCCCACCAGGTAGATATAGACAAGCAGAAGAATATGGAAATCAAAGAAACTAAAACCCCAAAAGTTACGCCTTGGCGCATGTAAATGGCGCATGACACAGAGTGTCGACATGGTAAAAGTTGCTCCTTGGTGCATGTAAGAGGATGTCGACACAGATATGGTTGTGCCTTGGCACACGTAAATGGTGCATGACACAGAGTGTCGACATGGTAAAAGTTGCGCCTTAGCGCACGTAAATTGATGTCGACATAGAAATGGATGCGCCCATGGTGCAGGTAAAGGGCACACGTAAATGGATGTCGACATAGAAATGGATGTGCCCATGGCATAGGTAAAGGGTGCACATAAATGGATGTCAACATAGAAATGGATGCACCCATGGTGTGGGTAAAGGGCGCACGTAAATGGATGTCGACATAGAAATGGATGCACCCATGGCGTAGGTAAAGGGCGCACATAAATGGATGTTAACATAGAAATGGATGTGCCCATGGCACAGGTAAAGGGCGCACGTAAATGGATGTCGACATAGAAATGGATGCGCCCATGGCATAGGTAAAGGGCGCACATAAATGGTTGTCGACATAGAAATGGATTTTCCCATGGCACAGGTAAAGGGCGCATGTAAATGGATGTCGACATAGAAATGGATGCACCCATGGCACAGGTAAAGGGCACACGTAAATGGATGTCAACATAGAAATGGATGCACCCATGGCACAGGTAAAGGGTACATGTAAATGGATGTCGACATAGAAATGGATGCGCCCATGGCGCAGGTAAACGGTGCACGTAAATGGATGTCGACATAGAAATGGATGCGCCCATGGCGCAGGTAAAGGGCGCACATAAATGGATGTCGACATAGAAATGGATGCACCCATGGAACAGGTAAAGGGTGCACATAAATGGATGTCGACATAGAAATGCATGCGCCTATGGCGCACCTTCAGGAGGCACAACATTTTGAGTGTTGACAGGAAGTAGACCCTGGCGCAGATATTCAGATGGCCATAACTTTTGACATGGAGCTCGGATTCATGCAAGGTTGGACTTTTCGGAAAGATTACAAGGTCCTCTATCCAACTACAACTAGATATATTTAATTGCGTGAGAAAAAATTCTTAAAAATGCAAAATAAAGTTCGCCACATTTTGGGTTCGCTAGAGTTCTCACCTACCATCATAATGAGATGAATTAAATGCAACCTAGAGATGGTTGGGGTAGATTTGGAATTCCTCTCTCTTTTCTCTATCATTCTTCCTATAAATTGTAAGGAGGGGCTTCTTTCTAAAGGTTGGACATTCTTGTTTTTCTCCTCCGTTCTTCTCTTTTGCAAGTGAATTTGTGGAGTTTAAACCTCCCACCTAAAACTGTAATGCAACTTTTCCTCTTGGCATTTTGTAGTGTATTGTATCAATTTTTGGAGAAAATAATACATGTCTGTGGATGATTCTCAACCCTCTCTATGTTCATTTGCATCATTTTGATATTTCAGTGCAAATCGGTTATCTGTGCATGATCTTACATTGCATTTTAGTGGTTTGTGTTTATTAACAAGACAAATGTTCTTCATTCCTCGGTGCATCACCTTTGTAGTTTAGGTTTTATTTTATGCATCTTCTTACCTTGTCTCCTTGGAAAGTTAGTTTGGGTTTTGAGTAAACCCTCTGTGTTTTTTACGTGTGCATCTAAACAGAGGAATAGGAACCGGCCTTCATCCGGAGAGCTTTCTTGATTCACAAGGTCCCACAATTTGGGAAAAGCTCCATGTTATGCAATCGCACTGAGAGTCTCAACCAATCAAGTTACAAACGTTCAGGGGTGTTGTGATTTTCCATCAATATTTTTGGCATGCCTAGTGGGACCAAGAGGTCATTCCATAGGATTTGAAGGGATTTTCAAGAAATTTGGACTAAGAAATTGCAGGTTTTACAGTTTCAGATTTTTCACCTTCCAGGCTGAACTTTGAAATCAATTTTCAAGGACCTAACTTGCTCGAAACAAGTCAAAATTTCACTAGTTGATATATCGGGGGATCATCTTCAAAAGGGTATTCTTAGTTTTTTGAGATTTTGACCTTCAAAGTTTCATGTTTTTTTGGTATTTCAGATTTTAGGATTTCGGAAGTCTGACATTTTTTGCGTTTTCGAGACTATCATTCCAAATCAAATTCCAAACCCTAAAATCTCAAAAATATAGGTCTTTCAAAATTTTGAGTTTAATTTTTGTTAGGTTTGGTGTGTAACCTGGCATAATCTAGCCTTTTGAGGCTCATTATCTAACACATCTGGCGACTCCGAAGGGATAGAATTCAGTGGTGTAGCAGCAAAAGTTGCCCAGGCATATGAGAAGAATTCAAACCAGGTCTGATACTCAAGAAGAGGGGTTATTTTTCCACTTGCAACTATCACCAGGCAGAGGAAGGAGAGGAAGAAGACCACAAAGGTCACCATCTCCACCTAATAGGACCTTATCAACCCCTCCATCTAGTAGACCTTTCATCCAATCAACAAGGGTTCTCAGGCCAATCATAATGGCACAACAAAACCCTTTTGTCAACTTCACTGGTAGTAACCCACTTGCCCTCAATGCACAAAATCCAGTTCCAATTGCAGCATTGAATAACATTCCATTTTTTACTGGAGAAAATCATACCACTCCTGGTGATCATGTCAAAGACATTGCTAATGTTTGTGCAATCCATGAGATAAATGAAATGGATGTTGCTGTCAAATTGCTAGCATCTTCGTTTAAAGGGAAGGCATTGCAATGGTTTAGGAGCCTTAGAGTTGGTACTATCCAAAATTGGAATCAGTTATGCATAGTTCTCCATGAGCAGTTTGGGGAAAAGGGAGACAATTTGTCTCTACTAGAACAATTGACGACTATCAAGAGAGCTCCCAATGAGTAGCTGACTGACTTCAACTTCAGATTTCAAATATCTTGGGATAGGATTCCTGTGGCCATTATGCCAACAGCTGAAGGTGCTTTTCTATACTATCTTAAGGCTTTGAATTCTGATATTTCTATGTTAATTCAATCTATGGGAGGTACAACCTTACCTGCTGCTTATAGCATCGCCATGAGGGCTGAAAACTGTCTTATTCAAGCTGGTAAGCTGGCTCCTAGGCCTCCCATGCCCTTGTATCCAAACTTAGAAAATCCAAGCACTAGTCAAATACCCACTTTGGTTCCCATTCCCACTCCTAGAAATCAAAGTTCAAATGAAACTTCTACTTCATCCTCTAGTGCTTCAAATGAACTCCAAGAGGTTATGAAACAATTACAGAACCTTGGAAATGAGCTGGTGATTATCAAAAGACAACAAGCTCAAAGTGCTAGACCATATCAGCCTCAAGCACAGTACCAAGCTAGGCCACCATACCAGCCCAATAGGCCACCCAATCCAACTGCAAATCAAAGCCAAGTAAGGCCTCCCACCAATAGACCATTTTAGCCCTATAACCCCAATGTTGCATCTGCTTCTAAAGCATTAGTGCCAGTCCAAAACAACATAGCTCAAGAGTATGATTGGTGTTTCCCATGCAATGAACCTCACAACCAATCTATGTGCTTTAATGGTGCTTTCAACCAAGCCTTGATGGTGACAACTACTGGCGTAGAGGGTGAAGTGAGTCAAGAAGCAAGGGACATCTCAACAAAACATAGCTCCAAATGATACCGCACTTGCGAATTGGCAAGATAAGGATTTTTGTGGCATGAATCAAACAATTTCTCAGAGTGTAGCATCTAACACAAGATCAAAGAAGAGGAATATTGGTGAAGGGCAGTCATTGGCTCCAAGTGATCTACAACCTTCCATCACTCCACAAGGTGTCGGTAAGCAAAATGCAGCTCCAAACACGCAAGGACAGCCCAAACCACCTTCCAAACCAACTCAAATGGTAGCTATTGCTGCCCATGTGCAAGAAAGGAATGTGCAGGCTAAAGGAAAGGAAAAAAAAGAGATCTTTCATCCCCATTTAGCATCATTGATCAAATGAAGAAGAAAAACATGAATATATCGATGTGAGAATCTTTATCCATCCCAGGCCAAAGAGATCTTCTACAAGCTGCCATGAAGAATTGGTCAACTTCGAACCAGCAGGCCCATATGCAAGGGAATGTCCTCACAAATGTTGCTCAGCCTGAAGGGAATCATGGAGGACAACAAGGTAAAGTTTTGAAACCCCCTCCATTCTATGTTTCATTAATCATTGGCAATAAACTAGTACACAATTGCATGATTGATTCTGGGGCAAGTATTTCTGCCATGCCCAAGTAAATAGCTGATCAGTTGGGCCTCCAATATGAAGTCATATCAAAGGGGGTAGTGCAATTGGATGGAATAGCAGTGGCAACGGTAGGAGTGATTAAAGGTTTGAATCTTACCTTGCACACATGCCCCAACGTTACCATTTTGCAAGATGTGTCAGTGATAGATTTGCCACCACTCTTTGCCCTATGCTTATCAAGGGATTTCACAGCTAAAATTGGAGGCTACTTATCTCCTGATTGGTCACACATGTTGTTCAGAACAAGATATGGTACTAAGGTCACAATAAGATCCAAACCAATTGCAAACTTTCATATTGAGCCTCATACTCCAAGCCAAATCAATGCCAACTATTCAGCATTTGATCAAGAAGATTATCCAAACACAGATGAAGCTAACACCAAAGTTGGAAGCATCCCAGATTTGAATCTTGATGAATGGGAAAGCAAGGTACATGCTTTTGATCCCTACCAAGAAGTAGAAAAATCTGAGCTAGGAGTCTATTGCATACATGAAGAAAACCAGCCTATTCCTAGCATCACCAAACCATACCATAAGGATGACAATGAGGTATGATAGTTATTTTTTTATGGATCAAGGAGTAGGCAAGGTGCAGGAGGAGGAGCTATGCTTGTTTCACCTCAAGGCATCAAGCATTATTCAACTTTCCGTTTCCAGTTTTCCTTTCAAACAACATGGCTGAATACGAGGCCTTGATTCATGGACTTCATTAGGCCATGAAAAAGGGCATAAAGAACTTGCAGGTGTTCGGGGATAGTGAGCTAATCGTCAATCAAGTTAGGGGACAACATGCTACAAAGAATGAACTACTAAATAACTACAAAAATAGGGTGTGGGACCTCGTTGAGGATTTTGAAGCTTTCAATATCATGTCCATACCTAGGAAGAAAAATGAAGCCATGGATAGGCTCATAGTAGTTCGAGCAATGTTTGATGTGGTTGACAACATTAAAAGGGAAAAAATGCAACCACATATCCATGTGATTGTGAGGTCAGTAGTTGCAGATAATAACACAAGCTGGTAGGTGTTGAGAAACAATCACAAGATAATCAAGTTTTTACAGAAGAGCTGAATTCGAGTAGGATCAGGAAGACTAGAAAGCAGCAGTATGGGATTCACGTGTGCAGCTACGGAAAAAACAAGCTTCCCAAGGGTTTAGGAAACATTGATTCTATATTAACCCTAATGGGAATATTTCATAAGGAAACGGTAACATTACAGGTCAAGAGAGGATTTAGAAGCCATTCTAGTTGGGGGCCGGCAAAGCCTTCAAAGTGGTAAAGTGGCCTACTAAGCAGGAGAAATTAGAGTCATACAACTTTTCAAGAATTTCAGATGTCTTCACTGGAGCTATGAAGACTTAAGAGGATGTCAATCTGAAGTTCGCAAAACATCAATGAATTGGATCCATATGGCTAAGCATCAGGCAGAAAGCAGAGGCAAGTCAAACCCTCACATTAAGCCTCTAAGGAAGAAAGAGTAAACAAGATAATAGAGTAAGCATATATTTCCGATCAAGCACTCAAGCGGGTTGCAACAACTTGGTTCCGGTCAGAAAGAAGAGAAGAGAAGAAGGTTGGGAGTGGACTTCCGAGACATAAACGGGATCTCTCAACGACCATTATTCGCTTCTTATTGGAACAAATATTGCAAGTGTATCCGGTTCAGAGAGATTCTCACTCATAGAATGGATACTCGGGTATAATCAGGTAATGTGAAAGAAGATGACCAGTTCAAGATGGCTTTCACCAACCCAAAATGGGGCACCTATGCCTACAAGAAAATGCATTTGGGTGTCAAATGCTGGAGCCACTTTCCAAAGGGCAATGGATGTGGATTTCAGGGGTTGATCAATAAAATAGTGTGATATTATCGTGCATGACATCACGGTATTCTCCAAAAATGACAAAGATCCACTTTTTCATTTGATGGCAGGTATTTCAGAGGTGTAGAAGTTTGGGGTATATTGAATAAAACAAAAATGCATTATTCGTGGTCACCGGAGGGAAAAACTTCTAGGCCATAGTCTTTCAAAGAAGGGATATTGACGATGACGAGAAGAAAGAGTTGCAGCAATTCGAGCATTTACATTGCCCACTCACACGAGGCTTCCAAAGCTCTTAGGAAGATCAATTTTTTCTGTAGGTTGTTCTAAACTTATTGCTATCGTAAAGCCAATAACGCTGATGTTAACAAAGGCATGACATTTAAGTGGACATCTGAAAGGCAGGGCACGTTTGAGGCAATAAAAGAGGTATATCTAAAGCTCTACACTCTCGTCAAGCTAGAACTTCTTCAAAGGATTTCAGCTATACGCATTTGGTGTGGAGACACAATTTTCAATCCTGGTCAAAAATAACAAAGAAGGATCTTAGAATAACCAGGGGGCTTTCTGCAGTCAGGTTGGAGAATACGAAACAGGTATTCGTCATTGGAAAAATCATGTCCTTGCAGTGATCAGGAGCTTAAAGAAAATTCACGAACCTAGTCTCAAACCATAAGATCCAATGTTGGTCTTCAGGCAGGAGTTAAGGACTTCTTCTTAACAAGGGTCGAATGAGAAATGGGGCAGGAGGATCAATCGGTCATGGAATATGACATCAAAATTAAGGTCGGTCACTAAGCTAGTATGTGGAAAAGGACTTGTGACCACAGCTAGATTGAGTCGGAAAAGGTGTGAAAACAAGTGATGTGAAAAAGGAGACTGCCTTGGATTACAGGATGGTCAAGAACATGAAAATGATGATGTGCCCGATCCTTGTTGACTCAGAATATGACACAATTCCTACAGATAGGCATATGCCCAGAAATGAGCAAAGCCAAGAGAGTACTTTAGATTAAAGCATTCCATAAGTGCTGTTGGGGTTTTGTCACGAAGACATCAATGGAGTCTCTATTGAGGTGTATTGAGACAAGTCACAATGGAGAGGGTTGTTACGAGATTTTCACGATGGGATTTGGCGGAGGAAATTTAACCCCACGAGTAAAACTCTCAAGATAATGAAGGCAGGATATTACAGGATATTAGTGGCCGACGGTCTTCAGTGATGCCTATACATTGATAAGAAGTGTAAGAACTGTGCACTCTTCACAGGCAAAAGAAAGACTAGCAACCACTTCCATTTGCACCTGATTTGTTTGACCAACCATGTAGCAATGGGATTGGACTTACTGGGGGTCATAAATCTAACTCAAGCCAAGACCAAAGAGGATTATCATGGTGCGGACTATTTCACAAATGGAAAGAACAATAGCGCTCTCCAAGGAGGCAAATGGTCTAACATACTAGACTTTCTGAAGTTGAATAGTGGACCAGGTTCGGCGTGCCGGCCACTATCATATCAGACAATGCATTGGCATTCATAGGTTCCAAGATTACAGAATGGGCTGTCAAGAATGGAATCTATTTGAGCACCTCTTCAAATTATTACCCGCAGGGTAATGGACAGGCAGAGTCCACGAACAAAAATTTGCTAAGAATCATCAGAAGGACTCTGGATGAAAACCAAAGGACATGGCATACCAAGCTAAAATCAGCATTATGGGCTGACAGGATAACGCCAAAGAGGTCTACAGGTAATTCCCCTACAAGTTGGTCTATGGGAAAGAGGCAGTATTGCCTATATCATTAGAATTGCCAGCCATGGAGCTCATGAAGCAGTTGGAGTTGTCTGAGTTCGAACCAATGGAGGCCAGGTATGCAGAGTTGATGGAATTGGAAGAAATCAGAGAACATGCAGTTTCATGATTGAAAGGATCAGGCCTTAGTAAAAAGATGGTTTGATATAGAAGGCAAGAGCAAGGACCTTCCAGGAAGGGGGACCTAGTTCTGAAATGGGATGCAGATCGGGCAAAAAACCAGGAAGGCATTCCAAGTTTGATGCCATTTGGAGTGGCCCCTACATGGTCACGGGATGTAAAAGTAGTAGTAATGCCTTCCAATTGTCTACATTGGGATGGAGAAGAACTCCCGATTCCGTTAACGGAATCTATCTTAAACATTGCTACTAAAAGGAAAAGGTTTACCCTTGTAAATATTAGCCTAGTTTTTCAATTCCTCTAAGTGCGTATGCACATTGTCTTGTTGTAGTTAGGTTTCAGTTTCCCTAAGTGCTTTGGCACAGGTTTTGTTGCTCTCAGGTTGAATTTTCTACAGTTCAGCATGCTCTCTCAGAAGAGGAGTATGATTCAAGAGAAGAGGTGGTATATGGATATCCTTACCCTACCCATTCAAAAGTAGTCATCAAGACACCATGGAGCATCAAAAAAAAGTTTTCTTCAAGGGAAATTCCAATATCTAAAATAGTAATCTAGGAAGTGGGAATAGAAGAACATGCTAAGTACCTCAATCTATATAGATGATGTCAGAGAGGTGTGTAAGATACTGCGACAATAAGATAATCCCCAAAAATTCCGTTGTTAGGAGAATGGTTGAGAGATAAGATATAAGCACTGGAGGACGAGCGTGAGATAATTTTTACATTTTGAAGTCTTCCGCCCCACAACCTTTAATATGATAGGATATTACCTTGATGCAATTTTTTAATGGATGACTCCTAAGAAATATTTGATTGACAGTAGTGTGTAAGTTAATGTTCCACCCTAGATGCCTGTATCAAATAGAAGGCCCCCATTACACCATCTTAAATGTGTTGTATATGGTAGAAAGACAAAAGGTACTGCCTATTAGTGTTTTAGAGTATGTTTCTATCACTATCAAAGGAAAAAAATCACTAGATAATTCAAAGTCTTAGCACTTACTAAGGCATACAATTTCCAGTGTTACTTGGTACCCCTGGTGCTATAAGAAAATGTTACTTATGTTTCAACAAGGGGTACATAACTTTTGAGAACAAAGAGGACGTGTTTACATTCCTTTGATGAATTGGAAGAAAAAAACAACGCCTTCTAATTTAACCTTTAGGAGAAGAATACCTAACATAATTTAGTGCACACTATCTAGGACCCTGAGATTGTGTAACGAACAAAGAAGGAATTATTTCGTGGGAATACCTCAATCCTATAACGTGATACAACTAGTGTGGCATGTGATAATTGGGTACATGAACTGTGAGTTAGTTGGAAGGAAGTTAGGAGGATTTGTGATGAGAGTAATGAAGGCAGCTCAATCAAGCATCTAGGAGGAAAGAAGTTACAAAGGTATAATGGTGGAATGGACCTTGATTTTTTCCTACTAAAATTACATCCTGTGGAGATGTGAGATCTAAAGGAGAAGGATGCTTACTATACCTTCTTAGGACTCAACACATTGGTGGGAGACCCATCATGATAACCTCTAGAGTGACATGAGGTGATAATCATGTTCTTTTTTAGGTTTTTTTTGAAGCAATGCACCTACTATTATATAAGATTATCATGGGATGAACCTGCCTTGTTTTCACGTCCAAGCATGTGAGAAGGCCTAGATGGAAGGTGTGGCAGCCTTTCCATATTTATGGTGCCTAATCTTTACCAACCTTCAAAGGATGCATTGCACATGGTACATTTATCGAGAATGACTATGAAAAAATAAATTGGTAGAAGTTGATGGTTGTCTCCTTCAGCTTTTGAATATCAGAGTACTAAGCCATTGTGGATGAGGTGCTATAGTCCTCAACACATAACTAGGGAGATAGGGATATGACAGAATAATACGTGAATCATGGGTGAAACTAGCTTAGAAGCATACATTGATGAGAAAGAATCATAGGATAATATAACTTGAGTGTTCATGCATTAAAAGAGAAAGGCAGCTAGTCTATGCGATTGATGGTGAAGATGTGGAACAACGTGGGTCTTAAACTATTATGGGTAACTGTAAGAAGATATATGGATAGTGCTAATTGAGAAAACCCACACCTACCATGAACCCTAAAAACCATAAGGTTAACATTGGTTCGGAGGCAGAACCTCAAGAGTCCTACTATTGGAGATTACGGGGACAAAAAAGGAGTTTTAAAGATCATTGAATCTGTTGCGTTAATTTTATGGATTTTTTTTCACGCGAGTACCTGAGCTTAAAGGATTCACCACTCCTTGAGAGAATTAAGATCAAGTTAAAGGAGGTACGTAACCAATTCAAAAGAGACCTCATCGAATGGAATCTAAATATCACACATCAAAGTCAAGGATTTTATTGAAAAGATGAGCACATCCAGCAGCATTTGAGACTGCTGAAGAATTAAAATGGAAGGTCTAATGTAAAAAATTAAGAAGGAGTAAGGATATTGGATTTCCGTTGATTACTGATATTTGTATGCGGTATGTATCATTGACTCTTTTCCAACCCCTTCTTAGGAGATCCCTGGAAGGTGTAGCTGGGGTAAAGCTATTCTTTCATAGATGGATTCTCAAGATATCATCAAGTTAGAATTTGAAGGGACCAAGACAGACAATTTCACCACTGATTGGGGAATTTTTTCTACATGGTCATGCCTTTTTGGACTAAAGAATACACCTGGTGTGTTTTCACACATTCTGGATTCATACATTTCATGACTTCATTCACCGTTTTCTACAAGTCTACCTGATGACTAGATAGTATATGGATCAGTGGAGGGACCTGTGTAAATATTTTCCCACCAGGTAGATATAGACAAGCAGAAGAATATGGAATCAAAGAAGAACTAAAACCCCCAAAGTTACGCCTTGGCGCATGTAAATGGCGCATGACACAGAGTGTCCGCATGGTAAAAGTTGCTCCTTGGTGCATGTAAGAGGATGTCCCGAACACAGATATGGTTTGTTGCCTTGGCACAGCGTAATGGTGGCATGAACAAGTGTCGCCTGTACAAGTTTGGCGCCTTAGCGCCGTAAATTGATGTCGACATAGAATGGATGCCCATGGTGTCAGGTAAAGGGCACCGAAATGGATGTCGACGAAAATGGATGTGCCCGATGGCATATGTAAAGGGTGCACTAATGGATGTCAACATAGAAGGGATGCACCCATGGGGTGGGTAAAGGCGCACGGAAAATGGATGTCGACATAGAAATGGATGCACCCTGCGTAGTAAATGCGCCCATAAATGGATGTTTAACATAGAAATGGAGTCCCATGGCAACAGTAAAGGGCGCACGTAAATGGATGTCGACATAGAATGGATGCGCCCATGGCCAGAGGTAAAGGGCGCACATAAATGGTTGCGACTAGAAATGGATTTTCCCATGGCACAGGTAAAGGGCGCATGTAAAGGGTACATGACATAGAGTGTCGACATGGTAAAAGTTGTGCCTTGGCACACGTAAATGGCGCATGACACAGAGTGTCGACATGGTAAAAGTTGCGCCTTGGCGCACGTAAATGGTGCATGACACAGAGTGTCGACATGGTAAAAGTTGTGCCTTGGCGCATGTAAGAGGATGTCGACATAGATATGGATGTGCCTATGGCATACATTTAGGAGGCACAACATTTTGAGCGCTGACAGGAAACTACAACTAGATATATTTAATTGCGTGAGCAGACCCTGGCGCAGATATTCAGATGAATTAAATGCAACCTAGAGGTGGTTGGGGTAGATTTGGAATTCCTCTCTTTTCTCTCTCATTCTTCCTATAAATTGTAAGGAGGGGCTTCTTTCTAAAGGTTGGACATTTTTGTTTTTCCCCTCCCTTCTTCTCTTTGGTAGGTGAACTTGTGGAGTTAAAACCTCCCATTTGAAACTGTAATGCAACCTTGCCTCTTGGCATTTTGCAGTGTGTTGTATCAATATTTGGAGAAAATTAATGCATGTCTCTGGATGATTCTCAACCCTCTCTATATTCATTTTCATCATTATTGATCTTTCACTGTGCAAATCTGGCTATCTGTGCATGATCTTGTATTGCATTTTAATGGTCTGTGTTTATTGGACAAGACAAGTGTTCTTCATTCCTCGGTGCATCACCTTTGTAGTTTAGGTTTTATTTTATGCATCTTCTTACCCTGTCTCCTTGGCAAGTTAGATTAGGTTTTTTAGTAAACCCTCTGCATTTTTTATGTGTGCATCTGAATAGAGGAATAGGAACCAGCCTTCATCCGGAGAGCTTTTCTGATTTTGCAAGGTCCCACACTTGGGAAAAGCTCCATGTTATGCAATCGCACTGAGAGTCTCAACCCATCGAGTTACAGACATTCAGGGGTGCTGTGATTCGCCATCAACAGTTTTGGCACGCCCGATGGGACCTAGAGGTTATTCCATAGGATTTGAAGGAGATTTTCAAGAAATTTGAACTAAAAAATTGCAGGTTTTACAGTTTCAGTTTTTTCACCGTCTAGGCTGAACTTTGAAATCGATTTTCAAGCACCTAACTTGCTCGAAACAAGTCAAAATTTCACCAGTTGATAGATCAGGGGATAATCTTCAAGAGGGTATTCTTAGTTTTTTGAGATTTTGACCTTCAAAATTCCATGTTTTTTGGGTATTTCGGATTTCAGGATTTCGGAAGTCTGGCATTTTTTGTGTTTTCGAGACTGTCATTCCAAATCAAATTCCAAACCCTAAAATCTCAAAAATACAGGTCTTTCAAAATTTTGAGTTTAATTTTTGCCAGGTTTGGTGTGTAACCTGGCATAATCTAGCCTTTTGAGGCTCATTATCTAACACATCTGGCGACTCCGAAGGGATAAAATTTAATGGTGTAGCAACAAAAGTTTCCCAGGCATATGAGAAGAATTCGAACTAGGTCTGATATTCGAGAAGAGGGACTATTTTTCCACTTTCAACTATCACCAGGAAGAGAAAGGAGAGGAAGAAGACCACAAAAATCACCATCTTCACCTTACAAGAATTTATCAACCCCTCCACCTGGTAGACCTTTCATCCAATCAATGAGGGTTCTCAGGCCAATTAGAATGGTGCAACAAAACCATTTTGTCAACTTCACTGGCAGCAGCCCACTTGCCCTCAATGCACAGAATCCAGTTCCAATTGCAGCATTGAATAACTTTCCATTTTTTACTGGAGAAAATCATACCACTCCTGGTGATCATGTCAAAGACATTGCTAATGTTTGTGCAATCCATGAGATAAATGAAATGGATGTTGCTGTCAAATTGCTAGCATCTTCGTTCAAAGGGAAGGCATTGCAATGGTTTAGGAGCCTTGGAGTTGGTACTATCCAAAATTGGAATCAGTTATGCATAGTTCTCCATGAGTAGTTTGGAGAAAAGGGAGACAATTTGTCTCTACTAGAACAATTGACAACTATCAAGAGAGCTCCCAATGAGCAGCTGACTGACTTCAACTTCAGATTTCAAATATCTTGGGATAGGATTCCTGTGGCCGTTAGGCCAACAGCTGAAGGTGCTTTTCTATACTATCTTAAGGCTTTGAATTCTGATATTTCTATGTTAATTCAATCTATGGGAGGCACAACATTACCTGCTGCTTATAGCATTGCCATTAGGGCTGAAAACTGTCTTATTCAAGCTGGTAAGCTGGCTCCTAGGCCTCCCATGCCCTTGTATCCAAACTTAGAAAATCCAAGCACTAGTCAAACACCCACTTTGGCTCCCATTCCCACTCCTAGAAATCAAAGTTCAAATGAAACTTCTACTTCATCCTCTAGTGCTTCAAATGAACTCCAAGAGGTTATGAAACAATTGCAGAACCTTGGAAATGAGCTGGTGACTATCAAAAGAAAACAAGCTCAAAGTGCTAGACCATATCAGCCTCAAGCATAGTACTAGGTTAGGCCCCCATACCAACAAAATAAGTCACCAGCTCAGGCTGCAAATCAAAATCAAAGCCAAGTAAGGCCTCCCACTAATAGACCATTTTAGCCCTATAACCCCAATGTTGCATCTGCTTCTAAAGCATTAGTGCCAGTCCAAAACAACATAGCTCAAGAGTATGATTGGTGTTTCCCATGCAATGAACCTCACAACCAATCTATGTGCTTTAATGGTGCTTTAAACCAAGCCTTGATGGTGACAACTACTGGCGTAGAGGGTGAAGTGAGTCAAGAAGCAAATCAGCAACAAGGGACATCTCAACAAAACACAGCTCCAAATGATACCGCACTTGCGAATTGGCAAGCTGAGGATTTTTGTGGCATGAATCAAACAATTTCTCAGAGTGTAGCAGCTAACACAAGATCAAAGAAGAGGAATATTGGTGAAGGGCAGTCATTGGCTCCAAGTGATCTACAACCTTCCATCACTCCACAAGGTGTTGGTAAGCAAAATACAGTCCCAAACATGCAAGGACAGCCCAAACCACCTTCCAAACCAACTCAAATGCTAGCTATTGCTGCCCATGCGCAAGAAAGGAATGTGCAGGCTAAAGGAAAACAAAGAGATCTTTCATCCCCATTTAGCATCATTGATCAAATGAAGAAGACAAATGTGAATATATCAATGTGGGAATCTTTATCCATCCCAGGCCAAAGAGATCTTCTACAAGCTGCCATGAAGAATTAGTCAATTTCAAACCAGCAGGTCCCATATGAAAGGGAATGTCCTCACAAATGTTGCTCAGCCTGAAGGGAATCATGGAGGACAACAAGGTAAAGTTTTGAAACCCCCTCCATTCTATGTTTCATTAATCATTGGCAATAAACTAGTACACAATTGCATGATTGATTCTGGGGCAAGTAGTTCTGTCATGCCCAAGCAAATAGCTGATCAGCTGGGTCTCCAATATGAAGTCATATCAAAGGGGGTAGTGCAGTTGGATGGGACAGCAGTAGCAATGGTGGGAGTGATTAAAGGTTTGAATCTTATCTTGCATGCATGCCCCAATGTTACCATTTTGCAAGATGTGTCAGTGATAGATTTGCCACCACTCTTTGCCCTATGCTTATCAAGGGATTTCACAGCTAAAATTGGAGGCTACTTATCTGCTGATTGGTCACACATGTTGTTCAGAACAAGATATGGTACTAAGGTCACAATAAGATCCAAACCAATTGCAAACTTTCATATTGAGCCTCATACTCCAAGCCAAATCAATGCCAACTATTCAACATTTGATCAAGAAGATTATCCAAACACAGATGAAGCTGACACCAAAGTTGGAAGCATCCCAGATTTGACTCTTGATGAATGGGCAAGCAAGGTACATGCTTTTGATCCCTACCAAGAAGTAGAAGAATCTGAGCTAGGAGTCTATTGCATACATGAAGAAAACCAGCCTATTCCTAGCATCACCAAACCATACCATAAGGATGACAATGAGGTATGGCAGTTATTTTTTGATGGATCAAGGAGTAGGCAAGGTGCAGGAGGAGGAGCTATGCTTGTTTCACCTCAAGGCATCAAACATTATTCAGCTTTCTGTTTCCAGTTTTCCTATTCAAACAACACAGCTGAATACGAGGCCTTGATTCATGGACTTCATTGGGCCATGAAAAAGGGCATAAAGAACTTGCAGGTGTTCGGGGATAGTGAGCTAATCGTCAATCAAGTCAGGGGACAACATGCTACAAAGAATGAACTACTGAAGAACTACAAAAATAGGGTGTGGGACCTCGTTGAGGATTTTGAAGCTTTCAATATCGTGTCCATACCTAGGAAGAAAAATGAAGCCGCGGATAGGCTTGCAGTAGTTGGAGCAACGTTTGATGTGGTTGACAACATTAAAAGGGAAAAAATGCAACCACATATCCATGTGATTGTGAGGCCAGCAGTTCCAGATAATAACACAAGCTGGTAGGTGTTTGAGAACGATCAACAGATCGTCAATTTCTTACAAGAAGAGGCTGAATTCTCAGCTAGGAATCAGGATAGACTAGAGCAGCAGTATGGGGATCAAGTAGTGCAGCTGCGGAAAAACAAGCTTCCCAAGGGTTTAGTAACATTGGAGTCTATCTTCAACCCTAATGACCAGTTTCGTAAGGAAAAGGCTAACATACAGGTCAAGAGAGAAGATTCAGAGCCAATTCTGGTTGGGGAAAGCAAAACACTTCAAATTGGTAAAGTGGCCACAAAGCAGGAGAAATCAGATTTCATACAACTTTTCCAAGAATTTCCAGATGTCTTCGCTTGGAGCTATGAAGACTTAAGAGGTTTCAATCCGAAGTTGGCACAACATACCATAGAATTAGATCCAGATGCTAAGCCCATCAGGCAGAAGCAGAGACCAGTCAACCCTCACATTGAGCCTCTAATGAAGAAAGAGTTGAACAAGCTAATAGAGGCAAGCATTATATTCCCGATCAAGCACTCAAGCTGGGTTGCAAACTTGGTTCCGGTCAGGAAGAAGAGCGGAGAAATCAGGTTGTGTGTAGACTTCCGAGACCTTAACAGGGCATCTCTCAAAGACCATTATCCACTTCCTTCAATGGAACAAATATTGCAAGTGGTATCTGGTTCGGAGAGATTCTCCCTCCTAGATGGCTACTCAGGGTATAATCAGGTAATGGTGAAAGAAGATGACCAGTTCAAGACGGCTTTCACCACCAAATGGGGCACCTATGCCTACAAGAAAATGTCATTTGGGTTGTCAAATGCTGGAGCCACTTTCCAAAGGGCAATGGATATGGAATTCAAGGGGTTGATCAATAAAATAGTTTTGATATATCTTGACGACATCACGGTATTCTCCAAAAATGCAGCAGATCACCTCTTTCATTTGAGGCAGGTATTTCAGAGGTGTAGAAGATTTGGGGTATCATTGAATCCCAAAAAATGCATATTCTTGGCTCACGAGGGAAAACTTCTAGGCCATATTGTTTCAAAGGAGGGATTGACGATTGACCCAGAAAGAGTTGAAGAAATTCGAGCATTACCATTGCCAAGTCACAAGAAGGCTCTTCAAAGCTTCTTAGGAAGGATCAATTTTTTCTGCAGGTTTGTTCCAAACTTTGCAGCTCTCGTAAAGCCAATAACGCTGATGTTAAAAAAGAGCATGACATTTAAGTGGACATCTGAAGGCAAGGCAAGTTTTGAGGCAATAAAAGAGGCTATATCTCAAGCTCCAACTCTCGTCAATCCAGACTTCTCCAAGGATTTCATGCTATACGCCTTTGGTGGTGGAGACACAATTTCTGCAATCCTGGTACAAAAAAACAAAGAAGGATTAGAACAACCAGTTGCTTTCTTCAGTCAAGGCTTGGAGGAATACGAAACTAGGTACTCTTTCATTGAAAAGCATGTCCTTGCAGTGATCAGGAGCTTAAAGAAATTCAAGCACCTAGTCTCAAACAATAAGATCCAATTGTTGGTCTCTCATGCGGGAGTCAAGGACTTCCTTCTTAACAAGGATCTGAATGAGAAACGTGCAGGATGGATCACTCATGTCATGGAATATGACATCGAAATTAAGGTCACCAAGCTGGTTCGTGGAAAGGGATTATGTGAACAACTAGCTTTGAGTCAGCAAGTTGAAGCAGGCGATGAAAAAGAGACTATCTTGGTACTACAGGATGGTCAAGAACAGGAAAATGATGATGTGCCCACTCCTTGTTGGACTCAGAATATGATACACTTCCTACAGACAGGCCTATGCCCTCCAGAAATGAGAAAAGCAAAGAGGAGATACTTCAGATTACAAGCCATTCCATATGTGCTTGTTGATGGTGTTTTGTTTAAGAAAGACATCAATGGAGTTCTATTGAGGTGCATTGGGACAAGTCAAATTGAGAGGGTGTTACGAGATTTTCACGATGGAGATTCTGGAGGACATTTCACCCCACGAGTAACAACTCTCAAGATAATGAAGGCAGGGTATTATTGGCCGACAGTCTTCAGTGACTGCTATACATGGATAAGAAAGTGCAAGAAATGTGCACTCTTCACAGGAAAAGAAAGACTAGCAGCACTTCCATTGCACCTGATTTTGGTTGACCAACCATTTATGCAATGGGGATTGGACTTCGTCGGGGTCATCAACCCAAACTCAAGCCAAGGCCACAAGTGGATTCTCACGGCGACGGACTATTTCACCAAATGGACCGAAGCAGTAGCGCTCAAAGAGGCAAATGAGTCTAACATACTATATTTTTATGAAGGAATAGTGACCAGGTTTCGGTGTGCCGGCCACTATCATATCAGACAATGCGTTGGAATTCATAGGTTCCAAGATTACAGAATAGGCTATCAAGAATGGAATCTATTTGAGCACCTCTTCAAATTATTACCCGCAGGGTAATGGACAGGCAGAGTCCACGAATAAGAATTTGCTAAGAATCATCAGAAGGACTCTGGATGAAAACCAAAGGACATGCCATACCAAGCTAAAATCAACATTATGGGCTGACAGAATAACGCTAAAGAGGTCTACTAGTAATTCTCCCTACAAGTTGGTCTATGGGAAAGAGGCAGTATTACCTATATCATCAGAATTGCCAGCATTGGATCTCATGAAGTAGTTGGAGTTGTCTGAGTTCAAACCAATGGAGGCTAGGTATGCAGAGTTGATGGAATTGGAAGAAATAAGAGAACATGTAGTTCAGATGCTTGAGAAGGATCAGGCCTTAGTAAAAATATGGTTTGATAAGAAGGCAAGAGCAAGGACCTTCAAGGAAGGGGACCTAGTTCTGAAATGGGATGTAGATCGGGCAAAACCAGGAAGGCATTCCAAGTTTGATGCCATTTGGAGTGGTCCCTACATGGTCACGGGATGTAAAAGTAGTAATGCCTTCCAATTGTCTACATTGGATGGAGAGGAACTTCCGATTCCGGTTAACGGAATCTATCTTAAACATTGCTACTAAAAGGAAAGGGTTGCCCTTGTAAATATTAGCCTAGTTTTCAAATTCCTCTAAGTGCATATGCACATTGTCTTGTTGTAGTTAGGTTTCATTTCCCTAAGTGCTCCGGCACAGGTTTTGTTGCTCTCAGGTTGAATTTTTACAGTTCAGTGTGCTCTTGAAGAAGGGGTTGCGATATCAGGCTCGGGATCAGAGATCAAGTTGGTTTCAGGTTATTTCTTATGACTCCATGCCCAATGGATTGCTAAAAGGCCACTGATCTTCTACCTAGCAGGCAGGTGATCCCGTTGAGTCACCAAATTGTTGTAAATATCTTTCCCCCCCCGGGTAGATATAGACAAGTAAAAGAATATGGAAATCAAAGAAACTAAAACCCTAAAAGTTGTGCCTTGGCACACGTAAATGGCGCATGACACAGAGTGTCGACATGGTAAAATTTGTCGACCATGGTTACACCTTGGCACACGTAAATGGTGCATGACATAGAGTGTTGACATGGTAAAATTTGTACCTTGGCGCACGTAAATGGATGTCGACATAGAAATGGATGCGCCCATGGCGTAGGTAAAGGGCACACGTAAATGGATGTCGACATAGAAATGGATGCACCCATAGCGCAGGTATAGGGCACACGTAAATGGATGTTGACATAGAAATGGATGCTCCCATGGTGCAGGTAAAGGGCACAGGTAAATGGATGTCGAAATAGAAATGGATGCGCCCATGGCGCAGGTAAAGGGCACACGTAAATGGATGTCGACACAGAAATGGATGCACCCATGGCGCAGGTAAAGAGTGCACGTAAATGGATGGTAGAAAAGTTGCATAGGTAAAGGGTGCCTTGGTGCACGTAAATGGCGCATGACACAGAGTGTCGACATGGTAAAAGTTGCGCCTTGGCACATGTAAGAGGATGTTGACACAAATATGGATGCACCTATGGCACACCTTCAAGAGCCGCAACATTTTGAGTGCTGACAGGAAGCAGACCCTGGTGCAGATATTCAGATGGCCATAACTTTTGACTGGGAGCTCGGATTCATGCAAGGTTGGAATTTTTGGAAAGCTTACTAAGGTCCTCTATCCAACTACGACTGGATATCTTTAATTGGGTGAGAAAAAATTCTTAAAAATTCAAAATACAGTTCGCCACTTTTTGGGTTCGCTAGGGTTCTCACCTACCATCATAATGAGATGAATTAAATGCAACCTAGAGGTGGTTGGGGTAGATTTGGAATTCCTCTCTCTTTTCTCTCTCATTCTTCCTATAAATTGTAAGGAGGGGCTTCTTTCTAAAGGTTGGACATTTTTTTTTGCCCCTCCCTTCTTCTCTTTGGCAGGTGAACTTGTGGAGTTAAAACCTCCCATTTGAAACTGTAATGCAACCTTGCCTCTTGGCATTTTACAGTGTGTTGTATCAATCTTCGGAGAAAATTAATGCATGTCTATGGATGATTCTCAACCCTCTCTATGTTCATTTGCATCCTCTTGATCTTTCATTGTGAAATCGGTTATCTGTGCATGATCTTGCATTGCATTTTAGTGGTTTGTGTTTATTAACAAGACAAATGTTCTTCATTCCTCGGTGCATCACCTTTGTAGTTTAGGTTTTATTTTATGCATCTTCTTACCCTGTCTCCTTGGAAAGTTAGTTTAGGTTTTGAGTAAACCCTCTGTGTTTTTTACGTGTGCATCTGAACAGAGGAATAGGAACCGGCCTTCATTCGGAGATATTTCCCGATTCACAAGGTCCCACACTTTGGGAAAAGCTCCATGTTATGCAATCACACTGAGAGTCTCAACCAATCAAGTTGCATACATTCAGGGGTGTTGTGATTCACCATCAACAGGACCATTGTGACAATCTGAGGTTAATTTTTGAGAGATGTCAGTAGTTGAGTATATCCCTCAACATTAAGAAATGTTTTATTGCTACTTCATTTGGCACCCTATTGGGACATATCATATGTAAGGAAGGCTTACTGGTGGATCCTACCAAAGTTTTCATTATTGTGGGATTGGAGGAACCTACCAGCCAGAGTGTGATGTGAGGATTCCTTGGGCATACACGGTATTATCATAAACTTATTAAGTGATATGCCAAGATCGTCGCGCCATTGGAAAATTTTCTGAAACACAAAAGTACATTTCATTGGGGAGAGGCACAATAGATGGTGTTTAATACATTAAATAATAGGCTTATCACTGCGCCCATATTACACTTTCCCTTTTGGGATAAGCCATTCCATGTACATGTTGATGCTTCAGGGATGAAAATTGGAGAAATCTTAGCACAAACTAGAGAGGGAACCGTTGACCCACCCCTTGTGATTTTCAAGTAGGAAGCTAACCCCAACAAAACAGATACTATACTACTACTAAGCAGTGAGGCATTATCAATGATCTACATGCACTGCACAAATTCAAGCAGTATATGTTGGCAAACACCCTTTATATTCTACATGGACCACATAGCATTGAAGTAATTAGTAAACAAGCCCATTCTACAAGGGTGCATATGTCGGTGGGTCCTATTATTTCAAGAGTTTGAGTTTATGGTTGTTGTAAAAATGGGTAAGAGTAATTTGGGGCCTAGATATTTATTAAGGATTGAATCAGGGGAGGATACATAGAGCATTGAGGATAAAATTCCAGATGCACAACTATTTATATTATGGCACACACCATATGACTTGGAAGATATTGTTGTGTTTCTAAAAACAGGTGTGGCATAAGAGGGAATGAAGACTTTGGAAAGGAAACAATCAACCATATGTGCCACACCATACATGCTAATTAGTGGATACTTATACAAGCTTGGCTGCAATGAGGTTATACACCGGTGTATGTTAGAGCATGAGTGCACTATAATCATGGAGGAATCACATGGTGTAATTGCAGTATGACACTATGTAGGGAATGCAACCGCGCACAAGATACTTCTAGAAGGATTTTGGTAGGAAATGGTTTACAAATATTTTTCAAGTATTGTAATGTCTGTGATCACTTCCAGCACCTTAGTAAACCAGATAAAAGATATGAAATTCCATTAAGACTGATTTCCAATGCAGAACCATTCGAGAAGTGGGAAATTGACTTCGTAGGCCCTATTTCCCCAGCCATACAAAGGACAGGTTCATGTTGTATCATTACATCTATATATTACCTGACATGGTAGGAAGAAGTGGTGCTTACAAGGGATTGTACAACGGAAATAACAGTTAGTTTCTTGTGGGAAAATATAATCAATAGATATGGATTCCTACTGAGCTTAACAAGTGATAGGGGTACTCATTTCTTAAATGAGACAGTTGGAATCTTATTGGTAGAATTCATGGTAGCCCACCACAAGACTACCCCTTATCACCCATAAGTTAATGGGACTGCTGGGGTGTTTAAATTTTTTTTAAGCCACACGTTAACCAATATTTGTGATGTGGGAAGAAAGGATTGGGATGATAAATTTTCTATTGTTTTATGGTCATATCAGACTACCTATAAGAGACTAAACAAGGCCACACCTTTTCAATTGGTGTTTTACGTGGAAGCTGTGTTACCTATTGAATTCATGTTACCATCGTTGTGCATAGCATGCGAAGGAGGGTTATATGATGAACATGTACTTTACGATATGATTGATAAGTTAATACAGTTAGATGAGAGGTAGTCTATTGCTCGCTGGAGTTAGAAAATAGAAAAATCCAAGAAGAAGGCATTACATGATAGAAACATCAAGAGAAAACATTTGAGGTTGGGAAGATGATTTTATTGTATGATTCAAAGTTTCTATGCTATTCTAGGAAATTAAAAGTCCATTGGATGGGCCCGTATATTATATCCTATATACTTGATTCACATGCTTACTAGTTACAAGTGCTGGATGACACACAATTTCCAGACCATTTCAATGGGAGTAGGCTAAAGCCCTAATATAAATAATTCTTCTTTGTGTTTGTAAATAAGGTAGTATTGCTAGTTATCTTAAGTTTTTCTTTGATGCAGTTTCCTTTCTTTGTGTTTCTGTATCTTGGTGCTTTATTTTGTGTGCATTTGTGCAATGGTATCCACTTATTATTTTCAAAAAAAAATTCTATGCATAGAGGACCGTGCATCTATTTTTGTGTGGGGTAGAGTGAGGAGACAAGTGTTGGAAGTTATGGTTGTGGATGGCCCAGGTTAAAAAAAATAAAAACATGTGGATTGGAAGATCATGTATGGAAAAGGTGAACATAACAGAAGGTTGGTGTCAAAAGGCTTTGAGAGACCACATACAAGAATAAAAAGTGTAGGAGAAATATAAAGTAGGCAGTGGAAAGAACTTGGTCCAAGACACAGAGTAAGAATTGAATTCAGCATGGGAGAAAGCATGAAGAATTATATGGCCGAGGAAGGTAAGTGCTAGAAGGTTATGAAATTATTCATGTAGGTTTGAGTGCAGAGGAAAAGAACTAAAGGTTGGCATTGGAAAAAAATTGCCTTTATTACAAAAGTACGTTGGTCGGTGGCATGGCATTTATTACAGAGAAAAGAAAAAGTTATAAATAGAATATTAGGGGTGAATTATTTTATACCTTTCATTTTAAGTTATCAGAGATATCTCACGAACTAGGGCATCCTTGTGAAGAAATTTTGAGAAGAGTTGTGAAGATTTTCATGTATAGCTAGTTTGATCAGAAAACTAGAATTGGAAATAAGTACACATGCGTAAGCGGAGAAGGTTGTGTGGAAGAATCCCATGGGTATTTTTCCATCTTGTGAAAAAGAGGTTTTCTAGGTTAGGGTTTCATATCTAGGGCACGGGGTTTGAAGGAATTTTTACAAAGGAGTGGAACCACAAAGTTGAGCAGAGACAAGACGAGGAGAGAGGAAGAAGTTTTAAGGACCCGATGAAGGGATGGAACCAAGTAGAGTAGAAAAAATTTCACTGAAGAAGAGCAAGGGAAAGGGAAAACAAGCCATCTCTACTAGTTTCAATGAATAATGGTACACGGAAATGTAGTACCCAGATAATATATTACTTGGTAAATAATGTGTGTCTCACGTCAGGAAGATGGCCATCGATGATTACAACCATCAAAGGAACACCACAGAAAATTAAATGACACTAGAACTGGTTCTTCTTATAGAGAATAGGACACCTGATGGAATTCCCATCTATGATGACGAGGTAAAGGTAAAAATGGAAAATGTTGGGTTATTGCAACTCTACGAGTTTCCCTATTTTAGAAAGACCAAGCAAATATACCAATGGTTGATGTTGCATGTGCATGAAGATAACTTTTATTTTGTAGGTCAGAGGATGCACATAACCCCCCTAGCTAATTTCTAAGTTCACCGACCTTATCTGTGAAGGAGATTCATTGGACAATGACTTGGAAGATAAGGAAGCCATTAAGAAGATCGTTGAGCCTTATGAATAATAGAAGTGTTCGCACTACTTATACATTTCCACAATTACTAACCCGGTGATGAGGATGGCCATGTGCATGGTTATAAATCTGAATGGGCAAGAGGGATGGAAAAAAATCAACAAGGCCTAGTTGAATGTGTGTCGTAAGATCTTGGAGGGAACCATCTATAACCTCTCATCTTTCATTGCAGAGGAGATCATAGATGCCACACACAATGGAGAGAAGATCATGTTTGGCAATTTCCTCCTCACTATTATATTTTTAGAGATTAGAGTGCTCGATGGGCTAGATAAATTTTTTGGGAATACCCTGATGACGACCCCTCACCGACAAGAGGTTTAAACATTATACTTATGACACCATAACGGCTGCTCATAAGGTGCGTTTGGATATGTAGTATATGAGGATGCACGATGCATAGGGTTTTGAATGGAGAATACCTAAGCATTTACCCTCATTAGCATAAGTAGAAGCTAAGTTCACCATATACCAACATTTTTGCATCAACAAATTTACTTTGGTGGATGGCACCAAAAGTCTTTATTGTAAGTTAACTTTCTCCTTCATAGCACATTACTTCTAGACAGGGGTCAATCATTTCAAAGAGGCAAAGAAACTCATATTTTATTTGAGTGTAGTAGATCAAGACTACTACAAGCTATACAAGAAACTAATATACCCCAAGAAGCACACCTATGTGGAGAAGTATGTATCGCATGATGTGCACATGTTAAAACCAATAACATTACATGTTTTAGGGAGGATAACAACACAAGTTTATTTGTGCATAAGGCCTAAGTATGAAAAGGTCACTTATGTTGAAGAAAATGTCTCCATTCCCTACGACCCCACCGTGTAGAAGAAGGTTGTGTAAAGGAAAAGAGATAGAGGAGAGCCTCTTGAGAAAAAGGCATCGAGTGCTTCGACAGTACAGAAAGTAGGGGCACAGGAGTTAGGTGTGGGCACAAGTACTTACATCCATCGGAAGAAGTCTCCCCTGAGAAAAGATTCACCACAAAAGGAGGAATCACCACAGAAGGAAGATTCGTAGGTAAGGGGAGAGTCTCCTGAGAAATAAGAAGAAGAAGAGAATTCCCTTCAACTAGAATCATCAGTAAGGAATAATTAAAGGGTGACAAAAGGGTCAGACTCACGTGAAACATAAATCATGGAGGCCTACAAGGGAGATGAAGATGATGAAGAGCATGATGAGGCTTAAAATCATCCTGTGTATAGTGTACACACATCAGAGGAAGAAGGAAATGAAGATAAGGATGAGAAAAAAGGAGGTGGTCATGAGAAAGGGGCGAGCGAGGAAGTAAACATGAAGGATCAAAAGACCCCGACCCTGAACAAGGATTAGATGGATAATACCATAGAGAGGGAAGTGGTAGGAATTATCCAGCAGTTGGTCGAGCATGAAGTCGAGTGAAGCACCAAGGAATTTTTAAAGGAAACAAAGGAAATCAAGTGTGGGTAAGAGTATGGAAGCATGAACGGAGACCCCAACTTAGCAGTAAGCTTCCCAAAGGTAGCACACATAGGTAGAAAGGGCATACTAGTGGTGTAGGAACAAGAAATTACTTATATTAATGATTTGAACAATGTACTATGTGTGTGCTTCCAAAGTACCGTGCCCATAAACCAACTTTTTGTTTGGTCTTCTTTTAATGAAGAAGGTGTATACCCATGCACAAGCAATATGTTATCTTCTACTTTTGAGTCCCACATTGATGAACTTGAATTTGAGGTAAATCGAGATGCATTGATGAAGATACCAAATGTCAAAGGAGAAAACCCTCTAATAAATGACCAACAATTGTCTGATGAAAAAAATTGTAATACACTCACCAAAGCATCAATGGAGGTAGAGGCCATACTCTTTGGTGGAAATGATAGGATAAGGGTCTTGGAGGAAGAGCCTAAAAAAAATAATGAGGAATTTATCGAGTGAGGTAAAGAGATAAAATAGAATGAATTGATTAGTGCGTAGTTAAGGCACGGGATGAGGGATGAAAAGGAAAAGGTATGTGAAATCCATAAGAAGACAGAGGCCATTTCAAATTCCATTATTTTGAAGCACCTGGACCTGACCTTTATTGAGCATAAATATGTGTCAACCATGTAATTCTTGGAAGAATTGACCCGCATCCTCACCTTGGAAAGGCGACCACTCGCATTAGAGTCAACATAGGACATGATAGCACACTAGAAGGAGGAGGACAAGCTAAATATTGGGGATACATTGACTCAGTACTCTGAGATCCTTACCATAGTAAAGACTGCTACACAGATGGATGAAGATGTGTATGTATGAAAACTATTCCAATAGGGATAGGGTAGCAAATATATTGGTTGCTACGCATGAGGTGGATCTAAAAGAATTTCAAAAAAATTAAAAAGGAAAGATCTTGGCCGAAGTTGAGAAGAAGTTAGAAGTAATTGAAACCTTGTAGGTTTTGATTAAGAATAAGCTAAAGGAATTATACCCCCAAGGAGCTCATAGGATGGATTCGCTAGGAAATCTTAGCAATCAGCTGGAAAGAATTTTTGATATGCTAAAAGATAAGAACTAGGAAATTTTTTTTGATGAATTTAGTACATAAGTGGGTGACCTACTTCAGTGGGTACAGGGAGAAGTAGACATATGGGAAAATATTGAGGCATTGGTGAAGGAGTTCCCACTCCTAATGAAATAGTAGCACATTTTTCTATTCTTCCATTTTTTCATACTTCCATTCTTTAATTGTTTCAATGCCTCTATTCTTTATTATTTGAGGAAGCAAAATATTTTTGAGGAAAGAGAACACATGTAGTGTGGGGTGATGTTGGACCATAAAATATTAGATAAGTACCAAGAGGCACACGTGCATAATAACAATAAATAGAAGGGTGCTCAAGGAAAAGCATGCAAGAAAAAGGGTTTAAGAAGGGTTTAGGTGAAACCAGGGCTCGCGCGGGAGGAAAAACAAGGGTTTAAAGGACTTATCCCTATTTTGCATCATGGAGTTAGTTAAGGAAAAAAGTGAGGACCCACATAGGCATGATAAGTGAATAATGTGCCAACATGGAACCTTGGAGGTCAAGGAAAGGATATTCCATGTAGGGAATATTCCTAACAGAATCAATTACAGTTAGTTAAAGGTTTGCAAAAAGGATAAACATTCATTAATGGAGGACCACATCGACACTTGGCACGCAATTTTCTCAGAAGATAAGTCATGTTAGTGTTCAATGATCCTATTTAAATAGGTTCTCAGGACATGAATAAAGACAAGGAGAGAATGCATAGAGTGTAGACACACAGATAAAGATAAGGAGGGAATGCATAGAGCATAGACACGTAGAGAAAGAGAAGGAGAGTAACAAAGTGCTACAGAAATTCTAAGGGTTTAGAGTTCAAGGTGCTAAGGTTTATAGTACTTAGTGTTAGAGGGTTATAATGGATACCATTAATCATATGTATGCGTATTGGCGTCTATAAGAAGGGATATAATGGGAAATTATAATTAGGATAACTAATAAGATTAGTTTGCAGGGGTTGGATCTTTTTCATTTAATGTATATGGTTTAAGATGACCCGTTCAAATGTATAATGGCTACCAGAGACTCTTTTTAAATCAATATACATGGATCTATTTTATAAATCTTGTTTATAGGCATAATACCTTATGTTATTTTTCTTACCATGACTCAGATCTGGTTTCTTTTACTTCGTGCAATGTTTATTTAGCTTTTGTGATGCATTGATGTGTAGATCTGCTAGTTACATCTTCTTCCTTATAAAGTAAGTGAATTTACTTTTTTTTTCTATAAATAATCCTCCATTAATGGCATAAATATCTTTCAAATATCATGCAAAGGAGGGGCTTGACACTTGTACATGCCTCAGGTGAGCATCCAACGTATGTTGGATGATAGGCCAACGTGCTTGGGGTTAGAAAGAAGTATTGAGGGTAAAATAATGAATACAATTTTTTTATGGTTAGATGTTCAAAACAAGATTTTAACCCTTGAGAATATGAGAAATGATAGAATTCATAATTGGAACTTAAAAATATCCTTAAAGATACTAAATAAATGCTTACAGAGTTTAATACCTTTGATCTTATTCATACCCCTAGAAAGGGTAATAAATGTGTAGACCATATTGTCAATTTGGGGGATAAAAGTAATAAATTTAAAGTGTGGGAGAGAGGAGATGATATCCCAAATGCTATCAATCTCATTAATGACATTAAGTACTGATCTACAGGTGGCTATTTTCCCCTGTTGGGATGTCATCATTGTTCTTATGATTAACAAGACCCTCGCATGTGTAGGATACATGGTAGGATATGTATTAATGTTTCTCTTTAGATTCATTTTGGATATTATTTATTCAATTTTCATTCTCAATAAACTAAAACTATGGGAGGTGGTCATTTGATTATGAAAATTAGGAGGTTTAGGAATTTCATCTCAAACATCATGGGGTTTAATCCCTATCTTGCATTGGAGTTTGGTTGGGCATGGAACAATGGCAGCATGATGATCCATGGCATTGAAATTTAGGTTTTGTAGGATTCAATAGTGCAGGAAAATGGAATGTATATGATGGGCATTAAGATATTCAAAGACCACACTAGATGCATTCACAAAATTACAACTTTCTTCCATGGTAAATAAAAGGTTTACGTGCTTGTAGACGGTATAGCTAGATTTTGCATCCTTAATATTTGGAATACGGTCTACCTCCACGTTATGAGGTACATTAATCTTGAAGGTAATTATAGAAAGATATATACTCACCATATTACTATCCTTAATATGTTTAGGAATAATATTTATATGAGCCTTCCCTTTTTCTTTTTTATGTCTCTCTCTGCGTTGGTGAATAATTTTCAACAGGGATGATTCAAGCCTCATCACACCATGGTCTAAATATTGTGATTTTTAATAATGGTAAACCATTGGTGGAAAATTATTAGAGCCCAAATCAGGGGATTCAAATTATAATGATACCCTTATTGACCATATAAAAATAATGAGGAGAAAGAAGAGTATGGATTCTCAGGGGAAGGTAAATCTTGGTATTGGGGTCACAGGTTCTTTGGTTGATATGAAAGGGGATTCATCGAAATGGAAAGAGAGAGAGAGAGAAGCTAGATTGGAATGTGAATTTTTATAAAATTTCTCTCACAGTGAAGCATGTGTAAAGGGATATGGAGGCCTTAGATGAAGTTGGAATGGATATGAGAAACAATGTCATGTATTACATCAATGCCTATAAGAAAATTTACATCTCCCAAAAATCTATCACAATGGATATGGTCGAGATAAAATTTTTTTTTTTGGAGTTGTAAGGTCATGTGGCCAAGTTGGAGTAGGGACAAAAAGTTCGCAGGTATAATCTCCATGTCAGTAGTTCTGATGAGGAAGAGCAAGTTGAAGATGAAATCCCTATCACAAATGAGTAGGATGATCAGATGAAAGGACAAGAAGAATGTCAAATGAAAGAGTACAAATTTTTGAAGACTAACTAGTCCCTTCGCTCTTGGATATTTTGTTTGTCTGCTTATGGACTATATCATTTGGGATGTTTTTCCCTCCCTATTTTTGATCAAATCTGGCCTATTCATTTTTTCAGTTTTTCCTTTTATTGATCTCTTGGACTATAGTTTTGGCTAATTTTTTTTATCCCTTTCTTTCCTATTTATTTTCCTTCTTTGTAATGCTCACGATGTATTTATTTTTAGGTTTATGTGTTTGTTAATCCTTGTTTCTTAGGTAATATAATAAAAAAACATGGCAGAATCATTATCCCTTTTAGTAAATAAACTATCCAATCATTATGTTCACACATATTTAATAAACTTTGTTAATAGTAATTTTGTTAATGACATTTTAAATTAAACAAGATCCACAAAGTAGCAAGTTCCTGCATGCAGGCTACGAGGTGTTTTTTTATTAATAGAAGTTGATAGTTTAATGAGTGGAATTGGGTATCCATTTGACAATATAAATAACTGATTAAGATGTATGGATATAATATATAAGCTAGATAGATTCTTTATTACTTTGGAGGTGATATTCAAGTAATATTATGAAAGAATGATAATACGTTTGAACCCAAATTTGTTTTTGGATAAGATAAAAAGAGTTTAGTTTTTAAATGGGGACAAAAAAAACCCATATAAAAAGAATCTAGTTTCCTACAAAAACCATCAAAGATCCATGAAGGCTAAGTCAAAAAGACTTGATGAAAAACCACCACAAAACAAAACCAAACTCCTAAAAATTCAGCATATTAACCAGTACATTTTTCGACAAAAAACCATAAAGAAGAAACAAAAAAAGAAGGAAGAAGGTCAGCCAAAGGCCTACTGTTATTTCTCCATGGAGTTACTATGAGCTCTGGTATTCGGCCCACCATCTTTCCTGCCAGTAATGTTTATGACCAATGCTTTGGTACTTTCTCCTCCTTTTCCTCAATCTGAGTGTACACGGAATCCTTTATGATAGCCTCCTCCTTGTCTTTGAACTGGGTGTTCACCACTTCCATGTCAGAGCCCTCATCAGTATCAGAATCATCACTATCAATACTTATAAACATGAGCCTCATATTGGACTTGTTATCCTCCTTCACCATTTTCTCCTGTAAAATAGAGATCCTTTGATCCTCCATAACAAAATCATATTGAATATGCTTGATTCTCTTGTTCTGAACTTCAATCTTGTGTTAGAACTCCAATTCCTGTATGAGATTCTTGTTAATAGTAAGGATAATATCAATTATTGATTCAACATGCAATATTCTAGCCTCCTAATCCACAAAATCATGTTCCATTTTACTAGAAATCTCTCCCACATTCTGAACCCCCTTTTTTATATTGCACAGGGCATCCACTGATGGGTTTTGTTATTCCCTTCATTTAATCAACTTCTTGTTGATGTCATATCAAACCAAGGGCATGTCTAAAGCTATATGTAACAAGAGTAATCTTATCGATCTAGTAGCTGACTGTAGTTATGTTTGTATTTTCTAGGGGATCTCTTCAATGTCTTAAGGACTTCTTGGTAAAACCTTATTTAAATCATACAATGAAAACTTATTGAAAGTAAACACACTGAAAGCTTTGTTGAAAGAAAACACACTGTGTAGAATGGAAATAAACACACTTGCTTCTAAAATTAAACACACTTGATTTTGGAAATAAACACACTCAATTTAGAATGCTTGAAAATAATTGCAAGAAATATAAGAATCTATCTAGACACCTACAGGAACAAGTATACAACAGAGCTTAACTGGAAGAATTAAAATAATATAGAATTAACAGATATAAGCTATTTGTTGAAGAAATATAAATACCAAATAAATGAATATCATGGTCCTCGGGGGTGTGGGCCCTTAATCATCCTCGAATCAGGATTTAACAGTTCATAATTCTCTCAAATAAGAATGGCTATTTTATTGATAAAGCATTCGGTATTCCAAAACATACTAGATCTTAGTACTTAGTTTATATTTCTCTTCTCTTTTCTATATCTATCTCATATCATATTCTATCTATTATATATCTATCTACTGTAGGTCTTCTTTTATATAAATTTTACAATCATAGTTGTCTCAACGATTTTGATGAAATTGAATAATGCCCAGAATAGATGCTGAGTTAGATTGTGGCTGATCAGATAGTTGTAAGATAACTATCCTTAGATCTACATTCAAAAATCTTCTCATTCTTTCCTGAATGAAAGGGTCATTGATAAAAAATCTATGAATGTGCTTAGAATAGATAACTTCCATCGGTTTTGGAACTTCATAGAAGTTCCAGAACCATAGGAAATCATTAAGGATGAAAACTGTGAGAGTTCCAGAGCTATACCTAGGAGTTCCAGAACTAAGTCTAAAAATTCCGGAACTAAATACTGGAGTTCCAGAACTAAGTCTGAAAGTTTTGAAACTAAATGATTACTGTGTGATGGAGTTTTGGAACTATCTTGGAAGTTTTGAAACTAAGCTATGTGGGAACATATGCTACAAAAAACATATTGAATGCTACCTACTTCATTTCCTCGACTAATTAGACCTGATTTATTACAAAATTAAATTTCAAACACATACTTCATCAAGAATTTCAAATATTTTAAACATTAGAATCACAATCAATCAAAATACAGACAATTACATCCTAACTCATATTAGATCAACTAAAAGTCACAAAATGCAATCAAACTTAATAAAAAAGAGATTCAAATGAGATCATATATTATACATTAATCAGACATATTCTGGCCTCATTATCCACTATCCCCTCAATAGGGTTTTTACCTTTCCTTTTCCTCATATGATTGAGGGATGATGCCAGGGTTTCATGATCTGAATCAGGTTCATTTTTTCCCCAGGATGAGAAGGGATAATGGGATTACTTCTTTGGACTAAATGACATCTAGAAATATATGGGCCAAATAAAGGAAATATGCCATCACGACGAATGAATTTTTGAAATTTAAGATATCATAAAATTAAAATAAAATGGGTTTATTTAACTATCCCTATCCTTAATAATTAGAGAATAATATCCAAAACTATAAGTGCAGACAATAAGTGCATAATGTTTTTTACTGAGGGAACCATTATAAACAAAATAAGGTTCTAGTGAGATACAAGTATAAGGGCCACCAATGTTTCATTGTGAGAAAATTGGTAAAACAAAAAATAATTCGAGACCCAAATGAAGAATTATGCAATGTATCACAACCATGAAACTAAACAATGAAATATAGGTTAGAGAAACCAATTACATGGTCAATTTCCCATCACTTGAAGCCTAACTTGTAATCATTTTCTTGGAACAAGAATAGGTACTAGAGTTCCTACTGGTACTACTAGAGTTCATCCCTTTCCACATGATGGAGTAGATAATATGTAGGGAGAAGATTATGCTGATTTGAATAATCCTTTAGCAAAGTGGATAATGAATTTCATCGATGTCCTTCTCTCCTCATTCTTAGACATTTTGAAGCTCTTGTATAATTCCATTGTTAAAAATCTTGGTTGTTGTGTAGTGTAGACTTGTTAAGCACCCACAATATTCACTATTGCTAATACACAGATGAATGGATGGATGGAAATATGATTCGCTATTTTTAAATGGAAGAAATTGCAATACGGTAAAATTATATCAAATAATGCTGGAAGATGTAAAGTATGAGATGTTTAATAAATTAACATTATCACCAACACGTGTTCATGTCATTGTGGCAATAAATTTTGTCATGTCATATATGTTTTGAAATTGCTGAAGGCTAGATGAATGTATATGCATTAATAAATGTGAGGACACTTGGCCATTTCTAATTTTTTGGTATAAGAAATAGAGAAAATCTTGCAGTTCAATAAGGGAAAAAATTGGTCAAATCATCCTTTCTCACCAATCAAAATAACAAAAAAATAATTTTATCAAAAATTATATTCATGTAATTTTGTCAATTCAAAATTTATGCATTAGAAATATTAACATGCGTAGAAAAATTCTTGCATATTATTGGCTCACAGTAATATTTCTATTTGGATAAACTGAAAGGTATATTATCCCGCCTTTGTAGGAACTAATAAAAATATAATTGTTCTTTTCTTTAACACAATATCATTCATATAAAAATCTGTATTGTTAAAATATTTAATCTAAACCTAGAAAAAAATTAAATTTTAAAAAATTTAACTTATAAATCTAATTTATATTGCAAACGGGGATAAAGAAAAGCTCAAAAATTTTGACTATCAAAATCAAAATAGTAAAATATATAAACATAAGGAGTGGGATGATATTTAATTTGGAAATGTTTATGATGTGATTTTAAAAAAAAATATTATTAATTTTTATGAATAGTGTACTATTTTGGATGTGCCACTTGTCCAAGCTTGCAAATAATTCTTCCTTTTTGGATAAACATTAAATGCAATGAATATTTTATTAATTTTTTTTTTCTAAATGTCATATCTCATTTAAATATTGGGTACATGTATTTATAAGAATTTTGATTTTTTAAAATAGAATAAATCAATGTTGCAATAAGGCCTCATATTTTTCAAATCAGTACTAACTAGCTAATAAAGAAAAAGATACATAAGTTTTGTAGATTAAAAAATATTTTAAATAAAATAAAAAAATTAGAAAGTTGAATATTTATAAATTTTTTGTTATTTTGATTGGTGGATTGGGGAGAAATTATTTGTTTGAATGAAAGGTATAGTATTCTTGTAGGAGGTAGGAACTGATAAAGTAAGATGTTTTGAACTTAGCACCTACTAAGGTAAGTGAATAATTCAATAATATAATATTTTTAGCCCATATAAAGCCCTTATATAAATCCCTTATATAATTTGGGTAGAATAAATCCCTTAATAATTGTGCTTGCACTTCGACATGTGAGTGATCACACTAAGATGTGTGAATCAAGAATCACACTTAGAAATGTGAGTCAAGACTCACACTTAGATATGTGAGTCGAGACTCACACTTAGAAGTGTGAGTTGAGGCTCACACTTAGAAGTGTGATCAGTCGCACTTGTAAGTTTGATCACTCACATTTTGACTTGTCAATCTAGTAAATATTTGAATGATTATGTGTATTAAAAAATGTTACTTATAAACTACTTAGAAAAAATTATAAATGACTATTCCATATTTTTTTAACTATGCTTAATATATACTATTAATTTATGACTTGCACTTAGAAGTGCGAGTCAAAAGAAGTGCGAGTTAAGGCTCACCCTTATAAGTGCGATAATTTGCACTTGTAAGTGTGATCTCTCACATTTTGACTTGTCAATCTAGTAAATATTTTAATGAGTATGTGTACAAAACAATGTTACTTATAAACTAAAAAAAAATTATAAATGACTATTCCATTTTTTTTTAACTATGCTTAATACATACGATTAATTTTTTTATATAAATGTATATAAAAATTGACGGTCACCTTTTAAACATGCAATTCACACATGATGGTTCTATAAAATATTTGAAAGTATGTTACGTCTAAAATCACGAAAAATGTCTAAAATACTGTCAAATTTAACACCATTCAAGGATGTTAAGTTCTAAAATAGATGACATCCATCTTAGAGTATGATTTTTATAGGATTTTCAATGTCAATGTTTATTGATTTGAATAAGGTATGCATAAATAGTCATATATGTATGATGATATTAAGACTGATATGTGGCATAAATTACAGTAATCACTTATGTATTGTCTTGAATGCTACCCAAATTCTACATTTGTTCAAGATTTGCCTAGATTGAAGGAGGTTTAAAATATGTACATATAAGATGTCTATTGTTATTTTCTCATTTTGATTTTCTCATTTTTATTTCAAGCATTTGATTTAACTTTGGAATAGTCATTGATATTTCTTATTTTCAAATTCTCTATACTAGGTTTAAGATTTAAGTGGCCACACTACTAATTTTATCTTTTTATGTGTGGATATAGTTGAAAATGAACTTTGTATTCAAAGGAGGAGCATATGTGGATTTAACCTCCAAAGGTGTGATAGTTATAGAGGTATTAGTATATCCATCCATAACTTCACTCCAATGCACATAGAAATGGGATCTAGCTTATTCATTGTCACAATAAATATTGTATTTAATGGCAGAGTGAGACCCTGTAAGAAGGTGAAAATAAGGGATGATTATACTGATGTCATAGAATCCAAAAGAGCACCCATTATGGATCAAAAAAATATTGGATGAATGAAGAGAGGATGGAAGTAGATGGAAATACAGGAAAACTCAATGGGTAGTAAATTAAAATACAAGAAAATAAAAACAATTAGCAAGCAATATTGTAACTATTTCATTGGTATCCATAACGGTGGAGATAAATTATGATATATCACCACACATGTCTCATTAAGTGGGGCATTTTTCCAATGTTTCAATCACCGAGAAAAATTTATTCGTCAAATGTGACGAGTGCACAGAGGTTAAGAAAAAATATGCATCCACTTCATGTCTAGAAATAGTGACACAAGTAGATCAATGTCAGAAATGAAAAATTGATTATATTTAAAAGTTTTCATTCAACTTACTATGCTTGTACATGATGGGAAGATGATACTAGTAATGTATCTATATGGATGGGAAAGGTAGAAAGAATTATAATACATGATTTCCACACATAGACTCAATAAATAACGGTAAGTTGGTGGGAACCCACAAGAAAAGAAAATATAGAAAAAGAAAGGTGCCACAAATGCTTAAAGAAAAGGAAATGGTGGTCAACATGAAAAGGAGATCAAATAATTATTTGTGACATATTCTATTCTCAAATGTAACAATAAATCTATTAAATTATTAAAAAAAGTTGTTCAAGAGAAGTTTTAAACTGTTGTTTAAAAATTAGTTACAATTAGTTTAAATTGTTTGCAGTCTCTAATATATAAATATATATCGAAGTGGGAAATTGTAATTCAAAATATTAATAAAATTATAATGTAATAAAGTTATGATAAAATAAATTAGAAAAATATTGAGTGTGTCATGCTTGATAAGTAAAAATAATAAATATAATGACATCATGCATTTTTGAATAGGTGGCATGTACTTATTAATATTATATTTTGAAATTGAAGAACATTTTTTTTACACTTATTAAATCTTGATGTTAAAGCTCTCATTATTTTTTTGACACTTGTTGATTGAAGATTTTCCTTAAAATATTATTGAAAAAGATGTACTTGATGAATACAACCATTAATTTGTGGTATCATGAAAATGTAACCAATAGAAAATCAAATAAATCAATTTAATTGATTTTTAAAATTATCAAATTATTTAATTTATATTCCACCATTGTAAATATAGACACTAGAAAAATAAATTTCAATGATTGAAGGATATGAAAAGAACTAATAAGTTGTGATGAAAGGTATAATAATATCCCATAGGTAGGAACTAGTAAATTGTGAAATCCATGTTTGCAAACAATATGTTTAACGTAATTCTTAACTCTTTTTTGTTATGTATGATTTGTAGACTAGAAAATCATTAAAGTAGTGCAATCTGGATTATCTTCTATTTTAAACTACATAGCGACCATTGATTCCAATTATAATGATTTTCATTTTACAAACTTATCAAATAAGTGTTGATAATATGTATCTTAGTGGTTGCTATGGTTATGTGTCTTATCGACTGCAAGGATTATGTAGCTTATCAACGCTTATGTAACATAATAACTGAAAGGATTATGTAACTTAGTGGTTGCTAGGGTTATGTAGCTTAGTGGCCATAAGGAAGATGTAAGTTAGAGACCGCTAGGCTTATTTCACCTAGCATTCACTTTCATCATGTAAATTAGTGACCGCTAGGCTTATGTAAGTTAGAAACTGATTGGCTTATATAAGATAGCGGCCACTAGGATTATGTAGGGGAATCAAATAATAAAAATATAGAAATCCTAAAACAACAAAAATAAAATCCTAAAATCAAGATTTAGAAATTTAATTCCAATAGTGATGAAATCAGAATCCAATAATAGCACTATCGGAATCCAATAATAGAAAAATTGGAACCCAACTATAGGGAAATTGGAATCTAATTATAGCGAAATTAGAATCCAATAATAGTAAAATTGGAACTCACATAAGTCCAATAATGACAATATTTCAATCCAATATTGCTACTAATGGATACCAATAATAGTAATAATGGAATCAAATATAAACAAAAATGGAATCCAATATATCCAAAAATGGAGATGGATTTCTTCCTAAACTTGTAATACTGGAGTCCAGATTTACTAGAATATGTCCAAATTTATTGAAATAAGCATTATTTACATATCGTTTATGCATTAATGGTTTCTATTTCTCAATATTTATATTGATGTTACTGTAATAGTTATATATTAGGTTCTTATTAGTGTAAATTCCTAGTTTAATTCTATAACTAATACATGTGTATGTTAGGAATGCTTGGTGGGACACCCCTTTGTCCCTTTAAATTGTTTTCAAGACTTTCTTAAGGTTTTTATATGTTAAGGATGATTAATTTCATATTATAGGAATTGAAGTACAGTTACTGTTGATGCAAAATCACAGCACCCCTGGATATTGATCAGTTTTCTAGGTTGATCACTTAGGTATCCAGTGTGATTGCATAACATTGAATCCTTCCTCCAAGTGTGGGACTTGAAGAGTGAGAAAGGAATCTCCAGAGAAAGGCTGGTTCCTATTCCTCTGTTCAGGTGCACACGAAATATGCAGAGGGTTTTCTCAAAATCTAATCTAATCTGCCAAGGAGACAAGGTAAGAAAATGCATAAAATAAATCTAAGCTAATAGAGGTGATGCACCGAGGAATGAAGAACATATGCTTTGCCACATAAACACAGATCATATATATGCAATACCACACCATGCACAGGTGACCGAAAATGAGAGATCAGACTGACAACAATGAATACATGAGAGGATTTAATCACAGACATATATATATTGCTCAAAAGATAGATTCAAATACATTGCAATGGCATAGAGGCACAGTGGCATTACAATCCATGTGGGAGGCTTGAAAACTCCACGAATTCTCTTGCTAGCAGGAGAGAAGGGAGGGGTTGCAAAACAGAAATGTCCAACATTAGAAAGAAGCCCCCTACTTACAATTTAGAGGAAGAATGAGAGGGAAAAGGGAGAGGAATTTGAAATCTGCCCCAACCACCTCCAGAATGCATTTAACTTGTCTCATCATGGCAGAAGCGGCGGATCCTGGAGAAACGGCGGGCTGCCTAGCAGAAGCGGCGAGCTGTCTGCTGCATTAAAATTGTTCGTTGACGCATCACTTCTGTTGTTATTCACGCTAGAGACGTTTGTTGATTTTCATCCTCCAAACTGAACCAAAATACAAGATTGACCTTGGAAATGTGTAGAGAATTTTACCAGCTTTCCATTGATACAAAGAACGCACAAATCCGAGCTCTGGATCGAAATATATGTCAATCTGAAGATTTAGGACACGGAACAGGCGAAAACGGATTTTGAAATATTTTCCCGCGCACTGCCACTTGGACGCCACGTGGCATGCTCTGATTCACTGAATAATTCTCTCTCCTCTACTTTTCGGCGGGCTGTCTCTTGAATTTTGACTTTTGGTGCTCTTGGAAATTTTCCACATTTTTTCCCACACCCCGCCACTAGGGATACGTGGCATGCATTGGTTGGTTGACAAACCTGCCGGGTCTTCCTTCACTTTTAGACCTTTTTGGCTTAGATTTGGCCAAACTTTCCAACTCCTCCCTGAGCTCTGCACCTCTATGCTCCATTGGACACGTGTCCAATTTCTATTGGCTCGGGCCAGCGCTTCAAACCTTGCCCTTTGACCTTTTGGCCTCTCTTGATGACATGTGGCAATTTCTCAATGGTTCTCGGGCCTACTAGGTATTCCGCGTACTTCGCGTCCATCCATCCCAGACGTCCCTTTTGATTTTGGACCTCTTGGGACAATTTCGGCTCCGATTCGGCCGGTTCGGGTATTTCTGGCCCACTTGTTCCACTTGTTTCGGACTGACTTGACTCCTTTCGGCCGGTTCGGCCGGTTCGGGTCCTTTTGTCCAGCGCGTCCCAATTGCTTTTGGGCTCCTTATGCTGATTTCGTGTGAACCGGCCGGTTCGGGTATTTCGCGTCCATTTGTCCCACTTGTCCCGAACTGCCTCTCTCAGCAGTTAGTCGATTTTCTCTCTCGACTGAATCGGCATTTCGCGCCCACCGCGTACTTTCGTCCCACTTATCCTAAATGCTTTGTGGGCCGACTGGACTCATTTCGGCCGGTTCGGGCGGTTCGCGTACCTTTGTCCCATTTGTACCACCTTGTGCTGGACTAGGACTTAGCCGATTTTCACAATATTTTCTGGCCCAAATTACTTGCTTTCTGCAACCTTCTCCGCAGTTTCTCTAAGCTTGCTCCTTCCTTCTTCGGCCTGGGGAGTTTGGAAAGATTCCTGAAGGAACCCTAGAAACCTGATTTTTCTCAGTGTCAGTCATTTTTCTTGGAATTTGGACATCCTGATGCATGTTATCAACTTTACCCTGGGGGGTGAAATTTTGACAACAATTTTGACGACTCAGCGGGGTTACCTGCCTGCTAGGTAGAAGATCAGTGGCCTTTTAGCGGTCCATTGGGCATGGAGTTAAGCATTAACCTGAAACAAGCCTGATACTGCAACTTCCCCTCCAGCAACACTCTGAACTGTAGAAAACAACCTGAGAGCAGCAAAACCTGTGCCAAAGCACTTAGGGAAAAAGAAACCTAACTACAACAGGACAATGTGCATACGCACTTAGAGGAATTAAGAAAAATCTAAATTAATATTTACAACGGCAAAACATTTCTCTTAGTAGCAATGTTTAAGATGGATTCCGTTAACCGGAATCAGAAGTTCCTCTCCATCCAATGCAGACAATTGGAAGGCATTACTACTTTTGCACCCCGTGACCATGTAGGGACCACTCCAGATGGCATCAAACTTGGAATGTCTTCCTGGTTTTTCCTGATCTGCATCCCATTTCAGAACTAGGTCCCCTTCCTGGAAGGTCCTTGCTCTAGCTCTCTTATCAAACCATCTTTTTACTACGGCCTGATCCTTTTCAATCGTCTGAACCACATGTTCTCTGATTTCTTCTAGTTCCATCAATTCTACATACCTAGCCTCCATTGGTTCGAATTCAGATAACTCAAGCTGCTTCATGAGCTCCAAGGCTGGCAATTCTAATGATATAGGCAATACTGCCTCCTTCCCATAGACCAACTTGTAGGGAGAATTACCTGTAGACCTCTTTGGTGTTATTCTGTCAGCCCATAACGCTGATTTTAGCCTTGTATGCCATGTTCTTTGATTTTCATCCAGAGTCCTTCTGATGATTTTTAGCAAATTCTTGTTTGTAGACTCTGCCTGTCCATTACCCTACGGGTAATAATTTCAAGAGGTGCTCAAATAGATTCCATTCTTGACAGCCCATTCTGTAATTTTTGAACCTATGAATGCTAATGCATTATCCGATATGATGGTGGCTGGCACACCGAACCTAGTTACTATTCCTTCATAAAAGTCTAGTATGCTAGACTCACTTGCTTCTTTGAGCGCTACTGCCTCGGTCCACTTGGTGAAATAATCTTTCGCTGTAAGAATCCACTTGTGGCCTTGATTCGAATTGGGATTGATGACTCCAATGAAGTCCAATCCCCATTGCATGAATGGATGATCTACTGAAATTGGATGAAGGGGCAGTGCTACTAACCTTCCTTTCCCTGTGAAGAATGCACATTTCTTGCATTTCTTAACCCATGAGTAGCAATCATTGAATACAGCAGGCCAATAGTAACCAGCTTTCATGATTTTGAGAGCTATTACTCGTGGGGTGAAATGGCCTCCTGCCTCTCCGTCATGGAACTCTTGTAAGATCCTCTCAATCTGACCTGTCCCGATGCATCTCAATAGAACACCGTTGATGTCCTTTTTAAACAAAATACCATCAACAAGCACATAAGGAACTGCTTGTAATCTAAAGTACCTTCTTTTTGCTTTGCTCATCTTTGGAGGGCACATGCCCGTCTGTAGAAAATGTATCATATTCTGAGTCCAACAGGGAGTGGACACATCATCATTTTCCTGTTTTTGATCATCTTGTAACAACAGGACAATGTCTTTTTCATTATCTGCTTCAACTTGTTGACTTAAGGCTAGCTGCTCGCATAGTCCCTTCCCACGTACTAGTTTGGTAACCTTGATCTCGATGTCATATTCCATGACACGAGTTATCCATCCTGCACGCTTCTCGTTTAGATCCTTGTTTAGAAGGAAGTCCTTAACTCCCGCATGAGAGACTAACAATTGGATCTTGTTGTTTGAGACTAGGTGCTTGAATTTCTTTAAACTTCTGATTACCGCAAGGACATGCTTTTCAATGAAAGAGTACCTAGTCTCGTATTCCTCCAAGCCTTGACTGAAGAAAGCAACTGGTTGCTCTAACCCTTCTTTGTTTTGTTGTGCCAGGATTGCAGAAATCGTTTCCCCACCACCAAAGGCGTATAGCACGAAGTCCTTGGAGAAGTCTGGATTGACGAGAGACGGAGCTTGAGATATAGCCTCTTTTATTGCCTCAAAACTTGCCTTGCCTTCTGATGTCCACCTAAATGCCATGCTCTTCTTTAACATCAGCGTTATCGGCTTCACAAGAGCAGCAAAATTTGGAACAAATCTACGGACAAAATTGATCCTTCCCAAGAAGCTTTGAAGAGCCTTCTTGTGACTTGGCAATGGCAAAGCTCTTATGGCTTCAACCCTCTCTGGATCAATTGCTAATCCTTCCTTAGAGACAATATGGCCAAGGAGTTTTCCCTCGTGAGCCAAGAATATGCATTTTTTGGGATTCAATGATATCCCAAATCTTCTACACCTCTAAAATACCTGCCTCAGATGACAGAGGTGATCCGTTGCACTTTTTGAGAATACAGTGATATCATCAAGATATATCAAAACTATTTTACTGATCAACCCTTTGAATGCCATATCCATTGCCCTTTGGAAGGTGGCTCCAGCATTTGATAGCCCAAATGGAATTTTCTTGTAGGCATAGGTTCCCCACTTGGTGGTGAAAGCCGTCTTGAATTGGTCATCTTCTTTCACCATCACCTGATTGTACCCTGAGTAGCCATCTAGGAGAGAGAATCTCTCTGAACCGGATACTACTTGCAATATTTGTTCCATTGAAGGAAGCGGGTAATGGTCTTTGAGAGATGCTCTATTGAGGTCTCGGAAGTCCACACACAACCTGACTTCTCCGCTCTTCTTCCTGACCGGAACCAAGTTCGCGACCCAGCTTGAGTGCTTGATAGGGAATATAATGCTTGCCTCGATTAGCTTGTTAAGCTCTTTCTTCATTAGAGGCTCAATGTGAGGGTTGACTGGTCTCTGCTTCTGCCTGACGGGCTTAGCATCTGGATCCAATTCTATGGTATGTTGTGCCAAATTTGGATCGAATCCTCTTAAGTCTTCATAGCTCCAAGCGAAGACATCTGGAAACTCTTGGCAAAGTTGTATGAAATCTGATTTCTCCTGTTCAGTGGCCACTTTGCCAATTTGAAGTGTTTTGCCTTCCCCAACCGGAATTGGCTCTGAATCTTCTCTCTTGACCTGTATGTTTGCCTTTTCCTTACGAAACTGGTCGTTAGGGTTGAAGATAGACTCCAATGTTACCAAACCCTTAGGAAGCTTGTTTGTCCGTAGCTGCACTACTTGATCCCCATACTGCTGCTCTAGCCTATCCTGATTTCTAGCTGAAAATTCAGCTTCTTCTTGTAAGAACTTGATGATCTGTTGATCGTTCTCAAACACCTGCCAGCTTGTGTTATTATCTGGAACTACTGGTCTTACAACCACGTGGACGTGTGGCTGCGTTTTTCCTCTTCTGATGTTGTCAACCACATCAAATGTTGCTCCAACTATTGCGAGCCTATCTGTAGCTTCATTTCTCTTCCTGGATATGGACACAATGTTGAAAGCTTCGAAATCCTCAATGAGGTCCCATACCCTATTCTTGTAGCTCCTCAGCAAGTCATTCTTTGTAGCATGAAGTCCTCTAACTTGGTTGACGATCAGCTCGCTATCTCCAAACACCTGCAAGTTCTTTATGCCCTTTTTCCTGGCCCAATGAAGTCCATGAATCAATGCTTTGTATTCGGCGGTGTTATTTGAACAAGAAAACTGGAAACGAAAAGTTGAATAATACTTGATGTCTTGTGGTGAAATTAACATTGCACCACCTCCAGCACCTTGTCTGCTTCTCGAACCATCGAAGAATAATCTCCAAATTTTGTTTTCATCTTTTTGTTCAGGCTGAATGATGTCAGGAATGGGTGAACCTTCTTCGTGTATACAATACACGCCCAATTCAGATTCTTCAATTTCCTTGTATGGGTCAAATTCATGACTTTTGTTTGCCCATTCATCCAAAGTTAAATCAAGAATTCCCTCGACCTTAGTACCTGTTTCTAGATCACTTGAACATTCCTCCTGATCAAAAGCTGAGCAATTTGCATTGATAGGGCCTGGTACATAGGGCTCAATATGGAAATTGGAAATTGGTTCTGACCTGATTGTTGCTTTGGCTCCATACCTTGTCCTAAAAATCATGTGCGACCAATCTGCAGATAAATATCCACCAATTTTTGCAGTGAAGTCTCTTGAAAGACACAACGCAAAGAGTGGCGGAAGGTCAATCACAGACACATCTTGCAAAACTGTAACATTAGGACAGGAATGTAGTGTTAGACTTAGCTCCTTGATGACTCCAACAGTCCCCACTCGCCGTTCCATCTAGCTGTACTACTCCTTTCTAGCAGTGGCTCATATTTCAAACCTAGCTGATCCGCTATTTGCTTTGGCATCACCGAACTACTGGCCCCTGAATCCAACATGCAATTGTGCACCAAGTGATTTCCAACAATCAATGAAACATAGAAAGGTGGAGGCTTCAAATTTTTTCTTGTCTGCCCCCCATCATGTTGCACTACATTAGTGAGAACTTTCTCATGTCCCTGGTTTGATACATTTGTGGCAGACCAATTGGTCATTGCAGCTTGCAATAAATCTCGTTGCCCTGGGATCGCTAGTGATTCCCACATGGAAATGTTCACATGTGTCTTCCTCATTTGAACAATGATGTTGAAAGGGGATGCACTGTCTTTTTGCTGCCCCTTACTTTGTACAACCTTTTCTGGAACTTGAACAGGTGCATGTGTTGCTACCACATGAACCTTAGGTTGATTTTGCAGGTTTGGGGCTGTGTTTGGTCTACTGACCCCCTGTTGTGTAAGAGTGGGTTGAGAAATAACTGGATTAGACGGTTGTCCCTCTTCTATGCTTCTCTTCTTTGACCGTGTATTGGCAGCCATGCCTTGAAAAGGTTGTTGGTTAACTCCACAGAAGTCTTCCGTTTGCCAATTTACCAATGTGCTTTCTGTTGGGGGTCCTTCTTGTTGCTGTTGATTCTCCTCCTGGCTTGGATCTTGAGCAACACCAATGGTTTGCACCATCAAAGCTTGATTTAGTGCACCATTGAAACATGCTGACTGATTATGAGGTAGATTGCAAGGGTAACACCAGTTTTACTCCTGTGCCATATTATTTTGTGCTGGTACTAATGCATTAGAGGCAGATATGGCATTTGGATTATAGGGTTGGAAAGGTCTATCGACAGGAGGCCTTGTTTGATTCACATTTGCAGCTGGATTAGGTGGTCTTTGAGGCTGATATGGCTGCCTATTAGGTTGAGCTTGAGGCTGATACGAAGGTCTAAAACCTTGAGCTTGCTGTCTCTTGAGTGTGACCAGCTCATTACCTAAATTTTGCAGTTGTTTCATGACTTCTTGCAGCTCATTTGGGGCACTTGGAGATGAAGTGGAAGCTTCATTTGAACTCTGATTCCTAGGAGTGGGAATAGGAGCTAAGACAGGTGCTTGACTAGTACTTGGGCTCTCTATACTTGGATATAATGGCATTAGAGGCCTAGGAGCTAGCTTGCCAGCTTGAATCAGAAGCAATTCTCAGCTCTAATGGCAATACTATATGCAGCAGGGATGGTTGTGCCTCCCATAGATTGAATCAACATAGAAATATCAGAATTTAAAGCTTTAAGGTAATACAGATAAGCACCTTCTGCTGTCGGCCTAACTGCTACTGGAATTCTATCCCAAGACCTTTGAAATCTGAAGTTGAAGTCAGTCAGCTGCTCATTGGAAGCTCTCTTGATGGTTGTTAGCTGCTCCAAAAGAGACAAGTTGTCTCCCTTCTCTCCAAATTGATTGTGAAGTGTAATACACAGCTGATTCCAGTTTGTGATAGAGCCAGCTTCAAGGATCCTAAACCATTGCAATGCTTTTCCCTTGAATGAAGATGCTAGCAATTTGATAGCTACTTGCATCTCATTAATCTCATGGATTGCACAAATATTAGTGATGTCCTTGACATGATCACCAGGAGTGGTCTGATTTTCTCTAGTGAAGTATGGAATGTTCTTCAGTGCTGCAACTGGGATTGGATTTTGTGCATTGAGAGCAAGTGGGCTGCTGCCTGTGAAGTTGACATAGGGGTTCACTGGTTGCGCCATTCTGATTGGTCTTAAAACCCTTGTATATTGAAAGAAAGGCCTGTCAGGTGGAGGAGTTGAGAGAGTTCTGTTTGGGGGAGATGGAGATCTTTGAATCCTTCTTCCTCTTTGCCTTCTTCTTGGAGATAGTTGCAGGTATTCAAACGGTACTTCCTCTTCTCCAGCTCTTGACCTTGTGATTCTTCTCATAAGATTTTAGGCCTGACTACTGAAATTCTATTGATTCCTCCCTTTGGAGTCGCCAGATATGCAAATAATATCTCTTTTTAAGCAAGAAAATTGCAGCAGATGCACATCAACCTTGCTGCGATAAAAAATGAGACCTCTGGTCCCACCGGGCGTGCCAAAACTGTTGATGCAAAACCACAGCACCCCTGGATATTGATCAGTTTTCTAGGTTGATCACTTAGGTATCCAGTGTGATTGCATAACATTGAATCCTTCCTCCAAGTGTGGGACTTGAAGAGTGAGAAAGGAATCTCCAGAGAAAGGGCTGGTTCCTATTCCTCTGTTCAGGTGCACACGAAATATGCAGAGGGTTTTCTCAAAATCTAATCTAATCTACCAAGGAGACAAGGTAAGAAAATGCATAAAATAAATCTAAGCTAATAGAGGTGATGCACCGAGGAATGAAGAACATATGCTTTGCCACATTAAACACAGATCATGTATATATGCAATACCACACCATGCACAGGTGACCGAAAATGCAATGAAAGATCAAGACTGATAACAATGAATACATGTAAGAGGATTTAGAAGCAATCACAGACATATATATATTGCTCAAAAGATCTATTCAAATACATTGTAATGGCATAGAAGGTGCACAGTGGCATTACAATCCATGTGGGAGGCTTGAAAACTCCATGAATTCTTCTTGCTTGAATAGGAGAGAAGGGAGGGTGCAAAGTAGAAAATGTCCAACATTAGAAAGAAGCCCCCTACTTACAATTTATAGGAAGAATGAGAGGGAAAAGGGAGAGGAATTTGAAATCTGCCCCAACCACCTCCAGAATGCATTTAACTCGTCTCATCATGGCAGAAGCGGCGGATCCTGGTGAAACAGCGGGCTGCCTAGCAGAAGCGGCGAGCTGTCTGCTGCATTAAAATTGTTCGTTGACAGCATCACTCTCTGCTTGTTATTTCGCGCCAGAGACATTTGTTGATTTTCTTCCTCCAAACTAAACTAAAATACAAGATTGACCTTGGAAATGTGTAGAGAATTTTACCAGCTTTCCATTGATATAAAGAACGTGCAAATCTGAGCTCTGGATCGAAAGATATGTCAATCTAAAGATTTAGGGCACGGAACAGGCGAAAACAACTTTTTGAATCCCTTCCCACGCTCTGTCACCTGGATGACACGTGGCAAGATGTGATTCACTGAATAATTCTCTCTCCTCTGCCTTTTGGTGGGCTTTCCTTTGAATTTTCCTCGTGGGCTCTTAAATGGGACACGTGATCACGATCCTATTTGTTCGGCTCGGTGCTCGAAATTTCGCCCTTTGACTTTTCTGACCTTTACTCTATGAGGACACGTGGCAACTTTTGATTAGTCCGCGGGCCTGCCAGCTCTTTCGCGCCCTTCACCTCTATTTTTCCCAGATGTCCCATTTGATTTTGGGCCCTTTGGACTCATTTCGGCGGGACCGGCCGGTTCGGGTCTATTTGACCCAGATGTCCCAAACCATTTGAGATAAAAACCTCCGATCCACACGAAATGGGATTCCTTGTCCCTCATTTGGCCGATGACGTGGCGCAAATTTATTGGCTTTCAGATTTTTCAGAGATCCGCGTCCCGTGCGTCCCTCCGCGCTATTTTGCTTTGTGCTCTTTGTGCTGATTTCGGACGAACCAACCGGTTCGCGTCCATTTGTTCCACTTGTCCCATTTATGCTTTGGACTGCCTGGCCCTTTTTCGCCCGGTTCGGCCGGTTCGGATATATTTGTTCCACACGTCCCAGACTACCCCTCCCAGCAGTTAGTCAATTTTTTCCTTCTTTCGGCAGGATCGGCTTTTCGCGCCCACCGCGTACTTTTGTCCCAGATGGCGCTTGGGTTGCCTGGAGGCTTTTCGGCCGATCCGCGCATTTTTGTCCCAAATGTCCTGACTGCCCCCTAGGTCTAGGACTTAGCCGATTTTCATGATTTTTCCTGGATCGACCTATTTGCCTTTCTGCAACTTTTGATGCATGTTATCGAAATTTACCCTTGGGGGGGGGGGGAATTTTGACAACAGTTACTTTGTCAAAATTCCATATTGGCCTTCAAATATTGTAGTTTTTTCACATTTTTATCAGCTATCATGCCTCTCTATGGATCACCATATTCATCTACAGTAGTAGAATTTCTATATTGGTAGTAATGTTGTGTACAATGTTGTAAAATTTGTTATTCTGATAGCTTATTTACATGGTTTAAGGTTTCTATTTTATTTAAATATATTTTTTCAAAAAGTAACATTTTTATGCATGTTTATAACATGTTTATCTTTAATGGTCTATTCTGTACGTTTAATTTTTTTTACAATAGTTGTAACCTTTCTATTTTCACTTTAATGTTTATGTGCATTATCATAAAGTTTCCACTTTTTACACTTTTTTTTTTATGTATCTATGTTTATGAATATAGTTGTAATGTTTATTTTTCTACAGTGAAAGTATTGATCAAATTCATGATGGTTTTTTGCTTGCAATCATTGTTTATTTTTGTAGAATTTCTGCCTATCATTGTAATGTTTATGTTTTTGCAATGAAATTTATGACTATACTTGAACACTTTGAATTTTTTCCTATTTCTTATGGGATTTTTATATGTAACATTTTTTCTCTTTATTTTAATTTTTTTAGATCATACTAGAATCATTCTTATTTTGATTCTTTCATACAGGGTATGACATTTATATTATTATTGTGATGTTTATGTTGTGTTTTACCATTTTTATCATATTAGTGATGTATTTGATTTAGTGAAATTATTTCTCATGCTTTATCATTTCTAATCACTTTTGTGTTAACTTGTAAGTTTTTGGTTTCTATTTTTACACATTTCTATCCTATTTACAACATCCAAATCACATGTCAAAGTCAAAAAATCAACCAAACTTCTAAAAAATCATGTTTAGGGATTTTACTACTTTGTAAATCATTTATGTAATTTTTATTGTTTATTCAAATTCGTTTATTTGATTTGTTTGTTCAAACCTCGTCTTAAACTATATGTGCACTTTGCACACACTACAATGTGATCTTAGGAATAAAAAACATTTTATATTATTTTTTCATCTTCATAGGGTCCAGTGACTTGGAATTAATTACGTGGCCATTCAATAAATCCCATGTGCTAGTAGGATATATATATTTTTTGGACTAGATGTCATTTTTTCTAAGAAGAAGTTAATTTTTACTTATCTCCTATGAAGTGAGGTTTAATTTTCCCCAAATACCTAGGACCTAAAAAGAACTCCTTCAATGTTAGAAGTGTCATTTTTGGTTAAACTCCACTTAACTGGATGGAGTGAAGTGAGGGGGGATCTTATCCTCTAATAAAACACATTAGATATTACACATATTCTTAAAATTAGGCCTCATGTATCATAAGGTATATCAAAGACTCCTCTAACAACCTTCTTAAGCCTAGGAAAAAAATATTTTTTCACAATTGTTTAGTATTTTTGGGAAAAAACATTCCCTAAAATACCCGCACCATACCTTATAGTTATATTGGAAAGATACCACACATTTGTACTCCTTTTTTACTAGTATAGGTTGTGTTCATTGTTTTTTTTGCTCCCCCTTATGTCATACTTGTATTCAAAAACATGAAACATGAAACTCTTCCCAAAACAAAACCCATCTTTCAAAACACAAACCAAAATATATAGAAAAAAAAAATTGTCACCTAAAATCATATGACAAATCAAATAAATTCAAAAATCAACCAATCCATTCAACCAACAATCGACCAATCCTTTTGATACCAATCCATTCATTTAACAATTAACCAATCTTTTTGGTACTAATCCATTCATAAAACAAATGAAAAATCCTTTCATGAACAATCCATTCTCCCATAAAAATGAGGATAATCATGATCATAGCCAAATCAACACAATTTTTTTAAAATAAAATCCTTCAAATATAAATCTGAAATCCAACAATAAACCCATGAATCAACTAAATCCTACTTCACCTTGCTACCCTACATCACTCTCCATGTTCAGGAAAACCTAGGCATGAAACTAACCAAGAAAATACACTACCTTGGTAAATATTTGACCACCATCTACTATCAGCTACAAATGAAAAACACGATCACATATCCCTAAACAAAACCATTCAATGAAAATTTCACTAAACAATCTTGGTATCAAGAAAATGATTATTGTGACTACCAATAAGTCTAAGGAAATTCCATAGGAAATTAGCCACCCATAAATATATCATATTCAAGGAATTAAAGTTAAATGGATTACAATATCATTATAAATTATTTTATTTTGCATTAATGTGTAAATAATTATTAAATTCCAAATATTTACACTAATAAAATAAAATAAATATTTTAGAAAAATAAATGCACAAGGGGTTCATTAGTAATGTAATATCCTAACACATGCATTTATATCGAGGTAATTAAAACTCATAAAATAAAAGTCAATATACCGGTAGAAATTAGGGGGTGAAAGGGTTTAATTTATTAATATTTTGAATTTGGTATTGAAGGTAGGCTAGAGAAGAGGTAGGGTTAATTTTAATATAAACCTAAAACATTTCAACCCTATTTTTTAAAATCTAAATACCTTAGAATCAAAAAAGGTTAGTGGTCATAAAGTTATATTATAATCACTTTTTGAATAAAGAAATATGAATTAGGATATTCTTAAACAAGAAACAATAAGATGATAGAAAACTAGGATTGATTATGCTTTTCAACACAATGATATTATTTCACTATATTAATTATTTGAGGAAACATTGATAAATTGTTAAATATTAATATTAAGGTAATTAGTAATAGGTCTTAAATGGATTTAAACTCTCTTTCTAGAGAAAATTCCCATTAAGAAAATAATAATCGAGTGGGAAACATGATATATTTTCTATTTCATATATCAAGGTATAAATTAAAAGGGGTAAAAAATTTGTAATGGAAAAATGGCTAAGTAATATACATTGAAAAAATAGGGGTATTTTTTTTTTTTTAATATAACATGAGGGGGTATTATCAATTGAATAATTAGAAGTAAAAACTAACATTAAGGGTATTATTTAATACCATTCAAATGCATGTGCTATATTATACTTTTTTATATAGTTAAATGCTTTTGATCGGATATATGAACCGGGGGGTTCTTGGGTCCCCTCCCTTAAAAATAATAATTTCCTCAAACAAGATATTACAATTAATACATCACAAGCACAAATCATGATCATTGATTCCCGCATTGAGGAAGTAGTTTTTCTGCCACTGCTATTTTTAGATCCAGCATCATATGCCAATGCTAATGCCAATGATGCAAAGTCCACCACCACTGAAAAGAACCACCAGTTGTAACCACCAGTGATGCAACACCCACCACCACTGATAAACTACCCAAAAGGGATCATTCCCAATGGGGTTTGAACCTGGGTGGATCTGGACAAAGCCATCTATCTTAACTAATCTAGCCAAACCCCATTAGCGAGCTATACAATAATGCTATTAAGTGAATCCCCTGTGAATAAATTTGATACAAAATATGAAAAATTGTAAGGATGAAATTTATTCATGTCTTCATTTTCATGTTAGAAAATAGGTTCTTGAAACTGAAAAAATACATCCAATACCTAATAAACCAAGGGGAGATCCAATTTGAAAACAATTCCCCCAAATCAGGCAATCAAAAATGGGATCCTATCATAAAATACAATCTAAAAATTCATCACCCAAATACAATCAAACAAATCCACCATAAAATTTAGATCAAAAAAAAAAAATCAATCATAATGACCTCATTGGATTCATCCATATTTCCACAAATCAAATAGACACCATGAAAAAAAATCCCTAAAAAGTGTCATCACAAATGGGAAAACCAAAATTAGTTTCCAACAGCCTCCTCTTCCTACTCATGAGATACCATACAACCTTATCCAACAACCTAAGAAGATTCCCATGCACATTTCCATATTAGATCTTCTCAAAACAACCATTGTTTAATGGTACATCTTGTATAGGGTCCTTCATGATTCAAGAGTCCTTAGCAACATTGACAATAAAAATTCTAAGAATTGGTAGCACACCTTATCATCCAAATCACTAAAAAATTCATGATTAAAACACATACAAACCAAATTATCTCTTATCCGTATCCAAAATCAAATATCCCGTGTCCAAAATTCATTTAAACAAGTTCCCATCCATACTCAATTATCCACCATCCAATAGAAATAGTCCAACATCCAACCAATGAGCCACTTCATCCTTTGTTAGGATAAACTTCCTAGTAGAAAAGGATGTCAAATACTCATATAGTCCTCAACTTTGTGATAACATCCTTTCATCATGTTTCCAATCAGACAACTATTGTATCACCAATAATATGCTGAAAAGCATGAACTACATAGGAAAAAGGCTAGTCATACATGAAAAAGGTGCCTATGAGAATATCCCTATTTGTAAGAATCTAGTTCATCATGGCACAAGTTATATCTCTTTTAGAAACTAACATGATGAAATAGAATCCACATCCACCATCAACAAAAATATATCTTCCAACATTCAAATGGAATCCATTAATAGTTTGTCCGAGGAGGTTACTTCTAATAACTCCTTTCATGACACCACCATCCAAACCATCCACCAATTGCCTGACTCCATAACATGGGACCATCAAATTCAAGTGAACATATTTCATAATAATAAATCTATCACAATAGGACCGATACACAAAAGGTTGTCAAATAAACTTAGAGAAAAAATCTTACTCAAAATTTGAATCCCATGGTATAGAAACATTTAAAATTCAAAACAATCAAAAAAAAAAAATTCATAAAACTCGATATAAAAAACATCAAATAAAGCCAAAAAATAAAACAATCAAAATATTCAAAAAGTAAAAAATAATAAAATATCAAAATAATCAAATCATCGAAAATCAAAATAATTCCTCACCTACGCATGTATTTTCTCCCCTTCATATCCATATTTTTTGACATTACCTATCGCAACAAGTCAATTCATACACATTTCATTCTAGTCCCTTAACATGGCTTGATAATCATGTCTGCACACATTGTGAGGCAATAGTCTCTACTACAATCATTTAACCTTGTTCTATCATTACCTAATAAATAAGAAAATGAATGTCCTCCTAGAAATTATTAACAATATCATACACTTAATACCCTTTTCATGAATACTCATGATCATATTTTTTGAAAATAGCCAATATCATCAACACAATCAATTTTACCCCCTCCATCAATCCACAAATGGTTTTTAACCCATTATCAAAACAATAAAGAGATTTTAATATCTTTTCAATAAAAAATTTAAAAAATAAAATGAAAAATTAAAATAATATTCAAAATCAATATCAAAATTCTCTCTAGGGGTGTCTCTAGTATCTCTATCGAGGCTCTGGATGTTTGGTGAACATTGAGAAATACTACACCTAGAATTAGATACATATCCATTGGGCCTATAAATTTATGGCTATAAGGGGAGAAATGTATGGATCACCTTACACACACCTTCATACACCAATCAATTATACAAATTCAATCATTCCTACACATTCAATAGTTTTTCACTTATTTCCCTTGAAAATGTCATTTCAAGTAGTAATTCACTTTCACATGCTCACACTAGATATCAACAAGAAATAGGGTTAGTATGTTACTATGTGTTTTTATACCTTATTCACACTCCTAATTTGTTCCATTTGTTGTCTCATAATATGTTCCTTTTTCTCATCACATCTTTGTCGACAATATTCACACTATCTGTCATAACTATCCATAATTCTCACACTTTCCTTATGCTCAAAATATCCATATACAAATGATGTATTCTACCAAGTTGGGGGGAAATTTTTCCTCACTTTAATAATAATTCCTTTTTTGGAAAATGGTAAAGTGGGGGTTTTTAAAGGACCCACATCCTTTTACAAAAATCCCTCAAGGCTGGATAAAGCAATAAAACATTACAAAAATAAATCCACCTGCATCAAAACACAAATGCCATAAAGGTAAAAAATAAGAACAATAGGTGAGAAGAGAGAAAATGAAAAAATGTTGTAGCACTCATTGCCACAACTGCAACTAGTTTACACAAAAGGATCCTGTACATGGGATCATAGTTTCATTTTAGGGAGTGAATACAAATTCTTTTTTTTATTTTAACAATTGTCCAATTGTCACTCCGATTAGGATCCACATTTTCATCTACGTGAGTTGGAAGTAAAATCTCAGAGGGAGCCAAAAAACCATCATTGAAACTAATTTTAGAACAATCAGTAGTAGTTCCTAAAGGAAGCATCAACACTTGATCCACCAAAGAACCCCATAAAACTTCACCGAAGGGGGGAAATAGTAGATGGTGATTGGGTCTTCTTATCATATAATTAATTTTATTCACTAATATTTTCCCAATCATCCATAGAGGAATCAAGTTCATATTCAATAAGTAAAAAGTTTTGATGAGAATCCATCCACTAAGAAATATTTTATTTTTTAATTTCTTCTTTACTGTCTAGAAATATGAAGCAAGATGCCCTAGGGAAAAACATTTTCTGCATCTAAAGGGCAAGCCTTCATAGACAAGAGGTTGTGACCAAATTCTATCTAATACTTTGAGGTTAATAGAAGTAGGTAGATCAAGTGAGGTATCCAAATCCACCAATATACGAGAAAAAGTAGTATGAGTGTAGAGTTCTATTTTGGAGTCAATGGATAAAATATTACCCAAAGCATTGCCAATAGAAGTCAAAATTTCCTCCCTCCAAAAATATAGCGAGAGGTGCGGTAAATGAATCCAGATTGTCTTAACATTGAAAGTGTCAATGAGTGGATTGAAGGTTGGAAGGATTGAAGGTTGGAAACCATTATTTCATCAGCAGGTGATTATTCTTTAGTTCCCAAAACTTGGATAGGATATAATCCCTATCTTTACCAGATCTAAAAGCCACAGTAAAAAAAACCCCTTGCACAGGGGTAAATGTCAATCCTACTTGAAATAAGAGGACACCAATTCATAGAAATCCATGAGTGATGGAGCAGAAGTCCAGGCCAGAGGCCATTGAAGTGGCAGATCAAACCATGGGAGGAAAAACATTCTTCAACCTCTAACATCGAATCCCCACAGGAGAACAAGGGAGTGGATTTAGTAGCAGTTAAGGGTTTAGAAACCAAAGAATCTAAGCCACATCATGAGAATGCTTCCGAAAATTGGAATCAAAGCCCACCTTCCCAAAAGGATCTACTAAGGGTAAAATAGTCACCCTACTTCCATTGAAGATGCCAACACCACTTCGGAGAAGAGGATCCTTTGAGTCCTGAGGGATGCCACCAGTAGAAAGGGTGTCATCACCAAAAGAATCCATAGAAAGAGAGATGTATAGGGGGCACAAAGAGGTGACTTGCGAAGGGTTCAGAGAGAGGGTCATCTCGTCGGAACTATCCATTATTTTAATAATCATTCCTTTACCAAGATTAATTTCCTATCATTTATCCATTACCACTTTTCATCATCCATTATGTTGGGCATCCTATTACCAAATAAATACATGTCACTCAAGGGGATATACTATACCAATTCCTTCAATCACCATTTTTATGAAAATTATTAATCAATCATTATTCCAAAATTCCATCAGTATCAACTGACTAAATAGTCATTTACCTTGTAAAAGCGTCACGTTTATCCCCTCAAAATTTTTTATGGAAGTGGCCCATTGATCAACATTTCTAATTTCCTATCTATATGGTTAATCAGTCCAAGACCATGTGCATGGTAACCTTGTCATAAGTTCTAACAAACCACATATCATCTTGAATTTTATGTCCATCTTTCCTCCTACTTAAGGTCACATCATTTACAAAAATCCATAAAAATCAACAACATAGAAATATAAAAAATCCAAAAAAAACTAAAAACTCTTTTTAAAAAAACATTAAAAATAGTCAAAACATAAAAAAACATTAAAAAATAAGAAATATAAAAATAATAGAATTGATCATACCCAAAACATTTTTTACATGAGTAACATAGACCTGTTTGACATAAATCAATCCCAATCAAGGCCTCCCACATACATCATTTCTTAGGGAATAACATCACTGCCATCATTATCTCTAGGGACACATTTATCCCAATCAAGATCCTACATACTATCTCTTAGGGAGAACCATGACCCTTGTCACAATCATGGGTAAACAATTACATTTATGTACTTTATGTGTACATTTTCTTGTTTGTTTATTAGCGTGTTCTTTTTATTATGTTATTTTGTATGTCACTCATATAGAATACTAGAAAAATATCATCATGATTTTCCATATCATGGTGCATCATGTCATATAATACAATAAAACTCAACTTTTTCAAAAAAAAATGTGTGAGATACCTAGCATTCAACACATATTGATATCATCAGTTATCTAACATTCAATCCTTCATATTATTCTTATATTCGATAAACCATCCCTCCTATGGGAATTTTTTTTTGAATCATTCATATTCCTTGTGAAATTAGATTATCAATCCCTTCATAAAATCTACGGAAGTGTTCCATTAATCAACATTTCCAAGTGTCCATCAATCAATGTTTACAAGTGTTATCTCTCTTTCTAAATCAGCATATCAATCCCTTCACACAATCAGTTGAATTTCCTCATCCGTTAAGATTTTAAGGTCCCTGTATATTCCTATCATCCATTCCACTAGAATCATTTCCTTTTACCCCAATCCCTCTGCTTGTACCCTCTTCTTCTACCATATACATATCTTCCTACTTTTGAGATCCCCTTCATCTCTTTCACTCCTTAATGGTCTCTCAAAGGGGGCATTACCCTATTAATAACATTATTTTCTTCTAATTTTATGATACCCATCTACTTTTTTTATTTTCTTCGAAATGGCTCTGCTACTTGTAACACCCTCCCAAAGAGTTAAAATGTAAACTCTTCAAACGTTCCACTCATGAATTTTTCTTAAATTTAAAAAATCCATAAAACCCCTTTTGTTAATTAATTATATCCTATTTTTTACATTAAAAAACCACAACATTCCATGGCCAATTAATCCTAGTTAATTACTACTAATCCTAATTAAAAAATCTACTAATCACACATATCCATTATCCCACATTCACCAAAATCAACCAACATTATGATATACGTATATATATATATATATATATATATATATATATATATATATATATTTATATATGTATGTATGTATGTATGTATGTATGTATGTATAAACTCCCCAAAATTACAATCGTACACCTCATCTCATGCGAGATTTATATTCTTAGAAACCAATCTAAACCAAGAAACCTTCTTGATGTAAGAGATTACCAAAGATGGATATTATTCCTATTTGGGAAAAAATTGTTACATCATCATCTCCGCTAAAACCATATTTCTCAAATCTTTCACAATTAGTTTTCAACCATCCACATACATTTGAAAAAAATCCACATAACAAGGGAAGTTTTCATTTTTCTTATTTTTTATGCATTAATGGTTTCTCTTTCTTGTGCTTTATTTTAATGTTATTTTAATGGTTTTAGATTAGGTTATTCTCAGTGTAAGTTCATATTTTAATTCTATAACTAACACATGCATACATAAAGCATAATATACTATTTTTATTAAATCAAATGCCATGAAGTATAAGATAGTGAAAAACATCACATAAGTAACTCTATAACAAATAGACCAAATAAAATGAAAGATATAACATAAAAAATGTTGTGTAAATTTGCCCCTAGTGTAGGAATTGTCTCCAACGTGGAATAGGTTACCCCCATGTATAGGACAAAGAAGCCGCGAAACAAGTGTGTTTCTATGATAATTTCTAACATGTGTGTCTTGTATCTAACTCATGTATGTTTTAAAAATTAAGTTGGTATATAATTTTATATGTACAAAACTAAAGTATGATAATGTGTCTTATTCTAACTATTAATAAAACAAGTCAAAAGTAGGTCTTGATTTTATATTCTTACAACATTTGAAAAACTTATATTTTAAGCCTACACATGAGATTAATAATGCATTATACATGCAAGGTCCGTGGGATAGAACAATATAAATGAACATAATTAAGGGGGAAGAGGAAACAAATATGTAGGAGAGGTTCTAAGTAACTATGATTCCCTCAATACTCACATCAAACTCGTGTATGAGTTACATCATCAGCTAATGTGTAATTTTAAAATTGAAAGTAGGAGTTAAAAATAATAATCCATGTGAGAACAAATTAAAAACACTAATTCTAAAAAGAAAAATGTAAAAAATAAAACAGGTGAGAAAAACTATGTGCAATAATCCACGTAGTTAAGCTAGAGTAAAAAGATCACAAGAGTGTTATTGTATGATCTATTTGATGATATTATTGGATGAAGGTCCTTAATCAATAAATTTAAATAACACAAATATGAGTGAGGATTTATATAAGTATTTTAATATGTAGACATTCAAAATTTTTAATTCACTCTTTGACACTACCAATTTTAACAATGAACTCTTCTTAAGATAAGTGCAATCTTATCCTTACCTCTTATCACAATATAAGGTTTATTATTTACATTATTTATCCTTTCATAATGACATGTCATCAAATTATAAGAACACCATGTAAAATTCCATAGAAAAAAATCTTGTAACTACTTCCAAACTTCAAATTGCATGTTTTTCCTCCTTAGTCGAGGTCATATAGTTTGTTCAATATAGTACATCCAATCCTGACCAACTTGTATGGTATTGGACTGAAATTTCCTCAAAATTTTCTTTTAAATTCATATCTTTTTTTGGGTCTTCTAATCTCTCTGGGCTGGAATTTCTTTTATAATTCATCTATGGAACCATATATATGCAACTAAACACACCTCATTTGATAACCTAGAAATCATATATAACTACATTGATACAATCAATTCCTACACTTGTAAAAGGCACCCAATGTTCCCTAAACCTCATAATAAAACATATAAATTCATTAGGGAAGTAATATCTATAGGTATGAAGATTATTACTAGGTTAAGACAGAAATATCTCTCATCTACAAGCAATCAAATATCCCTTCCCCAAGTATCTTAGTAAGATACAAATCAATTCAAGTGTGGTAAAATATGGTTTTCAAACTTAGCTGAATTCATTTAGATATCACATGCTATGTGGAGAACAACATGTATTTTAAGGCCTGTTTGGAGTAGTTACAAACCCAAATAATGTTTATTTTTCACAACTTCTCATCCAAACTAGGGTTTGAGATTATGAGAAAAGTATTCATATATCTTAAGAACATGATTGAAAATTATATTTTGATATTGATATATAGTTCTAGGAAATTGAGAGTGTGAAGAATTTGTAGAGCCTAGAATTGAGAAGGTACAAAACCATATAGAAGGGTCAATATCATATAGTATGGCCAATGAAGAGTTATACATTCCTGCCCCAAGTTTATTTCTAGACACAATATCCAAAACAAATCTTTATCAGGTATAAACATCCCTATTCCTATAGTGCATCCTCCTAGAAATTTTTAAAATCATCAGTAAACAACTAAGTGTACTCATTCCTTTGTGTTTTCAATTTCATATCTTATCTAGCATATCATTTATAAGTATAAAATCATTATTATAATTATGGTAATTAATGTTGGAAGTTAATTAATCATAATAATTTCCTACTAATAAACCTTACATCATTTAGTGAACTTAATTCACTAAAACCAATTGGGTTTCATGTTAAATCTAATTAGGGTGTAAATATTTTGGTGAACCCCTATCATCAAACCTCGTTGCCTTAGGTTTTTCTTCTTCCTCAAAAGTATATGTTCCTTAGTTCTCATATTATTTCACATTTCATATCATTTATTCCTATTCCCTTCTAGTGTATTTCCCGGTTTACCAATCAACCCATTAATCATGTTTAATTCCCTCCTCCTAATCATAAATATCGTAGCCTCGTCACTTATTCCCCATTGCATATTTCTATTAATATGTATATTCTTAACCATGCGAATGAGGTTCCATTACATGAAATTTATACTAATAGTGTGCATAATGGTTACTATGACCATAAAAATGATAATGTTATGGATCATGAACAAGTAGAACCTATATCTAATTTATGTGAATAGATTCATCAGAATCCCCTCCATATTGATCCTATTATCAACATATGTATATATTATAATCTTACTCATGATCATAAATCTAGAAATAATTCCTTTTTGGGAGGTCTCAAACCTCTTCTATTTTTCTAACATCCATTATTCCAATGCTTATGATGCCTATCTCCTTGGGGGTCCCTAATACTTCCATGCACAATTTTTTATTCCTTTTAATATAGCCATTATTCGTACTACATATCCTATATCTACTCCTAATGATTTGAAAACTTCTTCAACTAGCACACAAGATCTTAAAACCTGTGTTCATACCTGACAATCCCATATCTTGCAATTACAAAAAATATGTACATGCTTCTACTAATGATATGGATTTTACTCATCTACTTCACAATCACCTTACACCTAAAGTGGTTTCTTAATATTTTCCCATTAGTTTTTTTACACCTAAAATCCCTACTTATGATGGAAAAGGAACCCTAATTGAGAATATGTTCTCTTTTTATGTGGCTTGTTTTTATTATGCATCTCACGACATCTTTCTCACCAAAATATTTCGCAGGAGTTTTATAGAATTCACCTTGTAATTTTTTTATGATCTCCCCACAGATTCTATGCATTATTTACTACTTTTGAAAATCATTTTTTGGCACAATTATCTATTAACATTGGGGAAAAATTTTCTTATGCACAATTATCTAAATTGTGACTAGGATCCATTGATCCTATCAATGATTATGTATTACAATACAAGACTATTCTTACTAAAATGAGCATTATAATAGTTGATAGTGAACTACAAGATCTATTCATTCAAATATGTGTTTCCCCTTTAAAATAATAAATCCTATTTGAATTTTTTTGATCTTTTGACCATGTATGTCATATGCTTAAGTAAATTGAATCCAAGTTATTGTATATTAATACCTTTGAATATGTCGTTAGCACTCCTAATACCCATAATGCTAAGTTTTTTAAGTAAAAACACATTCTAAGGAAATTCTAATGATGTTAAGGTTACTTTAAAGGATATTATTAATATGTTTTATCAACCAGCTAAGTTATAACTGTAGACACAAAACTATGAACTTATTACTTTTACATTACTCCTCTATTATGTTGTTGTATACATGATTTATAAGTGTGAATATTAAACACTTATGAAACCTTTTCCTAGTCCTTATATTACTTTTGATTGATGTTGATTGTGACATTGTATTATACCTCTTAGATTTAAATATTTTAGTCAAGTCACTTGGATATTTGTTCCCATTATTGGTAACATTTCTATTTATTTTATTTGTGATAGTACCGCCCAATAAGGACACTAATGCCTAGGAACTAGTGTCCCTTTTGATATCTTTTGTTTATTCTCTTCCATTTTTTAAATTTTCATTTGGTACTTGACTTTAGGTCTTTTCTAATCCTTATTTCATATTCAAGGTCATCCTTTTGTTTCACTAAGTGTTAAAATTCAAACAAGGAATTCATTTATATACACAACCTACTCATTATTATTAGGGGCTAGGAAATTTGGGTTATTACTTCTAATATACTACTTGGGGGAAACTATAAACATTCAAGGATTTAATTTGGGTTACATCATTCACTTCATATGAGGTTATATTTTTAAATTCCATCTCAAACATTCATCTTGGGGGAAAAGTAGTTGTATCCTGATATGTTGGTGTGAATGGAACAAGGGAAATCTAGCTTTAAAGTATACTATTCTATCACACATACGTACACCAAAACTACATAGAGTTTAAAATATAGTGAAACTCTCACTAAAAATAACATTGGGGTGACCATTGAGGTCATTCTCACTCGAGCATATGCATTATTTATTCCATATAATGTGTTTTTGATCCTTGTGAAAGTAGATAGGATTTTTAATAGGTATATGTGCGATAGTAAAAACCTTACATTGAATCTAGAGTAGCAAATATTGAAAGGAATAAGTTATTATCAGAACCTAAAAAGATCAAATCCATAGTTATTTATAGGACACTAGTGCCTAGTTCAGACACTAGTGCCTAGGGCAATCTTATCCTCCTTTAGGTGTTTAATTGTGGAGGAGTTTGAAATCCCAATTTTCTATATGAAGCATACTCAGCCCACACTAAGCCTATTCCAACCAATTCCTAGTCTAGAATAATCCATTGTCTCCAAATACAATAATCTACTTGTTACTATTATATTTATTTGATCTCAGTCCTCTTATTAATATTTAATTCTATTAAATCAAAAAATCTAGCCCAATCATAAAAAATTTAGTTGTTTACCTTGTGCTCCACATATTGTATTGAAATAATTTCTTAAGTGTGGTCTTGTGTCCCTTCCTCTATCATTTGATGTTGATAAAAGAAATCCTCAAAGTAAGAATTTTGACACCAACACCTCGTTTGACTATCATCGATGTGTTGGTCACTTCCCTAATAGATTTTTTATTATATGTCATATCATCCAAGGCATCAAGACTCCCCTGCCATTGAATTTGATGATCGCACAAAATCTTCCAAGCCAACCAATTATAATGATAAACTCAAAATATTTAATGATATACTCCTAAACATAATAAGGAAAAATGTACCTCTGAAGTGCATAATAATTATCATGAAGTGGAATTTCTTCCCTGTTATGATCTCCCCTTACATATAATGATTTGCACTACCACTCATACATCATCTCCTAGACCACTCATTACTTTCAATTACAATGAAAAAGATGATACACTTGTTTATGATACCATATCCATCCCTATCTTTATTAAACAAGTTCTTATACATGATGTTTTTTTTATCCACACAATAAATATAATTTATAAACTCTTACAATACTTCAATCTCTTGGCATTTCTACATGGAATATGGCACTTGATACTAATCCTAGATATTGACATATTACTCTACCCATCATTGTTGGTTCTATAACTACTTAGAATTTTTCTTAGTTTTTGCTACTCTTAGTTATGGTACCCTACATTTTAGTCTCCCTTAGCTACATGATCTTATGGATATTCCTTCTACCATCCACTAATTTTTTAAGTTTATCCATGACCATAAGTTTATCACCATTTGAGGTATTCAATTATAAGCTTCTACTCCTATATTTCATATTTATCCCTTTATAGCTATTATTCCTACACCTAATGCATCTCTAGATGGGCCTTGGGTTTTATACATTCCCATAAAATTTTTATCCCTCTTAGGTTTCTCCCTAGTTATATGGTGTTACCTACTAATTCTCACTATCCTAGCTCTCTTAGGATTCCTAGTAGGATTTTGTTGCACACACTACATTTCACAACACTAAATATTCTAGGTATCATGATAAGCCTCTAGTTTCATACATTATCTCTCACAACTCTAACTCTTCTAGGTCTCATGATAGGCCTCTAGTTGTATACAATACCTATCACAACTCTAGATATCCTAGGTCTCCTAATAAGCCTTTGGTTGTACACACTGTCTTGCATAGATCTCACGCTCCTAGGTCTTCTGATAGTACTTCAGCTTCATACACTATTTATCATGGGTATTCCCTCCACATAACACTACCTAGGTCATATAGTACACGTGATCTCTCCCATATATCTTCTACTACCCAAGGTATGTCTAACAGCACTCACTCTTCTACCCCTTAATGCATGCCTTTCACTTCCCACACTTCTCATACATATTCATCCCCTGGACTTTCTATTGTAAACATTGTCCTTATTATAACTTTTATATTTGAGTCACCTCCTTTTGTAGACACAAAATCTATGCACTTGGGTAAATTTATAGGTCCTAAAGCATACTAATGTTTACGTGATTCCTAAGAAATAAAACTAGTGGTTGAAAAATACTTTTGGGATTTTAGTTGCTTTATCTCTTACACTTTACTAGCTTTACACATCCTACAACACTATCGACACTTAATTATTTTTTCCTTTGATGACCTTAGACATTAGCACCCAGTTAGGAAAGAAGCTCCTAGGTGCTCCTATCCCTACTAGGTGCTCATGTCCCTCTCTTTATTTTTCTTATTCTTTTCGGCCCTTTTCACTTCTTAGGAACCTTTTAAAACTTTGGGTTAGATTTTTAGTTGTCAATTACAAAATGCAAATAAGGGAATCATATATATACTTAGTTACTTCTCTTACATAAATGCCAAAGTATTATAATCATTATCTATCACCACCTAAGCTTGTAAAAAGGCACAAGAGAACTATAATTCATACATCTAGCATATCCATACAAAGGATAAGGGATGCATTGATATTCATACACTGCATAGGAAGGGAGTTTATTATATTCCATCACATGCATTTTGCATACTCGGGAAAAAACTAGATCTAGCTTATTGTCATTATGTAACTTACACGAGTGAAACCTAGTGCATAGGACATGGATACACATACACATAACCTACATGGATTCTGAGATGTAGTGAAATGCTCAGTTATAAGTTCACTCTTCGGGTGACCATTGGGGTCAGTATGACTCCAAGTTTACATCTTTTTTATTAGATTTGATGTGGTTTGTTCACATGTGTAGGTATTCATTTTTATTTTAGGTTATAGATGCTACCAACAATCTAATAGAAAAATCAGAGAAACAAAGGGCGAGCAACAAGAAAGACCTTTTCACCCAAAAAATACCATATTCTAAGTATCTAAGTAGAAACAAACACCTAGATCAGTCATTAGAACTTGGGGAACTCCTATCCTCCTTTAGATTCTCCTATAATGTACATTCCTATGGTTAAGAACCCTCATTAATCCATTTCAACATTGTTCCTAGCCAAATTCAGCACTCAGACAATCCCGATCATTCCCAAGTTGCACAAAAGTAGTTAAGTGATCGTTCTCCTCTCATTTTCTTAGGTTTTTACATTATTGAATGCTTAGTTATTTCACTTTACTTTACTTAATTATCATAATATCAATTGTTACAATAGTTACTCTAAAATAATATTTAATTCAAATTAAATTAAATCATTTGGTGAACCCCATTTATCCTTGAACAGTCTTTATATCTTCTTCCATGGCTGAGACTTATGTCCCATTTACCAACAATGAAATTCATGATCTCCAAGCTCATATTTATATAAACACTCAAGACCTAGATCTATTATTATTTTTTGCCCATGATGAGGCTAAGTGGTTAGCCAATCTCAACCCTCTGGTCTCCAATAATACTTTTTTTCCTATTAGAACACTTCCACCTTCTTCCGTCACCACTCTTCCACCTACATCTACTATCCATGTTTCTATGCCTACCCAAATAGCTCACTTCACCCTCCCCATTACTTCTCATACGCAACCTAGATCCTCTTCAAGAACTCATAACCTCACCTCATTGTTCCATGATTTTCAAACCCAAAATTTCCAATTACAAAATCCTCTTCATTCTCCTCTCTATTTCTAGATTCCTCACTCCTCCTTCATATCATTTTTTACACCCTCCATCTCCTCTTATCCGCTACCTCCTAACTTTGTCACACCTAATATTCCTATCTTCAATGACCATGATGACCCTAATGAACACCTTCGTTCCTTTCACATTGCATGTCTTAATTATGCTGATGACCTTACACTATTAGAAAAATTGTTTCCTCAAAGTTTACATGACTATGTTGTACAATGGTTCTATGATCTACATGTCCATTCGGTAACATCTTTAGCTGACACATTCGTTGCTCATTTTTCTATGAATATTGACACTAAGATATCCTACGTATAAATAGATAAAATTAAATAAAGATCTAATGAAAAACTTCTGGACTATGTTTTTTGGTATAAGAATAACCTTGCCAAAATGACAAATGTTCTAGCTGATTCAGAATTGCAAGATCTATCCATTTAAATCCTTTTTCCTCCACTCGAAGATTGTGGAATTTTCAATACTTCTCCTTCTTTTGATAAATTATGTCACACACTCAAATTGTATAGAAGAAAACTTCTATCTATGGGAAAATTGAAGTATTATGATACTTCTTCCACATTATCTTCCAACAAGTTTCAAACTAAATCCACCTTCAAACTATCCAATAATCCTATCAACTCTAAAATTACTATCAGTGATGTTTCTACACCAGCCAAACTTCAATTATAATCCACAAGGTGTAATTTTACTAAGCTACCATACACACCTTAGTTCCTATTACCGAAACTTATTGAAAGCAATCTAATTAATCTCTCTCTACAGATCAATCTAGATCCTTCTCAACCATGTAGTTATAATTACGATGAAAATGCACATTGTGATTATAACCAATGCAATGGACATTCTAATAATCAATGTTTCAAGATAAAACACCTCATTCAAGATATTATCAACAAAAATTTGATTGAGCTTCCAAAGTTGTCTACTTATAAACCAGTCAATGATAATCAAAAGCTTAAAATATTCAATGACCCATTACCAAATCATGTAAAGTTGGATATTGATTCCTCTACTAATCACACATATCATGTGGTACCTCCTCCCTCATTCACACCACTTTATTTTCTTATTTATACTGCTAATAGGACACCACCAAGTATTAGATTCTCATATCATGACTACCATGCTACATTTTATTCCAATTCTCTACATATTGATGCTTCCATTGGTGCTCATCAATTCAATAATATTATGTTTCATCCCTTATGCATTTCCATCTTAATAGATATCAACTTTATAATATCCCAAATTACATTTCCTCTCCCCAATTCTTATGGATGTTTCCTGCTTCCCATTAGTGTTGTGTCATTTACCATACAAACAACGTTCCTTGTTATATCTAAAATCAAGTGTTGTGACATGGTCTTAGGTCTCCCTTATCTTTAGGTTTCCCAAGATATCACTTTCATGCTCCATTTATGACTTAAGTTCATTCATAACAAGTAATTTGTTACCATTTAAGGTATTTCACCACACATGCCATTACCCCGGCCCATTCTCCCCTTTGCTTCAACCCCATTCACAACATCTAGGTTCCTTGTACCTCTCAGGTCTAAATCTATCTCCAAACCTACCTCTACTATCCGTACTTGGCCTATTGTAGACACCAAAATTAGGTCATACTACCCTTATAACCCCGTTAATTAAATTTTTTTTAATAATGGAAAATAGTTTTTTGAAAGGGACTATACCCTTGAATACAAAATAAGGCCTTTAAGCCGGAATAAGAGTGAGCAACATAGCAAGACTAACCAATTCCAGGTAATATAATGAAATTCCACGTATCCCAGAAACAGCTACACAAGCGAGACTTAACAGCAAAACAACAGCAAAAAAACAGTAACCCGACAGCCAAGAAACAGTAAGAATAACAAAAGAGAGCAGTAGAAGCATGCAGGACTACTTCTTGGCTGCTTGATCAACACTGATCTTGAATTTTTTCCAAGCATGAAACATACCCAAAGCGGTCATGTGGGCAGCATCCATCTTATCGAGCTCCCCGATGGTTCTTTTGCTCTCATTTTGATTGCCCCGTTAATTAAATTAACCATACCTTACCTCTTCCTTTTTTATTAAAGGAAAATATTTTTAAAGGGACTATACCCTATTACAACAAAGTCTCAATAGCTAGATAAATATGAAAAATCATCAAAATAGGATTTGAATCTAGAAATAATGATAAGTTCAACAATAGTAAAAAAAGAAACTACTAATAAAAATCAAAACAAGGACATATCAGCGACTAAACAACAAAAAAACAACAAACTATCAGAAATAAAACAACAAATTGAACTCTTCTAGCCCTTACCTCTTCATATCCCATAGTGCACATGATTAATTGAATTAATTACTTTATTTAATTAAATTAACATCCTCACATGACCACCTCACCCAACCAATTCACCCAACCACCTCACGTCATGACCCACTCAAACCCCATTAATTACCTAAGACCAAGTCTAAGCCTACCCTAACCAACTAGGACTTAGTCTAAACCTATACTTAACTCATATTAACAAACCTTAGAGGAATCTTACTCATTCTTTGATGGTCTATAACTTAAGATTCAGATGAAGATTGAAGACCACGCCAAAAATAAAAGCAATCAGGATATTTTGGCCAACCTAGATATTCCCACCTTAACCTATGCTGCTTATACCTCAACTGGTGTTGGTACCCTAATCATCATCAGTTAGGTTAAATACATTTCCACAATCCTTTACTGAGGTTGGTCATTTGATTCAGGATCTCATATGAATAGATACTTGTAGCACTTGGATTTTATGAAGCACTTAGGCAAAGGAAAACATACGGGAACACTACCAATAACCATTGGCATCCATCATCTTTTTCATGATCAAAAATGCAAATAGAGAAGCATGGAGGTTCAAACTATCACATCACTAACAAAAATTCTCTTCTATCTAGATCTATGCCATCACCATCCTCATCACCTGCACTCTCCAGATCCATTCTTTAGTAAGTACCTAATATCTCTTCATTTATCTCTATTTACTTTCAGTAAGATTTATTATTCAACTCAGTAATTTATTATTCTATACATACTTACACCTCCCTTCCTCCCACTAGCTTATCACCCTACCATACATGTACCTTCCACCGGTATTCCCCATATCCTAATCATATCTGAACCTTTTAGACTGTTCCATGACCTCACCCCCACCATTTCCAGCCTCTGTGCAATAACATATAGAGTTTGAAGACCATTTCAAAAATATTTTTATTAACTACCCCTACTATTTGTTAGCCAGCCAACATTGGTCATCATGCGAAACTGGCATCATTCACACAGCCAACATCGGTTACTATGTCTAACAATATACCTCTGACTAACAAGCTCATACCCATTCCCTAACAACCCATAATCACTCCTAATCTTTACCAAATCTTACCCAGAGCTTGTATCTGACCTGTAACCCAATACCAGTTGATCATCTGACTTGTTTTGACCTCAATCACCTTTTATCTGAAATTTCTTTTTTTTTTGTACAAGATACCTAAATCGTTTCAATTCCCATAAGATTTTTATTTCATGTTTATTTTGGATAACATTAATACTGTTATTTAAAAAGTGGATTGAAAACCTATTTAGGAAGCATCACACTTCCCGGATCTACCTTTTGCTATGCAGTCAACTTGTTTTATTTAACTCTATCTAGTGGTATTGTTTTGCATTTTACAGGTAGTTCCTCCTAGCCAAAAGGGAGTATTCACAATCAACATTGGATCAGGAAATCAAAACGCATGCATAACCTTCAACTGACATCACAAACAAGTATTCCTCATTGGCCTATCACCCTCTGTATGTTTCATTAATTTATCAAGAATCTAGTGAAACATTTTGGCATGCTCAGTGGGACCCATCTGGGGTTCCTTGCATTCATTCATTCTTAGGGAACTATTATATCTTTTTTTATTTTTATGATTTCATCATTACATCCATCAACCATTGGCACAAGATGGGAATTAAATTTCCCATCTTGATTTGTTTCAACATGGCCAATGTTCATGTCAGTTAAGGCTTTCAAATCATATTCACACTTTTCTTGAAGATTCATGGATTGAATTAGGAGTTTGAGACTGAGCTCAGAGTCTTCTAGTTCTTCCATGACTCTTAGCAGTTCTTATATGGATAGTTCTTTCCCATTGTTCGAGGGCTTATTATAGACTAGTTTTGTCTCTTCATGGGTGACATGATCAAGGGAGTCCTCATATTCAAAAGGAAATGAGAACATCTCCTCATCACGGATAAGCACATAAGCTGATTTTTCTACTTGAAGATCATCAGAACCATTTCCTCTTATTCATGGTTTGCATAATATGGAAATTCAAGGCTTCCCTCTTGTAAACCAAATATCCTCAATGATTCTTCAAGGTCTATACCTCTCCAAGAAGGCATGTATGGTCCTATCAAGATGTGAATATCCTCTTTCTCCTCAGTTGTCAAAAAGTGATTCATCCACCTGGTATCTTGATACAATATGTTGGTTTATGGGCTTCTATAATTTCATACTGTGTACCTAATCTTCTTCTTTGGAAGTAATTATCCATGTCTCCCTTCATTGTTATGGTTGTGGATGACCAATTCATCTGAATGTTCCCTCCTAAGTATCGATAGAATATTTGACTAAGTAACATTCTAAATGAAGCTATAATGTCATCTACTAAGATCATCACTAAAATTTTCTTGTCTAGAAATCTAGCGAGAGCCACCTATCATACTTAACCTTCCCTACAAGTGCGACCTCTTTTGACTCCAGGGAGTAACAAGAACCACCGGGTGGAGTCATGGTGAGTTTTAGAGCCTTGGTGACCTTTATAGGCATTACATTATTGGAGGTGCCAAAATATATTATGTAGTTTTTCAATACATAATCTCCAACAAGAAGAGAGACATAGAAAGGCTTAATCTTATCAATCTTGGATGCACTCAATGAAATAATGTTCTGTGAAGGAGGTTTAGGTGGGTTTGGTATTATTCCTTTAGAACTATGAGCTAGAATATTAAGTGTTAAACTACCACTCCTGATGTATTGAATAAATCTCTTGAATTTTTCAGGGTGAGTTCGCAAATATTGGGTTTCAGTAATCTGTAATTTGGACTTGTTCGCGTATTCTATGAAGTGAAAAGGATTAGATGCAGGTGAGGGTGATGAAGGGACTACTTTTATATTTAGGACAAGTTTGTAAGGAGTATATTTTTGGAGAACAGAGGGGATCTTGAAAGGTACACTAGGAGCTTTCAAAGTACTAGATTTAACAAGAGCAAATTTAGATTTAGAATTAGAAGAGGCATCAGAAGACATACTTGGAATTTCTTGAGACTTATTACTTGTTATAAGATCAGGCTTCAACAATGCAGAATTCATGGAGGGTAGGAGTGGAGATCCTTGATTGATTATTTTTTTTACAGATTCACCACAGGAGGATCTTCAATCTTATTTTTATTTGCAACAGTAGAGGAAGAGCCCCCTTTCTCAGACTGAGAACAAGTAAATATCACACATGAGAAGCTAGATGCATCTTCTTCGTCATGTTCATCACCTCCATAATATTTGAAGATTCTTATTTGTGTATCATTCTCAAACTCATCACTTTCTAGGGAATCACCACCTTTACTTTCTTGTTCAAGCTCATCTTCATTTTCCTTAATCCTACAATTTTCATTGGCAGGTGGGGTCTCTAAGGAAAGCCTTCTGGGTGCTCCTGCAATCTAATTTCTATTTCTTCTTTGAGAAGAAACTTTTTCAAATATTTCCCTCATCAACAACACCATTTGATTTTCCATTTTCTACAAAAAAGGATCAGTTATTTTATCTCCAGGATGTTGAGCTTTACCCTTTGAGGTATCCTTGATCTTTTTAGATAGGATGAGATTACATCACATTAAATGGACAATATTTTTGCTTCTGCAATATCCCTCATTTGAAATCTTCGTAGGAAAAATCTCACCTCCGGTGATTGAGCACTAATAAATTATCTCCTAACATTATTTTCAAATGGTGAATCTTCTTCTAGTATCCTATGAAGCAATCGGTTGAAACGGGACATGAAGTCTTTCATAGTTTGACTTTCTCCTTTCTTTATTTGAGTGACCTATACCAAGATGTCTTTATAGTCCTCAGTTAATTTAAATATTTCCTCAAAGGTAGTCTTGATTTCATTCCAAAAAGTGATGGATCGTGAAGGCAGGAGATAGAACCATTCTACTAGTTTTTTTGGAGAGATTACATGAACAATTCTACAATGACATCTTCATGTTGGACACCAATAATTTTACATGATGTCAAGAAAGAAGTGATGTGTTCTTCAGGATGTTGTGTGTAATTTCCTTTGAAATTTGTAAATTTCTTGCGAGAACCTACTGGTAGGTAATGAAGAGGTGGTTCAAGAGTGAGAGGTCTTGTATTTCTTCCCAACAAGGGAATGGGTTGAGGTATTTCTGCTTCATATTCCATTGTCGTTTCTGATTCTTCTTCAACTCTTGCTTCTATAAATTCTTGTTCAAATTATTCTTCTTTTGGGGACTCAATGCCCAATGGTGGTTGAAAAATGGGATAATTTGAAGGGGGACTATCAACAGAAGTTTGGATAAAATTTCCAGGTGAACTTCTTGAAGACCTGAATGGGGAGGAGTCTTGAGAGAAGAAGTATATATTATCTCTAATTCGTTCTTGCTAATTTTACAAAGCCTCGAAATTGGTATCAACAACACCCCTCAACCTATTTATCCTAGTGTATCTTCTTTCAGTCAACTTTTGGAAACTTTTGTAGTGGGAACACAAAAGGAAACTGTGGAATATGAAGGGTCACATGTTGGAATTGACAGTGTATCTTTCAACAACTAATTTCCATGAAATTTTTATTTATTTTTTAATATTTTATTTTATTTTTATTTTGGGACCTTCCGGTAGTATTTAGGGAGTAGATGATGCCAATTTTTCACCACGGTGGGCACCGAAAATTGTTGGCGAGAAAAATGTTCGGAAAAAATTTGTGAGTTCCTTGCCAATGCTCTAGGAATCTAAGTCCCTCTACTTAACCAGTGTAGCTGTTTGTATATGCATGTGCATGAGTGAAAGGTGGATTTTCTATCAGGTGGCCTTGTGGACGAGGGATCCAACAGGGGCACTCCACTGAACCCTGCGGAAAGCTAGAAATTTCTTGTTAGGGAATAATTTTTCTGATAAAGTGGGAAAGGGAGTGAGAAATGAGATAGGGACAACTAATGTTGCAGGTAGAAAAATCAAATTCCTGCACACACTAGTTAAAAATTTCAACACATGCATTTATGTGGAAAAACAACTCTACAAATAGCAACAAGACCAAATAGAATTTATTGAGCACAAAGTATCAATAAATCACCTCAGTCAAAAATGATATAAAATCCTTCTTCTTGTATTGATTGCTTAAACAAAAGTTGTACATAGTGTGGAATCGGAGGAAAAATTTGTGAGGTGGGGAAATGGAGAAGAAGAAAATGGCTATCTCCTTTATTCTCTCAAAGTAAAATACCACTCTTGAGTTTACAAAATCAATCACCAACCCTTTGAAATGGGAATGGATTTACAATTTATAGAATGAGAGGTGACTCATCATCTACCCCCAATGACTTTTCATATGTCCTCACACAACTTAAAAACTTTTCAACTTCCTAGGAAAACTTTTAAGTCCCTTTTTATAACATAAAGGTGACTTATTACATTATGAAACATTAAGACATATGAAAAAGTGACAACCCCAACGCAAAATTAGAACATTGAGAAGAGAGAGAAAGTTGGGGGTATGAAGAGAAGAGAGAGAGATAAGAAGAAGCAGATAAGATGTTGTCCCCTGATGAATGTCTAACGATCCTCGTTGATGGAAAGCCCCAATGCGATGAAATTATGAATCTTCAAACTTGTGTGAAAATCCTTCAAATTAGTTCATAGATGCTTTGGAATGACTGTTTAAAAAAATTGCTGAATGCTTCTTCCAATGACCAAAACTTCCACCCTACATAAGATACTCCTACTACGCGAGCCATGAAGTGAGTGTTGGGAGATACTCTTGAATTCTCTGAGATGAGTCTCTAATGCCCATGGATGATCCAAAATGATGGTATTGACCTAAATGAATCACCCCTCTATGTCCCATTGTTCCAAAACTACCTCTTGAGTATGACTTACCATTGATAGTGAGTACCCACATGGGAGACTTACTAATTAAAGTAAGAGGGTGATTCTTGCTTCTTCTTGACCATCTTGATGTTATGAAGTTCTTCATTAAATCATGTGCACACTACCTTCGCCTCAGCCACTTCTTTGGTTGACTTACTATTTTTAGTAAGCACCCATATAGAGAGCTTACTAATTTTAGTAAGTGGTCATTTTCACTATTTTATGCTCCGATAAAATCATTTTGGATTCCTAGTGATGTTCAATGCACACTATCTTTGCCATAGCCGCTTTTGATGAACAACTTTCCAAACATAGCAAGTCCTGTATAGGAAAACTTACTATTTTTAGAAAGTGGACTTCCACTGCTCAGTTTGTGATGGAACATATTTTTTCCATAACTCATCTCATCGTCACGGTCATGTCCTTTGAAATTTCACTTGATTTCGCCCACTAGAATGCTTGGAAATAAAATTTAAAATTTTCACCTAGCAGTGGCTTCGAGCATAGATTTTTGCCATGGCAGCCATTAATGGAGCTCAAAATTTGCAGGTCTGGTATTTTTGTCTCCATTTGTGATGAAAAAAAACTCTATTGCGATAGGTTGTCCATTTGGAGTTCATGTGCAATTTTTTATCCTGTTTCCATTACCGGATTGACATGGGAAATCTGACTAATGTGAGTCAGTGCACGAAAATGGGGGATTTTGTTTGGAAAAAATGTTTTTGGGAACCATTCAACCTCCCATTTATTACATCTTGATCATCTTAAAAAATGTGGAATTCTGATAAAAGATGGTACCTCAATCCGACTTGTATTTTTGCAAGATATGAGGATTTTTTTGATTCAGTGACTTCATGGTTATCTGGCAAAAAAATCTTCATTTCTCTATTCATTTCCTCATTTTTTGCAACCATTTTTTTCTCTGATATGGCTATGCATTTTCATCGAGTATGGATGGTTTTTGTGGCCATGGATGGAGCTGGTTTGGAGCAACAATGGTGGACCGGGGTGTCTAGAAAATCATGAACAAAGCCATGGCAAGATATGAAGATTTGAAGAAGAAATGGGGGGGAAAATGGCTAAGTGTCGGATTTAAATTATTCAAAAAGAATGCACAGAAAATGTGTGGGGAGAATTTTTTAATGTTTTATGTCCCTCACCTCAAAGGGATTTGAGGGGACATCAAAGTTCCCTGGTGAGCAAGGTGGTGCCACGTGGTGCAGAGGATCTGGATAGGTTGAGAATGGAGGCCTAACAAGCACCTATGGGGGCTGGAAATTCATTCTTGAAGAGATCACATGAAGTGAATAGGAAGTCTCACCAAGGGTCTATGGAAAAAAATTTCCATGTTTTATGTCCCTCACCTCAAAGGTACATGAGGTACATCAAATTCCACGGCACTCCAAGTAATGGCACATAGGCAGCAATCCAACGAGTGAAGGACTTTGAGCTCCCGCAAGCACCTGGGGGGGGGTGTGAACTGGCAATCCTAGAGGTCATATGTGGGTTTAGAGGGCTTCATGGTGATTGGGTGTATTTTCCCCAACCTTGATGTTCCTTAGCCTTGAGGGACGTGAGGGATATAAAATCCTGACAAGCTCCTGGGGCTGAAAATTTGACTAACTCTCTGAACCTTGAGGAGAACTTGCGGATAACAATATATTGAGCTCCCAATGGAATTTTTTGATGAAATTCTTTATATTATCTTGACTGTAAATTGTCCTTATTAATTTAATGGTGGGGGGCTCAAGTCTTGATTCATCCATTTTATCCTTGAAACATGGATATTTTTGATCTGGTACTCCACCTATGCATGAGAAAAACTTCTTGCAAAACCAATTTTTCACTAAAGTATTGTGAAAAAAACTAATTTCACCATATTTTAGATCTTGTGAATTCCCTTTCCAAAGATCTTTTGGTTTTTCTCCTAACTCCATCCAGAGCTCCTCAGATCAGCTTCCGAACATAAGAAGTTTTTTTGGCCTGTGCACTACCTAGGCCTGAGTGAACCTTATTTTTGATCAAACTCGCCCCAAAACTCCTCAAATCCTTCGTTGAATCATCCATGAAGTCACTTTCACGATGTCCCCTAGTCCATTCAATTCACCTCCATTTTCTGTTTTGGATCCTCTGTTCCACTCCAAATGGGTTTTATCCAGTCATGGGAAGGCCAGTGATAGCCCTTCCCATACACTACCCAGAAGATAGCAACTTTTAATTAAGAACTCTTAAAATGACCCTAAGGGGGGTTGATTTGACTATCCTAAATCACCTAGCGGAAATGAGATTAACATCAATTTGGGAGGTTAACTTGGAATTGACTAGGTAGTCCTGGGGTGCCTCGGAAGGGTAATAACATTGAAAAAATTGGCACATGAGTATAGTTTTTCATGCTCAGGAAATTAACAATTTCCTTGTTGCACATTTACATGAAAATAATAATCAGTTCTTGTATTCAAGAAAATGGCCTAAGAATTATGGGTACTTTCATACTATTTCTGCCACAATCTTGATGGAAATTGCATAACCAAGCTCTATTCATTTATGTTATCCCTCTTCTACTTGCATTGTAACAAGACTGCCTTCAATATTCCATTGCTAAATTTTCTTCTCCTGTTGTTGCCTTTGCATTCTTATTTCCTTAGACTCGTACAGAAATAAAGGATAAAATAAGGGGAGAAGTCATCACACAACTACATTTACCTCTATTCTATGAATTCTAGGTTGGATTTGTTGTTTGATTTCCTTCATTCCTATAATTTATCATTGTTACATCATATCAAATAGAGTAGAAATCAATTTACTTTCATTTGCAATTAATTAGTTAATTCCCAAAAGGGTTTAAATCATTAATATCAGCTCCCGTTGACGAATCCTCTTCTTCCCATCACCACAGATCTAAAGGAGAGGATATCTATAGGATTTTGTCTACATATCATAGATCATTTGGAAAATTTCTTCTTCTAAGTTAGTTTAGTTTCAATACACTCAGCACAGGTGAATAACCACATCGGGTTATCTCATTTGTTTAGTTTTAGTGTAGAAATAGTTTGATTATTTATAATAGAAGAAAATTATTGTTTGTGATTGTAATATTTCAGTTTTATCATTTGTTTAGATTATTTTCCCTTACAGTAGTAGTATAGATTTTTATTTTCATCTTAGTTAATTTGTACACTTGAAACTAGAACAATACTTAGATCTAAGTTAGGAAAACAAACCATAGGGAACTTATAATAACCATTCATAGCCTCTAAATCTCCCCTTTGCCAACTCAAATACTAGGAGATCACAGTACCAGATCTTAGTCAATGATCCTCCTATAGTTAGCAATCCACACATTCAATGTTGGTTTTTCTGGCATGACCTTGGGGGGTCGAGTGCGGTTGAAGGTTGCATGTCAATTTTCATCCTTACAAATTGGTAAACCCAATGTGAAGGATTAATTCCTTCTTTTTTCCTTTTATTTCATTTCTATTACCTCACCTCTTCATTTCTTCCCCTATTTTGGTAGGTATTTTGTACTTTCTAAAATGTGTCTAGAAGAGAGTTTGGTGGGCCATTTGGATTTTATATATATTACACCAAAGTGCAACCACAACAATCCCTTTCTCTTTCAAGATGGGGTGACAATTACTCAAGCAACGTCAAAACCTCACCTAGTTACACTTCAAACCCCATTAGTTTTGTAAGGATGGAGGAGGTTGATCAACTGTTAAACATGAAATATGGTCAACCCAATACAAAACACATCGTTATCACAAATGGAACATGTTCTTACCATAAAGTCTTGTCATGACCTCACATTTCCATACAATCAATAGAAGATGATACATTTTCACGAATAGATAATCCTTTTCATTAGATATATGAGTACTAGGATAGAATGAAGGCTACAACCTCTGAGAATTCTAATTCCTATCCTAAGATTCTTACTTATGAGGAAGACAAGAATTATAACATTAAATAATTCATGACAAGGTATCATGAGCATTTTTAATCAAAACCTACACCATAGGAACCCCAACAAGGGAATCAATCCCCTCCCAACGATCTCATTTATACTTTAGTAGGGAGGATTAAAGAACTAGAAAGTGCCTAGACTTTGCAACCAATACATGTAGTAGGGAAGAACATGGGATATCCAATTGATAGTAAAGGATACATCCCTTCTAATGACAAACCAACACAATATCCTATAGAACAAGGTTATCTGGTTCATTCAAATCCAGGTGATATTCTCAAAGGGTTAGACACACTAAGAATGGGTCCTCATCCTTCTCAAGATTATCCTACACAAGGGCTAGCTAGAAGTGCATTCTCAAATTCCACCACAATAGAAAATGTGACGTTACCTGGTTTTATGCCCTCTTGTCCATATCTTTGTACTATCCCACCTTACATGAAGATGTATTCAAAAAATCCCCAGATCAACTCATATGCCATTCCTGCTCCCTACATGCCATATTAATGGACCCCATATATTCCCTTTAATGCTTATAACACATCTTATCTAACTCCTCCTCCACCTCCTCATCAAGGATATTTAATGGTGGAATATTACGCAATGCGTACATACACTAATTACTTAAAGGATCCTCTTGACTTCACCATACATGGTGTCATGCTTCCATGCCCATTACTGGATCTTCCAAAATTTAAGGGATAAGGAGACCTGAACACTCATATCAAGGCCTATGCTACTGCTATGAGGGAATTGATTCTTGGGGATGATGTAATGGCTAAGATTTTTCCAAATAATTGTGAAGGAATAAAACTAGATTAGTACTACAGTATTTGAGAATATTCTATACATTCCTACAAACAACTAATTTCCAAATTCATCAAAGCATTTGACATGAAAAATTTATTGCGTATAGGGATTAGGGAGTTATTACATATTAGACAAGAGAAAAATGAATCTCCCATCCATTTCATCAAGAGATGGCACCAATTTCTCTATTCCTCTACAACTGCACCTAACATGGACCAGATGGAACTTTATTATCTTTTCCTTCACTCACTCAATCGAGAGACTAAGGAGGAAGTTCAAAAGTTTCCTTTCCATAGTTACGAGGAAGTATTGGAAGGTGCACTTCAGATTGAACAGGCCGCTATATAAATATAGATTGTATAAAATCTATGGTACCAATGGAAAATTAGTATCCCTAAATAAAAATAATGAAAATTATCAAAACAATGGTGCAAACAACCAAGGACCTAAGGGTATGAATCACAATCATGGTGCTACCATAAATAGTGTTACTGATCAACCCAAGAACATTAGTTTTCCAAACAACAGTAACACTAATAATAAAAACAATGTGGGAAATAAAAGAGCCCTTAACACTATCTCCTCAGTCAACACAATTGACGTAAACTGTCCCTCTCAAAATAAAAATCAAACCCAAGGCCCAAACTAGCATCAAAATTCTAGCCAAGGGGAAATGAATCATTTTTATAACAACCAATTTCAAAACTACAACTGACATTATAATAAACAACAACAAGATGCTTATTAAAGGCCAAGATATTATGACCCTAATGTATACTATGGTTTCCATAAGGTTCAAGGTCATGATGATAGGACTTTCCATGATTGTAAAATGTTTCTGCAAAGACTTCCTGAAAACCAGACGTAACTCTTTGTAGACATGTTCCTATAAAATCCTAAAACCAACCAATATTCTAGTCACACTGTACCTGTCACACCTCAAAATGTAAACCCTAAATATACTGGGGATTCCCAAGTGAATCTTCAAAATATAAACAAGGGTATTATTATAGGAAACAATGACCATGAAGCCTCAACTTCTAAACACTCTCGGGTTTCTCCTAACCTTGGTTCAAATGATAATAAAAAAATCTTGGGATTAGTCGAGCTAGAGGTCGAGCATGAAATTAATGCAACAACTCAAATGAAGGAGTGAATTCCACAACCCTACGCTCTCTTTCCTTCCTATAAGATGAAGTTCCTACAATCTCAAAACTAATAGGAGCCTATGATTTAATGTTGGATTTGAACAAGACCTTTTCTCAGATTTTATTAGAACCACAGACAAGGTAAATCAATATCTGTGGAAATAGTGTCCACCAAAACCATAGTGAAAATTATAAAACTCTTAGAGAATGATGATCTGATGTTCCTCCTATTTGAACCATAGGGGATGGTTAGTCTTCTCAATTTAGCATATCTTCCCTCCAATGACCTAGGTATAGGTGTAAACATGATAGAATTAACAAATGAAGAAGGGAAATTTGAGATTGAAATGATGCCCATCAAAACCATATATGAGGGTTGTTTTATTATAAACCTCAGTTGCAACCAGTGTGCATTTGAAAATAAGCTTGTCATATCCATAAGGCAAGGCCTCATCATTCAACAAGGATCACAAGTAAACAAGACACTCTACGTAGGAAACAAGGCTGAGCAACATTGTCATGCTCACCCACACACCATGTCTCAAGAACGTGACAAAGAGTTTCACGAATGCCTCTTTTAGACAAATGATTTTAATGATTGTACATATGCACTTCTAGGAAAGTGTTGTAAGTTTAAACCCAGAACGGTAAGCCCTTGTCAGGAAAATGAAAATTTTAAGGATCATGATTCTCCATTGTGTACTTTTAGGGGTGAAGAATTTTATATTCGTTATTTTTTTTCACCTTATCCATCGTGATGAGTTTCACCTGAATTTCCACATGTACATTACTGCATCAAAATTTCATTTTCATCTACTAGTTCATTTCATAAAATTTGTGATCAAGGGAGTTATTCTTATAGCAATTCCTGAAAACTTCTAAAAATATTGGCAAAACATTCAAATCATGTATCTTCATATCTTCACAGTATTATCAATTATTTTTGAATCATTTATTCAATCAAAAAAAGATAAGACAAAGCTTTGATAGTAACCATAGCAAGTCCTGCATACTTGGTTCTACTTATAGTTTCTTCTAGATTAGGTTTTTTTTCATATAGTTTGTTCTAGAAGCTTCATGGTGTTACATTTATCCCATATACATATCTTTGGAAATAAGAACATTATAGACATTTTTCTTAGATAAATAAGTCAAATGAAAATCCACAAACAAAATTATTTTACACATTTCTTTTCCCTACCAACCTTCGGTGTTGATCCTGCATCTCTTACTAGTGATGTAGGGTTGGTGCAGGAGATAAGTGCCCTTACTTTCTTATGTATTTTCCATGGTGATGAGCCCATACTTCCTACTAGTAGCATGGGGCAAGGTGTAGGGGGTATCTCTAAAAAATTTTAAAGTTAGAAATAGTTCATTCAAATGTTGTGAAATCATAAATCAAAACAAAGTGAGTTAGATGTCAAAAATTCCAAAAGAGTATAAAACCTCAAAACCATATTTTGTCAACCAAGTGGCCATCTATGGATCTAAGTCTAGATAAACTAGAAAGAATTTCACATTTTAAATTATGAAGAAAAATTGAATAGAATGAGGTTTTAGGGTCTCAATTTTGTTGTTGTCAAATCCTTGTCTTTCTCTCATCATTACCATTCAAAAAAATTCTATAACTTGTGCCCCTTCCAACTCTTGGTTTTGAGCCCTCACATCTTACTGGTTGTGTGGAGTTAGGAGTGGGGAAATTTTGTTCACTTATCATGTCACTCTTTCGCTACATTTTTCCTAAACAATATGAAGTACCAAAATTTTATTATAGAAACTAAATTTCAGCATTACAATTCGATTGCATTATCATATATCAACATTAAAAAACACAAAAAAAATCATTATTTTAGCATTCATATCCGCTACATACATTTTGAAGAGCATATAAAAATGAAATTTCTAAACATATAGAGTACACATGTTAAGTGAGCTAAGAGGAATTCAATTTAGATACAATGAATTACCAAACCAAAAATAAGAGTCTATATATATCATAATAAATTAAGTTTTTGTACAATGTCATTACACACTAGGTGTGGTCAGAATGCTCGCAATGAGAACAAAATACAAAGACATCATATATGCCTCACAAAATGGAGACTAATCAATAAAGGAACTCTACCTATATATATCTTTGAAGCCCCTTATGACTACTATAGTTACAAATTTCTTAGGATTTATTCTCAAAAGCATTAAAACAATAAAGGGCCAAGCTTAACACAAAATACCATTCCTAAATCCATTCCAATTAAACCATACTCACAAATGAAATGGTTACCATGGGCCCAGAGCTCAAAAATCACCAAGTCAATATGTGTAAATGAATTGGAAAATGAGTTTGTTTTGAAATATATATGTTGATATAACTTCATTTTGAGTGCATATGTTTACAGAGTTGGTGTTGAGCCCTTGCATCTTACTAGTTTCCTGAAGTTAGGAGTGGGGAAAATTTGTTCACTTATCATATCACTCTTTCGCCACTTTTTTCCAAAGTAATATGAAGTATCAAAATATTCTTAAAGAATCTAAAGTTTAGCATTACAGTGTATTTGCATCATCATGTATCAACATTACAAAACACAAAAAAATAAATTGTTAGCATTGATATCCACTGCATACATTCTAAAAAGCATATAAAAATGAAAATTCCAAACATCTAAAAGTACACACGTGAATCAAATCATAAATAGAAGTCTACTCTATGTAATGAATTACCAAACCAAAAATAATATTATGTATATATATCATGAAAAATTGAGTTTGTGTACAATGCCATCACGCGGTAGGCATGGTCAAAGTTAGAATTTGAGGATTCTAATAAATACGGATTTAATTAACTTACATATTACATAATGTTACAATAAATATTTAAATAAAGATTACATCATAACATAAATAAATAAATAAATACTTACAGGAAATAAATAACACATGTGACATAGTATTTATAGTGGAAAACCCCAATAGGGTAAAAACCACTTTAAAAATAACCTTTTACTTCAGAGAACTTATTTTACATCCAGTAAGATCACCTCCTCCTTTGAAACCCTATTTACCAAGGGTAAAACCAAATCACTTGATTTGCACACCTTTGATATATTTCTTGAATATATAAAATGAGGACCTAAAGTCTTTTTTATATAAGGTTATCGGGTATCTCTCCCGACCCACCTTTTCAATCTAAAATGGTTGACACATACACCTAGGTTTATAATATTTAATATTAGAAATATAATCATTTCATGATATTAAATATTTAACCTAAAACATATACCTAGATTAGCATATTTAATAATAGAAATAGAAATATTTCATATTATTAAATATTAACCTATATATTAGTGATGGACCCATATACATTAAGGGTTGGCCAGACCACTTAATCATTATGTTCCAACACTCCCCCTTAATGTTAAGTGGGATAACATAACATGTGCCAATAGATTACCTGCTCGTGGTACACTACAAGATTTATAATCCTTAAACCATAAAGGTTTTAGGCTAGCATATCGGTTGAAGGAATTATAACACCTTCATCATACTCAATTTACCTTTTAGTACAAAAGGATTTGGAATCCCAAAGATCATCCCATGATCAGTGGTTAAGTATGATTTGTGAGTTTTATATGTTCTCACAGGTTCTCATAAAAGGTTATTGAACCCAAGCATATATGAGTCTTTTACAAACAAGGACCTCCTTAACAATATGCTTGTACTGGATATTTACCAGTAAACTCAATAGCACTAAAGAGTTTACTAAAGACCACCTTTAAGATCTTTCTACACTTCTTTCTAAAAAATAATTCGATGAGGTATACATGCCCGAAGGTCTTTTTACACTTGCCTAAAGGTCTTTTTTTACACTTTCCCAAAGCTATTTTACAAATACCCGAAGGTATTTTTATAAAAGAACCAAGTTGCATTAGAAGGTGACATTGTTATGCACACTTCCACTCAAAAACTCCGAAAATCCAAGTTTTTTCATGAAAGTGACAAAATTTTGCAGCACTCAATGGGACTTTGTGAAGATGTCAGCAACCTGCTCTTCAGTCAACATGAACTTGAGATTTATCTCATCACTTTGCACCTTCTCACTGGTGAGAATATATGTATCTCAATGTTCTTCGTCCTCTGATGTTGAACTGTATTCTTAATCAAGATTAATACAACTCTGACCACCACATAAAAGAGAAATACTTCCTTTAGCTTCCATGTGTATCTCTACAAATAACCGTTGCATCCATATGACTTCTTTACTTCTTCCATTGTACTTCTCTACCTTAGTAGAAGAAATGGAGACTTTTGATTGCATTTTTTGTTCCAAGTAATGGTTCCTACACCAAAAAATTGAACACATATCCAATATATTTTATAACACAACATCAGTATGGTTAGAATCACAAAATCCATATAAGATAACATTTTCATTCTTATTATAATGCAACCCATAATTGATTGTTCCTTTCAAATATCTAAAAATTCTTTTTGTAAGATTTCAATGATCTCTAAAAAATGTTCCTGCATAAACCTTGAAGTAATTCTTACTGTATAGGAAATATCTGATCTAGTTATAGTTAGATAAATCAAACTATCATCTAACAACATATATAAAATACGATCAACCTTTTTCATATGCAGATTTAGGATCAATATTTATTCCAACTTCCATTGAAGTAGAAAATGGTTTACAATCAATCATAAGAAAAAATTTCAATACAATGGTTGCATATTGTGTTTTGAAAAATAACAATAGAATGAAATACAATCATACAAATAACATGATGTGAGAGACCTAACTCATTCATTTCAAAGTATTGCTTCAATTTCTCTTTAATCCTATGAATTAAATCAGAATTGTCACTAGTACATAAACAAATCATCAACATATATACATATAATGATAATATGTGAGCCTTATTGCTTAATGAATATATCATTGTTAGAAGAAAAATTAACAAAACCTAACATTTTAAAGAAGGAAACAATTTTCACATACCAAGCTCTAAGAGCTTGTTTTAAACCATACAAGGATTTCTCAACTTACAAACATAGTTTTCTTTACCAGTTTCTTCAAATCCTTTAGGTTGAAACATGTAAAGTTATTCTTTTAAATCGCAATTCAAAAAAGTATTTTTCTTATCTATTTGGTGGATTTCCCACCCAAATTGAGCAGAAATTACAAATAAAGCCCTAACAGTACTCATTTTAGCTACAGGAGAAAATGTCTCAACATAATCAATACCAGGTTTCTAAGTGAAACCTCTAGCAACAAGTCTAGCTTTATGTTTGTTAATACTACCATCAACATTATATTTTACTTTGTATATCCACCTAGACCCTATAATACTTCACGGCTCAGGTTCATACAAGGTAATTAATGCATGGTACATATGATGGCTTCTGGTCATTTTCCTAAGGTTAATAGGATTTGAACTTTCTAACATAGATTGAGCCCAATTTAATTTCTTATCTAGGAAGATAAGAGTTTAAGAAACATCTATAGCATCAAAACATCATCATGACCATTTACTAAATCAGAATCAAAACCATCATTTAGAAGTATTTAATGAAGTAACTTCAAGAGAAGAAGATAACACATGTAAACCTTTCACTAGATTATATCTATACATTTCATATAAGCTTTGATAATTAACATGTCCTAACCTTTCATGCCATAGTTTTGAATTATTCAAACTCTGAGATATAAAACAAGATGTAGAAGAGAAATCATCAAAAATATACAAACCATTTATTTGAATTCCTTCAGCTATTATACTCTCATTACTATCCTTGATATACCAAGTATCCTTCATGCATGGATTCTAGTTGTGTCCATACCTCTTTCAGATGTTCGATATTACCAATGTGTAGAAGGTACTCATTGTTCACATTGCGTAAAATCATAGAAAGAGCCTCCTGCATTCCTTACAATAATGAAATCATGTTATCTATAATTGTTTGACGACCGGTGGGAACAACCTCAGATCTAGAAACAATCATCTAGAGTTTCCTTGCCATAAATTTTGTTTTGACCCAAATGTTGTAGTTGGTTTCATTCAGGATCTAGGTTTTGTCAAGATAGAAATAAGTGGACGTCATTGTTTTCCTAAACCTGTAAAACACACCCCATTATAATATACAATGTACCACATAGTTAGATACATATTTATCGATACTAAAAACAACACTTTTAATAGAAATAGATCTAAAGAAACTATTTGATCATAACTAATTATGTCATTACAATGCATACTAATTAACCTCCCATGATCAAAATAATAACCCACAATATAAAGGGCTCTGCATTATACCCCATATTTATATAAAAAATATTTCCGACCATATGGAAGTGAAGAAGAGACCCCTAAGAATGCATAACAACTTCAAATTTCTGAAAAAACTTAAATGTAGATGAAAATACGGCGAGCTTAAATTTGACGTCTAAATGACGGTTATAATGACTTATTTGTTGGTATGTCGTGACTGTCATTTGACTTTCAATTTTAACACAATGAAAGTTTCCTGGAAACTACAAGCTTACATTTGACATCTAAATGACCGTCATATTGTCTTATGTTTGGTCTTCTGTGACGGTCATTTGACCGTCAAATTTAATGAATCCAAAATTTGTTGTGTATTTCTAGAATGTGAAATTCTAGAATTTCTTCTTCTGTATAATATTAGGGAGGTTATATTTTAACACATTATAATAACCTATTATAATTTATAATGTAAAAATATATACACTTTTTTTTAAAAAGGTATATAGTTTATAGAATGTAAATAAAAAAATAACATATAGTTCATAAAAATTATAAACTATAGTATATTATTTTTATATAAAAAACACAATGACCAAATTAAAAAACATCGGCCACTTGGTATGTAATTATTATTTTAGGTTTTTTTAAACATAAACTTAAGGCAGGACACATTAATATGACATGATAATTTGGAAACATAAGTTAGGATTTTTTTAAAAAAAATTAGAATTTACTTACCATGCCACGTGAAAAACCTAAGAAAATGCCATATGATTTTAAAAACTACTTAGGTTTTAATTTTAATTTTAGTCCATTTTTTTATATATCTCATTAGAAAAAAGAATCGGGACTTTAGAGTTGAAGTAGTTTTTACGGTTTAGGTGTCCTTTTTTTTAATGAACCAGTATATGATTAAACTTAATAATATTGATTATAAGGCCACCAACCTTCAACTACCCTCCATTCACCACGTCAGACATTAAGATCTAAAACAATGTTTTATATTTTAGGTATGTTAATTTTACGGAGCCCATATGGATGGGGTAGTTATAAACATATATAAAATATATAGAAATATATAAATTTTAATACGATGTTTTATAAGTTATTATATAAACCTTATTCTATATAAATTTAAAATATATAGTTATAGATTAACTATAAACTATAGTTTTTCAAATCAAATTCTTTTAGAAGGGTCCAAAGAACACGGGTATGAATTTACCTTTTGAAATATTTATAACATTTGAAATTATAGAAAACATGAAAATTATTTCATATTAATAAATCATTTATTTCTATATATGATTTTCACGTAAGTAAATATTTGAAGCCCCTTTCATATATGCACACATCAATTTCGAAAAAAACATTAAATTCCATATAATTTACAAAATGTAAATGAAAGTAAGAATCATATCATATTACATCTCCCCCCCCCAAAAAATTAGGGATTTAAAATTGAAAAACCCTAATTTTTTTACCGAGAGTTTAATTGCACAAATGAAATGCCAAAATAAATTGGGGAAAAAAAGAAGGGGACCAGATACTTTTAAATACCCTTTCGGGTTGGTTGAAAAAGACCCGTACAAATTAAATAAATAAAATACAAAACATTTGATCTTAATTTATTTAATTTACCTTGCTCTGATACCATGTTAGAATTTGAGGATTCCAATAAATACAGATTTAATCAACTTACATATTTTATAGTGTTACAATAAATATTTAATAAATATTACATCATAACATAAGTAAATAAAAAAATACTTACAGGAAATAAATAACACATGTGACACACTATTTATAGTGGAAAACCCCAATACGGTAAAAACCACTTTGAAAATAATCATTTACTTCAGAGAGCTTATTTTACATCTAGTAAGATCATCTCCTCCTTTGAAACCCAATTTACCAAGGATAAAACCAAATCACTTAATTTGCACACCTTTGATATATTTTCCAAATATATTAAATGAGAACCTAAAGTCCTTTTTATATAAGGTGATCAAGTATGTCTCCCGACTCACCTTTTTAACCTAAAATGGTTGACACATTCACCTAGGTTTATAATATTGAATATTATAAATATAATCATTTCATGATATTAAATATTTAACCTAAAGTATATACTTAAGTTAGCATATTTAATAATAGAATCATAAGTATTTCATAGTATTAAATATTAACCTATATATTAGTGATGGACCCATATACATTAATGGTTGGCCAGACCACTTAATTATTATGTTCCAACAACTGCATGTAGTCAAGGTAATGCCCTCTTGACCCTATCTACCAACCATATCTTGATATGGATGTACGATCAAATTTGTCGTGGTCAATGTATAAACTAACTAATATGGCCCCCTGACTAGAACCATGTCTATCTACATTGCTGCTCTAGCTATTGTAGGATATGTTATCCTCACTCCCATCTGGTAGGGAATCATTATCATCCTCTCATAAACCCATGACATAACAAGTGTGGGGTGGTTAAGGGACTTAACCCCCAGTTTGACAATCTTGCACAGATCGTGATAAGTAGTGCCCAAAATGTATACTCCCCATGCGTAGACCCTACTGTATAACTCAATGTTCTGAATGATGGGGGTCCAATAATACAGGAACCTTGTCCACCACCTTTATTCCTAATCAAACATAAGGCCAAGATACCAATGATGGCCTTGAAAAAAGAGTAGGGATAGGTATGTAGTCAACTAAAACAAATCTAACACCCTGTTTGGCACCAATATTAGGTTCCTGTGCATCTCCTAGATAATCTTCCCAACTGCGAGCCTTAGCTATCAAGGTAGTGCTCGTCAAAAATAGATTCTTACCAGTGACAAAAAACTCCAAAAATCCGGTAGGTATCATTTAAGGTGATAGTCCACTTACCTCTAACTCCAGGTAGCTGAAAAGTGTTACGATCTGCATCCTAGTAACTAAATAGGTCACAGAGTAAGTGACTGGCAGGTGTAACAAGCTGTGTCTATGAAATCCTCTAAATACCATCCCTCCCTAATAAGTCTCTCTTTGCCTGGGTCAAAATCTCTAGGATATTGGGTAATCAATCTTGCTCATGAGATATTTTCCATCTAACATATCTTCCCTGCATTCATAAACAAAAAGAAAAGAGCAAGTCAGAACCTCATAGGCATATAACAAGATCACAAAAATAATATAAACACAAGAAAAAAACAAAAAAAAATCCATACTCAAAATTTCAAAAACTGCCTTGACGGTTACAAAATTGCCACTCGTAGCAGAGTGGAGGTTGGGAAACCACCACGATGGTTGCACATTCTTCACTTGCCTAAGCAGTAGTTACGTAACCACCACAACAGTACCACCCAAAAAATTTGGGTCATACCCTAAAGGTTAAAAACTAAAAAAATAGCAAAAATACAAGAAATTAAGTCAAACAAATTACATACACTACATGGCCCCCCTTAAGGTAATTTTCACTATAAATTTAAATTTTTTTACCCCCTATAGCTAGTTTTGATTGATTCCTACATTTTAGGGCAAAAAATAAAATGCTAATAACTAACCTAATCGTACCCCTCTGACGCTGCCAATGGTTTCCCTACCATCATTTCAAAATGCTTGTCGATTTGACTGTACTCTCGTGTGAAATGGTCATAGGTGGTCCAGAGCTCTAAAAATCACTAAGTGGGTAAGTAAAAATGATTTCTATAAATAGTAAAAAGTTGTATATATAACATTTTCTAATGTCATTTTTTGTGTGTGTGTGTGTGAACGTAGGGCTAGAGCGTTGGCGCAGGTATATTTCTCATCCCCGCTAACATGATAAGTACTCTTTTCATTTTCAATTTACAATGTTTTATCGATTACGTTTTGTATTTGCAACTGATTCCGGCTTTATTTTACAAGTGGCAGGAAGCTTGGATTGGTGCGATTTCAACACATGGGTGAATGAGGTATAATTTCTAACTTTCCAATTTGGGAGAACCATACTCAGACTTCACATTTTACGTCTATTAATGGATAAAACGATTCTACGAGGGGGAAATATGTACATACCCAAAATTACATAGTGCTATATTGGTAGAACAGTAAAAATCCCCTACGATGATAAATTTTGTTTCCAGAAAAAATGATGATGTCCAGGTCCCGTTTCCTTGTTTACAACATGCCTATGTGACTTATTCTTCTTTACTTCTTAATTATTTAGCTTTAATTGCTTTCGTAAAAAAATTTCACTGCTCTTCCTTAGTGTTTTCCCTTTAAGTTACGTAACCACCGGTCTGCATAGACTAGTGGTTTCATGCACTTTTATCCGATACTTAAACTCACAATTTTGTAAGCGTGGTGTAAGCTTCTTAGTGTCTTTCTCACATGTTTCTCAACAATTTCTCTTGATTATAATATTTTTGGATGCGTATGAAATTCCTCTTTATTATAATCTTTTTGGATGCGTATGAAATTCCTCTTCATTAATTACTATTCTTAGAGTCCTAACTACCCCTTCCTAGGATGCTCTGGCACTTCTTGATTGCCAAGTGTGTTGGACCATTTCCCTGCCATTTTTCTATAAAAATCAAGTTTTTTCCTGAAGCATTGGTTGGAGATTATTGATTTTTATTGCACTGTTACTCTGCAAAAATCCTACCATAAAGTACATAAACAAATCAATATTTACTTTTTTACTCTTCTGCTTGCATTTGTTACTAGTCTACCTGCAAACGGTCTACTCCAACATCCTTCCTATTTCTTGACTTGTTTCCACAACTAGCACAACTCCCTGGACCAATTGAACTCATCTCTGGAGAAGAAGCTGAGGGGACAAAGAGAAGCACAACTAAATCTAGACATTGTCATAGTTTTACATATCCAAGTTGGAAGTGTTATTCAATTTCTTCAAAGCTTTTAATCTAGATTTAAATTTGTTGTCAAATCAATAGTTTTGTTTTAAGAAAGTAGAATTAGCAAGTTATTCATTGCATGTAAGTAGCTTCTGATGATATTTCCTTCTCATCTCGTCCCTGTCGATTTTCTTGAGAAAGGATTTAGAGGAGGTTGTTGTGCAAGAAAATATTTCTTCGTTTATTTATTTTATAATATTTGTAGCTTTCATTTCATGTATCAAGTAGTTCATTTCATTTTCAAGTAGATTTCATGTGTATACAAATAAATCATCCATTGAAAACTTTCTCCCTACTTATCCTTATGGATATGCAAGGGAAAGAAGCTTGAGGAAGCTTCTGTGTCTGTGCCTATTTTCATATTTCTTTATAATTAGTTTTCTATGTAATTTATTGTTTCACTAGGGAAGTCTCAAGGGAATACGAAATTGCTTCTGAGAAGCTTTATTTATTCCCGTGATTATGAGGTGAGGCAATTAGAAGAAGTAGGTAATCCAAAATCATAAATTGGAAAAATATTTATTTTTAATTAGATACTTATGTCACTTGTATGGGTTAATTTGTGTTCTCTTAATTAGGGATTAATTAATTTAGTTTATATTTGTTTAATGATCTACTTTTCCCACATCTTGAATTTGAGAAAAAGTGGAAGTTCGGGAGAGTGTTTTAGAAAGTTTGGGGTATTTATTTCATGAAAATTATACATGGTCTATAGGTAAGGGGATTTTTCTCAATGCCTACAAGTATTTTTCCTTCCAAAATTGACCTCTCTTGTCCCCATTAATATTTATGGTTTTTTTTTGTGACTTCTTGGTTTTGGTGTTGCATTTTTGATCGATTTGTGTATTTTAAGGGATTCTCCTCAATTTATATTTTTTGTCTCATTTTTTATGTAGACTTTTTGTTTGGGAAGGGATGGGTGATACATGGCAACCTCCTATTTCTTGATGTTTTTCGGGTAATCTCATTTCTTAACCCTCCATTTTGGAAAGGAGGGGGACTATTTTGGGGAATTTTCATTTTGGGGGATTTTTCACTTGGAGAGGAGGAGAGCTTGGGAAAGGAAACTAATTTTTTGGTGTAATGGCTTGTCAATTAGATTTTTGTTGCTTATTTATGAGGTAAGTATCTATTTTTTTTGGTTGAACCAACTTGGAAGTTATGTTAGATCTCTTATTTTGTTTCAAATTTTGAATGAAATTGTAAACTAGAGTTTGGTTATTATAGGATTTCCCTTAGTTTCTTTCTCTTCTTTCATTGTTGAGTAATAAGAGAGTTAGGATATTTTGAGATTTGAGAGTATCCTTAGGGGCTTGTAGAATGTGTATACCCATTTGGAATGTGGATATTATGGATTCCCTCTATTCCCTTCTTCCTCTTGAAAAGTATGGAGTTTCCTGGGTGTTTTGGAATGGCTTTAAAGTTATACTTGAGCACATGCTTTGGTGTTTGGCTTCCTTACTTTTCTTATGAAATTTGGAGGCATGATTCTTATCTCCCATGGGATTGGAGGGAGGCTCTATTCTCTCCTTACAGAAAAGTGATATGTAATGATGCTCATAGGTTGAGTGGACAACCAAGCATCTACTTCTAGTGGATTTTAAAAAAAACGTTTGTGGAGATGGAGCTTATATTTTTGTTGAGAGATGAATTGATTCCAATAAAAAAATTTCATGTTGTTCCCCTTTTGGGAGAGGATTATATAGTTGTATTTTAAATATAGTCTTCTTGTAATTTTTTTCTGGAATGGAATTAATGTCAAATAGGTTGTATTATTTTGTTAAAATATTTGTTATCACCTTTACAAACCTTATTTGAAAGCTAAGATGGTGTGATTTTCTACAGTTTAGAATCTTGTTTACACTACCTATTGTATGAATGGACTCAAAGGAAACATTTACAATAACATGGAAAGAAAGATCATAATTTTTTTGTTGTTACAAAAAAATTAAGTTTTATTGTTTTTTAAAAGGGAATGAATATGAGGGATATGGGTAAAAGAAGCTATCCTTTTTCTCATGATTCTAATGTCTAATCTTGGATGAATTACAATTGTGATTGTGAATATTTGAGATAGATATTTTAATCATATAAATGTTTCATTTATTTTTTATAAACTTGATTAATCACATAAATCCTATTCTTATTTGAGTTTCAAGTCTTAAGTTAAATATAAGAAAGTAAATGAATAATGTGTTGATTGTTGGTATGTTTTCTTAGTGTCTATTAATAATGGTTCTAAAGTAAATGGGTTTGTTCAATTTTATGTTTCTCTTATTAGATTTATCACTCATTCGAATACATTTTTCCAATGTGTGTACAATAGAAACCTTTTTGGTGTATATCTTGTATGTTTGTATATTTTGGTCTCCTTTGGTTATTGTAGTAGCTCACAAGTGAAGCATTTTTTTCTCTCCTTCATAGTTATTAGGTATTGACAAACATATGAGCCTTCATTTAAGTATGATCATGCCTAAAATTAATTATATACATACATGAGTTGTAATTAGGTGTTTAGAGCTTCTGTTACGAATGTATGATCCTTAGGGTCTTACTTTTAGAAATGGGTATAAATTATAGTAATATTCACATGTATGTATGATTTTGTTGTTATTTTATCTAGAAAAAAAGATAAGGAAAATTACATTGTAAGGAAACTTGGATATATAATGTATTTATATTAAATAAAAAATAAGAAAAATATCAAACTAAAACAAAAAAAACATTTATATATTATGGGGGGCATGGCCTAGCCAAAACCCCCTAAAACCCCTGCATCCTCTTATTATGCCCTTCACCAATCACCTGGAAAAGGGCATGGGCCATTTTAGTAGCCCTCTTCTTAACATGGTCACCTAACTCACACCCCTTTCCACTGTTAGTTTTTTCCTCATCTTCATCCCATGTATATTGGCACAGGTTGTGTGTAACCATTATGAATGCAATCATTTGGGGTTTGCAAAACGTAGTAACAATCATATATGTGTGTGTGTGTGTGTGTGTGTGTGTGTGTGTGTGTGTGTGTGTGTGTGTAATTCCTCCCCTTGATAACCATAATAATGGGCATCCTTTAACAAAACGAGTGGAAGGAAAATAATAAATAAATATATTGATTTCATGGAGATCCTCCTAAAATAAGAAATATTGCATATAAACAAGAAAATAATTGAGAAAATAAAAATAAAAAATACTTAGGATCATTGTGCCTCCATAGGAGGAAGATCTAAAAAGTGTCAAACAATACCTAAAGTAAGAATTAAAAAAATAGATAAATAAATTCATTTTTTCCTCCATGAATGCCCTCTTCCAAAACATACAAGAAGAAAAGAAATGGGGGTGGAGATAAGAGAAAATGAGTAAAGGAAATGATAAATAAATATCATAAAGATGATTAGGGTTATGCAAATTCATCCAAGATCTACGATGGGATGAGCCTTCCATCCTAACACCCACAATGAATCTAGGTTACCTTGCTTTTAAATTGTGAGCACATAATTTATTTATTTTCATTCATCCTTTATTTTAGAATTATAATTAAAATTTGGGTTAGGGTTTTTTTTAAATAAATATAAGTAATTAGTGAATAATTGGATGATTTGACCCTCTTTTATCAAATGATTATTTATGTAGGAATATTTAGTTCCCACATAAATCTAAGTAAAATTTCACTCTTCTACGCCAAATGTACTTATAAGGAAATTAATAAATCTCTACCTTAGATTTAGTGAAATCATGGGGATGGATTTTAGTAATCTATTTGAAATAAATCATATGTCAAGAACTATGGATAAATCTTGCATCCTAAAATACCCCCTGGTAATTCTTCATCTTAAGGTAAAATAAACATCTCCTTTGGAAAAATCTTAATGTTCCTTTCTTGTGTCGATGTGTTGATACTCATAATTTAATAATATATCTTAAAATGAATCCTGCACCTCATTGAGCACATTAATAACCTCATAAACTATTGAGAGTGATAGAAAGATAACATCAATGTCTTATTATAAATTTATCCAAATAGGTACACATTACCATCTATAGTTGAAAACAAAATTTGCCTTAAATTATTTAGGATTATTGGGATTATCAATTTTACATTTTTGGGTTCAAAATATATGGGCACAACATACCTTTTTAGCATTCTACACTCTCCTACAGTTTCTCAGACATCTAGTACATGGGCAAAAATCTTTTATTTTAAGCCAAGTAATCAACATGGTTATCACACATGCATCAAAATATGGGGAATTCATCCAGAATATTCTATATTTACAATAGAAATAAGAAGATTTATGTGATATGATATACGTACAAATAGAACACGGGTACTCAAAAATCCATAAAAATATAGAAATGCAGATAAAATGTACATGTTCATAATTTTTCTTATTGGTCACGACCATATGATATAATCCTGACCCTCCCATACATTTTTTCCCAGGGGTAGTTATATCAACTTTCTCATCAATATCAAACTTTTATCTACTATTTCAAGTTTTTGGCATAGTTTCATGCTCAACTCACTTAGCTCAAAATAGTACATGGAGAATGAATTACTTCACTCTTTGTTCACCATGGAATTTATTTATATTATAATTTTAGGAATTTTGGGGGCATGATTCTCCTTCCTCTATCAACATTTTAGCATATTATAGTTTCTATTCAGTTTTGTGGAACATAGGAAGGGCATGGGGCACTTATTCTCTTTTCAATTACATGTCTTCATTTACATAATCAGACCTATACCTTTGTGGAGTGGTGTGGTCCATGGGATTATGGAATTTTTTGACATGGTTAAGTTCTTCGTAGGTATACTTTCCTTTCCTCTTCACTCAAATGGGAAGAAATCCGAGTTACTAAATAACTTTGATACCCAGTCTTCTTCCTTAGTGGGGTGTTTCAGCACTTTATTCTTCTCATTCTATCCTCAACATTCCATTTTGGGTTAAATTTACCTAACACTCAAAATTTTCCTTGGAAAAATTGGGGGAAGATCACACCCAATCCTTTGGAAAATTTTAGCAAGTTCAGTAAAGCAAATATTAAAGAATAATCAGAGCACATGAATTTCCTCCTCTATAAAAAAACAATTTTATTCCTTCCCTATTTACATATATTTCATTTTATTCTTAAGAAAATTCAAATATTTCATGTTGCACATTACATATTGAGTTAAATTTCAATTCTTTATCATTGGAATTAACTACACTAAGTGTTGCAGGTTTCATTGTGGAGTATGCCAACACCAAACACAACATGATTCTATAACAAAAATCAATCGAAGATGATGTGTGTCTAAAAAATCATGCATATTTTGATTTAAGAATTTAATTTAATTTCAAACTTACAGTAGGGGAAATGTAGACAATGTACACTTTAACATTATTAGTTTTGCCAATGCACTCTTGATAAGATAAGTACAACCTTCCTATTCCCACTTAGCACAATCTGAGGTCTCTTGTTTAGCTTGTATATCCTTACACAATTACATGTAATAAAATTATAATAACACAATACATGTACACTCCATAGTCAAACATCAAGTAACAACTTCTAAACTTTAGATTGCATGTTTTCCTTCCCTAGTCAAGGTCGTATAGTTTGATGATGATAATACATCTGGTCCTGACCAACTTGTATGGTCTTGGACTAACATGTCCTCCAAATTTTATTTAAAATTCATTTTTTTATTCTTGTAATCTCTTTGGGCCTATTTTTCTTCGATAATTCATATATAGAACCTTATATAATAAAGTATATACTACAACATTTGTTAACCTATAAATCCTATGGAACTACATAGATACAGTCACTTATTACACTTGAAAAAGGTACCCAAGAATCCCTACATTTCACAATACCACATCTATAGTCATTAGGGAAGAAATATCTAAAGTTATAAATATTCATACAGGTTTAAGAAAATAATATCTCTCATCTAAAAGCACTTAAACATTCCTTCCCCAAGTATCTTAGTAAGATCCAAATCAACTCAAGAATGGTCAAAGATGGTTTTAAAAATTAGTTACATTTATTTGTTACATGTTAGGTATAGAATGACGTGTGTTTTGAGGCCTCTTCAGATTACTACCAACATCGGGGTGCATAGGGGTGATAATGTAGCCAAATGATGAACAAACTTGATATAGTGCAAATAATATGAACTCCAAAAGAAAATAGATCTCCTTCTTTGCTATTAAATAATTAATTGCAATGTTTCCTAAATAGGAAAACAACTCCCAATTCAAGTTGGCAAGAAAACTCTAACTTGACTAAATCTACTCTAGGTGGCGGAAATTACTATTTTTAGTAGTTTACTAGAACCTGTTATTCTTAGTAAGTTTGCACACTTATTCATACGGGCATAGAAATTTCCATGCATCTTCTACATTCCTAAATTAGAGGAATTTCCAAATTTCTAGCTCATAATGAAACTAATAGACTAAAATTAACTAATGCCCAAAAATAGGAAAAAACTGAACTACAACTTAAATCCTAATTTTCGGCCTCAATATGGCAGATTTAGGGCTCGAAATATGCCAAAAATTGCTCTAACTGGTAGGAATGGCTGCCTATGCATTTATATCATTGATAAATGTGGTTAAAAAAAATAGACTCAAATGGGAACCTAAAGATCAAGTTATGACCTTGTCAAGTTCTTGCTAATTATGGCGCATCATTCTCCCCTTCTTGAAAAAAAACACAGCTTCTGCAAGTTGTCTTCTTATAACTGCTTCCATTTATCTGCATCCAACTTATTAATCTTCCACTTTGTGACCTAATTATTTTCCTCTTATTCCAGTACTTTCCAATGTACCAAATATTTTTTGTATTTCCCATAACACGTGTCCATTATTTTCTTGTCTAGAATCTGATCCACTTCTTCTTTCTTCTTCATTGGAACCTGTTACCTCCAATATAATACTTCATCAATAACATCCCCTTCTACACTATCCCCATGAAAATAATACTAATTTGAAACATTAAACACTGGAGAAATATCAGAATTCCCTGACAATTCTACCTCATAAGCATTATCGTTTATTTTTTTCATGATTTTTTAGGGACTAATCTTCTTGTACTTCAGTTTGTTATAGGTTCCTTTTGGAAATATTTCCTTCCATAGATATACCATAACCAATTCACCAACTGTAAATACCTTTCTCCTTCTATGCACATATACTATTTCCTTATACTTATCATTACTATTATGCATCTTCTTCCGCACTTCTTCCTACAATTGTTGTATATGTTCGGAAAATACTTTTGCATCATCACTGACTCTACTATCAACTGGTAGCTGTACCAAATCTAACACCCCATTTGGATTACTCCCATACACAATTGAAAATGGAGACTTTCCTATGGATCTATTTATGGAATTTTTATATGAAAACTCATCTTATGGTAATGCGAAGTCCCATTGTTTTGGCTTTTCCCCAATGATGCACATTAAAAGGTTTCCCAAACTCTTATTTACCACCTCTATTTTCCCATCATTCTAAGGATGATAGGCACTATTGAATTGTAGTTGATTTCCCAATTTCTTCCATAAATTCTGCTAGAAGTGACTTAAGAACCTTGTGTCCCTATCTGAAGTAATGGTTTTTGGAACACCATGCAAACAAACAACTTCTCTAAAAAACAAATCTGCTACACCTATCGTATCACTTGTTTTATTACAGGCAATAAAATGAACCATATTAGAAAACCTATCAACAACCACAAAAAAGTGAGTCATTACCTCGTTGTGTTTTTGATAATCCCAAAACAAAACCCATACTCAGATCTGTCCACAACCCTTTAGGAATAGGTAACGGCATATACAACCCTATATTCTGTGCATGGACTTTCAAGACTTAGAAAATTCAACACCTCTCTAAATATCTTACCACATCTCTTTTTAGCTTTGGATAATAGTATTTCTCTGCTACCAAGGCTATCATATTATCTTTACTAAAATGCCCAGCCAATCCTCCGCTATGTATCTCTTTCACTATATTCTCTCTCATAGACCCAACTGGAATACATAGTTGGCATCCCTTGAATAGGTAGCAATCTTGTAAAATGTACTCATCTTAGACATCTCCTGCATTATCTGACAATAGATGAATTAACCTTTCAACAATATCCTTGATATCATAATCAAAATAATACAAACCCTATATTGCTTCAAAACCCACCACCTCATTTTCCATAGTGGTAAACAAAGTCACACGCCTACTCAATACATCTGCAACTTGATTTTATTTTCCAGATTTATGTTTTAGAGAAAAAGTATAACCCTACAAAAATGATACCCACTTTGCATGCCTACTATTCAACTTATTCTGGGTATTCACATACTTCAGGGCTATGTGGTCTGTAAATAACACAAACTCCTTAGGCACTAAGTAATTCCTCCAATGCCTTAATGCTTGTATAATTGCATAAAAGTCCACATCATAACTAGAGTAGTTCTTTCTTACCTTATTCAGTTTCTCACTAAATAAAGCTACTGGCTTTCCACCTTGACTTAGAACAACACCAATACCCACATGTGAGGTGTCAAAATCAACCTTAAACACTTTATCAAAATCTGGTAGTGCCAAAATGGGTGCCTCTATCACCTTCTTCTTCAAGAAATGAAAATTGTCCTCAACTACCTTTGTCCACAAAAACTCCCTTCATTTTGTGCAATCTCTTATAGGTGCTACAATATTGCTGAATTTTTTAATAATTTTTTTGTAAAATGTTTTTAGACCATGAAAGTTTATTACCTCTATTATACTTTGTGGAGTAGGCCATTCAATAATTACCTTTATATTTTCTAATTCTATCTGTACCCTATCTGCTGAAATAATAAAGGCTAAGAATACCAAACTCTCTTGCATAAATGTGCACTTCTTCATATATGCATAGAGTTTCTCTTTTCTTAACACTTTAAATACCACCCTTAGATGCCTCAAATGTTCTTCTTTAGTTTTACTAAAGATCTTGATATCATCAAAATAAACCACAAAAAACTTACCATCATACTCAAGTAGCATGATGTTCATCAGTCTCATAAAATTACTAGGTGCAATGGATAACCTGAATGGCATCGAAAACCACTCATATAATCCATTTCCTATCTTGAATGTTGTTTTCCACTCGTCTCCTTCTTTGATCTGAATTTGATGATAACCACTTCGAAGATCAATCTTGGTGAAATACCTAGATCCAGCAAGCACATCCATCATATCATCAAGGCCAGGTATTGGGAACCTATACTTGATTGTAATTTTATTGATTACTCTGTTATCTATGTACATTCTCCATGTTCCATCCTTCTTTGGTGCTAATAAATCTGGTGTTGCACATAGACTCATGCTCTCCCTTATGACCCCCTTTTGTATGAGCTCTGCCACTTGCCTATTCAACTCTGCATGCAATGTCGGGCTCATCCTATAAGCCACTTGATTTGGGAGTGAAGACCCTGGAATCAAATCAATATACTATTGAATATCTCTTTTGGGTGGTAATCCATCTGGTAGCTCATCAAGAATAACATCCAAAAATTCTTGTATTAATTCTGTTGTTTCTACTAGTATTTGTGCACTTATAGGTTCATCCTTATTTGTAACTAGTGCATAACAAAAACCGGTTGCCTTTGCCTCCTTCACAAATTCCTTTGCAGAAAGCATATTTTCAACCTTCCTCTCTTCCTTAAGAGGTAGCAAAATTATTTTTGTGCCATCCTTTCATAAAGTATAAGTATTGTTTCCCCCATCATGAATAAATTTTCTATCAAATTGCCATGGTCTTCCTAGTAGCACATGACATGCATCCATAGGAATAACATCACACCAAATCTCATCCTTATAACTGTTCCCAATAGAAAAGCTTATTAAAAATCTCTTATCAACAGTAACTCCATTACCCTTCTTAAACCATGCAATACGATAAGGGTTAGGATTCTTCTCCCAATGCAGACCCAATTTATCAACCATCTCATTTGAAACCATGTTCTCACAACTACCACCAATCAATAATAACATTACATACCTTTCCTCCTGAAGTGCATCTTGTTCTAAAAATATTTGTACGTGCAGCCATGCATCCCCCTTGATCTCCTTTCTTGGAGCAATCATCGTCCTCTTGATCATCAGATTCTCTCCAACATCTGGTGGAATTTACTAGATCTTGTTCATCTTCTACTTGTTCATCTTCAACAAGATTTACTCTTGGAGCATCTCCTTGCCGTCTTTTCATGTGTATAAGTATGCGGGCATTCAAAATCCTGATGCCCTTCTTCACCACATCTGTACAAAGAAATGGTCTTCGCGGAGCCTCCCATCCTCTATCGCCAACATATCCTCTACCCCTAGAAAATCCTCTACCTCTTTGTTGATTATGGAAATCTGTCTTGTATCCTATTTCTTTTCCCAATCCACGAGATGATTCTCCCCTACCTTGGCTAAAACCAGCTCATCCCTAAAAGGAAGATGAGGTCCCCCCTAGTCATTCCAGGTGATCTCCTAAAACTTTGATGATTTTTTTTTTCCTTGGCCTTTAAGGCTAATTGATAGGCATCCTCCAAGCTTTTAATCCTATGCATACTTATCTCATCTTGAATAGAAAATTTTAATCCATTTACATACCTTGTAGCCATTTGTTCCTCAGTTTCTTCATGCTCTCCACGAATAGACAACTTGTAGAACTCATCTGTGTATTCTTGCACTGTTTGTAAGTTCTATCTGAGATTCTGAAACCTCCTGTAAAGAGTTTGTGCATAATCCACAGGGAGAAATTTATCTTTTAGCTTCTTCTCCATCTTACTCCATGTCCTAATTCTTTCTTTCCCCTTTCTTGACCACTCTTTTTGTAGGTGATCCCACCATAACATAGCGTGACCTTTCAATTTCGTGCATGTAAATTTTACCTTCTTTTCTTCTTACATAGCTTTCCACTCAAAAAATTTCCCCATGCTAGTCAACCAGTCTATCAGCTCCTCTAGTTTTAGAGTACCACCATACTTTGAAAAATCAACTCTTATCCCATAATTATTTCCTTCTAATTCTTGAAGCATCCTTTCTTTAAAAGATAATGGTGGTGTTTGTGTTTCCTCCTTTACACAAAATTCTTCTTCATTTGTGTCATCTCCACCTTGATTTCCTCTTTGGGTTATCATTACAGAAAGCACAACAACTTGCCTCTGTAGATCTTGCATATTTCTATTCATCTGGGCAATACCACCTCCTCTTCCTCTTCCTCTTCCTACCATTTTTTTAAAGACTTCGAACCAGCTCTGATACCATCTAATGTAGCCAAATGATGAACAAACTTGATATACTGCAAATAATATGAACTCCAAAAGAAAATATATCTCCCTCTTTGTTATTGAAAAATGAATTACAATCTTTCCTAAATATAAAAACAACTCCCAACTCTAGTTTCCAAGAAAACTCTAACTAACTTGACTAAATCTACTCTAGGTGGCAGAAATTACTATTTTTAGTAGTTTACTAGAACCTGCTAATCTTAGTAAGTTCGCATGCTTATTCGTACAAGCTTAGAAATTTCCATGCATCTTCTACATTCCTAAATTAGAGGAATTTCAAATTTTATAACTCATAATGCAACTAATAGACTAAAATTAACTAATGCCCAAAAATAGGAAAATACCAAACTACAACTTAAATCCTAATTTTAGGCCTCAAGATGGCGGGTTTAGGGCCCAAAATGTGCCAAAACTTTCCCCAACTGATAGGGTAGGTTACTACTATGTTCATCTTATTGAAACATGTGGTTTAAAAAAAATGGACTCAAACAGACACCTAGAGCTCAAGTTATGACCTTGCCAAGTTCCTGTTAATTCTAGCACATCGTGTGATCACAACCCAAGTAATGTTTATTTTTTAAGAATTAACATTGATCACTAAGGTTTAATATCATGAGTAGATTATTCATAATGCTTATCAAAATGATCATAAATTAGGATTTGATAATGACATATAGCTCTAGGAAATCAACAATGTATAAAATTCAAATATCTTATACTATATGATAAACCCCTGATAGAGTTATACATTCTTTCCCCAGGTTGATTTCTAATCATAGTCCCCATAATGAAGCTTGATCAAGTCCAAATATCCCTATTCTTATAGTGTATCCTCCCATAACTTTATATAATCATCACTAATCAACTAAGTGTAATCATTCCTTTGTGTTTTCAAGCTCATATCTTACTTGAAATTTCAATTACAAGTATAAAAGCATTATTTTGATTGTGGTAATTAATTTTGGATATTAATTAATCATAATAATAACATATTACTAACCCTTACGTCCTTTAGTATACTTAATTCAGTAAAACCAATTAGGTTTAATGTTAAATAGAATCAAGGAGTAAACAAAATCGCTAACAAAATTGAATAAATCATCATACATTTTTTAATAATTGGAATCATCAATGGGATGTGTATACGTAATTCACAAGTTTTGAGTAGTCATAAGAACATGTGGCCTCAGTTGTATATCAAGAGGATAAATAGTTTGTTATGTTGTGGATCATGTTTTCATGTGTGGAAGTGTTAAAGACTATACACTAAAAGTATTGTACAATCTCTATAGTTTTCTTGATGGGGTTCGGAGCCAGGCCCTAAGCAGGGGTGTGAGGGAAAAACCCCTAAAAAATATTGGCCTTGAAAAATGTGCCTGATATATGAGGAAATGTGGTCTTCTCATATGGGGGGATTTCTTTTATTATTTATTTAATAAAATATATTAAATTACACCTAATAATAAACTCATGTTGAAAAAATATTTATTATTTGGTTTTATTAAGAGTTTGTTTCAAACTCCCAGAGCTTGTTGAGATTCTCTCCACTCCCTTTATAGAGGATTTGTTATCTCCTAGTTTAGATTGATATTCCTTATATCTAGGAATATCAAACAACTAGTTATTCCTATTTAAATGGTTCTCCCAAATGGCGAGAACATCATAGTAAAACTATTATTTCTCTGTTCCCTAATTATTGTTTATTCTTCTTCTCTGAGTTTATTTACTATGCTCTCTCTTCCTGTAACTAGATCTATTTGTCTAATTTTTCATGGTATCAGAGCGATTGTTGTTGCAGGAGAGTTGCGTTGGTTCACTCAGAGGATTATGGTATTTACTCAACCTGGTCTCCTTCAATTGAAGTGTCCTGCGTCTGGAGATTTTTTGTTTCAGCCTACGTGAGAATTGCTAGCTTTAGGATTTTCTCCGGCTCCATCAGCTCCTCCATTCTCCCTTGCTGCCAAATCTTGCTCTATATAGATTTCTGCAGGAGGAGCCACAACTTTGTTCTCAGACGAAAAAAATTTGGATTATAATCTTATTGTAATAAATAAGAATCAGCTTGCTTGTCTGGTCTGACTGGAGGAATTCAGTATGGGTTCCTTGATGAGCAGGAAGAATGCCTTCCAGTGAGCTTCTGGACGAGGGCACAAAAATTGGCCGGATCAATTTCGATAATCACCGGGGCCTGAATGTTCACAATTCATATGGTGGGGGATGTGGTCAAACATCATATTTACTTCCACTTAGTTTCCTACAGTTTTTCCTCATTCCTTCTGCTCAAGCATGATTCCTTTCCAAGTTGACGTTATGTCTCTCTCGCTTGGCTTGCACGGCCTCTTCCGTATCTGAGATTTTTATTCTTCCGTTCTTCCTTGACGTTGGGCACGTCCTTAGTGGTCTACTACCTACTCGTCACCTCACGTCGCTCCTTCATGAACGAACCTTCTCATGCTCATGGTTGGTTTTTTATTATTGTGATTCGATCCAATGACGTCTTATTGAATTTTATAATCCATGGTGCAGTCTCCCTATATTCAGGTCACCCATATGCGGGTTAAGGCATTCATACCAGCTGCAAATACAAGAATCTTTAGTTGAAGACCGAGCTCCTTCTTCCTTCATTTTTGTGAGTATCTTCATGTGTCCCTTGTTGGAGACACTATTGCATTTGGCATTCATACGTCCATGCTGACAAAATCATACAATGTGAATGTTACACATGGTACATTATTTACATTTTAGTTGAAGCCTCTCCGAGCTCCTTCTTCACAAAATACATTTTGGCGGTGGAGATATTTTTGGTAGCAGAGATACTTTTGGTGGTAACCACATACCCAAGTGGTCAAGCTAAGCCAGAGCCTTCAAACACAGAGTCAATGGAGAAACTAGTTCTAGCTCCCTACCACCTCCACCAATAAACTCAAAAGGTTGGGTTTATATTTGTTTTAAATATTTTTTTAACAACAATATAATTGGAAGTTTTTTTGTAGTTATAAGTATTGTGAAATTGATAACCATGTCCAGAGTTTTTTTATCATCCTCATCTTCTACTCACACTAGAGATCTACGGTTGTTCGAGCCTCTAAACTTGACCAATTACCATGCTTGGAAACTAAAGATGTAATAGTTATTAAAGTCTCATGGCTTATGGCATGTATTCGATGATACCGTTCCTGCATTCACCATAGAGAAGGATATGTACATGTATGCATGCAAACAAGATACAAAGCTCTCAAATTGATCACTTTGAGTGTAGCAGATAACCTCCAGTTTCACATTTCTGTGGCAACAACTCCGAAAGAGGTATGGGAAAAATTTGAAACATTGTTTGGCAAGATAAATGAGTTCAAATTAATTCAGCTAGATCGTGAGCTAAACTCTTTGTCGCCTTCAAATTTTCCTTCCATAAAAGAATTTATGTCAAAATTTAAAGAGATTCGCATTCAGTTGAAAGATGGTGGTAAGACTAAAAAGGATGACGAATGCATCTATATGATCTTAACTAAACTAAAAGGTCCTTTTTCTGTATTTACGTCAACCTTCTTTTCTACTATGGATGCACTAGACACTTAGTTTAAATTCCTTCATTTGAATAGTTTTATCAATGTATCTCACGAGAACAAGAAAAATTAATCTCTCTGGACGCTATGCCTACCTCGAATCGTGCTCTTATGGCTGATTCTCCTAAGAAAAATTGGAAAAATAAACCCAAGAAAAGTTATGATAAGCCTGTATTCTCTCACAATATAGTTTCTAATCCTTCTGTTAAAACTTCTAAACCATAGAATAATGGAAAAAATAAGAAACCATTTTAGAAGTAGGTGTTTGATCCTTGTTCCTTTTGTGGGGGGAAAATCATCCTGAATCTAGATGTTTTTTGAAGTTGGAAGAATTAGAAAAGGATTTAAAATAACACAAGATTATAGTTCCGTCACCTTCATCTGCTTTCAATGCTAGCCAGGGTAAGGCTCTTTTTGCTAGAGCTTCTTCTCCTTTGCAATACTAGTGGATTATTGACTTAGGGGCTTCTCATCACATTACACATTACATGGATTTGTTGACTTTTATTTCTGCTTGCAGCACTTCACATATTTCAGTGGGCAATTATGCTTCTGTAGATGTATTGGGTTTTGGTACTATAAATATGCCAAATGGGCATCTCAATGATGTTCTTAATGTTCCCCGAATGTCTAACAATTTGCTTTCCATATATCAAATCTATAATTCTAGTGATGGTAGAACTATTGAATTCTCACTAGATAGGGTTGTAATCACGGAACTTCATGATCATGATGATATTATAGCTACATGATCTATGGATTCATGTTCATGTATGTATGTATTTGAGAGATTTGATAACTCTACAGGATCTTCACTAAATTCTCATGCTGATTCTTTGAGCAAATTATGGCACGAGAGGTTTGGCCATCTCAATTATAGATATCTGCAGCAACTTTCTTTGCAGAATATGGTCACAGGAATTCTGAAGGTAAAATCACATGATGGTGTCTACCCCGGTTGTATGTTCAGTAATAATTTCTTGGATCCTTTTCCAAAAGGAAAAGGAAAAAGAGCTAAGGCCCATCTTGAATTGGTATATAGTGATCTTACTTATTTTCCTCATAGATCATTTTCTGGTGCAAGTATGTACTCATATTCATAGATGATTTTACAAGGAAAACTTGGGTGTAATTTCTCAAATTCAAAAGCGATGTCCTAGAGAATTTAAAATTTGTAAAAGCTATTGTAGAAAAAAAATCTGGATATTTTATTAAAATACTCCACACAGACAATGGGGGAAATATGAAAGTAATGTATTTACTACTTTTTGTGCTAATCGATAAAACAGAGACTGATACCTTGAAGGAAAGAGTCTGACACTTGTGAAGTATGACACAATGAAAAAAATATACATGGACAATTGCAATTGGTTTGAACTTCGCAGTGCTACCCAAATGACTAAAGCATTGAACACACGTGGAGCCTTCTTAATGGCTCATTTTTCAAAAATTTGACAAAGACTGAAAAATGTGAAAAGGTGGGTAATTATTATTGGATAACCACTGCCACAATTAAAAAAACTTAAAATTACAAAATGTGAAGGGACTTAGAGAAATTCTATTGGCTCAACCTTCATATATATATCAGAATGCACTAACAAACGATTGACAGAGGGAAATACAGAACTACTTGGAGCAATCCTATTGGCTTGAATTTTACAAAGAAAGAAAAAAGCTAACAAAATATTGTCAATGCGAAAATATAAGTGACATGGAAATTTCTCATTGGTTTGGATCTCACAAGTAACATATGAAAGCTAACACAAGTCAGATAATGTAAAAAACATGGAATGCCCCTATTGGCTCATGTTTCATGACTGACAAACAGATCTAAAAAACACTGACAACACAAAGTAATATGGATCCTTTTGGTTGGCATGGGCTTTGTAAAAAATAGACCTAATAAAAAATAAATAAATTAATGTCAGTGCAGAATTTGACACTCCAAAATAAATGGATCTAAAGAAATATTTTGGATCCTCAACCAAAAATAACTATAACGGATATAAACAATGTGAAAAACTTAAAATAAACTTGCAGATGACATATTCAACTGTAAATAACTGAAACAAGATGCAGAACCAAATATCTAAGCATGTTGATTCTCAAACACAATCTACACATCCATTTAATCAATACTTTAAAAAATATTTACGTGAGAATTGGATTTTTAAACCCGAATATCTTAAATATGACTACATAAATAAATAAACTTCAAGATCCATAAATAAACTTCAAGCTTCTTCACTCTTATCAAATTAAAAGCTTCTAGATCAATACTACACACACATAATCGCCATCTCTAATACCGTGTCAGAATTTATAAGGAATGAGTAATACACTGATTATAAATCCATAATATAAATTGTTGAAGATTATAAATTATGATGTGCAGTTAGATTAAACATAGATTTATATATTTAAATATAGAATATTATAGAATGTAATAATAAGAGAAGAAAGAAAAAAATAGTAAGGAAATGGTGATACCAGATTTATAGTGGGGAAACCCAAAGGAAAAATCCTAAAACAATTCCTATATTAATAATTTCATATACAAATTTTACCCAACACTTCCACTATCCTCCATAGTCTCATAGAATAATGCAAAACATTTTTTTACAATCGTTCAACATTATGCAATACAATACCATGCTCTAAACATAAATGATCTTACCAATCTAATATGTATCTTGATATCAGTCTTGTACAAATGTAAACATTTCTCATAGCCAATCCCAAAAGGGATCAACCTAATCAATATAGGGTGGGTGAATTAGGAAAACCGTTTCACTCTTAAATGTGGAAGACCATCATATATTTTTTTATGAATAAAATTTAAAATAATATGGGGTGCAAAGCAGTGGTAGATATCCCACTTGACTTAATCACCCCAACAATTTAGTTAACTAATTTTTATATCAAAATATGTAAAAAATCTCATATTGTTAAGTGCTTTGACCAAATTTAGGTTACCACACCCACTCATTTATGATGAAATGTCCATTTAACAAGTATACATGGCCTTCTTCATGTTTCCACTTTTCTGTTTGATTTCTATTTAAAGGTTAGATATATACTCTTATTAACTTTAAATAAAATGAGAATGAATAAATACATAAATCTTTGTTTCAAATTTCACTACAAACATGTATGGAAAATGTGGTATCATTTATTACGTATGTGAATAGAACATCACGGTCTATGTATGTAAAATATGGAAGCATACAAGAAGCATCTCAATTGTTTTACAAAATGTTTGAATTTGATGTTGGTTTCATGGAATGCAATAATTGCAGGATATGCAATTCATGGCAAGATGGTCTCAAATTCTTTGATCTAATGAGGCATATGGTTGAGCTTAATTTTCATGTTTACTATCTTGAGGAAGTTCTAAACTTCTGGTAAAGGAGTACAAGTTATACCCTATGTCAAAGCATTATATTTATAGGGATTCAAACTTTACTTAAGTAGCCCCTGAATATATGATGAAGGATCTTCTAATAGGGTCGATACATATAGTATATAATACAATAAAAATATACCTATGTTATATTATATCTTAAATAAAAGCTAAATAAATCATTTTAAAATATTGTTTATAATATCTATTTTTTATCTATTGAACTAATAAAGATCTATTATATAGTTATTATGCATGCTTTTGATACCTACCTTTTGGATGGTTGAGATTAACCATCATATTATTTATGTGGTATCACTAAATAGGGAAAGAAAAAAATAATATTGGAATTGCAAAAACACAACAACATTAATCATTTGTGTATATGCTTGTGTGTGAGGAAAAAAATATTGAGGTGTGGTAAATATTTATGAAAGGAAATATTGTAAAGGTATGCAAGATTAATTGTGAGGATAATAATGTGAGAGATGGAGGAAACTATAAATACCATATTCTTGTGGCATGTAATTTTTAGACACTTTGTAAGTTTTCTTATTATTAATAAAATATTTTCTGATACTTTTGTGTGTAGGTTTTTTCACCTAAAATAGTGCTTCCCATATAAATCTTGTGTAATGCATTCTTTATACTTTTCTATTCAATTATATTATTTGTTGTATAATTATTTATTCCTTGTAAAAATTATTTTTGTCAATTATATATAATCATGACTATTTCCTAACATGGTATCATAATTTTGGTTTGGCTAGTTAATCATTTTTCTATGAAGTGGAAAAACCCATGCTATATAGGAAGAAAAAGTAGTTGCATATATGTGTAGTACCCTATGGGTTTTTGAAAAAATATATATCATTTCTCTATATAGTTATTTTTTGTAGAAATAATTCATATTATATATATACACATGCATTTGTGTGCATACGCGCACGCGCACATACACACACATATGTACATGAACATGATGTATATTTATATGTACAAACACATACATATGTGTTTGTACATGTATATGTGTATATAAGTATAGTGTTTGCAAAAACCTATGTATCAAAGATTAAACATTTTTTTTAAAATGTGTGTTACAAAACATATCATACAGTGGTCGATATAGTATAATTTTCAAATTTTCTAGCATGACCAATACCATATATTTTTAAGCATGTCCAATACCATATATTTTTCTCGCAGTGTTGATATAATATATTTCCTAACATGGTTGATATCATATATGCTCTAGCATAGTTGATGCAATATGTATTGTGTCAAAAAAATGAATTTTTTTATCATGGTCAATGTAATAAAACCTTTTAGTATGGTCGATGCAGTACAATATTTTAGCATGGATAATAAAGTAGAAACTTAGAGAATGGTCAATGTAGTATAGCCACATGAAAAAGATAGTTATATCAAATTTTTATAAAACTAAAATAATCATTATTGTGTGCGTGCGTGCATGCGTGCTTGTATGCATGTGTGTGTTATTCTAAAGTTATTACAAAGTATATATATACGCATATTCATATGCATACTCATACTCATACTCATATGCATACACATACACATATAATTGATATCATAATTTAAGGTATTCTTGGTAATGGAAAAATAGGAAGTTCATTTTTTATGAAAAATAAGTTTTAAATTTCATTATTCAATTCAAGTTAAAATATTGTAAAAATTGGTTTATTTTTTGAAAAGAGATATAAATCAAGTAATGTTTCTTCGTTAAATTTCTTTCAAAAAAAAGGTTTCTTTCAGTACTTATTTTTTAATATCTTTCTTTGAAAAAATGAAATAAACTATGGATTCTCATGGAGATGTTACTATTGACAAAAATCATTTTTTTATATATTAGGTAAAAGAGGGTTGAGGGGAGCCTACCCCTTACATAACGAAGCTCCTAAATAGAGAAGATATTCAGTATCATCCCATACAAAAATATATAAAGATAGATACAAAAAGTATCATAATAGATGTCAGTACAGTAAACTAACAAGAATAAAAACATAGAACTAATAGCACTAAACAACAACCTAAAAACAAACATTACTTTTTCATTTTCTCCAGATTAGCCAGTAGAGTGGCTCATTCCTTAGCCAATGACTCAATTTTTGTGCCTAGGGTCACTAGATCACTTTTAGATATTTCCATTTTCCTCTTATTTAAGGCCCCCTACTCATCACATTATCTGTAGGCATTAGCCAGTTGTTTGAGAGTTTGAAGGTGATGTAAAGTGGATTTTAAAGTGAGAATAAGCCACTCGTTAAATTTTTTGAAGCATAGCCTTGAGCTGATCCACATCATTGTTTATATTCTTACACCTTTCTTGCAAAATCTCTATCTTGCCACCATTTATGAGTTGAGCCACATCCTCAACTTTCATCTTAATTGTGTGCGAGTCATTGATTATAAACTAGATAATGATTTTAGTAAGCCTAGTATCCATTTTAATTCTTTAAGGTCTTCCACCAGTTTAGCAAGATAAAATCCCTATTCTACACTACCTTTTCCAAGCACTTCCATTTGGGTTTTCTCCTTGGTGTCAACAAAAACCTACCTCCCATGTTGATTTAATTACCCCTTTTCATTATCCTTAAAAACCATCATCTTCTCCATGTCTTGTTTTAGGTCTTATATGCCTTGAAATGCTTCAACTTCAACCAAATTTTGATCATCCCCTTAACTCTCCTAAGGGGATTCACTAGTCTCCTCATTCTTAGAATTAGTTTCATCTCCCACATCATACTCTTTAAGGTATTTTGATAGGATACTAACCCCATTAATATTTTTATCCATGTCCAAGGAATATATATTCACAATGGCCATAATAAAACCTTGATGTAGAGAGATACATATTTTTCCTTTTTTATATTGATCCAGGGTAGCACACAGAGAACAAAGTATATAGTATGGAAAGCTAAAACTATGACCATGTTTGAGAAAATTGAGCATTAGCTAATGATAGGAATAGATAAATTTATGGTGTCCCTTAAGAGTGATAAATTTGATAAGCTTAAAGGACACTTCATTAAATGGGGGAGGTAGGGAAATCCTAAGAAAAACATCAAAATGAGGGGTGAGTTTTTGTTTACCTTGTAGAAATAACTTCATTTCATCTGCTGAATCCTTTTTGGGTTTGTAAACCTCACGAACTTTCAAGGAAATTCCCATAACATAATCCACCATGTTGACTGATAAATCAATCTAAACTCCCCGCAACACCACACTGCCTCCCAACCACTTCTTTATAGGTTCCCATGCCGATCTGAAATCCTTACTAAGATGATCTTTGTGCCCTCTAAAATTTTTAAAGGAGGGATTCAATACCATTTAGCCGAACACCTCCATAGCCTCTAGTTTAAGATCATTGAGGTCCCAAGGTTTAGTCTGAACCAAATCTCTCCCATATTCTTGATAACAGTCAAGCTATCACAAAGAAAACCTCTTTGTTCAATGTTACAAAAACCTGAACATGTAACATCAATAACAATAAACCTAATAGGAACATCAAAGTTAATATATCATTGGCACGAGTGAGGCCTAAAATTCCCATTATTAGCATAAGTTTACACATTTCACCAAATATATTGTATCTTTTATTCATAGAAAACTTTTTATTCGGAAAAACCTTCCAAGTCATGTCATAAGAGTCAAGTAATGATGTGTCCATCATCCTATTCATTTTTAAATTGTGATCCCACCATGGGGTACATTTCCAACATGTTAGAAATCAATTTCATACCATCACTTAATACCCCTTTGTTAGTAAAATAATTAGCTATATCATTAGCTTCACGGTATATATGTTTGAATTAAATGCCTTCAAAATTAGCAGTAATCTCCTTTATGTTTTCCATATAATATTTAATAGAGATATAAGTAGTACCATTATTTATAATATTAAGTGAGTAACCTTCTACTTCCATCCTCCTAAAGTTTATTTGGTCCATAATTTTGACTCCCTAAAAAGCTGTAGAAGCCTCTGCTATGTGGTTCAATTGAACTCATAGGTTGCAGTGATACTAAAGGATGAAATTACCATTATGGTCTCGAAAAACCCCTCTACAAATGGCTTTACCCAGATTTCATTTTTATGTCCCATCAAAATTCAATTTGACCCACTCCTCACTTGGTATTTTCCATCCTTGAAATATAGGTTTTAGTTTTGGAGACTCCTTTCAGCTGGATGTCATTCCCAAGTTTCTATATATTTTACTTTCATCATGTAGGATAGTATTCTTATTGGTTTAGATTATGGAAAGTTTGCATTGATTGAATTGCAAAAATAAGCCAAAACTATCGTTTTTGCCTCCTTTCCATTGAAGATTCGTCTATTCCTCTTCTTCAAGATTTCCCAACATAGGTGCATAAGGGTGAGAATCCACAAGTGCTTTAGACCCTGAATTCTAAAAGGACCGTGCCACTAATTCCATAGAAATTTTAAAGAGGATGGGAAAGTCCAATTTATCTCAAAAATATTTAATAAAGTAATTCTAACCTTTTTCGAGGATCATTTAAGGAACAAGTGTGTTATGTTTTCTACTTCCTTCTCACATAGAACACACCTATTAACCATATGAAATTTTCTTTTATGGCTGGCCACTGTAAGAATTTTTTCATGAAGGAACAACCAGTAGAACATGTTTATTTTTGGAGTTACTTCCTTGATCCATACACTTTCCCATTTGAAGCCTCCTAGTTCTACCTCATCTTTAAAGAAAGTGTTGTAAACACTCCTCACCGAGAAAATTCCATTAACCTCTTTTGACAAATATATGTTATCTAGCTCATTCTTTCTAGAAAAAAATCATATGATTAATGGATCAAACTATATTATATGAATAATTAGACTTAAAGTTGAATTTATGGAATACAAAAATTATAACATTACAAAAATATTTCATCAATTGCTTAGTAGAATAAAATAAACATCTAGAAATTTAAACACATATCATTAGAAAATGCAAAAATCCATATCTATTATTCTTTGAAGTGTTAGAGATGAATCATGGCTCACTAAGTATGGAAAATATTGGAGTCTATGTACAAGGGTACAAGACTCTAAAATTATCAAGATTAATATTAAAATTATTAACCAATCATGTGAAGGGATATGAGAATATTTTAAATTATCTTTTAAAAGTTGAAATATATAAAATCACAATCCTTTATTCAAGACACTAAATTCAAAATTATTTATTCAACTAAAATGAATAGGAGTCTAGATACTTACCACATATTAATGAATTTGCATTAAATCATGTCACAAACCTTTGAAGAAGCCAACCAAGATAAAATATGAAGAGATGTCATGAATTTAGAGTATGGTGATCTAATTAAGAACAAAACAAATGATTTTCTTCCTCCACCTTCCAAAATGAAGATTATAATTTATTGTTGGATATGCAAAATTAAGTATAAATCAGTTGGTGAAGTTGATATGTATGAGAAAAAATTATTCACTCAAGGATTTACAAAATGAAAAGATATTGATTATGAAGAAATATTTACACTCATTGTGAAAATGAGCACAATTAGGATCCTCATTGCTCTCACAATTCAACATGGTTGGGATATTCATCAAATGGGAGTTAATAACACTTTCCTAAATTGTAATATTAAAGAATAAATTTATATATCTTAACCTTAAGGATTTGAATAACCTAATAAAGAGAATTATGTTTGAAAAAGCAATAAATATTTCTTATGGTCTAAAACAAACTCTTAGAGCTTAGTATTCTATGATTAACAATTGTTTTAAATCTCATGATTTTATTAATTGTTACTCTAAATATAATTATTTTTAAAAGAATACTATGGAAAAATTATTATAATTATACTTTAAGTTAATAGTTTAAATTATTTAGTCCACAAATACAAAACTAATTTTAATCAAAAAATATCTTAGATGTTTGATTTTGGCCTCTTCCATAATTTCTTTAACATGGCTATATTCTAATATCAAAACTCAATTTTGGTATCTCAAACATGATATGCACATGATTTTATTATCAAATTTAATATGAATAAGTGTAAAATGATTGCTATACATATTGAAACTAGAATCAAAATTGATACTAAACCTCCATGTAGAAAAGTCAATAACTACTTTGCGTAGACAATTAGTATGAATTTTAATCTATTTTTCCATTATTTGGCCAAAAAACTCATAAATAGATCATTAGAAAATTGAGAAAGGAATTATAAGGTATATTAAAGGTATTTTAACCATGGTATTTATTACTTGTGCACTAAAAAATATTAAATTATTTGATTATTGTGATTCTAACCATGTTGGTGATTTTATAGATAGAAAACCTACTTCTAGATATATATAGATATATATATATATATAATATATATATATATATTATATATATATATAAACTTAGTACATGAGTTACTTTTGAATATATATTTAATTTTTTTTCAAGAGATATCACTTGGAGTATAAATAAAAAACCAACGATTTCCATATTGACTACAAGGGCCTAATATATAATTGTAATGGAAGTTGTAAAAGAAGAAATATGGCTTAGAATAATGCTAGATGAAATTCATATGATTATTAGTGAGACTTCCATATTTTTATGTGATATCCAGAGTTGTATCACTCTCGCTATAAATTTGGTTCAATATCAAAGAGCAAAGCACACTAAAATTCATATATGATTTATTAGAGGAAAGTTCCTTAATGACAATATTACTCTCCAATTATGCCCAAAAAATGATCAAAATGGATATATCTTCACAAAAACTCTATGTGTTTCTAAGTTTTGTAAATTAATATCAATTTTAGCCCTAAAAAATTTCTCATTGAGGGGGAGTGTGCATGAAAATGACACATCTTATTGGCAAACTTATATATTTTTCTCTAAATAATTATTCGTTGTTACAAAACTTATAAAAATCATTAGATATGATATTATAATGATAACTTGGGGAAGAATATTGTTTCACAAAGATTCTTATTGTTATAAAGGGATAAAAAAAGATATGAAATTTTTCATTTTTTACATCATGAAGAAAAAACTTAAAAGTGAGGGTACTATCATTGGATCTATGATCCCATAGGCATACTAGTCAAATAAGTCCCAAGTTATAAGTCCTTGATTATTTCTTGTGCACTAAAAAATTGATAACATATTTCTTGTGCATAAAATGTTTAAGGATATACACTTAACCTAAGTAACCCCTAAATATAAAAATAAAGATCTTATTATTAGGTGGATTCTTATTATATATAAATATATAATATAATAAAAAAATAAAGTTATGTTATATATCTTAAAATAGTATTGAATAAGAACTCAAGGTCTTAGGTTATTGGTGAGTTACAAGTAGTTTTTAACTATCAACCCAAGTTCCATTCCCATTGAGTTCATTGGATGCTTTTAATAAGTGGCTATGGGAACACCTTGAGGTAGGGGTAAAACTTCTCCTGATGGACCAAGAGGAACATAGAGGGCACTCTGAATACGGATCACTCGGTGAACATTAAGGATCTAAGCCCACCCCCATGTCCCACTTAAATAAAGTGATCCTCCACTACTCCATTTCATAGCTCTAGTATAGTAAAAGTGTTTACCATCCAAAGTTCCCCCCTAGATTTTGCAAACTGAAATTTGACGGGGCCTCCAAAGGAAACCCTAGAAAATCAAGGGCATGATGTGTAGTCAGGGATTCCATGGGAAAAAATTTAAGTGTAGGATCATTCAAGTTAGATATTGACACTTGTAATTACAATGAGGCTAAATCTCTTCTTAGTGGTCTTAAGATGGATTTTCATCAAGGTTTCTCCAAAATATTTATGGAAAGAGATTCCCAAATTTTTATCCATGCCATTGAAAATGAAAAGCTATCTCTTAGAGGATCAATATATTAATTTAATTAGGAAAATAATTTAATGGCTATCTAAATTTGAGTTTTGGCACATTTAACACATGTTTAGGGAAGTAAAAAGGGTGTCAGATGTTCTCCTTATCATGGAATTATCCAAGGAATCAATTCATATCTTTCTATTGAAGGTGCCAATTGAGATTTCATGGTGGTATTACTCACTCATGATTTTACCAGTGAATTTTAACATGTGTCTCCTTCATTTATTTATAAGGGAAGGATTCCATTTATTACATTTGAAGGGGGTCATTTTGAACTCCTTTCTCTCCCCCTACTTTCTCCTGATTTCCATCCTTGACTTTCCCATCCTACATCTTCATGGTGAGTTGTGTGAAGTGGCCTTCTTTGATGTTGTTTCCCATTGCCATCTCAAAAAAATTCTCAGAGTTGTCTCCCCTGCTACCCTTAAGTCCATAAAAAAAAATTCTCACCACTGCCTACCTCCTGTCTTCAGGTCATGTTAGGGTGAATTCTGAGATTGCAATTATGTTTTTCTCCCACCTACTTTACTTGAATCCTAAAAATTCCATTTTCCTTCCCATCACAAAGCATTTTATCATCTCGTATCATAGTTTCAAAATGGAGGAGGATTTGGAAAGGTTTTACATTGCTTTAATATTCTCCCTAGCCTCTAGATTCAGCTCTTTACACTGGGTGGATAAAGGCTTCCTTCACAAGACAGAAATCCACTTCAATTAGCTTCTTCAGCTCATTTTTTTGGTGCATACTAGATACATAACCAAATTCTCTGGCCCAACTCATGTTGCTATCAATGTGATGTATTTTGGTGATCCCATTGACCCCCCTTTGAACTGGATTGAGGGTTTTTCGTGCTTAAGCATGGTCTTCTTTAACCTTCCTCTCCAGGTTTTCTCAATCTAGTGTCAATGGAAAATTTGGGGGAAAGAAAGTGGTGGGAGATTCGAGGGCTACTTCATCTGAGGTCATAGAATTATCTAATGATTGATACTCCTCTACTATATAGTGTCTACTATGTTTTTGGTATGCTTTATGGTGCATTGTTTATATAGCAACTATTTTTGTTTTGTGTAGGTAATGTTGTATACTGATCCATTTTCATAGTATGTTAGGTTAGTTCTTCTATTTCATTTATTCCAACTTTTTGTAAGGGTGGGACCCCTCAACCCTTGGTCCATAGCTCTAGTAAAAGGCATTTAAAAGAAATAGTATTCAATAAATAATTATTATATGTGCCTAGAAGAAAAAATCTATGGACTGGCCTATCTGATTTCAGGAAATAGTGCATCAACTTCAACTGGATTATCATGGGGGATTTTAACACTCTTATGTGTTGGTACCCAAACTGATCCTTCCTTTAAAAGTGATCAGCATCACAATTTGATCACGACGCTTAGAGACAAAAAAATCACAATTGGATTCATTTTGTAGCTAGGGATGGATTCTAGATAACTCTTTATCACTCTAGTTTGGAAAGGATTGGGTATCACCATGCTAAGATTTTAACCTACCCTTACTACTTTATATTGGGCCTTCAACCAAGGTGAGAGGACCCATTTTTTGACCTTTATTAGTGGAAATTATCAACAAATTAGTAGTTTTTGACTATTCCTTTGTAATATTTTGAAGGATACCTCGAGAAAACATGGCCAATACAATAACCTAACTCTCATGAGTTGTCACTTTAGAAAATGAAGATGTTCTTTATATAAGCCCCAGGTCACTAAAGACAACGATAAAAATTGATTGCACTTGCATATTTTAGTAAAGGATGGATGAATTCAATGATCTTATTTATCATTTGTGGATACACAGTGCAAGCAGGGATAGTTCATGTATGATATATCACTGAATATGCAATTTATGGTTGGGAAGTTAAGTAGGATAAAGTTGATTATACTGAATCCTTGAGAACTTTAAACAAATGTTGACAAATCCACAAGGCAAAATGACGAATGGCTTCAAATAGTCAGGATGAACCTTCAACTAGAAAATTGTGCATCTATGAAAGCTCAAAGACACATGGCTTCACACATTCTTCAAGGATTTAACATAAGAACTCATGTTAAAGAATTAATTAAACCTTAGAATTCCCTAATATATCATGCTTATGATACACTCATAAAATGACAAACAATCTATATCACTAAAATGAAAGTAAAGTGAATTTAAATCACTTATTGCATCATGAAATGAAATCTCTCTTCATAATGTAATTACAAATGCCACAATACTATCATGAGGACAAGATTTTGTGTGATTTCAGAGGGATTCCTAATGTAATATTACAATAGGAACATAGATAACTATTTGAAGATATCTCAAAATGATAATAGACATAACATGGTTCATGACTAACATGAATTACTCAAGGTTTTTCAAAATTTGATCAACAAGGGAAAGTTTGTTTACAATCTCAAATTTTTGTCAATGGCTATACATCTGCAACCATCTTGACATGATCAATTTTAAAGATACATAAGAAAATAAATAGTTTCTCAAATAATTTCTTTTAGAAAATGGTTTCTCTCGGGTTTTTATCCTTTTCTTTTCTTTGAGTGAATTTTAGAAAAAATAACCCCCCTTTTCGTGATTATCCATCCTCCTTTTATATCATCCCCTTTACTTGTTAACTTTCAAATTTATTTCCCCCCAAAAGTCAAAATATTCCTAGGAATGTTCTTATTTTAAAAAGTGTTCTAGAACATGGTGTTTAGAAAGGTCTTTCTTGAAGTTGTTAGGTGTACAAATCACCAGTTTTTTCAATCAACTTCACTAGTGTTTGACTGGGATATAAGGCAGTATTTTCTAGAAGTTTATTTTAATAATTATTGCCTAGTATTTATTAGATAATCATTTCAAACAATCTCCTAATACCTCTGGATAATATTGAAATGACGTATATCCATACTCATTTTTTAATAATCTACCTTGGGCACCACACCCTCTACTTCTTGCTTCATTGGATTAATTTCCACACATAAATTCTGTCAAATCATCCTCATTTATCATCTCTTCTCATTCCCCATTTCTTCCAAATATTAATTTCACCTTTGTGCAAACTGAACACAATATCCTTCATTTCATGGGAAAGATTGCATCAAATTAGAACATATGTCTCCATTTCATTATAAAACTTGGCTTAATTTCATTATCATCATACCTTTCCTTTCTTATTTTGAGTATAAGGAATTTCATAGAGAATGGTGAAGGTGCTCATAGATGATAACTTGAAGGAGATTTACTCTAAGGATTTAAATCATATTTTCAATTTAAGAGGTCCCGATGAAGCTTTTGTTAGGGCTCTATTTGAGATAGAATGTGTGGGTGACACCACAGGGTCCCTAACATACTGGCAAGTCTGATTGGTGCTTCTTACAAGGATGATCAGGATTAATCATGTGTTTGCATCCTTCCAAGTTATGTATTTCCATATTTTTAGATGGGAGCATATGAAAAATCCCAAAGACTTAAAAAACACTGGGTTGAGAGAAGACCCCAAGTCTTTAGGAAGATCAATTTACAATGTATTTTTTTGTGTGATGAGGATTTTATATATCAAAAGAGATTCCTAAAGACTCATATGTTTTGTATGAAAAATACTCCATTGACATAGTGTCTTCTATCTCTCACAAAATAGAGGAGTTAGAGAGAAGGCTCAACTTCCTGGAGAAGAAGCAAGTAGAGACCATGCCTTCACAATAAATTTCAGCACCAGGGTCATCTTCAAGGAAAAGGAAAGGTGAACCACAATCAAAACCCCCAATTGTTATCTCAGATGGGGAAGAAGACCAATCATTGTTCTCTCCATTTAAGGGTAGCCATTTCCTTCTCTCGACACAACAGAGGGATATTTTCTACTCGATCATCCATCCACCTAATGCATTGTGATCCTCAAGTAGATCATTAATTATTGGCCCTCAACCAATTCATTCCCCAAAGGAAAACCATCATTTTACATTAAAATGGTAATCTAGGTCAAGTTTGAGGCCTCTCAGTCAGTCTAGTCAGCAACATGTAGTACCTACCCCTCCAATCACTTCAGGTGTCCCCTCTCAAGAAACTCCCAACACATCAATCCCCCATAAAGGGAAAGGAAAAATGTCCTTCTTCACAGGAGGTCTAGATATTTTAGATTGGGTTTCAACTCAAAAGAATAAAATTAAACTGGAGAAAATCATGATTCATCCTAGAATGACTCTGGAGGCATTAATGGATATGGGAATGTCCTGGGACCTAACAAGGTTATTCATATTTGTTAAAAACGCACATGGCTCAAAAAATTTGTGTTGAGGAAAAACAAGCTTATGAAAAAGTTCCCCTTTCTTGGAGGAAACTTATGAAGTAGGGTTGAAGAAGCATAAATATTGTCTTATTTTACTATTTTTCTTTATGGCATGTACATATTTTCATTTTTCATGGGAAGGGTCCCTATATAACCCAATTTTTTTCCTTATCTAGATTCCAAAAAACATAACAACATCAATTAATTACATGTTTATCTAGATGTATGTTAATTTCATCAAAGTGAATATGGCATTACTAAAGTCTTCCATTTTCAATTGAAATAAAGGAAAGATAAAATTCAGAAAAACAATTACTTCCAATGCAATAGAAGTGTCATTTTAAAACACCAGTTTAAAAAGGATGAATATGAAAAGAAAATACAGTTCCAGGAACAACTTTCTAAGCACATTCATCATCCTTTGCATCTTCTTCTTCAGCTTCTAATTCTGGATCTTGCTCTTTTGGTAGCCTCACCACATATGCATCATATATTTTGAATAATTCATTAATCTCATCCTCATCTGGCCCAGTATGATGCTGGAAAATCAATGCCTGTCTAGAGATTGCATCAATGCAATGTCCCATTTTCTGCTTGTATTCCAATGGTCTTACCTTCAAATCTACAATTCTATTTTCTATTTTTCTCATAATATTAATGACTTCATAGGAGAATTCATTCCTTAGAACATTCCTTTCAAAAGAGTCAAGTAAGAAATCAATCTTCATGTCTCCATAACTCTTCTTGAATTTATCAATAGTAATATCCTCCAACTTTAAATAATTAGCATCGAGAATATCATCAGCCCAATTTATTTTGACTTCAAGTTTTCCTTTGATTCCATTTAGGGTCTCGACTCTAATCTTTGATAAATCCTCAAGGGCATGGTGACTTCCTTTAAATTCATCTGGTATAATGTCCTCTTTCTCAACCAACTCATCACTAAGCTGGGTTATATGGTCCAAATTGGGAAGAATTCCCTCTAAGTATAAAATATCATTATCATATTTCTCAGTTATTTCATCAATTTTATTGAGCCTATTTTTGAGATCCTCATATTTTGACCTAGATTCAGAGATAGCTTCGTTTCCATTTTCAAATAATTTTGTAACCCAGATGTCCACTTCTTGGAAATTTTTAACAACATTATTTATTTGATCTATTCCACTAGGGGTGTTTACAAAGGCACTTACTTGGGTTTGATCAATCTACCCAGTTAACTACTGCAGACTAGCACTTAAAGCTCTAACATGTTCTTTCTATTTCCTTTTTTCCATCCTATCCTCATCAACCTTTTGTAAAAAATCATTCATTACCTCGAACACTCCTTGTTTTAGTTTTTCCCTTAAGGGATTTCCTAGGGGAATGATATGAACACTATAATCATTACTTGCCATACTTTCTCTTGTTTTTCCTTCCAAAGATGTTGTTATCTCCATGGTTTTGGCTATAGATGAGTCATTATGGGTATTCGTAATAGTTATAGACCTTTTAGGAACCCTTGTTACCTTTGGGAAGGATAGAGAAGTGAGGTCAATGGCCTACATAGGGAGGATTTCCTTTTCTTCACTGGAAATTACTTCAATAATCCATCCCTTCTCCAAACTTATTACATCTTTTGTTTCCTGTGATTGTTGTGGAGATTTCCCAGGGATGATTGTTAATTGCTTGAGAATTTCTTATTCATCTTGAACCGGTGTCTCTGACTTTCTCATCATCATTTATATCAATAACGGTCCTACAACTATGACCATGCATTAGGCTATTTTCCGTCTGATTTGTGTCAATTGCCAAAGGATTCTCTTCTTCTACTTCTTTCATTGGGGCCATGCTAAATCCAATTTTTTCCTAAATATCCTCAATTGTAGGCTGCACATCTCTGTTAGTGGTGATATTTTCACTGATAATTTCCTCTTGAAGTATTTCTAATTTATTCTCAACAACAGGCCTTCCCTATTGGGGTAATTCATCAAATTTATTAATTCCAACATAAAAAGAAGAAATCTCATCTACTGACTTTTCAGTATTAGTATATTTCTCAGCAATCAATTCTAACCTATCTATTTCTAATAATACATGTCCTGTGGAAATGTTTTATGTATCTTGGGCCTTTAATTCATTAACTGATGCATGAATGTTCAATTCCAATTCTTTAGTTAAATGAATGTCACCTACTGGTGTCAACAGTGGTTCTCTCATAGATAATTTGAGTGCATCAATCATAGAGAATTCTCCATCCATTCCAACATTAGCTTCTTCATTTTGAAATTATACATAGTTGTGTGGTGTTTCAATTGAAGGTATATTTACATCTTTATTATGAAAAGTTTCAAACATCCTCATATATAAATTTGTGGATTGACCACTTACTAAATAAATTACAACATTTCCTTGGGATACTACACTCTGAACCCCACCTAGTGTCTCCTCTATATAAGACAAAGGTGTAGGAAAGGACTCTGTCTACTTCATATATGGTGGTGGCGTATCCTGTTGAGCTCAAGCAACATCAGTCTTTTCAGGTTTAGGGGGATCAATCACTACATCCCTATGCTTGTTCTTCTTGGGTACATGATCAGCCACTCTTACTAATACTGGCACCTGATCAATCTTGTGTTTCTTGTGTATTCTTTCAAACTACCCTAGGTTTGGTGCTACTCTTTGATCTTCTTTGTGAGGCCTAGCTTGTGTATGACCACTTGAAATAGCCTCACTCATCAGTTTTTCAGTACCAAGTGGCTTTGGTGAAGCACTTAGGTAAAAAACCTATTTTTCCAAACACTTCATCTTTTCTTGAATTGGTATTGCAAAATTAAAAAGGGAATTTTCCATTGTATTCAAAAGAATTTCCTCCATTTTCTACCTGATAAATGACATAGGAGTTCTAGTTCCACAAGTGGCTAATGTCCATTCATCAATGAGCTCAGTAGTAGGTCTCTTGGAGGGAAATTGAGGGGTTTTCCCCCTAATGGGTCAATCTTATTTTCACCCTCCCTTAGAGGTGGAATATCATCACATAAGATCCCCAAACTTCTGAAGTTGTTCAGGAACCTTGTATTCTGTATTGAAAAATCAATATTTATATGGGCCATCCAATCTACTGTTCTCCTCATCACATCTGTTATCCTTACATAAGGATCATCAGATTCTGTCTCATTCCATCTTGGGGGGATTGTAGGTTGAATTTATATTTTTTTATCAACATAGTACTTTCTTACTGTATTGGGTTCATCCACAATCCCTTTTGGGATGACTACAATCTTGAAATCAATTACCTATGACAAAGTCATTCTTGAGAAATATCTCAATCTAACTTCCTCCTCATCTCTGCAATTCATCCAGTAATCCTCAAAGTGAGGCTCATGTTCAAAAGTATTAGAAATATTGTTAAACACCCACCTAATGTCATAATTGGATCTTGCTTCAAAAATTTCCAATTCAAACTTCTTCGTTTCATCTTCAATTAGTCTTCCCTTTATGATGGAAGGACATAAATATATTCCAATCTTGATAGGAAATTTAATATTTGTCTTATGCCTTCTAGTAATCAACTTATGCACTGGTGTCAAATTTCTTTCCAGCTTGCATAAAACCAATTTATCATCAACATACCTAGGCAATTTATAAGGTTTTCCCTCAAAGCCACTAACCCTAATGTAAGTGAAACTTTTGTATTTGATGAAGTAACACCCATACTCCAAAATCACATGCCTTGATTCTTCAAATATTTTGTACTGTCCCCATTTTGGTTTGAAAAGACAAATGATGGGTGTGCATAAAACATCATTAACTAACCTCACATTACTAATCCAATTGGCCAACTCCAAATGAGGGAAAAATTCATGAATATGAAATTTCTTGAAGTCAGCATTTGGTACCAGAATTGGGAAATGTTTATGCCCTACTACATTATAGATCAGATATGTCATCCTATAGAAATATAACTCTGTATTGTCTCCCATTTCAATCTTTTCTGCCAGATTAAACATGTGACCATGGAGTGCTTCTGCAATGAAGGTGGCCTAGTAGTTACTTACCTTCCTCTCAAGAATAATAGAAATATATGTGGTCATCCATTCCTTAAACTCATTTTTAGTTTCTAATCTAGCCACCCGACTTAACAAAATATTGATGTCCTCAACCTCTTCGACAAACATTTCCCTAACCAACCTCTTGGGAAGTCTATATGTTGCCCTCTTTTCTATGAGGATCCATTGTGTGTTTATCATCTTTGCATAATCCTTGTTTTTCTCTTCATAATCTTGCAAGGCTAATTGTATACTAATAGTGATGGGGTTTGTAATGACATGAATCTTTAACATTATCCTAAGTGTAGCTGGTGTTAATGTCAACACCGCATCCCCACTCCCGTTTAACACTTACCTCTTCACAGGGTCATAATTCATGGCGCAGTACCATACTAATTCTGGGCATTGGAAAGATGGTGGGATGGAACCTAATAGAGAAATATAACTTTCTTGAATTTCCTTTAAGGATTCCCTTTTATCGGGGCTATCTAATCTTCTGAGGAATTCATTCAATTCAGCATTCGTTAGGTATGTGTCTGTAATATTGTCTAAATCACTTGTGACTTCTGACATGACCAAGAATGAGGATGGCATGGTTTTTCATTTTCACAAACCCTAGCTTGTTCACAAATTAATTTTTTAATAAGAGAGAAACAAAGAAATTTCTAGTTCTTACCAGTTTCCTGCAGTTACCTGAGAAATTCGACCTCAAATCAATATTCCTTGCAATTCTCTTGCCCAAAAATCCAAGCTTCTCTATTGAATTCACAATACTTCACGATGGTGCTATTTGAAAAACAACAAATCAATTAACAAGGATGAGAAAAAACTTAGCCAAGAATGCCTTTGATGGTGCATAAGAGCATTGATGGTGGTAGAAATAAATGGACCGCATCTCAACCATCCACCTCATCATTTCTAACTTTAAAAATGATCTGTCCATGTGGAGAACAACCTTCACTAAAGCGGGCGCGGGGGCATATTTTGCATCTTGTAATGGTTTTTAGAACTTATACACTTTTAGGAATTTTGACCTACCCATCTACTTTTTGAATTTTAACACGGGCACGACAGGTAGTACTTCATGGGAAATAGCAAAACTACAAGTGGTATCTACAAATTTCACTTTCTAAGTTAAAAAACCCAAAGTGCCAAAGTTATTATGACAGCTCACCCCCTGCTCTATTGATAAAATGGTCACTTGTCCTTTCTATGGGCCTTAAGCATTCTTCTTATCTTTTTGTATTTTATACCGAATTGCATAAAGTACACAACCAGGCCCACCTTCCCACATTTTCTCGATTCATGACACATGTACATCCTTAGGGTGAACCAAGAACTTGTATATGCTGCTTCATAATTTCAAATATTTGAGGAATATCCGTCAGGTTATGAGGATAATTTTTGCATTATACGATCATAAACAAAAGTGACAAGTTCACAAGTTGGCCCTATCTCACTGCATCCAATTAGAAACTACCACGTATCGACGAGAAGTGTGATAAAATTTGAAAGTAGATACACTTCTTGAGGGCATTTTACAAACGATGAAACTTCAATTTTTTAGATTAGGCTCACACATTGCACTTGGAAGGGATTTTTCCAAAGGATATATGACAGAAAATTACCCACAACAACAAGCGATAGACAAAAAAAATTAAAAGAGGAAAATAACAGGCTACGAAGGAAAAATTCATCATAGCAGGGTGAGATTTGAAATGAGCACCAACATCGGCTCCGACTCGGGGATGGGAACTCCCTACAAGTGCTAAAAGTATAAACCATGTTGCAAAAAAAGAAAACCCACTGCCAAAATCCAATGGGACACGGAGTCAAAAACCAACGCATAAAAAAGAGGCAGAAACAACCAACCCTACAAAAATAGACGAAGAAAACCGAGGGCTGAAACCAACGGTCAACAGGGACCAAGACAAACATGGATAAACAAAGAAAAGAAACTAACTCAAATGAACAGAAAGACTATACATTGTATAATAGTGCATACCTTTTCCTTTGAGAGATCAATTAAGAAAGTGCTTTAAGTGCTTTCCATTAATAGGCAACTCGAGTAATTCTCCATTTAAATCCTTTAATAAAAAGGTATGTTCACCAATTCTAATGTCAATGGAGTAAGGAACCATCCATAGTGCATCTAAATTTCCATGTTTTCACTTGTCCTCATATCAAATATCCCATAGTAATACAAGGTCTCCCACAATAAACACTTAAGGGTTCACCTTTTTATCAAATATATTTTTCAACCTTTATCTAAATCTCAAGTGTCTCTTATGGGTCTCTCTTCTTATTTCATATAATTTAACAATTTTATTGATTCTTGCATCACATGGACTAACTTCTTGATCTTCAATTTGCTGAAGAAATTAGTATGAAGATAATTGCATGTGTAGGGGAAGGATGGCTTGAGCTCCATAGACCAATTCAAAGTGTATCTTTCCATTATCTCTTTTAATAGTAATTCTGTTAGCCCATACATCAAACTTCAATTGTTCTCCCCATCTTCGTTTATTTATTTCCAAATTCCTCTTGATTATTTTTAACAAATTCTTATTACTTGATTCCACTTGCCCATTTCCCTAAAGATTGTAATTAGATGCGTATGTAATTTTTATTCCATACTCCTAACACATGGCTATTAAGGGCTTGGCTCAAAAACTCATAGCATTATCAACAATTATTTTGGCAGGCACTACAAATCTACAGATTATGTGATTTCAAACAAAATACATAACATCTTGGTGAGTTGCCTTTTTAATAGGAATTGCTTCAACCCATTTGGTGAAATAATTAGTAGCAACCAATATCCATTTATGTCCTTCACTTGAAGTATTTGATATTTCTCCAAAAAATTCCATACCCCATTGTTTAAAAGGAGCTTTAACTGATACAGGTTGTAAAGGGAGAGCTCTTGAATCTTTAAATATTCCTTAGAAGTGTTAGCAATTCCCGAATTTTCTAAATAATAGAATTGTATCTTTGAAAAGCATAGGCCACCAATAACCAACTCTTAAAATCTTATGAGAAGTCACTCTTCAAGAAAATTTCCCCCCACAAACTCCCCTGTGAAACTCATCAATTATTTTAGGGGCTTCTTCTTCAATAATGCATCTCAATAGAATCCCTTCAAGATTCTTCCATGCCAGTACAAAATTAGTGATAATATATTTTTGGTAAATTAATCTAAGTGCTCTTTTCTGATTTTTACCCAAATGTCCCAAACATTCTAAATTATCAAGATAAAACATGATGTCTTTGTACCATGCTGAGTTAATTAGTTTTTCGTGGACATTCATATCTTCTCTCTTAATTTCATTTATTTCCATTACCTGTAGGTTTCTCTCTGCCATTATAATTTCCAACCGTAAGCCCCTAAATAAATTGGTGGTTTGAATATCCATGTCATACTCATGTAATTTATTTACCCATCAACATCTTTTGCTTGATATTTACATTTCTAATAGGATATCCTTGGCCATGGTATAAGGAACAAAGGCTGTAATCTTGGACCTCAAAATATATGGTCTGAAGACTTTTGTTTCTCTTACAAAAAAGAAAGTTTTTTTCTCCATAATAGTATATATTAATTCTTCTCCTTGAAGTGCCCTACTAAAGAAAGCAATCAGCCTTTCATTTCCTTCAACATCTTTCTACAATAGTATAGAAGCAATAGTATTCTCAAAAGCAAAAGAAAACATTTGAAAAGATTTCTTGTAATCAAGGGTTGCCAAAACAAGGGAATTATTCAATGCTTCCTTAATCCCAGCAAAATCTTGGGTAGTTTTTTATTCCCATTTGATAACCTGATCCTTTTTAGCATACTTGTAATGGGGATAGTCATTTCAAAAAAGTTAGAGATAAATGTCATGATGAAATTTATTTGTCAAAAAAATGATTGAATTCCCTTTTTGGTTTTAGGTATGGGAACTTTGCCAATACATTCTACTCACTCAGGATCTATCATAACCCCTTCCTTAGATATGATGTGTCCCAATAATTTTTCATTTTTGAACCCCAAAGTGACATTTTTAAGGATTTAGTGAAATACCATACTCCTTACACCTTCAAAACATTTTCTCCACATGTTTCAAGTGATAACTTCTTCTTCTTGAAAAAATTGTCACATCATCCTAGTACACAACAATGAAATCATGTATATATCCTGAGAATGATACATCCATAGTGTTGGTACCCATATTTAATCTCTTTCACAAATTGAGTAGTATCATGGATTTTGCAAGACACTCAGAGGTAGATAGATGATTTATATGTTGTTTTGTAGTTTGGGGAGAAATCTATGAATCGTTGGCACTCAGGCTCTGAAGGAGTGGGTAGCACCTTGAAAGAATTTTGATATAACCCTCACTATTTTAGGTTGTGCCTTTCAACCAAGGTAAGAGAACCTATATTACAACCTATGTTTTATGAAGGAGGTGGAGATATCCTTATAGTATGCATATTGTATGGATATGGCCTTGGGAAAACATGATCAATATTCCATTATTAAAAATCAAGAGATATGTCACTACTAAATGAAGGAAATGCTTTCAAGACAAGGGTGAGGTTGCTAGAGAAATGGTATGATCCTGATTTGCTTTGTGCATTTTTGTAAATGGATTGTATTCTTTTGTTGACACACAATGCAGATGCATGGGTAGTATGGGTAGGATGGGTTGTTTAGAATGATTTTTTGGTGGGTTATTAATGATACAAACTAGGATATATCAGATCTTTGACAACCTCTATAATATTTCAAACAACTATCAGATAAAATGCTTCAAATAATCAAGAAATTCTTTCAACCAGAAGAGGCATAAATGCAAGCCCATGCAAAACTCTTCACACAATATTTTAGAACTCACCACAAAATATTGAAGTAAAGAACTCAATTAAACACAAAAATCCTTGATCAAACCATGCCTAAGGTTCCTGTTGATGCAAAATCACAGCACCCCTGGACGCACATCAGGCTTCTAGGTTGATGTTCAGGCATCCAGTGTGATTGCACAACATGGAAACCTCTCTCCAAGCGTGGGACTTGTAAAACCGAGAGAGGAATCTCCAGAGAAGGCTGGTTCCTGCTCCTAAACTACCTGCCACAAGCTATTCTAGTGCAGGAAAGCTAATCTAATCCTAATCTAACCATGCCAAGGAGACAGAGAGAGAGAGAGAGAGAGAGAGAGAGAGAGGAAAACAACAAAAGCCTACACTAAAACGGTGATACACCAGAGAAGGAGAATGTTGAACATCTATCAAAACTGCCATGGGACAAAGAGAGGTGAGCCATTGGGAAGGATGGACAGATGCATCACAGGCCCAAGGATAGATTTCACACAGAAAGTGTCCCAAAACTCCATGAACATAGCTCCAGATCTGCAGTGAACGTTTAAACATGCATAAATACCTGCAATGAAGAGAGGCAAGAAGAAAACAAGCAAAAACGAGAAAGGATGGACAGATGCATCACAAAACACGTCTTGTTGCTTCAGAAGTTTGCACAAAACATCATTCCATTAGTAAAAGGCAAAAAACGCCATTACAGAGTAGGGAGGAGGTTCGAACTCCATTTTCAACCCTAGAGAAGAAAAGAAGGGAGGGCCGAGCAGAAAGAATGAACAACTTTTTTTAAAAAATGAGCCAAATTTGGCTTTTACACTACATGGGTCGAGCCCAGGGGACAGAAAACGTGGGAAAACGTGCAAGCCCATTCCTCATTGACTGCAGATGCATTAAATCAGCATGGAGGATCTTACAAACCCATACCCTATCACTTTGACTGATTTAGAGGAGAATGCAACCCATTTGCATTAATCTGGCTGCTAAAATGTCACTTCTGGCTGTGCAGAAGAAGAATGCGACCTATTAGCATTAAAACAGGTTGTTGAAAGGTCGCTTCTGGCCATTACCACACGTCAGATCCGTTTCTCGATTTTCTCTCTTTAGACTACACCAAAACTCAAGATTGATCCCAGAATCATGTAGAGCATCTCAACAGCTTTCCGTTGATATAAAGAACGTGGAAATCTGAGCTTTGGATCAAAAGATATGGCGATCTGAAGATTTAGGGCACGGAACAGATCAAAACGAATTTTAAAATATTTTCCCGCGCACTGCCACTTGGACGCCACGTGGCACCTGCTGATTCGCTGAATAATTCTGTCTCCTCTGCTTTTTGGCGGGCTGTCTCTTGAATTTTGACTTTTGGTACTCTTGGAACATTTTCCACATTTTTTCCCACGCCCCGCCACTAGGGATACGTGGCATGCATTGGTTGGTTGACGAACCTGCCGGGTCTTCCTTCACTTTTACCCTTTTTGGCTTAGATTTGGCCAAACTTTCCAACTCCTCCCCAAGCTCCGCACTTCTATGCTCCATTGGACACGTGTCCAATTTCTATTGGCTCGGGCCAGCGCTTCAAACCTTGCCCTTTGACCTTTTGGCTTCTCTCGATGACACGTGGCAATTTCTTAATGGTTCTCGGGCCTGCCGGGTCTTCCGCGTACTTCGCGTCCATCCGTCCCGGACGTCCCAGTGCTGCTTGGGATAAAAACCTCCGATCCGCCCGAAATGGGCTTCCTTGTCCCTCATTTGTCCAAAGACACGTGGCACCTTTTGATTGGCTTTCGACTCCTTCGGCTTCTTCGCGTATTTCGGGTCTTTTTGTCTCGGACGTCCTATTTTGATTTTGGACCTTTTGGGACAATTTCGGCCGATTCGGTGGGTTTGGGTATTTCTGGCCCGCTTGTCCCACTTTGCTTCAAACTGACTTGACCCTTTTCAGCCGGTTCGGCCGGTTCGCGTCTTTTTGGCCCGATTGTCCCATTTGCGCCCCTCAACAGTTAAGCCAATTTTTTTCTCGGTCGAACTGGCATTTTGTGCCCGCCGCGTACTTTCGTCCCACTTGTCACAAATGCTTTGTGGGCCGACTAGACTCATTTCGGCCAGCTCGGGTAGTTTGCGTACTTTTGTCCCATTTGTCCCAACTTGTGCTGGACTGGGACTTAGCCGATTTTCACAAATTTTCCTGGCCCGAACTACTTGCTTTCTGCAACCTTCTCCGCACTTTCTCAGAGCTTTCTCCTTCTTTCCTCAGCCAGGGGAGTTAGAAAATTACCTGAAGGGACCCTGCAAGCTTGAATTTTGGCCCCGAATCAATCAATTTTCCTGGGACCTGAGAATCTAATGCATGTTATCGAAATTTACCCAGGGGGGGTGAAATTTTGATAACAGTTTGGCGACTCAGTGGGGGCATCTGCCTGCTAGATGAAAAGACCAGTAGCCTGAAGCAATCCATTGGGCATGGAGTCATAAGTAATAGCCTGAAAACTGATCTGAAATTTGAAAATCTCTCCTCTGAGCCACTTGGAAACCCACCGGGCGTGGAGTTGTTCTCACCAAAAACCACTGAAACGAACTGTGTAAGAGCAAAACCAGCAACACCAAAAACTATGTACAAAACTGAAAATCATACATGCCCCAAATGGAACATGCAGAGTGTGCACAAGCACTTCTTCTGCTGAAAGCAAACCTAGCTACTCTACTCTAACTGGAAGCAAAGGCAAGCTAAACAAATCCTGCAATTGGTTGTGAGAAATAGCTTCCTTTCTTCAAAATTGGCAGCCATGGAATTGATTTGGCACTGATCATGGCTGTTTCGATGGATGGAAAATCAACAAGAAGCTGATCTTCTACCCAAATCATCAAGGTATCAGCTGAAGGCAAATCCAATACCTCTTTTAGTTGCTCTGCATTTGAATTGAAGAGGTATGGCAGCTGATCCTCGGTACTTTGTATCTCACTCTCATGCTCAGAAGCGAGCATGACTGGTTTTGGCTTCTCCCTTGGCTCCAATGAAGCCAAGTACCTGATTGGGCAAGGTCTGATCCGTTGAGTATGCCCATTGCTCTGATTTTCAACTCCAGGAATGGAGTTCTCTTGCAGACCTTGAATGGATGGTGTGGAAGAAATGGTGGAATCCTTCTGTCCTTTCTCTTCCTCCAATGAAGAACAGGGAAGATTAGAATCTTCCAATTTTGATTCCAAAGGGTTGTTGTAAGATGCAGGCTGCTGCAAATGAAAGCTCTCCTTCATGGCAGCAGGCTCTGGTGTTTGGAGTGTGGATGATGAAAGAGAGAATTGTGAAAACTCAACCGGCTCTTCTCCATCAAAACAGTCCTCCAAATCTGACAGGTAAACTGCCTCATTGCTATCCTGCTGCTCGTGTTCAACTTCCTCCATGGTGTCCTCTTGATCTGCAACTTGACCACCATGGTTTCCTTCACTCTCCAATATTGAGTTTGAGAGATCAAACTCCTTTTCAGTGCTAGAACTTGAGAGAGATGAAGTGGAAAGAAGAACTGCAAGGTTCTTCTGTAACCTGCTTTGTGCTCAAAGCCCTTGGATCTGCGTTTTTCTCCTCCATAGCTAGATTGTGCTCCTCTTCTTTTGGATTTGGAGCAGCTTCTCCTTCCTCCAATGTTTGAAGGCAATCTTGCTCTTGATTGAACTCCTTCTCCAGCATGAAGTTTTTCAAGTCAAACTCTTCAATCTGCTGCTCTAGAGGACAAGTTGGGGCTGCAAGATCTTCTTCTTCTGCTGCAACAAAATCAGTCCTAACCACCATTTGTTCTCCAACCCTAGCTTCTTCTGTAGGCTTGACCATCAAGGGGTTCATCCAAGCATGGGACTTGTAAAACCGAGAGAGGAATCTCCAGAGAAGGCTGGTTCCTGCTCCTTGTTATCCCAAATTTGGCAGCCCAAACCTTCAAGTTGTCTGTCATTTCTTTTCTGTTTGGCTCTTCCTCCTGCTGTCCTTGATGACTGTTTTTTACAATTTCTTCTTTCCCACATGGAATTGGGAATGCAAAAGGAGGGATAGGTTGAAACTCCACTGATTTGACAATTTTTTGTGGTGGTGGAGGAGGTGAAACCTCTTGTTTCTTTGGAGGAGGGGGTGTTTCTGTTAGCTCTTGTGGAGGGGATGACTGTTTGGAAGGAAAAAGGAAAGAAGAATCGAGGTGTGGTGGCTTCAAACCTTGCCCTTTGACCTTTTGGCTTCTCTTGATGACACGTGGCAATTTCTCAATGGTTCTCGGGCCTGCCGGGTCTTCCGCGTACTTCGCGTCCATCCGTCCCGGACGTCCCAGTGCTGCTTGGGACAAAAACCTCCGATCCACCCGAAATGGGCTTCCTTGTCCCTCATTTGGCCAAAGACACGTGGCACCTTTTGATTGGCTTTCAGCTCCTTCGGCTTCTTCGCGTATTTCGGGTCTTTTTGTCCCGGACGTCCTATTTTGATTTTGGACCTTTTGGGACAATTTCGGCCGATTCGGCCGGTTCGGGTATTTCTGGCCCGCTTGTCCCACTTTGCTTCGAACTGACTTGACCCTTTTCGGCCGGTTCGGCCGGTTCGCGTCTTTTTGGCCCGATTGTCCCATTTGCGCCCCTCAGCAGTTAAGCCAATTTTTTTCTCGGTCGAACCGGCATTTCGCGCCCGCCGCGTACTTTCGTCCCACTTGTCCCAAATGCTTTGTTGGCCGACTGGACTCATTTCGGGTGGTTCGGGCGGTTCACGTACTTTTGTCCCATTTGTCCCAACTTGTGCTGGACTGGGACTTAGCTGATTTTCACAAATTTTCCTGGCCCGAACTACTTGCAATCTGCAACCTTCTCCGCACTTTCTCAAAGCTTTCTCCTTCTTTCCTCGGCCAGGGGAGTTAGAAAATTACCTGAAGGGACCCTGCAAGCTTGAATTTTGGCCCCGAATCAATCAATTTTCCTGGGACCATCTTGGAGCCTTCTTTCCCAAGAAAATAATATGCCAAGGGATCACTAAACTATCAACTAGAAATGGATATCTTGTGTGATTTCTAAATAATTTCAATGCAAGATTGCAACAAGAACAATGAAAAATTATATTACAACCGTTTCTCATGATTCACTGAAAATGACATTTAAAAAAATTGCAACAAGAGTTTCCAGGTGTTTCTAAAATGGCAAATCATTACAAATATTCGTATCATTATCCTTCTTGGAGGCATGTTTTTCATCATCAAGGCATGCATATGTTGTTCCTCTCATCATTTCACCTTCTCACCTTTTAAAACTACCTCTACAAATTTCAATTTGACATTCCACGTGTTTTCTTAGGATGAGTAAACATTTATTACAAAAACACCTCAAATCTGTAAATTGAGTCATGAAACTGATTGTTATGATCCTAGAAGGCCAAAACGACATGGAATCACAAAATAATTGATGAAATTTGGTGCAAAATTTGTGATTCCAAACTTCCTGGAAGAAAAATGGCAGCCAAAAATGAAAATTCACAACTACCCTTGATATGTTCTTTCTCCTTCAATTTGGGCCCTCCACGTGTCAAACTATGATTAGGAACAAATTCAGGATCATTTTTTGACTTTTCAACCTTTTGGAAAAAATGGAAAAAATTGAATTTTTCCCCCGCCCCTCCACCTTTGAATTTTGGAGCTAACACATGGCACATGGTAGGTCCCATTGGGATCACACTTCAATTTTGCACATTTCAATCTTTTTTGGAAAATTGGAAAATTTTCACTTTTCGCCCAGCGGGCCCACACCTCTAATTTCTCCCTCACCACATGTCTCCTTGTGATTCGTCATGGGCCAGCTTTCCAAATTTTTATTCTGAGCCCTTTTTGTAAAAGGCAAAAAATTCCCTCTTGCCTCTGTCGGCCCACCGACCCGCCTTCTCTACTCACCCCGCCATGTGTTGCTCATTGATTTGCTTATGGGTCCGCGGCTTAAATTTTTACCTTAACTCCTTTTTCCAAAAAGGGGAAAAAATCCTCATTTCCCTCCACGGCCTGCACTTCCCTCTAACCCTTCATGGACATGTTTCCACCTGTGATTCATTCACGGGGGCATGCTAAAAAAATTTCATTCTAAACTCTTTTGTGAAAAAGGGAAAAAATACCCTTTTACCTCTGCCAGCCCACCGACTCGTTCTACCTGCCACGTGTCTCCTTTTGCCTAAAAGGGAAAAATTGACCCTTTTCCTCAGCAGTCCACACTTATTTCTACATCCACCATGTGTCAAATTGTGACTCCTTTGCAGACCTGTGGGCCTTCCCTTTCCTTTTTTCCCTTTTTTTAAAAGGCAAAAAATGCTTAAGTTCCCCGTCGGCCCGCTCCTCCACCTCCACATAAGAACATGACATGTGTCCCCTCATGGGGTTGCGAGGGGAATTTTGAAATTTTTCCCAAAGCCAAAAATAGCTAATTTTTTCAAAGAAATCCACCGATCCATGTCCAACTAGAAGCGGCCACGTAGGAGACATTGTTTGAGATTAATTCTGACGATCAAATGAAAACCGTGTGACCATCAAAAATGCAGAATTTACTAGAGATGCCAGAATTTGATTTTTTTTCTTGTGGGCGATGGATTTTTTACTCAAAAAACAAGGGGAAGTTTATTTTATACATGTTTTTACCATGGGGTGGGATTTTTGAAGGCATATTGGTATAAAATGGCCAAATTTGATTTTTTCACGATCAGACAAAAGGGAGAACATGACATAGCCTAAAAAATTGGAAGAATTAGGGCACAAACAAGGCATGCATGGGTGCTTCTTCACAAATGAGGCATGGAAAATGATTTTCAAATGGATTAAGGCATGGAAATAGAGGCAACAACTTCATTTCACCCATTAAAACTATAGAAAATGTTTCAGGAGAAAGGAGAGTGAAAGGAAAAATTAGGGAAAAATAATAGAGGATCAAAATGGACACCAACATTGGCTCTAGCTTGGGGATGGGCAATCCCAATGAGTGCCACAAGAACATAATAGACCAAGTTCCAAAATAATCCATTAGGTAAATGATTCACAAGCCAAAATCACCAAAAAATAGCTAAGAACCCAAAAAAAATGGCTGCCACACAACAAGGCAAACCACAAACTGACAAAACAGCAAAAAAAGAGCAAAAAACCAAACACTATACACTATACAAGCTGATGCATACCTCAAATTTTGGGGTTTTATCCAAGAAATGCTTCAGATGCCCACCATTAACAGGAAATTCCAACAATTCCCCATCTAAATCTTTGAGAAAAAAGGTATACTCACCAATTCTGATATTAATGGAGTAAGGGCCCATTCATAATGCATCAAATTTTCCATGTTTTCCCTTATCATCATTTCTATTGTCCCATAACAAAACCAGATCTCCAATATTAAAGGCCCTAGGAGTGACCTTCTTATTAAACAATATTTTCAACTTCTCTCTAAACCTGAGATGCCTCTGGTGAGATGCTCTTCTCTATTCATCTAGCTCCATAATTTGATTGATCCTTGCTTCATATGGATTGACTTCTTCATCATCAAGTTGTTGAACAAACTAAAATGAAGATAATTGCAAGTGTAAGGGCGGTAGAGCTTGAGCTCCTTATATCAACTCAAAGGGGATATTTCTAGTAACTCTTTTGGCAGTGATTCTATCAGCCCAAACTACAAATTTCAGTTGTTCACCCCACTTTCTCTTGTTCAACTCCAAGGTTCTCCTAATGATCTTCAACAATTTCTTATTGTTGGACTCAAATTTTCCATTTCCTTAGGGATTATAGTTTGAAGAATAAGTCATATTGGTTCCATATCATTTGCACATTACCATCAAAGGCTTAGCTCTAAAACACATGGCATTATTAACCACAATCTTGAATGGCACACAAAATATGCATATGATATTATTCAAGAATTCCATAACAACTTGGTGTGTTGCTTTCTTCAAGGGATTTCCTCTACCCACTTTGTAAAATAATCAGTGTCTACAAGAATCCACTTATGACCAACACTAGAAGGGTCTGAAATCTCACCAAGGAAGTCCATCCCTCACTATTTGAAAGGAGCTTCAATTGATACATGCTGCAAAGGAAGGGAGCTTGAAGCTTTCATTCTTCCAGATAAATGATGGCAGCTCTCACATTTTTTAACCAGCATGGTTACATATTTGAAGAGAGTAGGCCACTAATAACCAGCTCTCAAAACTTTTTGTGTTGTAACCCTTCCAAAAAAATTTCCTCCACAAACTCCCCCATGGAAATGAATAATTATTTTGAGAGCTTCCTCTTCAGTTATACATTTCAAGAGGATACCTTCAGGGTTCTTCCAAGCCAGCCCAAAGTCAGTGCTAATGTACTTTTGAGAAGCCATCTTAAGGGCTCTTTTTTTATTTTTTATTTAAATGATCAAGACAACATAAATGTCCGAGGTAAAATATTATATCCTTGTACCACTCGATCTTATCAATTTTTTAAGAACATCATCCCTTTCTTCCTCTACTTCATTTACTTCCAATGTCTACAAGTTTCTCACAACCATGAGCTTGGCAAGATCCAAACCTTGTACTAACTTTGTAGTTTGGATGTCCATATCATACTCCTGTAATTTATTAAGCCACCTACATCTCTTGCTTGAAAACTCCATCTCTGATAGGACATATTTTACCATTGTGTGGGGAACATAAGCAACAACTTTTGAACTTAAGATATAAGGCCTGAAAACTTTTGTTGCTTTCACAAAGGAAAATGCTTGTTTTTCCATGATTGTATATTTCAACTCAGCAGCTTGTAAAGCCTTTCTAAAGAAAGAAATAGGCCTCTTAGCCCCATCTTCATCCTTTTGGAGAAAAACAGATGCAATAGTATTATCAGAAGAAAAGGAGAAAATTTGGAAAGGCTTTTTATAATTCAGAGCTGCCAAGATAGGTGCATGTTTAAGTACTTCCTTGATTCCTTCAAAAACCTGAATAGTAGCCTCTTCCCATTTGATAACTTGATCTTTCTTTAACATTCATGTGATAGGAAGAGTCAACTCAGCAAAATTGGACACAAACCTTCTAATGAAATTTATTTTCCCAAAGAAATATTGGATGCCCTTCTTTGTCCTTAGAATTGGCACCTTACTGGTTGCTTCTATTCTCTCAGGGTCAATCATGACACCAGCCTTTGAAACAATATGAACAAATAGCTTGGCCTTTTTCACCCCAAAGTAACACTTCTTTGGATTAACATCTGATTAACATTCTTTCTAAGTGCTGCAAGTGGTCCTTTCTTCTTCTTGAAAACATAGTCACATCATCCTGATAAACTGCAATGAAGTCATTTATATAACCAGCAAAAACAACATCCATTGCTTTTTGAAAAGTAGCTCCATCATTCATGAGACCAAAAGGCATCCTCACATAAACATATGTCCCCAAGGATTGGTAAAGGTAGTTTTAAATCTTTCTGACTCCTTTACAACAACCTGATTGTAGCTAGAGAAACCATCCAAGGTGGACAACAATTAAGATCTAGTCACTAACTGTAGGATGTTATCCATGTTTGGGAAAGGATAATTTTCCTTTAGTGAAGCTCTATTCATATTTCTCAAGTCTACACAAAGTCTGATATCTCCATTATTCTTTTTGACTGGCATAAGGTTTGCGACCCATGATGAATACCTTGTGGGCTGAATGATCCCTCCCTCCTCTAGTTTCTTCAATTCATCTTACATTTTCATGGAGAGGATTGGATTAATTGTCCTTTGGTTTTTTCTGAATGGTTTGGAATCTATTTTAAGAGGGATATCATGCTGAAATAAGTCTTCTCTATATGATTTCATCTCTGAATATGACCATGCAAGATAGTCATGATATTTCTGTAACAACTGAACATAAGACTGTTTCTCCTCTTTGTTTAGACTACTGCCCAACAAAAATTTTCTTGGTTTATCCTTTGTTCCCAAGTCATGATCTTCCACATCCCTTGACACAGATATGTTTCTATTGATGATGTAATCAACAGTGCTAAAATTTGACTCAAGAGTAATAAGACCTCTAGGAATGGTGTTAGTTTTCAATTAGATAATATATTTTCCAAATAAAGTCTCTCTTCCTTCAGTCACAGACACTAATCAATATGTTTATCTACAAACTCACCTTGATTTTTTAAAAACCTTTGCACTTGATCATCATCATCAAACACTTGCCAATGTTTGATATTATCATGGATAGCTGGTCTAGTTAAAACTTCCACATTATACTCACAATAAGGTGAAATGGTGAAATATCCAAATCTTGACCCCAACAATGCTAACTTATCAGCAGTAGCATTCATACTTCTGTCATGATGCACAATATTGAAAGAATCAAACATTTCAATTAGGGCCCAAACTGCATGCTTATACTGCTTCATCCGCTAATTTTTTGTAGCATACAGTTTTCTTATTTGTTTGACAACTAACTCTGAATCTCCCTTTACAATGATTTCCTTAACACCATACTTCCATGCAATTCTCAGACCCAACAACAAGGGTTCATACTCAGTAATGTTGTTAGTACATTCAAAATTAAGCTTGAAAGACAAAACAAATTCTTCCAATCTAGGAGAAATCAAAATTACACCAGCACCATTTCCAAATCGGGAGAAAGCTCCATCAAATAGAAAGGTCCAAGGATAACATACCTACTCAAGAAACTTTGACTGATCCATTTTGTGTTCTTTTCCATCAGCAAAACCAATAAAATTATCAGCATCAACCACAGCAAACAACACCTCATATGAAGCATTATTTAGATCCTCAATTAGATGTAACATTTTCTTTTCTCCATAGAGCTTGACAAGGCTGCCCTAAATGGGAATAGTAGAAAAATACATGTCCATTTGGACACTCCCTCCGACACTTGCAGCCCACTTTCTTGACAATAACATACCCTACTTGGCAGGGAAATCAACAATCACAACATCAAGTTGGAATTTGATGCGAGTTGCACTACCAAACCTTTCACACAACCAGCTATTGGCACTTCTCTTGAGTCCATGATAGAACATTTTCCATAGGTTTTTGTCACTTTTATATCCAACTCATTCATGACTTCTAGAGGACTGACATTACATGATGCACCAGAATCAAACATACAATTGTGAAGTAGCCTATCCTTTATAATCAAAGTTGTGAAAAATGGATCAAAATTCAATTGGGAATCAACCAAAGATGTCCCCAAATATACCTCAGTTGTCTCTCCAAAATCCTCTATTGTTGGTGGTGTTCTAAGGTGTGTAATGATCTAAGGAGGATTTTCAACAACAATTACATTTCTTCCTAGAATATTCTTCTCTTCTTTCAACCCCAAGTACTCAAATGCTCTCTTCTTATGCTAAGGAATTCTAAGCAAATCAATGATTATAACACTCACTTTGATTTGGCTCAATACTTGGGTTATGTCATATTGAATACTCTTTGGAAAATAAAAATTGGAAGGGAGACAAGAAAATTCATTTGATGGCAAAGGATTCTTGGTAGCTTGGGCATGAGGAGGGCTGAAATTTTTGCTTGGGGCAGCAGAGCTTTTGGCAAGTGTTTCTTTCCTAGGAGCTTCTTTGGGAATGCTTATGAGCAAGAGTGTTTTAGGTTTGGCTTGAGGCCCAACTCCCTTAATGACCTTGTTTCTAGTGTTATAATATTTCTCTTGTGCTACAACAACATTCATCAACAATTGTCTATCTTCCTCCGAAGGGATACCACCATCATACTTCTTAATCATCAAAGCTCTTAATTATTCAAATTCATTGTTAGGAACTTTAAAATCTTGCACTACATCAACTTCAAGAGCATGAGGGGGGAGAAATACTTTTACCTGTTTGATGCAATCCCAAAAGGTAGCAGCAGTCCTAACACTTATTACTTTAGTAGATGTTGCTCCTCCTTATGGGCTTGAAGAACAGCCCACCATGCAAATATCCTCATCAGTACCATTATAATTATTAGCTTCACCTTCTTACTGGTCCAGTTCACATGGAGGATTGGGCAGAAAACACCTACTACACTAATCAATATCAGTAACCTCTTCAACAATAGTAACCATAGTAGTTAAGGGATCAGGTAACACTCTTCCTCCACATGCTTGAGGATATCTATTTGAAGACCCCATAGGTCCTTTCCCTCTATCATATTCCCTTTGATCACCTCTAGGATGATTGAAAAATCTATCATGGTTTTGTGCTCTTGGTTGACCTTGTGAAGTCTACTCAATTCCTTTCTCAGCTCTTGCCAACTTATATGAGATTTCTTTGACAGCCCCTGCCAAAGTTTTCACAACCTCCTCCAAATAAGCTCCCTTGCTAACTTGAGGTTTGTCAGGGTCTATCAAATTTACACCATCTCTCTTGAGAGGTTTCCCAACAGCCTTAATATTATTTTCAATTTGAATTTCCATGGTGAAATCCTACCTTAAATTGGCAGGGTTCTTGTCTCTTAAGTAAAAGGATGCTTTCTTGTCAAATGCATCTGCATATTTGATTAAACAAGATTCATCACAAGGCCTCAAATTAACTGGAATCCTTCTTAAAGTTTTGTTAAACCTTATGTTTAAGTCATGAACTAACTCATTTGGGTTATTCTTGATATTCTCAAATTTAGACAAGAGAAACCTAGGATCAGTCCTATCACCATATTGCAACCTAAATGCATTCTTCTTTTCAGTCCAAGACTCAATAGAATTATCAGGTAGAGTCTTGTACCAATCCCTAGCATCCTCTTCTAGTGTATGGATAAACAATTTGACATACACATCCTCAAACTCTATCTCAAAATATTCCATCATATTATCAAAAAATTTGAGATGTTGATCACCAGTAATAGCACTGTTACCCTAGAATTTTGGAAACCTATTTCTTACATCTTGTGGTACAGCATTTGGGTAACCATCCATTCCTCTAAAATTTATAGGACCAAAGGTGTTAAAAACAAATGGAGGTCTAGGCTGATCCATATTATTTGGTGGAGGTGATCTTGGAGGTGAAACAAGCTAATAACGAGTGCAAGGTATTTGGGACTCAAGAATGTGATTCACAAGACTGGTAATATCGAAGTGCTAACTTTCTTGGAAAGTTTTATTTGGATTAAAACATAGAGGTGTAGATTAGAGAAGGAACTCATCTGATACAGCAGAAAGACCTTCACTAGCTAAGGAAAACAAGTTTATGAGAGCATTGCTTGAATTAGAATCACTGGAAGAAGAGTGATAATCCTATACCAAAGGCTGATACCTCTCACCAATGTATATATATTTTCTTGATGTTTTACCTTTAACAAATTTCCAAACTCTTCTCCCTTCCAACTCTAAATTCCTTGAATTTGTAAATAACTTCTTAGCAAAGTCTCTAAGGAAGAGAGTCTTCTTCCTTCCAGTTTTACAGGGATTAGCAACACAAAAGTAAATGATAGAAAGGTAAGACACTAGTATTTATCAATATTATAACAACATGGATTCGCCACTAAGGATTTTCACCCTAGTTGTGAAAATGCACTAAAATACTATTTCAAATACTTATCAGCACTGAAAATCTTACTAGGCTTTATAGATTATACCTTCCTTTCTTGAATCAATCAACCATAAATGCAAATAAGGTGCAACCATTGCTAGAAACTTATAAAATTGCAGTCAAAACTTGTAACCTTCATTTAATCCTTACAAATCTTATTATAAAATGATGCTTCAACAACATATTTGCATGTAATATTTGCAAAGGACATTACCAATGTTTGATATACATTCAAATATCTCAAATATTCTCAACAAGTTCCAAGTAGAGTCGCTAGGAATGTTGTTTGATGGGATAAAGCAAAGAAGAAGTATTACCAAGGATCTGAAGCACTGAAATATAGAATAATATTCCCTAGCAATGGTGTCATTTAGGGTGTTGGTACTCGGATTTAATCTCCTTCACAACTTGAGCAGCATCACAGATTTTTCAAGACAGTTAGAGGCAAATAGATGATTTATATGTCATTTTATAGCTGTGGGAGCAATCTGTTTGACTTGTTGGCACTCAGGCTCTAAAGGAGTGGGTAGCACCTTGAAAGGATTTTGATCTAACCCTCACTATTTTAGGTTATGCCTTTCAACCAAGGTAAGGGAACCTATATTGAAGCCTCTATTTTATGAAGGAGGTGGAGATATCCTTATACTGTGCATATTGTATGGAGATGGCCTTGGGAAAACACAATCAATATTCTATTATTCAAACTCAATAGAGCTATCACTACTAAATGATGGAAATAATTTCAAGACAAGGTTGAGGCTACTAGAGACATGGTATGATCTTGATTCGCTTTATGCATTTTTGTACATGGATTGTATTCTTTTGTTGACACACAATGTAGATGTAGGGGTAGTATGGGTAGGATGGGTTGTTTAGAATGATTTTTTAGTGGGGTATTGATAAGAAAAATTGGGATATATCAGATCTTTGACAAGCTCTATAACGTTTGAAACAACTATTAGATAAAATGATTCAAATAATTAGAAAATTCTTTCAACCAGAAGAGACATATATGGAAGCCTAGGAAACACTCTTCACATAATATTTGAGAACTCACCAAAAAAGCTTGAAGTACAGAAATCAATTAAACACAAAAATCCTTGATCAAACCATGCCTAAGGTGCCCCCAAAGGCTTACAAGAAATATTTATAGTCAAGGAAGGTAAAGTGATTTTAAATTTTTTCATCTCCTTATCAGATGAAGGCTCTTCTGAATATGAGATTGCAAATGCCACTAAACTATCAACCAGAAATGGAGATCCTGTGGGATTTCTAAAGACTTTCAATGCAAGATTGCAACAAGAACAATGAAAACTATTTGTAGGCATTTAAAAATGATAGCAAACACCATATTGCCCATAAAAACACATATTAACTCAAAAGCTTGTTAGATTCATCAACAGGGGAGAGTTTCATGAACAATCTCATAGCTGTGTGATGGCTATACACTTGTAACCAACTCACATACATGAAGATCAAACACAGAAGAACTTATCCTAGTTCTTTGGTGGATTTCTAAGAAGATGAGCTTTCTCTTAGAATTTTCTCATGATTTTTAATTTTTTCCCGACCTCCTGCATGTCTCAAAACATGCATTATATATCTCTTGCCATCTTGGAGACTTCTTTCCCAAGAAAAGAATATGCCAACGGATCAATTCTATTACAACCATTTCTCATGATTCACTGAAAATGACATTTAAAAAAATTACAACGAGAGTTTCCATGTGTTTCTAAAATGGCAAATCATTACAAATATTTAGATCATTATCCTTCTTGGAGGCACGTTTTTCATCATCAAGGCATGCAGATGCCTTTCCTCTCATCATTTCATATTCTCACCTTTTAAAACTACCTCTACAACTTTCAATTTGACATTCCACATGTTTTCTCAGGCTGAGTAAAAATTTATTACAAAAAGACATCAAATCTGAAAATTGAGTCATGAAACCAATTAAAATGATCCCAGAAGGCAAAAACGACATGGAATCACAAAAAATTGATGAAATTTGATGCAAAATTTGTGATTCCAAGCTTCCTAGAGGAAAAATGGTGGCCAAAAATGAAAATGCATAACTACCCTTCATTTTCTCTTTCTCCTTCAATCTGGGCCCTCCACGTGTCAAACTATGATTGGGAACAATTTCGGGCTCATTTTTTGACTTTTCAACCTTTTGGAAAAAATGGAAAATTTTGACTTTTTCCCCCGCCCCTCCACCTTTGAATTTTGGAGCTGACACGTGGCACATGGTTGGTCCCATTGGGATAACACTTCAATTCTGTGCATTTCAACCTTTTTTGGGAAATTGGAAAATTTTCACTTTTTGCCCCACGGGCCTACACCTCCGATTTCTCCCTCGCCATTTGTCTCCTTATGATTCATCATGGGCCAGCATTCCAAATTTTGATTCTGAGCCCTTTTTGCAAAAAGGAAAAAATTCCCTCCTACCTCCGCTAGCCCACCGACCTCCTTGTCCACTTAACCCTCCACGTGTCACTCATTGATTTGCTTATGGTACCGTGTCTTAAATTTTTGCCTTAACTCCTTTTGCCAAAAAGGGGAAAAATTCCCATTTCCCTCCATGGCCTGTGCTTCCCTCTAACCCTTCATGGACATGTGTCCACCTGTGATTCGTTCACAGGGGCACTCTAAACAAAATTTCATTTCGAACTCTTTTGTGAAAAAGGGAAAAAATCCCCTTTTACCTCCACTGGCTCGCCAACCCGCTCTGCCTGCCACATGTCTCCTTTTGCCTAAAAGGAAAAAATTCCCTCTTTTCCTCCGTAGCATGCACTTCTTTCTACATCCACCACATGTCAAACTGTGACTGCTTTGCGGACCCGCGGGCCTTCCCTCACCTTTTTTCCCTTTTTCCAAAAGGCAAAAAATGCCTAAGTTCCCTATCGGCCTACTCCTCCACCTTCACATAAGAACATGACATGTGTCCCCTAGTGGGGTTGCGGGGTGACTTTTGAAATTTTTCCCAAATCCAAAAATGGCTAATTTTTTCAGAGAAATCCACCGATCTGTGTCCAACCAGAAGCGATCACGTAGGAGACATTGTTTGAGCTTAATTTTGACTATCTAATGACAACTGTACGACCTTAGAAAATGTAGAAGTTACTAGAGATGCCTGAATTTGATTTTTTTCCTTCGTGGGCGATGGATTTTTTTCTCAAAAAACAAGAGGAAGTTGATTTTATGCAAGTTTCAACCATGGAGAGGGATTTTTGAAGGCATATTGGTATAAAACGACCAATTTTTATTTTTTCACGATCGGGCAAAAGGGAGAACATGGCATAGCCCACAAATTTGGAATAATTAGGGCACGAACAAGGCATGCATGGGTGCTTCTTCACAAATGAGGCATGGAAAATTATTTTCAAATGGATTAAGGCATGGAAACGGAGGCAGCAGCTTCATTTCACCCATTAAATTTGTAGAAAATGTTTTAGGAGAAAGCAGAGTGAAAGGAAAAATTAGGGCAAAATAATAGAGGATCAAAATGGACACCAACACATATCTCTTTGAAAAGTTGCTCCAGCATCCATTAGACAAAATAAAATTCTTACATACACATAAGTACCCCATGGTGTGGTGAATTTTTTTTTAATTCTTTCTTATTGCTTTACCACCACTTGATTATATCCTGAAAACCCATCTAGAGTAGACAATAATTTAGAGCCAGTAACTAACTGCAACATGTTATCCATATTGGTAAGGGGATAATTATCTTTGATTGATGCTTTATTAAAGTTCCTAAAATCCACACACAACCTTATATCTCCACTCTTTTTTTGAACTGGCACTAGATTTTCTACCCATGAAGAATACCTTTGTGGGTTGTATAATACCTCCATCCCTTAAAATTTTTAATTATTCTTGCATTTTGAGGGAGAGAAGTGGATTGATTGGTCTTTGTTTTTTCCTGCATGGCTTAGCATTAGCTTCCAGTAGTATTTCATTCTGGAAAAAGGTCTTCCCTGTATGATTTCAACTCTAAATATGACCATGCCAAGTAGTCCTAGTACTCTTTCAACAATTGGACATATGATCCTTTTTCTTATTTATTCAAGTTGCTACCTAACCATATTCTCCTAGGTTTGTTATCCATTCTTATGTTATGTTCTTCCACATCTCTCGAAGATGACATATGCCTAAACACAAAGCGATCAACATTATCAAAGTTTGATTCAAGTGCAACCAAACCTCTTGGAATGGTATTTTTTTTCAAATGAATAATATCTTTACCAAATAGGTTTTCTCATCCCTTATTACTACAGACCATTGGCTCCTAATCCAAATGCTGATTTGTGAATTACCCTTTGTTTTGTAAAAATATTTGAATTTGGGAATCATCTTCAAACACTTGCCAATGTTTGAAATTATCAGGGACAGATGGTCTTTTCATCACCTCAATATCATATTCACAATACAATGACATTGTGTAATTTTCAAAACTAGATCCTAGTACTGCTAATATATCTGCTACAACATTTTATTTTCTCTCATGGTACACTATATTGAAGGAGTCAAACATTTTAATGAAATCCCAAACTACATGTTTGTATTGCTTCATTCTCTGATTCTTTGTTGTATACATCTTACGAACTTGCTTAACCACCAATTCCGAATCTCCTTTAACAATAATATCTTTGATACTATACTTATAGGAAATCCTTAAACCCAGAAGCAATGCCTCATATTCTGTAATATTGTTAGTGCATTCTAACTGGATTTTAAAAGAAAAGTTGAAATTTTTCTTATCTGGGGATATTAATACAATACCAACACCATTTCTAACATTAGAAAAAGCTCCATGAAACATCAAAGTTCAAGGGGAACCAAATTGCTTAGGGAAATTTCATCTATCAAGTTCATGTTCTTTGAAATATGCATAACCAATGAAATTGTTAACATCTATATCTATATATGATACTTCATATGAGGCATTGTTTGGGTCTTCGATCAGATGTAACATCTTATTTTCACCATATAAATTCACAATATTTCCTTCCAATGGTATGGTTGCATATGACATATCCATTTGTACACTTCCGCCCACATTAACAACCCATTTTCCTAATAAGAACATGCCCCATTTGGCCGGGCAATCCACAATAACCACATTCATAGTTAGAGATTTGCTAGGGTAAGATTATAATTGCACTATTAATCCTTTGACATATCCAATCACAGGGGCTTTCCTTGAATCCATAGTTGTGCATTTCCCAAAAGCTATTGTCACTTTGATGTTTAATTCATTCGTTACTTCAAGAGGCATTACATTGCATGAAGCCCCTGAATCAAACATAAAGTTATGCACCAACCTATCCTTGATAATCAAAGTGGTGTAAAAAGGATCAACATAAAGTTGAGATTCCACAAGTGAGGTTCCCAAGTATACTTCTAGTGATTCTCTCAATTAATCTAGGGCCTGAGGTACCTCAAGCTTTGTGATGATAGGAGGAAGACCCACATTATTAACATTATTTACCTGTGTTATTACATCTTCTTTAAAGTCCAAATAATCAAATGCTCACTTTCTATGCTTAGGAATTCTGAACAATTCAACAATAGGTACCATGACTTTGATTTGATTCAAAATCTGGGCTATATCACATGGAACATACTTGGGTAAGGAAGTATTGGGTGGAAGATTTATGATTCCCTCTAGTGTTATAACAATATTTGTAACTTGGGCATGAGATGGGGTAAAATTTTTATTTGGAGCAAAAAGACCTATGCTGAGTGCATCATTTTTAGGGGTTCCTTGGGGATATTAGTGAGTAGTGGAGTTTTTGGTTTGGCCTGAGGACCTCCCCCTTTGATAACTCTACTTCTTGTATTATGTTCCTTTTCTTGTGTAACCACTGCATTAATCAATAATTGCCTATCTTCCTTAGAAGGTATTCCCTTGTCATATTTCTTAATCATTAGGGCCCTTAGGTACTTATTATCCCAATTTACCCTCCCCCCCAAAAAAATTGGTCAAACATGACCTTGCATAAGAAAATCGGAAGGGTCGTTTCAATCCAACAGGCTCACAATCAATCCCAAATATGAGAGGCAGGTGGGGTCGACAAAGGAGGCTAACGATGTCAAAGGAAACTAGAGGATAAATAGGAGCATTCCATTATGCAGACATAAGCTCATAAGCTTCATCATCATTTACCTCTTCAACTTCCTTCAGATCACATGAGTTGAATGGGGGCCAAACAAATACACTCATAGGAGGCACCACATGTCAACTTAGCGTAATTACAAAAGGCACAAAAAAATGGATACCCCAAAAAAGCGTGAAGCTTCCGCATAGTCAGAAGCTGACGAGGCAGTGTTCACTCGAGGCCTTGAATCAACTAAGTATAGAGAAAAGCCATGGAAGGTGCCACGTGCCTCAATGACGCAACTCCAAAGGTCAAGCCCAAGGGGCAGTCTCCAAACAAGTGCAGGCTCGCCATGTGTTCAGAGTCAAAAAGGGCAGTAGAACCGACCATTGAGTTGGCTAAGTAAAGAAGGGCCGATAGAAGCCTCCATGCACCATCTCGGCGCATCTTCAAAGGAAAAATCTGGAGGTAGGTCCCAAGCATGTGTCAGCTCTCCATGTGTCTCATCGGTGCACCTTTAAGGGTTGAAGCAAAAGGTGGTCCCCCAGAAAAGGGCCAAATTTCTACGTGTTCTAGGTTCAATTGAAAATTATCAGGCCAGCGGAGGTGCCACGTGTCTTATCGACACTTCTTCAAAGGCACGGACCAAAGAAAGACCCTGAACTAGCGCCAGCCCTCCACATGTCCAAGGTCCAAAAAGGGACACCGGTCCATTGAAAAGTACACGCATTAGTAGGAGCCTCCACGTGTCTCTTTGGTGCATCTTCAAAGGAAAATCTAGGAGGTAAACCCTAACAAATGCAAGCTCGCCACATGGTCAAAAGTAAAAAGGGGGGAAGAGTCAGCCATTGAATCAAGAGGGTAAGCATAAGGTGAACCAGCGGAAGTAGCCACATGTCTCTTCAACACTCTTTCAAGAGGAGAATCCAAAATCGGTCCCCAAATATGCGCCATCTCTCCACGTGTCTCTGGTCATGCACTGTTTCTCCACCAAGGGGAGGGACTCAAGCGAAACACAAAGGAAACAAGCAAGCCATGCAGACGACAAATGTCAGTTCGGTGTAAAATTAGGAAAAAGAAGGAAGGTGGTCTAGGTGAATCTTCAAAACATATAGGGCTGCCACATGGACCCTGTATGGAAAAAATCTTTTAAATATTGAGAGCCCACATTAAACGCCTGACCTTGACCTTCATACGGCCGTAACTTTCGATCAGGAGCTCAGATTCAAGTAGGAGAGGAATTTTTGGAAAGCTCTCAGCGCTTGCTACTTACCTGCCACCATTAATGACCCGGTCCACCATTTTCAAGGTTGTTAAGTCTCCCACCTGCCGCCATGATGAAGAATGGGCCTCCTTTCTTGCCCAGTAAGGAAAAACACATGGAGGCATGGGTTTTGCAGTGAAGCCCATCATTGTACCCAACCTGCAGATGGATTTTAATGATTTTTGAGGTGGTTAGAGTAGGTGGATTCAATTCTCTTGTAGGGGTGGTGGAATTAGGATTTAAATTTTATCTCTCTCATTCTCTTATTCTTCTATATATTGTAAAGGAGGGGCATATTTAAAAAAGTTGGTCATTGTTTCTCTCCTGCCCCCCTCTCTCTTTCTTCCTTAGGGTGGAAAGTAGAGCTTAAGCCTCCTCTTTTGGCTCTGTAATGGAATTTTATTTCCTCTTTCGCACTGATGATGTACTGTGTGAAATCATGGAGCAATAAAATCAATTTCACGATGCATTTTGTCCATCCTTTGCTTATTTTATTGTCTCTTTTTGCCTCTCGTCATTGCAGGGTATACTGTGCATAATTTTGATGTCTATTGTAGGTTTTGGGAGTTGTATTTAATGGGTTTGGAGTGGTGTTCTATGTGAACTCTATCTTTGGTCTGTGATGCATCTATCCATCCTCTCCATTTCTCACCTCTCTCCACTTTAGGCAGCTAAGATTATGACCAGAATTCCTCTTTTCTTAGTGCTATCACCTCCTTAGTGTAGGATTTCCCTCTCTATGCACTTTCTCTCTCCCTGTCTCCTTAGCATAGTTGGGATAGGTGTAGTTAAATGCCATTTTTGAATTAGGAGTAGTTTAGCATTAGGATCAAGAAGAAGAAGCTAGCTTTCTTCGGAGGGCCATCTCAAGTCCGCAAGTCCCACAACTTGAGAGATGGTCCCATGTTATGCAGTCACACTAGATGCCCCACTCAGATCTGAGGCCATTCTGAGGGTGTTGTGATTTTGCATAAAAAATACTCAAAATTATGATTAGGTAAATTAAAAGCCTACACGATATCAATCTTAATATCATTGTTATGTGAGAGAGGTAATACTCAGTGAATGCAATCCAAGAAACTTTGATTAGTCTTGACACTTATTAAAGCAGTCGAAGTATCCCTTTGTGAATTTTCAGGGCATTCCATCATGCACACATCACCATAAGATTCATCATCATTCACCTCTTTGACTTCTTTACCCAGATCACATAGGGAATGTGGCAGGAAAAACTTATCACACCAATCAATAGTGTGATCCTCTTCCACCATAGAAACCCTGGTAGTTAAAGGATCTAGGACCAATCTATTCTCTGTAAGTTGTGGTTTCTTTTTACCTGATCCCATGGGCCCTTTTCCTCTATCATCTGACCTATGATCATTCCTAGGATGATTTCCAAATCTATCCTAGTTTTACGGTTTATGCTGACCTTGAGAGCTCTGCCCTATGCCCTTTTCTGATCTGGCCAACTTATACGATATTTATTTAACCCCCCAGCCAAATTATTCATAACCTCCTTTAGATCACCTACTTTATTCACCTAAGGTCTATCAGGGTTAATTATTTTAACACGTTCTCTCTTAGGAGGTTTACCAACTGCCTTGATATTATTTTCAATTTGGAAGGGAAACCATAGTGAAATCCTACCTTAATGTCCCAGGGTTATTGTCTCTTAAGTAGTACACAACCTTTTTGTCAAAGGCATCAAAATATTTGATTAAATAAGACTCATCAATTGGCCTAAGGATTATGGGTAATCTATTTAGAGTCTTATTGAATATGGTACTAAAATCTTGGATAGACTCATTAGGATTCTTTTTAATATTTTCAAATTCAGATAGAAGGAATTTGGGATCAATCTTATCCCCATACTGTAATTTGAAGGCATTTTTCATCTCCTTCCATGAGTCTATTGAATTATCTGGTAAAGCCTTATACCAGTCATGTGCATCTTCTTCAAGACTATGAATGAATAATTTTATATACACATCCTCATACTCAATCTGAAAGTCTTCCAACATGTTAACAAAAAGTATCAAATTCTAATTCCCAGTAATATCATTGTTTCCCTGAAATTTAGGCAACCTGCTCCTCACATCTTGGGGTATAACATTAGGATACCCAACCATGCATCTAAAATTTATCGCTCTAAAAGTGTTGACAAAAAAAGGTGGTGTAGGTGGATGTTGAGCCATATTTTCTTGAGGAGGTGATCCTACAGGAGAATCAAAATGATAGTGGACCAAAGGCCTTGTGAACACATGAGTACAACTTTCCAAGTGAATATCCTCTAATGATTCAATTTCATGAAATGCCCTATCAATCCTAGATGATGAAGGGAAAAAATAAGGGAAACATTTCACAGACACGAATGATGGCCCTTCAATAGTTGGGGAATTTAGTTTCTTACAAGGAATATTTGATTCAAAAATATCTTAAGATGTAGGAAAATATGCAACTACAGGTTGATAATCCTCCAACACTGGTATTTCTTTTTCTTTTGATTCTTGAATTCCTAACACTCTCTAGATTCATCTTCCTTATGGATTTGCCTTCCCAAGCACTGGAAATAACTTCCTAGTAGGATCCCTAGTGAAGAAATATCTCCTTCCTTCCAGCTTTGCAAATATTAATGATAAAACCCCTTGACAAAAATTAGACACTGGTAATAGCCAAAAATTGTAAACTAAACACGGAGTCTCCACCAAGGATTTTCACCTTATATATTCTAAAGCATTGTAAGTAATCTGTCAATTATTTATCAACACTTAATTTCTACAAAGATTGATGGATCTGATCATTCTTTGTTGATATTTATCAATATCCACATGATTTAGTGCCAAATTTACTAAATCCGGAAAATATTGCATAAAGACTCCCGATCTCACAAAATTTTCACAAATTTTAAGAATTGATGATATATAAACCACAAATTTTGCATAGGAATCATTACTCGAGGTTGATGTGTGTATGTTCTTGGAAAAATAGTCCCTGAAAATGGTGTCAGATCGGTGTTGGTACCCAAATTGATCCTTCCTTTGAAACCGAGCAACATCACAAGTCAATCAGGATGCTTAGAGACACACAAATCATAATAGGATTCGTTTGTAGCTGGGGATAGATTTTAGATGACTCGTTATCACTCTGGTATGGAAAGGAATAGGTATCACCATGCTAAGACTTTGACCTACCCTTACTACTTTAGGTTGTGCCTTCAACCAAGGTGAGAGGACCTATTTTGTGACCTATATTAATGGAAATATTCAATGAATTAGGATTATTTGACTATTCCTTTGTAATATTTTGAAGGAGACCTCGAGAAAACATGGACACTACAACATAACATAACTCTCATGAGTTGTCACTTTAGGAAATGAAGATTTTCTCTAGATAAGACCCATGTCACTAAAGGCAATGATAGAAATCGATTGCACTTGCATATTTTAGTAAAGGATGGATGAATTTAATGATATTCTCTATCATTTTTGGATACACAATGCAAGCAGGGATAGTTCATGTGTGATGTATCTCTGAATATACATTTTATGGTTGGGAAATTAAGCAGGATAAATGTTGACAGATCCAAAAGGAAAAATGATGAATGGATTCAAATAGTCAAGACGCACCTTCAACTAGAAAATTGTGCATCTATGAAAGTTGAAAGACACACGACTTCACACATTCTTCAAGGATTTAACATAAGAAATCATGTTAAAGACTTAATTAAACCTTAGAAATCCCTAATATATCATGCTTATGATACACTCATAAACTGACAAATAATATGTATCAATGAAATGCAAGTAAAGTGAATTTAAATCACTTATTGCATCATGAAATGAAAGCTCTCTTCATAATGTAATTGCAAATGCCACAATACTGTCATGAGGAAATTTTTTTGTGTGATTTCAGAGGGATTCCTAATGTAAAATTGCAACAGGTACATATATAACTATTTAAATATATCTCAAAATGACAATAGACATATCATAGTTCATGATTAACACTAATTACTCAAGGTTTTTCAAAAATTGATCAACAAGGGAAAGTTTGTTTACAATCTCAAATTTTTTTCAATGGTTATACATCAGCAACCATGTTGACATGATCAATTTTAAAGATACACAAGAAATAATTGGTTTCTCAAACGATTTCTTTTAGAAAATGGTTTCTCTCGGATGTTTTCTCCCTTTCTTTTCTCTGAGTGATTTTTTAGAAAAATTAACCCCCCCTTTTGTGAATATCCGTCCTCCTTTTATATCATCCCCTTTGCTTGTTAAATTTCAAAATTCTTTCCCCCCAAAAGTCAGAATATTCCTAGGAATGTTCTTCCCCGTTCCTTTTAAAAATGTTCTAAAACATGGTGTTTAGAAAGGTCCTTTTTGAAATTGCCAGGTGTATGAATCACCAGTTTTTTTAATCAACTTCACTAGTGTTCGACTAGGATGTCAGGTAATATTTTTTGGTGGATTATTTTAATCATTATTTTCTAGTATTGAATAGATGACCATTTCAAACAATCTTCTAAAACCTTCGGATAATATTGAAATGACGTATATCCACATTCATTTTTTAAAAGTCTACCTTGGGAGCCACACCCTTTGCTTCTTGCTTCACTGGATTAATTTCCACACATAACTTCTGTCGAATCATCCTGATTTATAATCTCTTCTCATTTCCGACTTCTTACAAGTTTTAATTTCACCTTTGTGCGAACTGAAAAAAATCTCCTTCATTTCATGGGAAATATTTGCATCAACTCAAAACATATGTCTCCGTTTCATTATAAAACTTGGCTTAATTTAATGATCATCATACCTTTCCTTTCTTACTTCGAGTATAAGGAATTTCAGAGAGAATGGCGAAGGTTCTCGTAGCCCATAACTTGAAGGAGATTTCCTCTAAGGATTTAAATCAGATTTTTGATTTAAGCGGTCCTAATGAAGCTTTTGTGAAGGCTCTGATTGAGAGAGAATGTGTGGGTGACACCAGGGGGCCCCTAACATACTAGCAAGTTTGATTGGAACTTCTTTCAAGGATGATCAAGATTAATCCTGTGTTTCCAAGTTATGTATTTCCATCTTTTAAGATGGAAGCATATGAAAAATCCCGAAGACTTGAAAAAATAATAGGTTGAGAGAAGACGCCAAGTCTCTGGGAAGACCAATTTTTAATGTTATTTTATGTGGGATGAGGAGTTTGTATCAAAAGAGATTCCTAAGGAATCATATGTGTTGTATGAAAAATCCTCCATCAACACAGTGCCTGTTATCTCTCAAAAAATAGAGGAGTTAGAGAAAAGGCTCAACTTCCTAGAGAAGAAGCAAGTGGAGACCATGCCTTCACAATCAATTTCAGCACTAGGGTCATCTTTAGTGAAAAGGAAAGGTGAACCATAATCACAACCCCAATTTTTATCTCAGATGGGGAAGAAGACCAATCATTGTCTACTCGTCGTTCGAGGTCATCCATTTCCTTAGCCCGAGACAATAGAGGGAGATTTTCTACTTGATCATCCATCCACCTAATGCATTGTGCTCCTCAGGAAGAGCATAAATTATCGGGCCCTCAACCAATTCCTTCCCTGAAGGAAAAACCTCCTTTTACATGGAAATGGGAAGCAAGGTTAAGTTTGAGGCCTCTCAGTCATTCCAGTCAGCAACATATAGTACCTGCCCCTCTAATCACTCTTGGTTCCCCCTCTCAAGAAACTCTTGACACATCAATCCCCCATAAAGGGAAAGGAAAACTTACCTTCTTCACAGGAGGTATAGATCATTTAGATTGGGTCTGAAATCAACAGAAGAAAATTGAACTGGAGAAAATCATGAGTTGTCCTAGAATGAATATGGAGGAATTAATGGATATGGGAATGTCTTGGGACCTGGTAGGGTCATTCATATTTTTTAGAAAAACACACTGCTCAAGTTAATTTATGTTGAGGAAGAACATGCTTCTGAGCAATCTCCACTTTTTCGGAGGAAACTTATGAATCAGGATTGAAGAATGCATAAATGTTGTCCTTTTTTATTGTTTTTCTTTCTGGCATGTACATATTTTCCTTTGTCATGGGCAGGGGTCCCTATAGAACCCCATTTCATTCCTTATCCAGAGTCCAAAAAATATAGCAACATCACTCAATTACATGTTTCTCTAGATGTATGTTAATTTCATCAAAGTGAATATGGCATTACTGCATTCTTCCATTTTCAATTAAAATAAAGGAAAGATAAAATTCAGAAAAAGAAATTACTTCCAATGCAATAGAAGTGTCATTTTAAAACACCAGTTTAAAAAGTATGAATATGAAAAGAAACTACAAGTTCCAAGAATAGTTGTCTAAGCACATTCGTCATCCTTTGCATCTTCTTCTTCAACTTCTAATTTTGGGTCTTTCTTTTTTGTTAGCCTCACCACATATGCATCATATATTTTGAATAATTCATTAATCTCATCCTCATTTGGCCCAGTATGATGCTAGAAAATCAATTCCTATCTAGATATTACATTAATACAATGGCCCATTTTCTACTTGTATTCCAATGGCCTTGCCTTTAACTATGCAATTCTATTTTCTATTTTTCTCATAATCTTAAAGAATTCATAGGAGAAGTCATTCCTTAGAACGTTGCTTTCAAAAGAGTCAAGTAATAAATCAATGCTTCATGTCTCCACAACTCTTTTTGAACTTATCAATAACCATATTCTCTAACTTTAAATTAATAGCATCGAGAATATCATCAGCCCAATTTATTTTGACTTCAATTTTTCCTTTGATTCCATTTAGTGTCTCAACTCTAATAATTGATAAGTCCTCAAGGGCATGTTGAATTCCTATAAATTAATCTGGTACAATGTCCTCTTACTCAACCAACTCATCACTAAGTTGGGTTATATGGTCCAATTTGGGAATAATTCCCTCTAAGTAGAAAATCTCATTATCACATTGCTCAGTTATTTCATCAATTTCATTGAGCCTATTTTTGAGATCCTCATATCTTGACCTAGCTTCAGTGATAGCTTCCTTTCCCTTTTTAATCAATTTTTTAACCCAGATGTCCACTGCTTGGACCTTATTAACAACATTATTTGTTTGATCCATTCCACCATGGTGTTTACAAAGGAGCTTACTAGGGTTTGATCAGTCTTCCGAGTTAACTACTGTAGACTAGCACTTAAAGCTCTAATTTTTTCTTTTAGTTACCTTTTTTTCATCTTGTCCTTATCAAAATTTTGTAGAAAATCATTCACTTCCTTAGGAAACTCCTTATTTTAGTTTGTCCCTTGAGGGATTTCCAAGGGGAATGATCTGAACACTGTAATCATTACTTGTTATACTTTCTCTTGTTTTTCCTTCCAAAGGTGTTGCTATCTCCAAGGTTTTAGCTCCAGATGAGTCAGTATGGGTCTTTGTAATAGTTTTAGCCCTTTTGGGAACCCTTGTTGCCTTTGGGAAAGATAGGGAAGTGAGGTCAATGGCCTGCAAATGGATACTTTCATTTTCTTCACTAGAAATCAGTTCACTGATCCATCCCTTCTCCAAACTTATTACATCTTTTATTTCCTGTGACTGTTGTGGAGATTTCCCATGGATAATCGTTAATTGTTTGAGCATTTCCTTTTCATCTTGAACCGGTGTCTTTTCTTGCTCATCATCATTTATATCAATAATGGTTCTACCGATATGACTCTGCATTAGGTTATTTTCCCTCTGATTTATGTCAATGGACAAAGGATTCTCTTCTTATGCTTCTTTCATTAAGGCCATGGTAAATCCAATTTTTTCCTCAATATCCTCAACTGGAGGTTACACATCTCTGTTAGTGGTGATATTTTCACTGACAATCTCCTCTTGCAATATTTCTAGTTTATTCTTAGCAACAGAACTTCCCTCTTGGGGTAATTCATTAGGTTTATTAATTCCAATAGAAAAATAAGAAATCTCATATACTGACTTTTCTGTATCAGTATATTGCTCACCAATAAATTCTGACCTATCTATTTTTGACAATACCTACCCTATGGAAACATTTTCTGTATCTTGAGCCTTTAATTCACTAACTAATGCATGAATGTTCAATTCCAATTCTTTATTTAAATGAATGTCACCTACTGGTGTCAGCAATGGTTCTCCCATAGACAATTTGAGTGCATCAATCATAGAGAATTATCCATCCATTACAACATTAGCTTCATAATTTTAAAATTCTACATAGTTGTGAGGTGCCTCAACTGAAGGTATATTTACATATTTATCATGCAAAGTTTCAAACATCCTCATATCTAGAGTTGTGGATTGACCACTTACTAAATCAATTGCAACATTTCCTTGGGACACTGCACTCTGAATCCCTCCTAGTGTTTCCTTTACAGAAGACAAAGGTGTAGGCAAGGAATATGATTCCTTTATACATGGTGGTGGAATATCTTGTTGAGCTCAAGCACCATCAGTCTTTTCAGGTTCAAGGGGATCAATCACTACATCCATGTGCTTGTGCTTCTTGGGTACATGAGCCCCCACTCTTACCAATACTGGAACCTGATCAAACTTGTGTTTCTTGTGCATTCTATTAAACTTCCTTAGGTCTGGTGTTAATCTTCACTCTTCTTTGTGAGGCATAGCTTGGGTATGACCACTTGAAATAGCCTCGCTCATCAATTTTCTAGTACCATGTGGATTTGGTGAAGCACTTGGGAGAACAACTTGTTTTGTCAAACCCTTTATCTTTTCTGGAATTAGTACTGCAAAAGTAATGGGGGAATTTTCCATTGTCTTCTAAAGCATTTCCTTTGTTTTCTATCTGAGAACTAACATAGGAGTTCTAGTTCCACTAGTGGCTGATGTCAATTCATCAATGAGCTTAGGAGTATGCCTCTTGAAGGGAAATTGATGGAATTTTCCCCCTAATGGGTAAATCTTATTTGCAACCTCCCTTAGAGGTGGAATATCATCACATAAGATACCCAAACTTCTGAAGCTATTCAGGACCCTTGTATTCTGTATTGACAAATCAATATTTATATGGGCCAGCCAATCTACCATTATCCTCATCACATATGCTATCCTTACATAAGGATCATCAGATTCTATATCATTCCATCTTGGGGGGATTGTATGTTGACTTTATATTTTTTGATCAACATAGTACTTTCTTATTGTAATGGGATCATCCACAATCCCTTCTGGGATGACTGTAATCTTGAAATTAATTACCTTGACAAAAATTCTTGAGAATTATCCCTCAATCTGAAAAATTCAATCTTGAGGCTCATGTTCAAAAGTATGGCAATATTTTTAAACACCCACCTAATTTCCTAATTGGACTTCAAATATTTCCTCCATTTCATCTTCAATTAGTCTTGCCTTTATGATGAAAGGAAATGAATACCTTCCAATCTTGATAGGAAATTTAATATTTGTTTTATGCCTTCAAATTAACTTATGCAGGTGTCATGTTGTCTTACCAACTTACATCAATTTATCATCAACATACCTAGGAAATTTATAAGGTTTTCCATCAAAGCCACTAACCATGATGTAAGTGAAACTTTTGTATTGGATGAAGTAACAACCATACTCTAGAATCACATGCCTGGCTTGTTCACATATGTTTTACTATCCCCATCCTGGTTTGAAAAGACAAATGAGGGGTGTGAAGAAATCATCATTAACTAACCTCACATTACTACTCTAATTTGCCAAATTTGACTGAGGGAAAAATTCATGTATTTGACATTTCTTGAAGTTAGCATTTGGTACCAGACCTAGGAAATGTTTATGCCTTGCAACATTATAGATCAAATATGTCATCATATATAAATATAACTCTATAATGTCTCCCATTTCAATATTTTCTGCCATATTAAACATGTGACCATGGAGTTCTTCTACAATGAAGGTGGCCGAACAGATACTTCGCTTCCTCTCCATAAGAATACAAATATATGTGGTCATCCATTACTTAAACCCATTTGTAGTTTCTAATCCTTTCGTCTAACTTAACAACACAATGATGTCCTCAACCTTTTTGATGAAAATTTCCCTAACCAGCCTCTTGGGAAGTCTATATGTTTCCATTTTTTCTGTAAGGATCCATTGTGTGTTTATCATCTTGGCATAATCCTTGTTTTTTTCTTCGTAATCCTGCAAGGCTAATTATATACCAATGGTGATGGGGTTTGTAATGATAGGAAGCTTCAACATTGTCCTAAGTGCAACTAGTTTTAATTTCAACACCGCATCCCCACTCCTATCTAACACTTCCCTCTTCACAAGGTCATAATTCATGGCACAGTACCATACTAATTCTTGGAATTGGATAGATGGTGGGATGACACCTGCTAGAGAAATATGACTTTCTGAATTGCCTTTAAGGATTCAATTTTATCATGGATATCTAATATTTGGAGGAATTCATTCAAGTTAGCATTAATTAGGTATGTTTTTATAATATTGTCTAAATAAATTGTGCTATGGACACGACTAAGAATGAGGATGGCATGGTTTTCATTTTCACAAACCCTAGCTTATTCATAAATTCATTTGTTAAAAGGATAGAAATAAAGGAATTTCTAGTTCTTACAAGTTTCCTACAATTACCCGAGTAATTCTACCTCAAATCAATAGTCCTTACAATTCTCTTGCCCATGAATTCAAGCTTCCATGTCGAATTCACACTACTTCACGATGGTGCTATTTGAAAAACAAAAAATTGATTAACAAGGATGAGAAAACACTTAGCCAAGAACGCATTTGATGGTGTGTAAGAGCATTGATAATGGCATAAATAAATGCATCGCATCTCAACCGTCCACCTCATCATTTCCAACTTTAAAAATGAGTCATCCACATGGAGAAAAAACTTGACTGAAGCGGGCGTGGGGGTGTATTTATCATCTTGTAATGATTTTTAGAACTTATACACTTTTTGGCCTTTTTACCCACCCGTCTACTTTTTGAATTTTAACACGGGAATAAAACATGGAACTTCATGGGAAATAGTAGAATTGTAGGTGGTTTCTACAAATTTCACTTTCTAAGTTAAAAAACCCAAAGTGCCAAAGTTCTTCTGACAGCATGCCCCCCCGTTCTATTGATAAAATGGACACTTGTCCTCTCCATGGGCCTTAAGCATTCTTCTTATATTTTTGAGTTTTATACCAAATTGCATAAAGAAAACAACCAAGCCCACCTTACTACATTCACTCGATTCATGACACATGTACATCCTCAAGGAAAACCAAGAACTTATATATGCTTCTTGATAATTTAGAATATTCGAGGAATGTCCATCAGGTTATGGGGCCAATTTTTACATTTTACGATCATAACAAAAAGTGACAAGTTCACAAGTTGGCCCCATCTCACCACATCTAATTAGAAACTACCACATATCAATGGGTGGCGTGATAAAATTTGAAAGAAGAGACATGGCCTAAGGGCATTTTACAAATGAAAAAACTTCAAATTTTTGGATCAGGCTCGCACATTGCACTTGGAGGGGATTTTTCCAAAGGATATACGACAAAAAATGACCCATGATAGCAAGAAATAGATAATTATGTTTAACATAGGAAAATAATAGGCTACGAAGGTAAAATTTAACATAGCAGGGTGAGATTTGAAATGAGCACTAACATTATGAACCCAGGTGAAAAAAGGGGTGGAAATCAAAAATTCTTTATCAGTATGGAAAATTTGGTTGATATTAGTGCTAATAAAAATCTTGTGGACATTGAACTTGAGATAATCAAGTATACTTGGAGTAACAGAAGGTTGGGAGAAGATTTAATCCATGTTTACCTTGATAGAGCTTATGTTTTAGTTTATTGGACTTTGGTACAAAATTTTAAACTCTCTTAACTTCCTAGAGTTGGTTCGGATTATAACATGATTGTTTTTAACATGTTGGATGAAGAGGTAACAAATAACACTCTATTCAGATTTGAAAAAATGTACATGTATCATCTGGAGTTGTATGATAGGATAAAATAATGTTGGAGTATAAAACTTAGGGGCTCACGCATGTGTATCTTTGTGCAAAAATTGAAGAATGTTAAAATAAATGTCAGAAAATGGAACAAGAATATATTAAAAAGGAAAAAAAAATTAAAGAAGGCCAAGAAACATTAGAGAGAAGTGTCAATGAAAAAGGCATGGACATGGATGACTAATACCTACAAAAATATGTTATTTCTGAGATCCACACGATAAATGATAGGGAGGAAACATATTGGAGACTTAAATCCAGAGCTCTTTGGCTTAAAGAAGGGGATAAAAACACTAAATACTTTCATATGACTTCCCTAAAGCACAAAAGAAGCAAACAAATTATGGAAATAAAAAATAAAGAAGGTTATTACAGTAAGGATATAAAAATTATAAAGAAAGAGGTTGTTTCCTTTTATAAGAAGTTGTTGAATGGAGATTCTCCACAAAATGAAGAGATTAAGGATATTTTTATTATTGATATACCATCAAATTTGATTGATAGTCACTCTTTCAATAATTTTAATAAAAATATACTAAAGAGGAGATCCATAAGAATATTTTTTCTATGGAAGGGGAAACATCTTTGTGTCTGGACATTTTCCCAACTAGTTTCTTCAAAAAGAGACTTGTAAACATGACCTTCTCTGGGCCATTTCTCATAACGGGTAAATTACCTAGAGAGGTAAATAACAAATTTATAATTCTTATTCTGAATAAAAAATATGCTAAGGACTTTAAAGACTTCAGGCCCATTAGTCTCTAAAATGTTCTCTACAAAATCTTCACCAAGACTATTGCTACTAGAAATCAGCCCCTTCTTCCTACACTCATTTCTAATCAGTAGTGTGGGTTGGTGAAAGGTAGGATCATTCAATATGGAATCATCTTGGTGCACAAAACAATTCATTCCATGGACAAAAGCAAAAAGGAAGGCATGATTATGAAATTGGACATGAACAAATCCTTTGACAGGGTTTCATGGAGTTTTCTCAACAAATTTCTCATGATGTTTGGGTTCAATGATAATTTTTGAAATATATTGAGGACATGCATTTATAATCCTATGTTTTCCATCTTTTTCAATGTTGCAAGTTTTTTAGCAGCGGTAGAGGTGTAAGACAAGCAGACCCAATCTCTCTTCTTCTATTTATTGTTATGGTAGAAATTGTTGTAAGAAATATTGTTGTTTCCATCCACTCAGTATTTCTTATAGGTTTCAACCCTTCTTCTGATGATGTCAAAGTTCTTAATTATCATTTCACAAATGACACAATATTCATCATGATGGATTTAGTAGTTGAAGCTAGGAGACTCAAATCCTGCCTCTTTGAGTATGAACAAGCTTCAAGATAGCTTATAAATTTTAACAAGATCTCTGTGATATTCCTCAATAATCCAAAACAAAGAAAAATAAAGATTGCAAAAATTCTTGGATTTAGCACCAAGAATTTCCCTTATTCTTATTTGGTTATGCCTTTGTTCATTGGTAAGGTCCCCATTGAGGTCTGGAATGTCGTAATTGAACACTTTTATAAGAAATTTGTGGGAGGGAAGGGAAAAACTCTTTCACAAGAAGGGAATTGTTTACTCATTAAAATTACCCTTCATAATCTCCCTATATACTTAATGTCTCATTTCAGGATTCCTAGAACAATAATTTATAAAATAGAAAGAATCCAAAAGAGATTTTTTTGGTCAGGTGTGGAAGAAACTAATAGAAACTCAATTCTCTCTTTACAGAATGTATGCCTCCCTAAGAGATGTGGTGGTTGGGAATAAATAATATCACTTGGATGAATAAGTCCATGATTACAAAAATGGGATGGAGGCCAATCAAAGAGGACCATCCTTTAACCTCTATTATCATAAGTAAGTATCTTGTCTCCAAGAATAATCTTGATTGGATCCATAAAGATGATATCCCCTCTAGTTCCTCTTTTTGGAACTCTATGGTCAATAGAAAAATATGATTATTAAATGTAGTAGGTGGAAGCTTGGAAATGGTAAATATATTCATTTTTTGAAAGATAAATGGGCTATCAATTTCCCACTTAATAACATTGATGATGCTTTCTAGTTATATGGTTACTTTAAGGACCAGGTTGGTGAAAATTTAGTGATTATTTCAAAAAATATTCTTGGGTTTAGCTTCAAGTGGATGAAACCTCCAATGATCGAAAGATTACCGAGATCCAGAATACTATTAGTAATCAACACATTCCTAGAATTGAGAGGCTAGATGAATTTATCTGGGATAACTCCTTTGATGGACTTTAATCAGTTAAATTATATTATTTACTCTTTTCTGATATGTAGCCTTCTCAATTTGACTAGAATAGAGTCTAGATTAAAGAGCTCACACCAAAAATTGATCACTTCTTTTGAATTGTTCTTTATAATAATATACTAACTATAGATAACTAGGTGAATCTTGGTAAGCATTTTTTGAATAGGTGTATCCTATAAAAAAATTCCAAGGAAATGGTAAATCACTTACTTTTATACTGTGACTTTGGTAGATCATTTTGGAATCATTATATTAACTTTTAGAACACTATTTGGATATTTACATATTTTACTGTGGATGTTTGGGAACATTGGTGCTTCCCCTCAAAAACTTCCATTGTTAAAATGATATGGAGGATCTCCTTTCACCATATTATTTGGAAACTTTTGAAAACATGCAATGTTACAATTTTTGAGGAAAATAAACCTTCTATTTAGAGAACTATTAATGGGCTTGTTGATGATATTAAACATGATGTATCCTATTTCAGGCCTCTTAAAAAGCCAACCAGAGTAGAGAAGACAGAAGAATCCTTGAGAAATTAAGTTTAAATATGTTTTCTAATAGGGGGGCTGATTCTGAGATATCTAGAGAACACATCAAATGGCATCCACCAATTTCAGGTTGGCTTAAACTAAATTATGATGGTACTTCTAAGGGAAACCTGGGAAAAGAGGGGGGGAGGTTGCATCAGAAATGATAAAGGGAAAGTTATCAGATTGTATGTTGGTCCCATGGGTATCAATTTAAATCATAATGTTGAATCTCTTTTCACTCTCTGGGGTCTTAGAATTGTAAGAGAAATCAATGTTACTAATATATTTGCTTAAGGGGATTTGTTAAACATCACTAAGTGGTTAAAATTAAGTATTCAAATTATTTGGACAATTAAAAATAAGATTGAAGAATCCACTCACATCATTAGTACTTTAAAGAAATCTTGATCCAACACACTTATCGTGAGGGGAATAAGTTAGCTGATATCATGGCTAGCATGGTTATAAATCTTAATAAATTTCATGTTTGGAATGAGGAAGAGATCCCCCAACTAGCTCTATGAATATCATTAATGATGAGATGGAATAACTCACTAGAGCTATGGATTAGGCACGTGTGGTGGATCTTTTTACTTTGTTCATACCCCCTTTCACATCATATCAACTACTTTAAAGTCATTTTTCCATGTCTTGGTGTGTTGTCATCCTGGATTTTATATTCCACCATGGGGGGATCACTACAGAGTGGATCTAATGAAAATAAATGAATGGAAGAACAATGAGGAGCTTTGGGTTATCTTGCACAAGGGGGATTCTCTTGATTAATATAAAGGACCATGTGGCACAAAATTGACTTGTCACAATAATTTGTTAGAAACTAGAATGATATGAATGTGAGATATAAAGGGTTTATTTTTGACATCAATGAAGAAATCATTTCCAGGGTTATAGGGCTCAATAGAAAGGTATTAAAATTTGATAAGAACAACATTGATTTTTCTGTGGGGGAACAAAATTTTCTTAGCAATGGTGAATCCCTGGTCCATAAAAATGAAGGATTTACCGATGAAACTCTCCCACCACCTTTTAACATTGTGGGCCTCCTTGTCATGAATTTCATCACATTGGAGGGTATATTCCTAGTAATTACCTCATTTCATATTATTTTTCTCAATAATTTTCATAGGAATTACTATGTCAGTTTCTCGTTCTTATTTCTCCATTTTTTGGTACACTCAGTGAATTTGGTAAAGTGGGGTAAGAGGATTAATCCCATGCATCATGTGTTCATTCTCCTTATATAAAAATATTTTTATTTTCAAATATTTCACCTCCCTCCAATTATTTTTCCCATGGTTCGCATCCGGTCCCCACCTCCCCGAATTCTGGCACTATGCCCCCCCTTTCTTAACCTTCCTATCACCACCCCCACAATTCCTCCACCCTTTCTTCCCTACCCCCACCGTCTCCCCCTCCCATGTCTCCTCCTACAACCTCTCATGTATTTCCCCTTACCCACTCTTCTTTCCCTTCTTCATCCCTCCCCCTCTTTCCCTTCCTATTCCTACTCCTCATCCTAGTTCACCATCTCCTATCAATTCCCAAAACCCTTTCCCCTCTTTTAGAAAATGTCTAGCTGGTTCATTTCCTAGTAGATTTATCAAAAGAAATATGGACACCATTTATTATTTGGATCTTGATATCCCACCTCTTTCATCAGTGTGGGATGGGGATGTTTTTCTAGGTTTTATTTCCACTGGTGGCAATGGTTGTGATAGACCACCCATGGGTGACACCCTAATCACTGATGAACCGGATTATCAACAGAAAAAGATCCAAGATCTTAGTGGTTAAATTTTTTTTATGGAACTACAAAATAGAGTCATCAAAATGGAGAAAGAGGTGGAAGCGGTTAAGGAAAAGCAATGTAATATCCTTTCTATGTAAAATAGAACTCTTAACTTCCTCTCTATTTTCATTGACCAATTTGAGGTTAATAATAACAAAGACAAATTCAAAAAGGGCACCACTGTAAGAGACATTAAGAAGGTCTTGGAGAATGTTAAGAAGAGATTCTATAATCTCATGAAATGAATTGGCCTTCCTTTTCTTTGTTGGGTCTTTTTGTAATTTTGTTGTGTTGATGTTGACATTGTGCTAAAAATGTGTTGACATCCTATTGTTTTTGTGATTTTCAATGACATCAAATTCTATCTAGTCATGTTTCTGACTCTTGTAATGTACTAAATATCTAGGATTTGGGTCCATTTTGTAATTGGTTAGGGTCCTAGCCAAAAAACCTTTTATCCTTAATAAAATAATAATAATAATAATAATAATATATTATTTTAAATATCTAATCATTATATATTCAAGTAACACATAACTATTATATAGTTATGAAGAATTGTTGTAACCATTTGTACCTACCTTTTGGATGGTTAATATTCTACCATCATCCTATTTAGGGGCTATCCCTAAATAGGGTAAGAACAAAAGAACATTTGATTAAAAATAAACACAACAATCATTTATGTATACAAGTGTGTGTGTGGAAGAAGTTAAAAAGAATGGTGAGAAATATTTGTAAGAGGAAATATTATAAGGATCAATAAGATCCATTGTGAGGCCATTATTGTGAAATAAGAAGGAGAAGAAGATGTGCACTAGGTTATTGTGGTCTGTGATGGTCATAAATTGTAATATAAATTAATAAAATATTGGATAATGCATTTGATGTGGGTTTTTTTACCTAAAAATATTGTCCCCATGTAAATATTGTGTAATATGTTATTTTTCCTTTTTTTTAGTTATTTGATCTCTTGCATTATTATGTATTCCTTGTCATAATGATTATTTATCAATTTTATATATATATATATATATATATATATATATATATATATATATATATATATATATATATATATATATATATATATATATATATATATATATATATATATATATATATATATATATATATATATATGATCTTGATTGTTTCCTAACACCGTAAAAGAAGGTTCAAAAGGTGGATTTCATAAGTATTAAAAACCAAAAATCATATTTAAGAAATGATATGATTAAAATTTACACTTCAAGGATTTAAAACAACATAGAATATAGGGGATCCATCTTACATTTTTCAGGACTAGTCATGCTACATACCTATTTAGGTGAGATGTAAATGGATCAAATATAATGAACATGTGATTGTAGAAATTACAAAAAAATTATGTTCTTGTGTATGTGGATTATCTATAGTATTGTATATAGCACATGTTTTAGTAGTAATATGAAAATATAAATAACATTTTCTCTCAATTTTACCTATTTGGGTTGTAAAAATATTCTTTTATAAAGCATAGGCACAAAACATTAAGCATTCCAACTTCATGCCAAACTTCTATGGATTTTATACCCACAAAACAAAACTAGCTTTAAAACTACTTATATAAAGATACCAAAATATTATCAAAACCCTCAAAAGGTCAAGCCTTATCAATGAATTTTATGCCCATAAAATAAAACTAGCTATAATATAGAGAACAACATGCGACACTCCCATTCATAATGTGCAACTAATATAGTATCCATTAACAATATTTATACTCAAGAGTAGTATAAAATATACTACTTAGTTCAGTGACAAGGAATCATATTCATGGCATTCGAGAAAGAAGTGGGTGATATAAAATAAGAAATAATATTTTGAGAAGACTCTATTTACTCCTATTGCTAGGAATTTTGGGAACATGCCCAAATATAAATATTTTCATAATCTCTCATGATTAAGTTTGATTTTTTTTTTAATATTTAGTCAATTAAATTAGTACAATCTTGATCTTAGTGGTGTTATTACCAAAGTGTTTATACATCAACATTATTAATTTATTTTTTCAAGGGTATAGTCCCTTTCAAAAAACTATTTGCCAATAATAATAATAAAAAAACATTATTTATTCAAAATAAATCACAACCTTCTAGGGATTTTAAGACCACAAAACAATACCAACAACACTACTATATAGAAAAAATAACATGTTGTCAATACCCTCAAAATACAAAGCCTTTTCAACTTCATAATGTTAGTAACATTCTCATAATTCCTATAAGATCCTCGAAAGGCTAGGCCTCACCAAAGGATTTATTTATCACAAAATAAAACAACATGTTATATATAGATAATGACATGTTATCAAGAACCTCCAAAGGAAAATTCAACCTTATAAACTCGATGAATTTCCCAATCATATCCTACAATTGTTGCAATATCATTTACTGAATTTAGTACTCGAGATCAATGGGAAATGAACTAGTAAATTCAAAGAGGATATAAATTTATATAAATCAAGAAAGAGTGATGTATTATAGAGGTAACAATAATATTTAGAGAAGATAATCCAGAGGCCCTTATTATGAGAAAAAATTAGTGCAATCCTAGATATAAAGAATTCCATAATCCCTACTAAGTTTGATTTTGTTATTTATTGTTCAATCGATGGCATTAGTAAGCTATCAAGGTTTAATAATATGTATTATACAATCCTGATCTTGGTGATTTGAATACCAAAATATTATTACCTCAGTGTTAACCTTGTGTATTCAAACTAAAGCACAACCTTATAAGGATTTTATGCCCACATAAAAATACCAACAACACACCATATAAAATAAAATAATGTGTTGTCAAGACCCTCAAAATACCAAGCCTCGCCAACTTTAAAATTTAGTCACGTTCTCATAAAACCTACAACTAATGCAACCTTGTCAAACCAAATTTTGGTGATTGATCACATTATAAACATTTCACACTTAAAACATAATTTTTTACACTACAAAATGAAATTTAAATATTAGGGAACATGGAACTAACTAGAATACAATAATTTCTTTGAATAAATAGCTGAAAGTAGTCATATGTAGAATGAAATGAAGATTTTGTAAAATTAGGCCATGAGCCCACATGTCAAGAATACAAGTCTGTAATGATCATGAAATTATTGTAATCTAAAAATAAGGCCATGATCAAAATAATAATTATTAATTTTTTGTGTCATGCTACAAATTCCATGTGAAATCAAACATTCCATGTTCAATTCCAATTTAAATAATTTTTTTCCTGTATTCACCAACACTTTTGCATATAAGTCCATTAAGGAAATAATTACCACACCATCTAACATTATTTCTTTGAAATATCTCTTATGGACATCTATACCTATCTAAGAGATCCAACAAAATATTTTAAACCAATTTAATAGAAAAACATAATTGATTCCTTCACTCTATATTGCAACCAAGGAAATGGTAGTTACACATATGTCAACATATGGAAGTTTTACCAATGGGGATTACTAATGGTGGAAAGTGTGGATTTACAAGAATCCTGAAAGGGTTCAATTGTACATTTATTCCCTGATTCCAAAATCAGACTCAAAAACATCCTTCACAGAATTTAGACCATGTTCAATTTGTAACAATATATACAAGATCATCACCAAAGTAGTGACCACTAAATTAAATTAAATTCTACCAGGTTTTATATTTGAATTACAAGGTGGCTTCATAGAAGGTAAATAAACCCTAGATAAATTAATTATTTCCAATGAGGTTATCCACTCTATAAATATATCAAGTTCGAAAGGCATCGTGATTAAGCTTAATGTATCCAAAGCATTTGTCAAATTCAACTAGAGATTCTTGGGGAAGGTACTTCGTATTATTTCATAACTCCCCCCATTTTCAAAATGATTGCATTTTAAAATAGGGACCCTATTTGGTTTAAAATTGATTGGTAATATTAAAAACTTCTTTTTTCTCTCTTTAGTTAATTCTTTTATTTTTTAGTTACTTAATATTCACACTAAATTAGATTAAGTCTTTGTACTTGGATGAAGTTTGTCACTAGCACTTTGAAATTGGAACTCTCATGCCATATGTGCGAAGACTTGCACTTGGATATTTATTATAAATTTTACACCACTATGGATTGGCCCATACCAAATAGCTGAAATACTAGGCCAGAATTTCAAGGAAGGGAAGAAATGATGTTGTTTTTCAATGGATAGTTTTTAAAGCATTATTTCTCTATTTCCCCATATCAAGTCCCATTGGAGTGAGAAAAATAGGGAAGTAGTTTATATTTACCTTTTGTATTTCATGTTTTCTTAGTTTAGTTTTTCTTTTCAGCATTCTCCTACTTTCTTAGATTAATTTTTTTGTCTACTTTTTTGTTTTGTGTTTAGCCTACCTTGTATTTGAAATAAAGAAAAATTGAGAACTTATACACAAAAGGAAAATATTTATTTTTTTAGAAATTGAAATGGCTGATAAAAAAAATTAATAGAAGAATATGGAAATAAAACTTAGTGTTTATGAATCAAGTTCCATTAAGAGGTTGAATTACCCAAAGTACAAGGTCAATTTTACAATGGTTGCAATCATTTAGAATAAATGAGTTGCACTTAAAACATAATGTAAAGTTATTATATTAGATCATGATTGCTATAAAAAAGGAGTGCCCAAATGATTTTATTTGAAAAATTCCTTAAATCATGTTAACTTGCTTCTTAAACCTCTAAGAAAATGTGAAGAAAACATTAAAAAAATAAAATCCAAATTCCATCCATGATAGGTGATTCTAGTAATCTCCACCAGGGTTATGAACGCCTGATTGGAAGTAGAGAAAGGTCATGAAAAGAACTAAAGGTATCTCTGTCAGGGATATAGATGCTTGGCTAGTAGTATAACAATGCCTAAGCATTACCCTACTTCATCCATTCTAAATAAAATAAATAATGAGAGAAAAAAAACTGATTTATTATTAAATGAGATTCTCATCTTAAAATGACATCATGTTTCTATTAGAAAAATATTAATGGATGCAGAACATACATAAAGCTCATTTCCTCTTAGTTTCCAGAATTATTATGTCACTAAGTATTATTAATTCATTTAATTCAAAATTAATTCTTGGATTGGATATGCTCGGTCATGGATTCATAATCCATCATTAGTGCTTTCAAAATATAGAGATCTTGAGTTCTAAATACTAAGTATTTTTTTACCCATTGAGTCACAAATTGTTATTTCCCCCATGTTAAAAATGTTTTCCTTTTTTTTTTTATTAAGGTCAAATAGTTTTGAAGGGACTATACCCTGTATACAAAAGGGCTCAAAAGCCAGATAGTAAAGATGAGAAAAGCAGCCCAGAGAAGGGAAAAACAGTCAACCAAGGAAGGCTCAACAGCCAAATATTACAATATATGTGAAAAAAGGATCAAAACGTACAAAGATCCAGAGAAAAGAAGGTAATATCAAAAAGAAACCAAAAGAGAAACAGCATAAAGAGCTCCACCAAAAAACAACTCCAGAACCACCCGATGACAGCCACATTGCAGCCAAAAAACAACATCACAATAGCCCATTACTTGATGGCTCTGTCAATTTTGGTCTTGATAGCTTGCAGTGACATGAAGAAAGCAATGGTAGTGGCCTGAGAGGAGTCTTGCAAATCTGCTTGGGTAATTACAATGTCCCTTTTCTCTTTAGGGCTCCATATGTTCTCATTAATCCCACTTAAACTGTAAACACTGTGGACATGTTGTTCAATGAAATTATAAATGCTTTTGAGGGCAGACAATATGCAGTCATTGCGGCTTTTAGCATTCCCCAATCTGCCATCTAAGGACTGAATTTTCTTGAAGACTTCACCAATAACCCCCTCTTCCTCCTCACTTTGAAGGATCCTTTTACCCTTTGCTCTTTCCATGTTTTTTATATCCCCTTTGAGCTCTTGTATCTCCTTCTCTAATCTGTCCACCCTATCCAGCAATTCCTCCTCTTTGGGCTCCTCCACCGGCTTGCTAATATGCAGGAGGTTTTTAGGTAGTTCCAAGTCTTTGTGAATCCTTAGGACTCATTGGGAAGCAGGGATTTTAGATTTGAGGCTCTTGCTTTTCTTTCTAGAGACAACATCTTCATTCTTTATTTTTAGTAGGGGGGAGTGGGAGTAGTGTGGGCAGGTGGAGGTATGGAGGAGGGAGGTGGGCTAGGATTCACGGGAGGGCAGCTGGAGAAATGGTGGTGAATCAAGAGGATAAGGCCCTGGTGCAAAGGGATAGCCCTAGAGTGGCTTTGAACTTCCCTTATAGATTTCTCCAGAGAGTTAATCAGATAGTGAGGAAAGCTGATAATGTTATTTCTATGAAAATGATTTAGAAAAATCAGATGCTTATAAGGTATAGTCACATATCTTCCTTCAAGGGTAACATACCTTACCACCATTTTGGCCAGTTCATCAAAAGGTTTAGGGATCGATGCCACCTTGAGGCAAGAAGTCACGAACTCAAGATTCTCCCCCTCTTCTAGAAATTTCTTGGTTTCCACCTCCCTGTCTACCTTCTTATTGAAGAATTTTGTGCCTTCCAGGCTGAGGCCTATGATTTGAGCTATGAGCTCTTCCGTGATTTCCATTTTCATGTTACTATATTTGACTATTCTATTCTTCCAACCCTTGGTGAATTTTATAGAGATGTCTTTGTCGAAGCCTTGAATCCTGTCAATGAAATTAGACAGTCCCCCGATTTGCAGGTAATCCCAAAGCTCCGTGTTCTCTTTCCACTCAGGATTGTGGGTCGGTTCGATTTTGCATAATGGCCCCCCCATGTTTCCTCTGCTCCTTTTCCTATTCTCAATGGTAAAATAGCTACCAATGTGTGGGACAGGCCGAACTTTGATTTTGGTATTTGAATCTTTCCTTCCCGTGAAAGCCGGTTTAATTATTATGCTACACTTGTTATTATTTCCCTGCTCCTCAGCTTTCCTCCTATGCCAAGAAATGATGACAGTCCAGCCCGCACAGATCATAACAATCATCCAAATATTTTGTGATGTCACCATCATGTACTTGGGGATCCACACATTAGCGTCTAAAATACAGCTGTTAGTTATGATTTTCACTGCCATGTAGATCAATGATAATGGCTTTATTGACATGAGCGGGTAGAACGTCCCCCCCAATCCAAGTTTGAAAGGAATTATTAACACCGAAGTTAGCCAAACTGTTAGTGACCCTATTTCCTTCCCCGTAGGTGTGGGTGATTTGGACATTTTCAAAGCTTTTACATATATCAATAGCTTCCTCAATATAATCCCTGATAGACCAGCTGGGGTGTTGCTTTTTATTCAGAAGATTGATAATATTTAGAGAATCACCTTCAATTATGATATTAGAATATTACAATCTCTGGCAAGTCTAATACCCCAAAGAGTCGCCATGGATTTGGAATAATGATTAGTCTGTCTGCCCATTCTCCCAGAAAAATCAGCAACATAACAGCCTCTTTGATCCCTGATGATTCCCCCTCCTCCAGAGTCACCTAGATTTCCTTTAGAGGCCCCATCAAAATTTAACTTGTGCCAATCAGTGGGGGGTTTAATCCATCAGACTGTGTTTCTGTCAGTACCACTGTTATTTCTATTGACAGTGGCAATATTCCATTCAGTCAGAATGCATTCTTCATTCTTCGGGTAGAGTCTATTTTTAGGGAGTTTAAATCTAGCAATATTATCTTGCATAACAATGATAATATTTCCGTGACTGTTCCGCTAGGGTTTTGACTGCTCCGAGATTGCTCCGCGACTGTTCCGCGGCCGTTCCGCGGCTGTTCCACGCCTGTTCCGCGGCTGTTCTGTAGTTGTTCTATGGCTGTTCTGCTCCGAGACTGCTCCGGGATTGCTCCACGTATGTTCCGCGGCTGTTCCGCGCCTGTTCCGCGGCTGTTCTGCGATTGTTCCGCGGCTGTTCCGCGACCATGGAAACTTGCTCATGGAGGTCCAAGCTATTCCCTCAATCCACAGGGGTGTTTACTACCCTTTCCTCCATCTGGGATGATGAAGCGAAAGCGCACTACATTTCTGTTCCAGAATCTGTGATTGAGAAGGCCAAGTCCAGGTTTCCCTTTGCACTAATTGGAGCTTTTGCAGGCTATCGTCCAAATATCGATGCTGTCCGCAAATGGTGCGGACGGAAGTGGTGCTGCTGGGTTGATATCATCGCTCTTCCCGACCATGCCCTTTTGTTCAATTTTTCTAAGGAAGGTGAGATGATTAAGGTTCTCGACGCTGCTCCTTGGATGTTTGGAAGAACTGTCCTGCATCTGAAGCAATGGAAGCCAGGGGTCTCTCTTCAAATCAAGGAATTGCCCATTTGGATATCTCTGCCGGCTCTTCCAGTGGAATTTTGGGAGGACGAAGTCCTTATTGGCATAGCAGCTTTAATGGGAGAGCTAATATCCTTGGAACCTGCAACAAAAGCTAGAAGCAGGCTTGTAAGAGCACGACTATGTGTTAGCATGGAGGTGGGGGCTAGTCTCCTAAAGAATATCATTCTTTCTTCTCCCACGGGCCGTCTTGTGCAGAACATCATCCCTGAAGACCACGGTTTGGTCTGTCCCAAATGTTGGAAGGTCAACTTCCAAGCCAAACTATGCAAGTGCTCCGCGGAGACAGTGGATGAAATAGGCAGGAAAAACATCAGAGAGGAGGTGCGGATCTTCGAAGGAGAGATCCCTGACACATTACGCACAGGAAATTGCAACAATGGCGGAACTAACCAGTCTGAAATGGCTCTACTCGCGGCTTCGCATGGTGACCTCTCTGAATGCGTGGGACAGGCTGCTACGGCGTGGAAGACGCGGGAAATTCCATTCAAAACTGTTCACGAGTCAAACAAGGTATATAGTGAATCTTCCGAATGGGAGACTGGGTCAGAAACATATTTAATTACGGCAGATTTGGAGACTGCCACGCGGGAAGTGAACCGACATAGTAAATCTATGAAAGCTCATAAACAAAGACCTTTAAATGTGGATTTGAACCGTTGCAGAAGGAAGATGGACAGTAAAAGTGAAAAGATTTCATTGGCGAGGGTTTCAAATTCTGTTTTAAATGGTAATTTAGAGGAGGTTCTCGACGTGGATGACGAAAACATGGTGGGCTGGAGCACTGTTTGTAGAAAATATTTCCACGGTTTTCATGGAGGGGGTGCGCGCCGGGGCACTTAGGTTGGATGTAATTGTTCCCATCGGCGTTGTTCTTTTGTTGTTCTCTTGCTGGGCTTTACGGGTTTTAGTGCTGTCTTTAGTAGGTTCTATTCCTGCTTGCGCCCTTGTTGTTTTTGACCTTTTGATCTTTTGCTCGCTTGGGCACATCTGGCTTCTGAGTCATCTTTGTACAAGGGTATAGTCCCTTTCAAAAAACTATTTGCCAATAATAAAAAAAACAATGATAATTTCCTTATAAACTTTGTTACAAGCCTATCTATCGTTTCTGAAAATACTATCATTATGAGCCTTCTAGATTCTCCACATAGTGTGGGGCAGAACAAGTTGCCATAGCCTTTTCACCATGCAATGTTTAAACAGAGAGCTCCATTACTCCCAAGCCTAAAGGCAGGTAAGGGGAAAAATCCATCTCAAATTAAATTTTGCAAAAAAAGGCTACCAAATTTTGGAAGCAATCTCACAATGGAGGAATAAATGCTTTATATCTTCAGCCTCTTGCTGACACATGCAACATCTATTCGGCATGATAAATCCCTTCTTGATGAGGTTATCATTAGTTAGGATCTTGCCATTAATAATTAGCCACCAAAAGAAGTTCACTCTAGGGGTTAGCTCTGGTATCCACAACTTGTGCCACTTAATTTCGCTTTCCATGGATGTAAAGAAAGAATTATATCCTGATTTAACAGTGTAATCCCCATCAAAAGAATCTTTCTAGATGAGCTCATCTTTAAGATTTTGATTACTTATATGGATTAGGGAAAGATGATTCTGGAGAGATATAATATCAGCCTGAATATTATCATTCTCCAATTTTAGCTGCTTCCATTTTCTTTTGTTTCCATCCCTCTCAATGTACCCCTGGATTTTGTGTCCATACTTTGCAATTAAGCTGTCTTTAATATGATCATAAGCATAGATCCAGTTAGAATCCATCCACTTATCAATCCAGAAGTTTATGTTTTGCCCATCTCCAAGCTTCCAGCTACACACCTGAGAGAGAATGTGTCTACTGCGTAGAAGGTTGTTCCAGAAAATAGAACCACTCGGAAGGGACTGATCATATATGAAGGAAATCTTGTTTTGTTTTGAAAGATATTTGATCTTAATCAGCTCTTTCCAAGGTTTGTGCTCTTTTATAAGCCTCCATCCTAATTTTGCAGTAAGGGCAGTACTCGTATGTTTTATATCTTTGATGTCTAACCCCCCTAGTCTCTTAGGTTTACAAACCTGTTCCCAAGCCACAAGATGATATCTAAATCTGTCCTCAGTACCGTGCCATAGAAAGTGTATTTGAATCTTCTCAATATTGTTCATCACAGCTGTAGGCATGCTGAAAATGTTTTACTTTTAACATAAGGACCCTATTTGGTTTGAAATAGATTGGTAATATTTGGGCATCCACCTTTTATTTCAAAATAACCTTAGTTTTCCTAAGTCTTTATTTAATGCTCTTATTTTGAAGTTACTTAATATTTACACTAAATTAGATTGATTATTTGTACTTGGTTAAAATTTGGCACTCATAGTTCATATGTGTAAGGACTTGCACTTGGATATTTATTATTCTTCTCATTCGCACTTCAAAGTTTTCTCATATGGGATTTCGCTAAATTCAAGTTTGAATTTTCCTCTCAGTTCAAGGAATGAGCACTAGCACTTCCAAAGTGAGAGAATATTTAAAGAAAACTCATATGTGTGAGCATTTAAAAATCACACTCTCAAGTGAAATAATTCTAAAGGTCACTCCAAAATGATGTGAAGACTCAAAACCCCATGCTCTCAAAGCCTCCCACTTTGTAAGTGCAAGAAAAATTAAAAGTCAAAGAAAATTCAAGGATACTTTAGTACTCAAGAATAGTGAGCCAATGCTAGTATTTCATGTGGCCTTCATGTGTGGAAAAGGGGAGCCAATTAAAATTGAAGGCTATGATAAAATATATCTTGTACAGGTGTAAGGTCTATATCTAAAAAGGTAAGATAATTCAAAAAATAAGCATTCCCTCAAGAGGAAAATATCAAGTCATGACTTATGCACCATTAAATCATAACATGATAATTTTGATGAAATATTTCCTGATCTATAAGGATATTACATTGATCAAGATTATTAATCTAAATTTATAATTACATATCCACTTGTGAAATTTGAATCCACTAAGCTCATAATCGACTGAGTTTTTTCAAGAGATTTATAGTAGTATTGCAAGAAAAATTCCTTCAACAATGGTGAAAGATGTAGGACCTTAAAATTTGGAAGCTTTCTTATATTCTTATGAAGACCAGAGGGTGGTCCTTGTGGTGTAGACACCTAAATTTTGTATCTCTACCCTTGTCTTCCCATCTGTGTATATTTTTCTATGGTCCTGTTTAGGTCCCTCCTTTAATTAAATCCATCCCCTTTAATATTTAATAAAATGAGCTTATTATCCTATCATATTTAATGCCCATCCAATTCCTATTAATTAATTAATATTTATTAATTAATTAATCAAGAAATATCCCTAACATGTCGTAATGGAATTTTTATTTAGGACACTTTCATTATAAATCTAAATCCCTATGATTTTTCTATACATCCCTATCTTCTAACTACCCATGACTCATCCTAAAACAACCTAATCCCACCCACATGCTTTAAAGAAACTCTCGAAACTCTTAAATACACCAAATCATGCCAAAATAAAAAAAGCAACCCCTTTGGGGAAACTTTCCCCACAATCAGTTGTGACCCAACCCAGTCACCATCAATCCTATAATACAAAGTTACACATTTCCATAATTAGGTGAAAATCATCAAAACGCAATGAGAACATAATAAGAAGATAGTGAGAATAAAAAAAAATCACAGAAAACACACAAGCATGACTTCCTCTCATTTTACAATTCTTCCTTCCAACTAGATCATCTCATTAACCCTCTTGCAGCCCTTGGAAAATCTTCTTGATGATCTGCATAACATTAGGAGGCTTACATTGCTTTTTCTACTATCTTATATCATTTTTATTGCTATCTTTTCCAACCTAACATCTTGTAGGTTTACCAGTGGTTATAACTCTATTATCAGGTTGTTCTTCTAGTTTATGTTCTTACAATTTTCCTTTTCAATCCTCTTACTCTCAGCCTTTCCTTACCTTGCTACAGTCACCCTCACCCAGCTCGAGTCGTAGTCAACTCAATTTTATGTAAATTTGTTTTCCATCCCCATAGCCTTCTCCAACCTCTGGCTATGTTCTATCTTTGTTACATTCTATAATAATCATCATCCCACTCCTCTGTTATCTCAAAACAGCCTATTCTTCATCCTTATTGCCATTGCTTCACCCTAGTCACCATCGACTAGGGTCTTGATTTCAAATCTTCCCTTTCCAATCCTTTCCTTCTTCCATTTTTGGTTTATGCTCCATCAGATCCATTCTATTGGTTGACTCCAGCATACAAAATTCTCTATTGTATCTAGATCTTACAGGGTTTGCATATTCAGCTTACATTCTAGATCTAGCCTCCTAGGTCGTTGTTGACGTAGTAAGGTAAGACTTAATTTATATTCATTCAGATCAAATAAGTATCTAGATGAGATATCAGTTACTTTCATATTATGTATTTCTTTATTTTCTACAACCTATCGGATTATCCATCATTTAAATCACTTTTTCTTTAAAAACGGGGGTTGACATACATGAAAGGAAGGTAATACTTCTTGGAGGTGGATTTTTTGGGTAACCCCTACACATATTATCTAATAAAAAAAATTTAGTGTCTTTGAGTTACATGTTTATCATCTTGTAGTAGTGAGGATCAATCACTTTTTGCACCCATGCATCCACATCACGCATTAGAGGTATCATAAACCCTCCATGTTATGAGTTGTGTAATTTCTTTAGTAGCTAACTCATTAACTTAAATCTGACAAGAAATTACATCAATATTTTGGCATGCCTGGTGGGACCACCCTTTGGTGTTCCATTTATTTTCTATTTTATGTGTTTCTTTTGTCTTCTAATAACTATATAGAACAAGGATTCACTTTTTTTCCTTTTCTTGTTGGTTTGGTTGTTTGGATTGCTATTCACTAAATTTTAGATAAAAAGGAAAAAATTTATCTAGGTATTCCTCTTTTTCCATATTTTCTCCTTTCTACATCATATTTCCTTTCATGTGTGTGTCGTCATCAAAATATCACACTTCGATTTGGTTTTAAAAAGAACCTTCCTTTTCTACATCCTGCTTATTCACATAGCTTAAGTAAGGGGTTGACTTGCTACATATTACAATCCTCACACACAACATAAAATTCACACATCTAAATGACACACAAAACATATCCTTACCCAATTGACTGATTAGGATTTCATCACCCAACAAGAAGCTTCCTGAAATCTCCCCAGCCATAACTACCTGAAACCATCCTTAGGCTACCATTCCTTAGATACCTTTGATATCCAATTTTTTCTTATCACATCTCCTAATTAATCACAATGATAAGAAACTTATTATTTGATTTATTTTTTGACAAATTTCATAAAAAAAATGATCATTTATTTCATGTCTATTGTCACTCTTTCTCAAGTCAAATAAAAACAAAAATCCACTCAATCTAATAAAATACCTTCCTCTAATGATCTCTCCCAACAAGATTCTAAATTTGAGACCACACCTTTAGTTACCTAACCCCTTGTCTCCATGATCTTTCCTCATGAGGACTGTGTTATCCAAAATTTGTCCCCACCTTGGAACCAATCCTCATGTCTTTCATCAAATCAACCTTTCAAGACCAACTATGCCCCCATCTATGGATCCTTTAGAAATTCTTGGGCCTCCCTCTAGCCTTATCTTTGACTTCCTATGTCATGGACCCCCTATAATCTTACAGTCCTATCAATCTACTCAATTGGTGGATCCTATTCCACCCATATCACTTTATATCAACTCTATCTCTATTCCATCCGTTATTGTCACTAGTATGCCTATCCAACAATCTCAATCTCATAACACTCATATCCTTGCTCATATTTTACCACAACAACTTACCCAACCCCAATATTCACATAACATCCCTATTTCTCAACATCAACCATTGTAACAAATTATCCAATCTCAACACATGACATATAATAATCCTTATCAAATGATTCCTCACAACCCCACACATCAACAAACTTATCAACCACCTTATCAAGCTACTTTCCATGCCAAACAACCAATCCAATCCCAACCTATCATCACATCGAATGATCCTATTCATGCCCTAATGAATAGGTTGGCTAGTCTAGAGGATGCTACCTTGGGACCCAAGGTTATGTTATCTTAGAAACAAATATGTAATGAACCCATTCATCCATTGGTTCCAATCAAACCTTACCCTCCTCATTGGGAGCTTCCCATGTTTACCAAGTTCAACAACAAGGAATATCCCCAACAACATCTTCACACATTTAAGCATGCATGTTACCTTATCACATGATCAGGAACTTATGCTTCACACCTTCCCTATGTCCTTTACTGGTCCAACACTGGATTGGTACAATAGGATTCCACAACATTCCTTATTCTCCTTTACCCAACTCACAAAATTGTTCCTAGAACATTTTTTGATTAATATTGCACGTAAAATAACTATCAATGACTTATACACCATTAGACAACTCGACGATGATTCTATCACAGACTTTTTCACACGATGGCATGTTATTTTCAATCAACTATCATTTACTCACCCATAAACTGAACTCATCAATATCTTCTCACATTCTTCTAAAAAGTATATTTCTTCTACATTGTAAATCCATTTTTTCTAAACATTTGAAGAAGCCTTCACCATGGCTTGCAAAATTGAAACACATGCCCTTGAGCAAGGAAAACTCAAGCTTTGATTAAACAATCCCAAGACCGAGTTCATTAAACCCACTACACATAGAGACAAGTCTAAAACTACCATCAATACCATCATCATTCAATCTCCATCCACATCTTTCTCTCACACAGAGTCTTCACAAAGATATTTTAGACCATATCCTAACTACACCCCCTTGGTTATTTGACAAGTTGATGACAATAAATTCCATCCAACTTATTCCCATCTGACTCATGGATGACTCGTGACCCAAGCCCACTTTGTATCATGAAGGCCACTATTGTAAATATCATCAAGTCGAAGGTCACGATATTGATGAGTTTTTTTCCTTCAAAGATCACATCCAACAACTTATAAATCAAGGGGATATCGAAATAGATAGCTCTACCACTTCACCTATCTAACACCTTTAAATAATTGAGAAACCTTTTCGTAATCAATGACCAACAAATCAATCCACCCCTTCTGTATATCAACTACTAAGTTCTTACACCATTAACATCATCAATCAAGAGCTTATATCATCAATGACTCTGCATGTTCCTACCTTAGACATTATTCCCACCCCTTATTTAACACCTATTGTATCCATTACTATCACACCTATGTTGAATTCTATTACATGTCCTATACCTATACCTACTCCTACCCTTACCACATCCACATCAACTTTGACTATATCCCCTACTTCATCCACTTCGATCATGCCCAAATCTATCACATCATATGCATCCTTACCACCTATGTCTACAATTATCTCAACCATACATGCTATCACTACATCCCAATTTCCCACATCTATGTCAAACAAACCTATTACTAAATATACCTCACTCATTTCCACATCAATCCAAACTACACTCATTTCTACCCCATATACCTCCACAATCCCACTTACAACTATTCCAACACCTATCTTGACGCATGTACCTACACCTTTACATATGACTACATCATCCATTCCATCCCAATATTTTACACCCATTCCTCCTCCAACATCCATTCCTATATCTACATCTATATCTGATATCATACCAATCACATCCTCTCAATTCAAAAACATATCAATGATACCCCTTACAATATTAATTAAACAATTACCTCCATTATAAATGAACACGAAGGGGATTCATTATCCTTCTACAAAATCAACTATTTTTACATCAACTAATCCCATACCTACATGTATATCTCAAGATCCACCAGTTGAAATTATAGTCATCCCCGCCAAGGGTAAATATTCTCGATCAAAATATAAGACTCTTGGTAAGCATCCCCAAAATTCTCCCATGCACCCTCGTAAGAAATTAGACCTTACCTCTCCTTAGTGATCCAACATTACAAAACCCATCCCAGGCATACCCTCATCCATTTCAAGGCCAATCCCTTCATCTAAGACACCTCACCATGTTCAATCCAAATCCAAACAATCTAATCCCCCTCTTAAAATTTGTTCATCTTCTAAGACACCTAATCCACCAATCCAATCTACATCCACCTCTTCCCCTAAATCCAATTCAAGATATTATATTAAAACCCACAAGAGATATGTTCCTTCCAATACTTTGATCAGGGCTTACGCAAATACCCTTCAACATTTAATTAAAATATTTCCCATCATACTTCCTCCCATTAGACATTTTAATCCTTGAAGTAAGAATCCATCATGGTTCAATCCCAATTTCATTTTTACTTATCACCATACCCCAGGTCATGAAGTTGAACATTGTAAGTCCTTTCAAACTCTTCTCCATGATCTTGTTGAGAAAGATGACTTTCTCATCCAGAAAATCCATCCTTCTCCATCCACCATGACCAATCCTACTCCAATTTTACCTTTTCATGCATCAAATCCCCTCCTTCATCCACACCATCCCTTAACATCTCTCCTGCACATATCATTCCTTGTAGAGAGATTCCTCCCTTGTTCATCAATATTCTTTTCCTTGTAAATCATCCCTATGATCCCCAACCATCTATGTAATATAAATATCAAGGAATCATCAACTCTCCTTCTACGAAAATCCCATTTAAAATCCTTAAACACCCACTAAATAATCCATGTAAAAAATTTCTAAATTAATATAATCTATTTTTCTAAGGAGGTGGGGAATCCTCACCTCATTTTTAATCCCCTCATGTTTAAGCATACCATCCAAATTAATCCAAACAATCCCCCTTGATGCTGGGGGAATTTAATTTTGACATTTTTTAAATCTCATTCAATCTTACCAAAACCATATATTTATCATCTTACCCACCTTTGTGACCATATTTATGCCTCCATTAAGGAACCTTCACTTTCAAGTCAACCCTTATGACCATATTTGTGCCTCTTTTGGGGCACCATATTTCCTTCCTTCTCATCAAATTCCACGTTGTGGCCATATTTGTTCCTTATTTGAGATATCATTCCATCTTGTTCCTCCAATTCCACCTTTGTGGCCATATTTTTTCCTCTCTTGGGGCACCATATTCATCAACGTCCACTTTTCTGGCCATAATTGTTCCTCTCTTGGGGCACCATATTTTTCATTCCAAAGTCCACCTTTGTAGCCATGCTTATGCCTCTCTTAGGGAACCATATTTTTCATTCTAAATTCCACCATTTTTTCCATATTTGTCCTTCTCTTCGACCATTCATACCTATCCTAAATCCATTGTTTTGGTCATGTTTGTCCCTCTCTTGGGGGACCACTTATTTTTCATCACAAGCCCACTCTCGTGGCCATCTATCCATCTTGTTAAGGATGAATTTATTTTATCTTCCTCAAGGGTAGTACATAGTTTTTATATTCATTCATATATATCATTGTATTTTATCTTTTGTAATCTCTCATCCTATCTTAAATTTGAATTTAATCAGGATATTACATGCAAATTTTACCCTCCCTTGATGGTAAAATAGAAGTGGAACCACTTAATGCTTTATGATTACAACCATTCTATTGTTAACACACTACCATTGAGATCTTAGTTGTATCTTTAGATCATTCCTCCATCTTGACCTCTTCCATCTTCCATTGTGATGATTTGGACTTATGTGGTCTTCTATCACTTCATAGATGTGACCTTAAATATGGGCACCATGACTCTATCCATAACATATTCCTTATGGATAGGTTCTCCCCTTTTGGTGAGAACTCCATGATCATTACATCCATCACACTATTATTCACCTATTGGAACCATACAAAGGGTCCAGGGGTGTATCTTGTACATTCATTATCCTCTCCTAAGTGGTCTACTCAACTATTCCCAGCTCTCCCCCATGTAAAATTTTAAATTCATGAATGCTCAAATCAAATCCAAAGTTATGAAAAATAGTATGATCCCTCGAAGGATAGTTTTTCATGTAAAAATAATCAAAAGCATGCAAATCAAAGTCACAAAAAAATAAAGAGAAAAATAATAGATCGAGCCCTTGAAGGATGACTATCATATATATTATTCTTTCCATCTATATTATGTATAAATTAGACCATACCCTCGAAGGATGGCTACTATTTTATTATGGCATTTGAAGGCTTCCCACATTGATCAACCTTCCATTTTATTAACATCCTCAAAAATCTTCCCACAGTGATTAGATTTCTTCTAGTATTTCTCTTTCCCCTTTCCCAGAGATGGGGCATAGACTTAGGGAACACCAATTTTGGAGAACCCTCTTCCCACGTACAAGTTACATCTCAAACCCCTTTGTCATGTCGACACTATGTTTATATGTTCATCCTTGTTTCCCTAATGATTTTTGGTCTAACTAACTATCATTGGTTATGTCCTAACATTATGTTTTGGTCACATGTGCCTTGTGTTACCTAGATCCCCCTCTTGTTTACCTCTAATGAAGTTGGAGGCATCCTTTCCTAACACATTCCTTGATGACATAAAATCATTTTTACCCTTTTGGTCACATCTTATTTGGTTAGTATCAATTATCTCATGTATTACACCCTAGATATGTCATATAGCTTTATTCAATCTATCTCGTCCAAATATCATCCAATCTTATCCAATCTATCTAATCTTATGTCAACTATTGTGTCCATATTTGTGTTCCCTCTCGGGGCATCATATCTCACATTTCTATCTCACCTTTTGGCCATTTTTGTGCTCTTTCGAGGCACCATTTACTCATTTCATCTTGTCTCAAAGTCCATCTTGGTGACCATATTCTAATAAAACTTATCATCTCGAAGTCCATATTAGTGTCCATATTCATTTTTTCCTTTGGGAATTTAATTTTATGTCCAATCCCATCCAATCTACTCTCGAAGTCCATATCTATGGCCTTATTTATTTTCCCTTTAGAAATTTTAATTTTACATCCAAATCATTAGTTTATATACTAAAAATCCCATTGGGCCATACTTATTCTCTCCTTGGGAATTATATTTTACAGTCTTATCCAATCCACACACAAATTCCACCTTGTGGCCATAATTACCTCCCCTTTCGAACATATTATTTCACCATCCATTTTCCAATTTTCCTTTTCAGTATTTTTCATGTCCTTTGCTAGGGTACCATAAATTTTAATCTTCATTCCTTGTGGACACATACCCACTCACTTGATTCCTTGTGTATGAAGGATTTCACATACTTTTCATATTTAGTTGTGCATACTTTGATTTTTTCCTATGACCCATTGGTCGTTGCAGATTGCATCCATACTGTAGTGGTCTTCACCCACTCATTGGTCTGTAAAATTTTGTAGCACGTATCCTTTGAGACCGTAATCATCCTCTACTGATGTGATATTGGAGTCACCGCCATATTTTTTATTATTATTGTGATTCATTTTTTCTTGGGACATCTTTCCTTGGTAATCCTTTTACCCATGTTTCTTCACCGACCCGCCCTTCATCATTTACATTTTTTCAAACACATCATCAATTTCCTCTGGTGTCATTGATCCCCTATTTTAGGGGGATCTCATCATCAACCATTACTCAATCTTCATCATACCATTTTTCTCTCATCATTTTTGTCTCATGTATTACTAGTGCAAACCACTCAACAAAAAAGGGGAAATTTAGACACCTAAGATCAATATCTATACCTTTGTGTGACCGCATGAGCATATTTTTCTAGGGTCCTATCTAGGTCCCTCCTTTAATTCAATCCACCCCATTAAATATTAAATAAAATTCCCTTATTATCCTATCACCTTTAATGCCCATATAATTCCCTTTAATTAATTAATCCTTATTAATTACTTAATCAATTAATATCCCTAACATGCCCTAATGGACTTTCCATTTAGGAAAAATTCATTCTAAAGCTAAATCCCTATGATTTTTCTATCCATCCCTATCTTCTAACTACTCATGACTCATCTTAAAACAACCTAATTCCTTCCACATGCTTTAAAGTAGATTTTACAACTCTTAAATACACCAAATCACACTAAAATCATAAAAGTATTCCATTTGGGGAAACTTTCTATGTAATCGATGGCAACCCAGAATCATCACTATCGACCCTATAAAACTAAGTTAAACATTTTCATAGTCAGGTGAAAATCATCATAATGCAGTGAGAACGTAGCAAAAACATAGTGCGAATAAAACAAAAGCACGAAAAACACACATGCACAACTGCCTCCCATTCTGTAATTCCTTCTTCAAACTAGATCATCTCATCAACATAACATCGGCAGGTCTACATTTATTTTTGTACTATATTATATCATTTTTATTATTATCTTGTCCAATCTAACATCTTTTAGGTTTACCAACAGTTGTAACGTTGTAATCAAGTTTCTCTTCTAATTTCTATTCTTGTAGGTTGCCTTTTCAGTCCTCTTACTCTCAGTCTTTCCTTAATATGCTTTAATCATCATCACTCAAATCGAGTCTGCATAAACTCAGCTCTCTGTAACTATATTTTCCATCCCCATAGCTTTCTCCAACCTTTTCCTACATTTTTTCTTTATTCCAGTCTACCAGAATCATTATCCTACTCCTTTATTATCACAAACCATCCTATTATTCATCCCAGTTACTATCACTTCACCCTAGTCACCATCAACCATGTTCTTAATTTCCAATCTACCCTTTTAAATCCTTTCCTTCTACATTTTTCTATTTTATACTCCCTTTGATCCCTTTATAGGTTGATGTAGACACCAAAATTGGGTCACACTCCCCTTGGTCCCTTGACAAATACCCAAATTGAATACACTCACCTAGCCATGGCCCCTTTCACCCCACTCCAATATTAATTTAATTAATAAAATTAAATTAATTGATGATCTCATAATATCTATTATTTAAATATCATAATAAGAGAATGACCACACCACCACCTCATATAGCCACCTCACCCTAAGACCTATTGTTAGTATGTTGTCATAACTAACTAAGACCTACCTAAACCCTAAAAATAAAATCCTACACTCCCTCTAACCACATTCCTGCCCGTTAGAAAGAAAGCTTCCATTCTAATCCGCAGCAAAAAATAAACGAGATCCAAGAAAATCAGGAAATCCTGCCCTAATTGATGTTGGTTACCCTAAACCGCCACCGGTTAACCCAGAACTATCATCGGTTACCATTTAATCCCCCAAACAACCATATTTCATGGTTGGCAAATTTTTGAGAGCAAAGTATGAAACTAGAGCTGCATGCAAGCAGAAAAAGCATTCGTACATGCATCAAAGCATCCACAACCAACACCAAAAGCAATCACAGAACCACCCACATTCACGGGAGCATCTAGGGAAGCACCATCACCACACCAAGTTCCTTTCATTTGATCACCCACCATTTCTAACCAGACACCAAGATTGTACAATGGTAAGTGTTTTGTTAACCAACACTTGTTCATTGTACTTTTAGTAGACTCTTTTACTTTTGTTATTAGTTTCTACTTGAATTCCCATTCACCCATCATTTTCCTTCATACAAACTTGATCAATCCTTCACCCACAAAATTAAACTATACATACCCTACTGATAACTATCCCTGAGCACACCTAATACCCATATGGACCTTTCCATTTCCCTTTCCATTTCCATTTAGCCTCAGATCTGTTACCACACCAAGTTTTTAGTAAATTTCTTGTACCCTGACCATACCGATGAAGGTTACCCCACAACCATCATCGGTTCACCTAAACCAACATTGGTCATACCAGACCAATGTCAGTCTCTATGTTTTTACCCTCAGACCAAGAACAAAGCTTAAAAACTCCACTAAATACCCAAAACAACCCAGATCCAGACCTTGACTAGTACCAGTACTCTATTAGAGACCTTGACCTTCAGATTCAATCATAGATTATCCTGTTGTGAACGAATTTACTTGTTTTAGTCAAATGAGATACCTAAATCATTTTAACTACAGAAGGATTTCCTTTATTGTTAACATTGAGTTGTTTTAAATAGTGGATTGATAACCATCTAGGGAGTATCACACTTCCCGGATCTAGCATATGCTAGGAAGTCCACATCATATACTATTTAAATTTTATTTGGTGGTCTTGTTTTCTATTTCAGGTAGTTCCTCCTAGCCAAAAGGAAGTTATCATGATTATATGTGGATCAAGAACTCATACACGTGCAACAATCTATAACCAACATTTTATTAGGTGTTCCTCCTAACCCTTTACCCTTATCTATTTTGTCAATATTCAAAGAAATTCTCTAGAATCAAGTGAAACATTTTGGCATGCCTAGTGGGACCCATTTGGGGTTCTTTGAATTTCCTCATTTCTAAGTAAAAATTTTCCTGTTTGTTTCCTTTCTAAAAGGTTATCACATTAAAATTTCGCCCCTAGAATCTTCTCCTCTTCTATTGTCTAAAAGAAATTGTATTTTGGTGCTTTAAAACAAACATTTCTTCCCTTTCATTAGTATCGCATAATTGAAAGAGCATCCCTTCTCTTGTTTATCTTCTTGTGTCATTGAATTCAATATTTTGATTTGGGTTTAAAAATCAACTTCATTTCATTCTGCTTTTCTGCATTAGCTCACATTAAATGAGGGCAACCTATACGATGGAAGTCATTCCCAGCTGATGGTTGACAAACAAATCATAGAAAGAACATCTTATTTCTCTCTGTGTGTCTTACCAAACTACACAAATTCAAAAATATACACATTCTTAAATGACATCTTTCCAAGGAAACCTCTCAACGAACACACTGATAAGAGAATTGGTAAGTACTCACAAACTTGCTACTTCTGTCTAGTCATACTTCAGAGGAAGGCCTACCCCCGCCATCACAAACTTGAAACCTCTCCTTGTAGAGATCCTTCTTTGTAGGAAGCCATCATCACCAAAAATTCTATTTGAAAGTTCATGAGTCAGTCCTTAATGGCATAAGTTGAACAACATAATGGAAAAATCACTCTTAGGATCATATTTTTCTTAGTGTTTCTACTTGGCTTGCATTTTGAGGTGAGAGGACACATTATTCATTTTCTTATTTCCCCTTGTACGCTCCTCATTATAGTTGGTCTATTCTAGCTTCATTTGAGTGTGCTTATACCCTATTTTCATCATTCTTAGAATTCTTGGTTTGATTCCATATCTAATTTTAACTCATAACCACCTTTTCTTCATCACTATTTCAATTTCACAGTAACTGACATCGGTCTAGTGACCGTCATCGGTTACCCTCTGACCGTCATCAGTTCTACCCAACTGGCATCAGTTTACTGTTCTTTTGGTTAACCTACCAAAAAGGATGCCTACATCACCTTCTTTGCTATTTGGATTCTATGTCACTCTCATCATATTCACCGTCTTGATAAATTCCATCAGCATCTTATCTACTTAGCATATCATCAATTTTTTGCCTTGTTTTGACAAACTATCCATTTTCACAGTGACTAATTGTGGTTATCTATGACCGGCATCGGTTTACCTTAACCGAAATCATTTAGCCTATGTAATTTTCTAGCTAACATTTAACCCCAATTCACCTACCACCACCTATTTTTTTCCAATCTTTGTTGTATTTCTGTGTCATTTACAAAAAGTAGTCCTACCACATCAGTACTTATTCACATAGTGCTGATGCATCACCAATCAAACACCCTCACATTTCATGTTAGTTGTTAACCACTCCCACCTAGTCCTTCACCTCCTTCCATTATGTCACCCATGGAGCCTATCCAACCTATCACTATCACTATAGGTAATGAGGAGTTCACATGACTCCTTGACAAGAACCCTACCGCCTTACAGTTTTATCTTTCCCACTCATCCACTGAAGATGCCTTGGGTTAGTTGATATATGGCATGCTCCTATCTATCCCACCGAATCTTTTTTTTACTTCTGCATCAGCCTCCTCTAGCTCTTCGCTACCCTCACCTACATATCCTCTTGTATTTTTGTAGATAAGCCCTATACTTACTATGACCACCATGTTTTCCACATCCGTTGTACTCACCACATCCACTATACCTTTGTAACCACCCAGAACATAACCTCATCCACACCGATTGTCTCACATATACCTGTAGCTATGTAACCACCCCCAGTGTCGGTAAACCCTATCCCTTTTCAAAAAAATTTCCTTTATATTCCACATTCCTTAGCCTCCATTGCTACTAGGGTCATCACGACCCTTCCACCTCCATATATGTACTATCAGCAACCTCCCATTTCATCTATCATTCATTTTGGGTATGTACCCCCTATCTCACTCCCTCCTTCTCAATCTACCTATATGGCAACACCATATACTGGAATGCCACCCCCATCATATGTCCAACACCAACCCTCTTATGCTACAAGAGGTACCCAGCCATCACAACCTACAAATGACCTAATCAAGTTAATGATGGACAATATGTAGACACTGGAAGCATAAGTTTCTGGCACATGCAACTCTATCACCTACGATGAGATTTATAATGAACCTATCCACCCATCCATTCCTATCCATCCATATCCCATCCATTGGGAAATGCCTAAATTTAACCTCTTCAACAACAAAGAAGACCCACAAAAACATTTGTGGTCTTTCAAACATGGGTGTTATCTAATCACCCATGATGACACTCTACTCCAGAGGACCATTCCCATGTCTCTAACTGGGCCCACATTAGATTGGTATAGTGGGTTACCTAGACATTCTATCTTCTCATTTAATCATGTAGCTCAAGATGTCTTGGATCACTTCTCTATCAATGTTGTTAAGAAGGTTACCATGATTAACCTCTACTTTATGTGTCAATATGACGATGAATCTATTGCATATTTTTTCACTCGTTGGTGTAGCCTGATCAATAAAATCACATTACAATTACCACAAACCAAACTCATACAGCTCTTCATGTGGGCTTTTGCTAAACATATCTCACTGACCCTGCAGGGCTAGACTTTTTGAACCTTTGATGAGGCATTCACCATGACATGAAATCTAGAGATTCGGGCCATCAAAGAAAAGAAAATCCAACTACGAAATAAGAACTCAGAATTTAAGTCAAATGATACCTCTTCTTCTTTGAAACCACATAACAATTATTTAAAATCCAAGGGAACCACTAATGCACTGGTACTCAAAACCATCCCAGCCCATCTGTCAAATCAAGCTAACCCCTCATCTAATCTTTCTTCTATCTAGACCTTTCAATTCAAATGAGTACAATGGAAATACACCCCAATTGGGGAGCCTTATTCCTCTATCTTATAAAAGGTCATTAAAGATGGGGCCATCACCCTTCCTCCTATAAAACCACACACTAGTTTTGATCTTTCTCACCCCACACCCAGTGGTACAAAGAGCACGAATTCTACAACTATCATCAGGTAAAAGCTCATAATGATGGTAAATGCATCACTTTCAAGAAAATTTTCCAGGAAATGCTTAAGAAAGGTGAGTTAACCTTGGATAATCCAAAATCACCCACCAATCAAAACCTACACATCTTCAAGAAACCATTTCCTAATCACACCCCTTCTTTTGATCAAACTAGAGAGACCTCAACTCATGATACCCATACCCACGAGGTCCATACTATTTTCATTGACACACCAGTTGCTTCCCAATTACCTCATATTCCTTCCATAGAGTAAATATTAACCCGAAGTCCTCCACCTACACATGAACCCACTCCACCTATTCCTCCACCCATAGAGGAACACCATTCGTCTCCTCCCTCACCTGTGAAGGAGCCTTCTATTAACATCAAGACCATTTCACCTTTGGCTTCTTCTCCTAGAGATTCATCACCCGAGGTACCCATCTAACCCACAGAAGATATTTTTTTATCTCCTCCACCCATAGAGGAGAACCCATCATCTCCTCCACCTATCAAAGATCCAGTAGAAATGCATTTTCCTCTAGGTGACCATTCTCCATCAGCTACTTAACATCCTACGGACTTACTTTTAGCTCTCTTACCCACATAAGCTGAAGCTAGCAAATTCCCCATTTCTAAGACACATTTTTATGGGAATCACCATTAGATTCTCATCAACCTCACCCACTACAGTTCCATTCTCATGCTTAGCTGACCGCCTGGATTATGTGCATAGAGCCTTACTTTGGGGGCGTCTTCTACTTCCTGTCTCAACACAAATGTAGATGTCACTTGCTGACACTTCCACTATTTATCCAAAAATATTTCAGACGATCAAACCAAACACAACCACAACTATCAAAATTCTCCCACGATGCCACTCATGGCTCAACTCACACCCCTACCCATAACCCAACATGCACCTACATCCAAACCTACACCTACATCATCTTCCTTTCTTAAACCTATTACTACCTTAGGAGTCATCCCAACGGATAGCCATACTCATCCACCCATCAAATTAGATTTAGATACATCCTCCAAGGCCAAAAAAAAGCTTAATCCGGCACCTAAATAGAAGAACCAATCCCATAGATCTCATACTCCAACCTCACCAATCACACCTTCACCACCCTCACCCCTTCTTTTCATCTTAGGACCTCTCCCTTCTATCCTGGTTAAGAAACCTCCACCCACTGGTAAACAAAAAATGTAGCATCCCATTTTTCCCTTACAGACCTCTAACAAACCCAAGCACCCAACACAACTTTTTCCCACACCTGTAACTTTTTTACCACCCATACCTTCAATGCCATTGATAACTTCTTCACTACCCATAACATTTCATTCTCTTTCATGTCACCTCGGTTATCCTCGTGGGTAGCTCACCCTCTTCCACCATTTGATTTTCCCTCTAGATATTGTATGCCTGTATCACCTTTACCCAAGAAGGTGCAACCTAAAGACAAAAATACGTTACCCTCAAATATGGTATTCATACCAACAACACACTCTCTTGCCAATTCATCTACCATTTCCCTACCTAAGCAAACACAACCAACACCCAAGACCACACCAGCACTTGAAACCATAGCTTGACCCACTCCCACTCTTGTAAAAACCATTCCTATACAATTGGCTGCACCTGCAGCCAAACCCACATTTACTTCCCATTATGATCCACTAGCAGGATCCTATGCCAAAAGTACAACAAACCTCCTCAAAACTTCTATCATCACATTACCGTCTCTCAGACCTTATGACCATCTCAAACCCAAACCAAAGGGGTTTGACGACACCACAATTTATACCTACCGTCATGTGCTAGGGCATGATGTAGATAACTATAAGGCTTTGAAAACTATTCTTATCCAGTTGTGTCCTCCTAAAGAAAACTTTGATGATGATGACCTTCTCGATGAGGACCCCATTTCACTAGCACCCATTTCCACATTTATTCCCTCATTTCCTACCCAGTGACCAAGACCTCCATCTCCACAACTTTTAGAGCCACCCCTAAGATTTAAAATTAACATGGTTCACATCAAATAACTCACCAAACCTCCACCCAAATGTTGTTGTGCCCAACTCATCTCACAAGGATCCTTCTCGCCACTTGGCTTATGTCCTTCTTGTCACTATACCTTTTATGGATCACCTACTTCACCTACCTCCCTGCCTCAAATCAACATAATCCACATTGCTACCCATGCTCAAAAGGACAAAGGAAAGGAAAAGGCAACCAACCCACCCACCAACACTATACCCAACATAGCATCTACACCCACACCTAAATTCACTATCTACAGCTCCATATATCCTATTTCTAATGGGGTTACACATCACATGATGCTCAAATAATTACACCAATCTTCCCTCAAAATTTCCTTAGATGACCTCATCCAGATCCCAGAATCACATCGTCAAGCTCTCATGGAGGTTCTTCAATCGATTAAGGTCTTACCCAATGATCCTACACCTGTAGCCTCCATTATTAAACCTCATCATGTAGCCTCCCTTACCAAATTACCATCTTCTCCTACACCTCTACCTATTCACCAAGTAGCCACCCTTAGCTTCTCACATGAAGAGATCACACCGCACCAAACCGATGACCCAGATCTAGCTCTTTTCATCTCTGTCCATATCGATAATATCCATGTATGACATGTTATGATCAATGGGGGCACTAGCATTAATATCATCTCCTCCAATGCATTCAACCAAATGCACATACCTAACAATTACATGCATAAACATCCTGTCATGTTGTGTTCATTTAATGATGTTATCACCTCTACACTTGGTACCATCATCCTCCATGTTCGCGTGGTCCCCTACACTATTCTAGAGCTATTTTATGTCTTGGAGGGGGAATTTCAATATAACTTGTTGCTTGGCAGACCCTGGATTTGTGTCCTGAGTTGTGTTCCTTCCACTTTGCATTGTTGTGTGAATTTTGAGGATGAAGAACACACCTATACCATTCCATCCAACTCATCACCTTTCAAAACCTGTAACATGCTTTATCGACCCAATGATGTGCTTATACCTATCAAAGTGTCTACCTCCATGACCACTTCCTCTTCACCTACACCTCCTCTCACCAGTGCCGCCACTACCTCAACTACTCCTACATCCTCCATTCTTACTGATGCCATGAGCTCCACCAAAAAACCATCATCCTCCCAATCAGCTGGATCCACCTTCGATTCAACCTCTAACATGTCATCTATCCCAGCTACCCACATATCTACCACCGATCCCTTAGAAGGCATTTTTCAATGCCTCACTCTGGGGGAGTATCACCTATATAGTGTCAACACATTCCTTACTCCAAAAGAGTATGGAAGTCTTCACCAACACCCTCACTATGATCACCGCATAGGAGAATGCCTCCTTTATGGTCCTCCCCACCTTCATACCAATATCACCTATGGGGGACTTGATACTATAACCTATACACCTAAACCACCATCACAAACTCACCCATTTTCTACAGACTTCCAATCACTCACTAATCATCATTTTGCCCACACCTTCCTACACCGATGTGCATGGAAGGGTTTCGATTTTGGATTTTATGAGAAATTTTGTAGTATTTTTATTCCATGTACTACCCACAAACATAACAACCGTAGTGGTATCAGCTTTGTTGAACCACCTACCAAGAAGGACTGCATTGAACTCATTGAGGACATCAGCCCTTTTCCATCTTCTTCACCCGCTCCACCTTCTTCACCACCTTCACTGATGGAGTTGATGGATCTATAATCCATTCCTCCTAAAAAAAATTCATAAACACCATTTCCTTACATCCTCTGACTTATCAACGTGAGGGCTAGGCTCCCTCTTCTCTTCCCTTCTTGTATCCTAAAATGATCGATGATGATACACCTTTGATTAACATCGTTCAATGTCAGGATGATGAGTCTATACTCACCTACCTTGGTATAGAAGACTCATCTATTCATTGGTTATTACCATCTAAGATGCAAACCATGTTGAATTAATTGACTATCGAGATCAACATTCATACTCAAGATGACCTGCACATTCTAAAGATAAGATAATCTTTAGATCTTACTGAATAGGAAGCCATCACTTCTTTTCTCAAAAACCATAACCACACTTTCACTTGGTCTTATGCTGACATGCTTGGTATTGACCCCACCATAGTGGTCCACAATATCATAACCATTGTCAATGTCAAACCCATAAAACAAAAGCTGAGGAAAATGCACCCTCGCATTGCTGTTCTGGTCAAAGAAGAACTTCGTCGCCTCCTTTCAGTTTCCTTCATCTTACCCATTGATTATCCTTTTTAGATTTCCAACATTGTCCCTATCACTAAGGCGATAGGGGGACTTCACATTTGCACAAATTTCTGTGACCTCAACTTAGCTTTCCCAAAATATGACTTTCCTCTACCTGGTATTGACCAACTGGTTGACCTTACCGCTAGTCACGAGATGCTATCACTCATGGATGGATTCTCGGGTTATAACCAAATCTTGCTTGCCTTAGAGGATCATCACAAAACCACATTCATCACCCCTTGGGAGACCTTATACTATCGATTCATGCCTTTTGGCCTTAAAAATGTTGGTGCCACATATCAGTGGGCTATGACTTACATCTTCCATGACATCATGTTGTGTGCATGATTTGTTTTAAACTAATGCTAATGCAAGTAAAGACTAACACCTAATAGCCTTAATTAGCAAAAATTAAACAAAATACTAAGCACCATCAAGATAAGAATTAAACAAGGCTAGATACTAACATTCATCATATCCAAAACTTTGAAACTAACAATGTTAAGTATCTAAATCCTCTATTCTCTAACAACAAATAAATGAATGGACCTATGTAGGCTCCATGGTAATAAAAAATGGTTGTATCTAGTATTCTAAGAACCTAGGAATGAGGGCTTGTCAAAGTTGGGCTACAAGACCCTTTTGACACCTCTCATATGACCTAAGCACTTTAGGAAAGAGGCTTAGCTCTTCAAGATGATGAACTCTCAAGAAAACAAAGGAAAGATTTTAGTCTTTTTTGCTATATGCTTTGCATTTGTGTTCTCAAGAATTTTAGGTGTAAGTATAAAGGTATAAGGAGGGCTCCTTATATAGCCCAATGGATAAAAGAAACACTTCATCCCTTTGCATGTGGGATAAAAGGTAAAGCAAGATTATGAATGGATAAGGTTGCTTTATAAAAGGTAACCTTACTTTAGAAGGGTTTAATTTATACTTAGCAAGTCATGCGAGTTGGGGGGGGTGTTTTAATTAATCAAAGGTGATTAACTAATAGGTAGAGGTAAGCTTATAGAAGCTAATTAGAGGAATATTAGTATGATTTAGGCTATTAGAAGGGGATTAAATCAATTAAATATTGATTTATTGGTTAAATGGAAGGGAAAGCTAATTAATTAATAATAATTAATTAGTCTAGATAGGAGGGGTGATTAATTAACAGAAGGTCGTTAATTAGGGTGTTTGTTGGATAGGTGACTTAATTAATTAGCATAGTGTAATTAATTAATGATGATATGAGGGAAAATGAGTGTTATTGACGATATGTCGCCAATTTGTCCAAAAGAGAGATAATTAATGCAATTTAAGTATTTAAATTTCTTGGGCGTAATTATGGGTGTCTACATTTGTCCTCTCTTTGGGGTAGCGTAAGTGACGCCACTTCAAAGATAGTAGATGGAAGAAATTTTGAAAGGATAGAAGAAAAATTAGTAAGAAGGAGAGATGCCCCCTCGAGTGTCGATAGGGTGATGAAGGAAGACAATCGACGATCGAAAAAGGTGAGAGATAGATAGAAGAATGGGAAGGGGTAGGATGCCTCGGTAAGATGGAAGATTAGGGGTGAGAGGAAAGTGATGTAAAATAAATACGGAGGGAGTGGAGAGAAGAGCTTAGCCTCTAGCCAGCTATGTATTGGAACAATTTTGATGTCATCATATTGCCATAAGAGCTACATTATCGGTCCTTAGGAAAAATATAAGCATACGACAAAGGTAGAATGACATGAAAAGCCATACTACAAATAATTGTCCATTGCTGAAAATACCAACCCTATGAAATATACAATAATGCAATGTAATACGAGAAGGAAACAAGCTCATTTAACAGGGAAAATAAGTACGAATGCACATATCCAACCCAAAAACGGTCAAGACAATTGTAAAAATGTTTTGTTATCAATATGAAGAGATCAACATGTTCGTGATTGATGAAAAGGGTTAAAAATGATGCCCCTAGCAATGATATATGCAAGGGGAAATGATAATGGACATTGGGTTCAAGTAAAAAGTGTTGTTCGCAACAAAATAACACCAGGCAACAAACGTTCCCCAAAGTACAGATGAAGCAAGCAGCTAGCTTTGGGAATGGTTGTGAATCTAGCAATCCATGAGTCATATTAATCAGGGAAGATATGAAACAAACTAGTAGGATATGGAGAAAATACCATGCGCAAGACACAAGTTTCAGCTGTAATAAGCAAGTTACCATTTTTGTAGGTTTTGTAATTTGTAGGATTTTGTGAAAAAAATTGTCCTGTTTTTGGATGTTTTTTACGTGATATATATATATATATATATATATATATATTGTTTTTGTTTTCTATTTTCTAAAATGTGGTGGATAGTAGAAGAAAATATAAGAAATAGAATGAAGGGTCTAGGCGCAACAAAATGTGCCCTAGGTGGAAGAAAGAAGCAACAAGTGACAAATAATGTCCTTGTTTAGTGGAAAAATTAATGAAATAATTATTTTTGAAAAATAATTATTCACTAGAATGTGAATAAAAAGAAAAATCACCTAAGAGAAATAAAATTGCTCTAGTGGGAAGAAAGCGGTATTGGACAGCAAAACAATGCCTCAATACGGTGAAAAATAAGAGAAAAATAATTATTTAATAAAAATAATTATTCCACAGTGAACAAAGGAGAAAATAGCCGTCAAAACAAGCCTCTAGGCTCACGGCGGTGAAAAAAAAGTTGATATACCCCACCTGGGGGTGTAAATCACCATGACCAATTCATTTTAACTGAGAACTATTGAAATTTTACCATAAGGCTCTGACAGTGATGAGGACGATGGTGATCACACGGGATCGATTGATGTGAGCAGATGCAATCCAAGGGTACCAGTGGCATACTGATGACTGTGCCTTTATGAGTATTCGAAACTAGCTTGTCAAATTTTGTCATTAATGACCTAAAATTAGTAAATAGGGCTAGGGTGTCACATCAGCGTGCAGGAGCAAGTATCAAGTCAGGGGTGCAGGCATCTATTTGGGGGCGCATGCATCCCTTTGCATACACACGCACATGAATGCACACAATCCACACACCCACATGCACGTGCACACACTGCACATGTGCGTGTACATGCACACACCAGAAGGGAAGCACACATTACAAAAGTAGGGCACACACACTGGGGGATACATGCGCACAAGCATAGGCACACAAATGATGGCACAAGTGTCGAATGAGTGGCACACATGCCCAAAAGGGCATGCAGGTGCACGAATGATGATGTAAGCACCCAAAGACCATTGTGCACATGCACACATGCCAAAAGGGAGGTGCACATTCCTAAAAAGGCATGTAGGCATCCCAAGCAAGTGGAGGATAGACTAAAAAATGCCAGAAATATGACACTTAGAATAAAATTTTAGGATTTTTGGGTTAACCTTAAAATGATAGATAGATTTTTAGAAGAAATGTTAGTAACTGAAGGGTGGATTGATATTTTGCAAATATGATTGCTAGTGTTGCAAACATGGGAGTGTTATTCCTAGATTTTTGAGTTAAAGGGGAGTATACGTCAGTGAGACTGACGGGCTACATCCATAATTCTCAAGGTGGTGGGGCTAGGCCCCATATCTTGGATTCCATCCATTACTTTGGACAATGGATTACTGAGTGCACTAGCCGAGTGATGGCATAGCGAGAGCTAGTGTTTCAGACATCCTACTGGGGAGATGACTATGACCCTAGAGGATGTATGGCAAATTCTCCATGTTCCAATCATCGGTACTTTGATTGAGTATAGCTCTGATATAGGGTAGATTAGAGAATCTTCCAGTGACCTTTTTAACATAGATGATATACCGCATGATGGTATGACCATTGCTTTGCACGAGTGTATTTCTGACCCGACACTACATCGGGGGCCCCTATACATAATGTTACTTATAATTGGGTTTTTTATCATTGATAAGATGGGGAAATACTTCCCGAGAGGGTTACTACCATTAGTTCATGGCATTTTTAGTGGTGAGTGATATTACTAGGGACAGTGCATACTAGCGCACTTGTATTGGGATTTACAGCTGATCACCTACCATGGTCAAAAGATCATGGGGCCAACCTCATTGTTACAGATTTGGTCATGGGACCACATTACAATTGGATGCCCTATGGGCACTTTACACATTTAAGACCCAGAGGAGCCATCATACATGGCATGGGTATCAGTAGGTGGTGATGTTAGAGGCCACCTAGGTAACCTATATAGATATTGATGAGAGTTTGATGAGCTACAAGAGATAGACATTATATGGAGACCTTATAGACATATCTAATGGCCATAGGATGCCATAGAGCTTAGTGTGTGCTTAGTAGAGAAATTTATCCTTGGCAGTCGCAGCTACATCATAGAGCTGTATAGATTTGACAGGTGATAGTGGCAGCTTGGCATAGTATATGGGGTTTCGTAGCCTGATATATGGTATACCCGTAGAGACTCAGAGAGGCATACTATGGGACCTTGCATACTGGTGGCCTGAGCTAAGGTGAGTTTCTCACAGGTGGTCCCACAGGCATAGGACCCAACAGGACAGGTTAGGGATCTAGGTACTACAACATATTATGGGACTTAGTATGCCACTATCTTACCCTGATGCCTTACTATCCTAGAGGAGGCCTGGGTAGCAGGCGCTTGACCAACCATAGAGATTTGGCATGGTGCTGAGTGGAGAGAGGGTGTAGCAGGTGCTGATCTAGAGGATCCCTTTAATGGTATACTACATGATGAGTAAGGAGCCCCACAGGTATAGGGACTGAGGCCATAGGGTTCAAGATAGGTACCAACATAGATTCTGAGAGCTAGGGTCCTAGAGCAGGGCCAGTCATCTAGAGTACCACAAGGACCAGTCTTGGTGGCACATCCAGTAGCATAGATAGCCACCTTATAGCAGCAGTTACAGAAGGCTCTATCCAAGAGAGACGAGGCTAGATCAGAGAGATGAGGCCCAAGCCTAGTGTGTGATAGAGACAACCAAGTGAGATCAGGCTCGGGCTTAGATTATGACTTTATTATCAAAGTGAGATCAGGCTCAAGCCTAGGCTAGCCTAGGAGGTGACAATGTTGTGTAATTCTAGCAGATTTGATAGATGGCCTCCTAGATGGCCCAGGTGATAGGTTTATACCAATAGACATAGGCCTGATTGCAGCCTGTGATATTAGAGCGAGATAGGCTCAGGGAAAGCGTGTAGTGGGCTAAGTCAAGTTGGCCTGAGCTTTAATAGAGATAACATCCTACCGAAACATAGGGGGTACAGTGGTGACTACCCATACTCATAGAGATGTGGCCACAATATAGGGTAGGGCCTCCTATTACAGGTCCTTATATTTTGAGGTAGCTCCAGCTGAGTGACGAGCACCTTCTTATAGTCAGTAGTCAAGTAGGGGCACCAGATCTAAGAGGCCTTAGGCCTCAGTGGAGCGGCCACAACAAGATAGAGCCAACAATGTTCATTCCATGTTACCTCCATGAGACAGGCTAGCTACTCCTTTAGAGGGTTCGAGTCAGCCCTGATGTTTTATACTTTCACACATACGCCTCTTGATGAAGGCTATAAGTAGTTTGTGCTCTATGTATATCATTTTGTATTTGTACTATAGTTTTGACACATGCCTCTGATGAAGGATTTTATTATTTTATAGATGTATCACCTTTGTATGCCTCAGATGAAGGCATTTTTTATGTATAGTAGTTTTTATACATGCCTCTGATGAATGCTTTTTTTATGTATAGAATTTTTGATACATGCCACTAAGGAAGGATTTTTTGACATACTGTCATGATGTATATCCCTTTTTGATACAGATATACCATACATATATGATTTGGATTGTTTTTACATGACATATGTGTATATGAGATGGACATTGGTTTATTATTTCTTATGGATAGATAGTTGTGTTTATGATGTTAGATGATTTGATTTGACATGTATATGTATCAATGATCTTGTTGATGTATCACATGTGTTTTTATTTATGGATGATTGAATTTGTAGAATATATCAAAAAAAAATTCTTATGTGATGTGTCATACTTAGTGGATGGGATGATATGATGATAAGGGTGTGGGGGGATAGATTTTGATATTTTTGATCCCTCTTTCCCCCATTTGATGATATTATATGTGATGATTAGATTAGCATTCATGTATGACGTATACTTATATTTTTATTGATATATGATGTATAGATGATGTTAGATGTGATGATAATGATGGTAATGTGATGATGTGATAAAAAAACACTGCACATGCAATAAACACAATCAAATGCTAAAAAAGAGCACAATGAATTAACATAATAATGCACCATGATTCACTGGCATGCAAAAGCATACCTCAATATTCACAAGCAAGAATAAATATAATCTAAGCAAGAAAAGATGAATCCTAACAAAGTATGCCCAAGCAACAAACAACACAAAAGTAGAAACATGAAGCAACTATACAAGCTAACAAGCAAAGCAAGAAACAAGACAATGCAAGTAAACATAAGTAAATGTTTTTGTAAGATTTGTTTTCATGTAACAATTTTATATTGTTTTTTATTTTTTTTGCTTTTCTATTGTTTTTGTTTTTTGAAACAATTTTCTATTGTTTTTGGTTTTTGAAACCATTTTCTATTGATTTTGGTTTTTGAAACGATTTTCTCTTTTTTTTTGGTTTGTTTTCTAACAGTTTTCCAGAGTTATGCACATGTAACCAAGAAAGCGTGGATGCCCCCAGTGTTAGATAGGGAATATATAGGGGCAGAGGCCACACACGTATGAGAAAGAAGGTGAAGTCATTAAATTTCCCCCAGCGTAAGATGAGGAATAATGAAAGACCATGCACATCACAGACAAATAAAAAAGACAAAGTTGGATCAAGTCTTGATAGGATTGGGCTCACAGGGAACCTTGAAGGTAGAACTAGGGCTAGGCCAAGTAAATGTACCCTCCACATGTAAGATGCTTGTGACAAACGAATCCTCCCAAGGTGATGGAAACCATTTTTCACAAAAGGACCTATCCAAATTTCCATAATTGCATGGTTTTCAATTGTGGACGATCTGTTTTCTCTTTTTATTTTTCTTTTTTTATATTTTTTTTGTATTTTTGATCATTTTACTATGTTTTTGATTTTTTTGCTTTTCTGATTTTGCACCATGTTTAAGCATAGAACCACTTAAGATGCATGGTGTTCATGGGCTCACGGAGCTTATCACCATTGGGGTGAGAAAGTTTGTATGCCCCTATGTTGTAGTTGGCTACTATAACATAGGGTCCTAACCAATGTGGTTCAAACTTTCCTTTCTTTTCTTGTTATGATCTTATGTTAAACTGATTCTCCTTTATGACCAAATCACCAACCTCAAATTGACGAGGTATGATTCTCTTGTTGTAGTTTCTGGAGACTCTATTCTGATACACTTTGAGGTGATTAAGATCAAAAATGTACTTCTCATCTAGGATCTCTAATTCATCCAATCTAGCTACCAGGTAATCTTCATCTTTATCTAGATAGTCCCTAAGAGAGATTCTCAGGGAAGGAAGTTCAATTTCTAGTGGGATGATAGATTCTATCCCAAATACTAGAGAATATGTTGTCGCACCCGTAGGAGTGTGAATGGAGGTTCTGTAAGCCTAAAAAGCTGGGTGGATTTGCAAGTGCTAATTACGACCTGTCTTACTGACCATCTTCTCCATTATTCTCACCAAAGTCTTGTTTGTGGCTTCGGCATGTCCATTACATTGGGGTAATATGGTGTAGACAATTTTAACCTGATTTGGAACCGCTGACAAATACCTTTCATAGTTTTATTCTTAAATGACTTTCCATTATCCGTAATAATGGCGGCAGGAATGCCATATCGACAAATGATATGATTCATTATGAATTTGGAAATCTGAGCTTTTGTTACATAAGTTAAGGGGACATATTCCACCCACTTTGTAAAGTATTCAGTAGCCATGATGATGTGGGTATGACCATCATATGAGGTAGGGGTAAGTTTCCCTATCAAGTCAAGTCCCCATTTATAAAATGGCCATGGGGTACTGATAGGTTCCAATGGTTGCGATGGAGCATGGATGACGTTTCCATACTTCTAGCAAAGTAGACACTTCCTGACATAATTGCAACAATCAGTTTCCATGGTAGGTCAATAGTAGCCTACTCTTAACAATTTCTTAGCCAAAACCATTCCATTAATATGTGCTCCACACACCCCTTCATGTACTTATTTGATCACTTGGATTGACTCCGTCATATCAAGACAATGTAACAGATTCGCATTGTAGCCACGACAATAAAGCGTACCTCCTAAAGGGTGTAACGGGCTATTTGGTGAATCAGGATTTGTTTCTTAGAATGGGAGATATCAGGAGGGAATGTGTTGTCCTTGATATAGGTAAAGATGGGCTCATCCCATGGGGAATTGGGACCAACAACATCACAAGCTAGACAAGATTTTGCAATGTCATACGCAGGCTGGTGTAAGTTTTCCTCAAAGAATGGCATGTCATTATTCCTTGGCGGAATACGAAGCATAGAACCCACTATCGCCATATCATCTACCAATATGTTCTGCACTCGTGGAATTTTTTCAAATGTAATGTGAATGAAGTACTTCTTTAGATTTTCTACTAGCTTTTTATAAGGTATGAGATTATCATCCTTAACCTTGTATTCATCATTAACTTGCTTGATAATTAACTAAGAATCACCCACAACCTTGACATGATGAATGTTCCACTTGATAATGAGCTTCATTCCTACTATAAGTTCCTCATACTCTGCAATATTGTTTGTGTAAGGAAAACCTAGGAAAAAAGCCTATGGTATAGGGTCTTCAGAAGGAGTAAGGAGGACCACCCTTGGACTTGAACCATGAAAAGTAAAGGACCCATCAAAATGTATCTGCCACATGAAAAATTCTTCAATGTATAGAAATGAGGCATCTGGAAGATCCAGATTCAGAGGTTCCATGCCTTATAAAGGTGCTTTTGCTAGTTGGTCAGTGAGTACTTGTCCTTTAACCAAATTTTGATGTAAAAATTCTATGTAAAACTCACTTAGTAGAATGATTCAATTAGCCATTCTACCTGTGAGGGCTAGTTTAGATAACAAGTACTTGAGTGGGTCAACTTTGGATATTAGCTTGGTTTTGGTATTCAATAGATAATGGAAAAGTTTTTGAAAAGTAAAAACAACAACCACGCAAGATTTTTCAATTTGGGGATAGTTTAGCTCATAAGTGATGAGAGTGTGACTAAGATAATATACCACTTTTTCTTTGTGACCAAGGTTGTATTGGGTGAGCAATGCACCAATATCAAATTGTGTAGTAGATATATAAAGCAAGAGTGGCTCCCCAGGAGTTGGAGGCATGAGGAAAGGAGGATTGGCCAAGTATTTTTTAAGCAAAGAGATGGCTTGTTGTTGTTATGTTCCCATGATGAAGGCAAAATCCTTTTCAAGCAAGTGGGTGAATGAGTGGCACTTATCTGCAAGCTGGGGGATGAAGTGGTTGATAGCCTAGATTTTACCCTGTAAGCTGCGTAGTTGCTTAATGTTCTTAGGAGGATTCATTTCAGTAATAGCAGATACTTTAGTAGGGTCTACCTTAGTTCCTCTTCTTGATACGATGAAGCCCAACAGTTTTCCTAATAGCATGCCGAATACACACTTCTTTGGGTTTAACTTGACCTTGTACTCTCATAGGCACTCAAAGATATGCCGTAAAATGATAGGGTGATCTTCTCTTGTCTTAGAATTTCTAAGGATGTCATCCACATAGTCCTCCATGATATCATGAATCATATCATGAAAAATTATTGTCATTGCCCTCTAATAAGTAGCTCATGTGTTTTTAAGGCCAAATGGCATTACTTGGTAGTAGAAGGTACCCCCAGGAATCGTGAAAGCCATTTTGTGATGATCTTCATCAGTAATCTTAATTTGGTTGTATCCTGAAAAGCCATCCATGAGAGATAACATATCATATCCTACTGTGGAATCCACAATCATGTCAATATTTGGTAGTGGAAAATCATCCTTAGGGTAAGCTTCATTAATGTCTCTAAAATTCTTACAGATTTTGATTCTGATAAGCTTTTTCTGGACATGGACGATGTTAGATATCCATTTAGAATAATCAATAGGTTGGATGAATCATGCCATAAGTAATCTTTCTAATTCTTCTTTAACCAATAAGGCTACACATGGGCACATATTTCTAAGCTTCTGCTTGATAGGCTTAGCATCTGCATGCACAACTAGGTTGTGCATGACTAAAGTTAGATCTAAGCCTAAAATGTCTTTGTAGGACCATGCAAACACGTCTATAAACTCTTGTAGTAGCATAATGAATGTATTATGTTCCTGTGCCGAGAGTGATGCTCCCAATTTGACCATTTTTGGGTCATCTTCTGTACCAATATTCACATCAATAGTCTCCTCTACTAATAATTTTGAGAATTCCTCCATACGCGTAGGATCGGGAGGAAGGCTGAGATCTTTTTCCAAGGATGTCTCCATGATATTTTCATCCTTGGCATTGTCACTTTCATTGTCCCTTGATTTTTTCACCTATTTTTCGGCTAGTGCCTCAAAGAGGTTTTCACTATGCGACTTGGACTGTCATTTTTTCTGAGGATTTATGTTGCAAATTTTACCCTCACTTTTTCTTAATTTTTGCTGACCACAAAGCTCAGCCTCCTTACCGAAGTAAGCACAAGTATCCAAGTCAATATAGAATCCTTTTTTGTGGTCTTCAATGGGAATTGTATCCCAAATGCCCATGAACTTTGTGATAGCTTCGTCATTCTCAAATAGATCTAGAAATATGTGACGTTGTTGATCTCATTCAACAAGGGAAGGGTAAACAAGGTCAAGGGTTGGTTCCATAGGGGTTATGGTCAGAAAAATGTTGTTCATGAATAGGTTTTTGGAGGTAAGATCCTTATATTGGCTACACTGGGAATCCATATCGCTGTCTAGATAGTTAGAGCTATCCTCATGTTTAGAACAAGTAGCATCTTGATCATTGGGGTGTGCTCCATATGTGTGAATTATAATGTTGTATCTTTCTATTTTAAAATATGGAAGAGGCACCGGTTCTCTCTTTCCTTGTTTGTTTCTTCCACATCCTAAGCCCTTGTAGCCCATGGAGTACATCATTTTGCTGGATTTATCATATGCAGGGGTTTGATAACATGTTAGCTGAGTATCCTCTAGGACCCAAGTTGTAGGTGGATCTAACAATTTTTCTTCAGCCAACAAGCCTCCAGGTAAGAATGACCCAATAGTGTGTTCATTTCTAGGTCTTTTGAAGTGATAGTTGGGTCGACCTCTAGTCTTGGGTGACAATGAGAGGTATGAAACTAAGAGGGCTTGCTGCACATTATATTCTCTGTAACCATATTCAAGGATTTTAATCTCCCATGAATCAAAAGGAGAGGTTAATGTACACGTACCATGGGCACAAGACCTAAGAGAATCTGAATCTATCTGAGATTCCATGGCCTTAGATTAGAAAGGGATAGCTATATCAACAAAGGTACATGCATGTGTGACCTTACATGCAAAGCTATTGAGAGCTCTGTAGTGAGCAAAGGGATATGAATCTCCTTGTATTATAATGGTGTGTCCCTTGTGCTTCAATTTAATGCACTGATGGAACGTCGATGGCACGACCTACATGGCATGAATCCATGGATGGCCTAGAAGCATGTTATATAGAAGTTCCAAGTCTAGGACATGAAACTTTGTTTGATGGCAAGTGGGACCCACCTCTATGTGCAACATGATTGTGCCCGTTGGCTCCATTTCTGCATTGTCATAAGTGGTGATAGTGATGATATTTGAATCAAGATGTACCTTAGTATGTCCTAGCTATTTAACCAACTTTAGTGTGCAGATGTTCAACCTTGATCCGTTGTCCACAAACACTCATTTGATCTTCCTGTGGGTAACAACTACCTCAATATACAAAGGAAGATTATGCGTTGGATTTTTAGTAGGAATCTCCCTATGATTAAAGGAAATATGTTCATTTGGTGCGATGTTTGTTACTATGGATTGAAGATGTGTAGGATCAACATCTAATGGCATGCCTGGCCCTTGAAGAGTTTGGTATAGAATGTATTTGTGCACATTAGATATCTTAAGAATATCTAAGATCTAAATCTTGGCTGACGCCTTCTCAAGTTTCTCTAAGAGGTTATATTTACCATTTTGTGGGGTAGATGGAGAAGGTTACAGAATCACGAGGTGGGCATGCCTTGTTACCATGACTCAATCCTTTCCCTTGATTTAGATGGCATTAATATGGTCAGTAGGAGAGTGAATACACCCAATAAGTGAATCATAATGATTTTTGTCTTTTTTAGTGTATAAGTAATTCACTGCTTTATAACCTTGGGATGACTCGCCTTGATCCGGCTTTGACTTTTCTGATTTATCATGATTGAGGAATGGATCTTTATATATCCCCATTTTTTCATTGGGTGTCTAAGTTTTCCCTGGGTTTTCCACCTTTATCTCCCCATTGTTAATGAGTTCTTGGATATAATGAAAAAGTCATAGAAATTTTTATGTCTTATGTCCTTTGACATGATGCATTTCACAATATTCATGCTCCTTATACCATGAAGGTTTTGGAGCATTGTCATCAAATGGTTGTCATAGGATATGTCACCATGTGAGTCACATCTAATTTTTTTAGTATAACCAAAAAAGGTTCATTAAGAGAGGTGAACATTCTTTGTTTTGGTGGTGGTTGAATTGGTCCTTTGGTCAGTTTAAAAGGTTGACCGGTTTGGACCATTTTTACACATTTGAAATCAGTGATCCCATCCCCCACCACATTTTTGTTTTTGTTAAAAACCTTCGGTTACTCTGTGGGTTTAACATTTTGATTATCTCTAGATTGGGACTTGAGAGTTCCTTTGGAAATGAGAGATTTCTCTATTTGAACCCCTTTTTCGATGAAATCTTCAAAGGTGCAAACACAATGCATTTGGAGGTGGAAGGCTATGTACAAATTTAGGTTGGGAACAAAAATACTAACCAGCTGTTTTTCAGGGAAAGTGCAAGGGAAGCAACTAGCTATCCCTCTCCACCATTTAAGGAAGTTAGCGAAATTCTCATTAGGGCGTTTTTTGGTGCCACATAAATCTACCATGGTGACATCACTCTCTATGTTATATGATAATTGACACACAAACCTTTCTACCAATTCTGGCCAAGTGAAAATTGATCCTCGAGGTAAATGTGTAAACCACTCCAAGGCTTGACCTCCTTGATGCTTGGGAAAAATTCTTATGAGATAATTGTCACTATAGGACACCTCTTGACATGTCATATAGAAATATTTGAATTGATCTCATGTGTTGGTACCCAAATTTTTTCTCCTTTTCAGTTTGAGCAGCATCAAAGATATGGCATGAAGCTTGAAGACAAATAGATCATGATGTATGTCGGTTTGTAGCTAGGGATGTGATCTAACTGTCACTCAGATTTGTGGAGAGATGGATAGCACTCAAATAGGACTTGATCTTGTCCTAACTATTTTAGGTTGTGCCTTTCAAACAAGGTAAGAGAACCTCTATTGTAGCCTCTATTTTATGAAGGAGGTGAAAATATCGTTGTATTATGCAGATTGTATGGGGATGGACTTGAGAAAACATGATCAATTTCCCATTATTCAACTCAACAGAGATGTCACTACTAAATGATGGAAATGCTTTCAAGAAAATTCTAAGGATACTAAAGACATGGTATGATCCTGATTTACTTTGTGTATTTTTGTAAATGGATTGTATTCTTTTGTTGACACATAATGCAATGCAGGGGTATTATGGGTAGGATGAGTTGTTTTGAATGATTTTTTTGGGGGGAGATTTTAGACAAGACTAACTAGAATTTTCCAAATTCTTTGAGGGCCTTTACAGAAACATGTAAGACATAAACAACAGAATGATTCAAAGGGGTTAAGGTACTCCTTCAACTAGGATATGTGCACCAAATGGAGGCCAAGATTTGCACTCTTCCACACAATATTTGACAACCATCCACAAAATATTAAAGTATCTAAACCAACAAAGTATCTAGAAATCTCTATTTTATCATGACCTAAGGTGCACCCAAAGGTTTACAAATAATATCTGAATTTAAGGAAGGTAAAGTGATTTTAAATTTGTTTATCTCTTTATCAAATCAAAGCTCTGCTGAATATGAGATTGTAAATGCCACTAAAATATCAACAAGAAATGAGACCATGTATGATCAAGAGAGATTCTAAACACAAGACTGCAATAGGGGCAAGAAACACAAATTGAAAACATTCTGAAACAAAAATTTTCCAAGAGAAAACACAAAATAATCTAGAAATGATCAAATCTATCAGCAAGGGAATGTTTGAAGAACAATCTTAGAGCTTGTTGATGGATTTACATCTGAAACCAACTCAACATGATACAAATCTGATGTAAAAAGGAATTAGAAATGGTTCTTAGGTGGTTTCTCAAAAAATGGGATTCTTCCCAGATTTTCCCATGAAATTCTAAGTTTTTCTGACCTTTTGCATGACAAATTCATGAAATATATAACTTTTCATTATAATTGATCCTTTGCCTCTCAAATGTTCCCTCCAAAAGTGGAATATTCAGAGCACCTTTGCTTTGCAATATTTTTAGAAAATCACATCTAATAGACTAGCAAAAAGTTTTGAGTTGTTATTTCAAAAGGTGAATCATTACAAAAATTTCATCATTATCCATTGTGGAGGCACGTTTTTCATCCTCAAAGCATGCAGACCACTTTCATTTCATTATTTCATCCTTATCCCTCAAAAATTTAACTCTGTAACTTCTTGATTTGATCTCTCACATTCTTGGACGAGTTAGGGAAAAAATACACTTCAAAAACATCTCAAATATGTAAATTGAATCTTCAAATTGATTCCATTGATCCCTAAAGGCAAAAACAACACAAATTTGCCAAAAAATAGATCAACATTGATGCAAAATTTTCATCTCCAAGCTTCCTGGAGCTCAAATGGTGGAAAAACTGAAAAATGCATAGTTACCATTGATCTGCCTTTCTCCCTTCAATCTTAGCCCTCCACGTGTCATAATGTGATTAGAAATATATTTGGGATCACTTTTTGACCTTTTAATTTTTTTAGAAAAAATGTAAAATTTTGACATTTTCTCCGCCCATCCACCCTCTAGATTTGGCGCTGACACGTGTCCCATGGTGGGCCCCATTAGGATCGCAACTCAATTTTACACATTTCCACCCTTTTTGGAAAAAGGAAAAACTTCTTGTTTTTTCCCATGGACCCACACCTCTGATTCCGTCCCTGCCACGTGTCAGTCGCTAATTCATCGCAGGGCCACGCTTCAAATTATCACTCTAACTTATTTTGTTAAAAGGGAAAAACATTTATTTTCCCTCCGGTGACCCACGCTCCCCTCTTCCCCTGCCATGTGTCTCCCTATGATTCATTGAGGATCTACGGGCTTATTTCATATTTTAACTTCCTTTTTCACCAATGGAAAATTTCCCACTTTTCTTCCACTGGCCTGCCTTGTGCCCTGACGCTGACACATGTCCACTACTGACTTGATGCGGACCTGCAACCCTTTTCACAACTTTCATCCCTTTTCACCAAAAGGCAAAATTATTTCAAGTCCTACGCCACTCTTCCTTGTATCCCACATGCCACATATCCTCCTTTGGGGCCTGCAGGGGAAACTTGCAACTTTTTCCAAAGCACAAAAAAATGTTAATTTTTTGAGAAAGCCTACCAATCCCTATCCAATTACAAATGACCACATTTCCAATGAATGCGAGCTAGAAATTGATGGGCAAAGGATGCCCATATGACCATCGAAAAATGCAGAAACTGCCAGTGACCTCCAAGATCAATTTATTCTTCGTGGGTTTTAGGAAATGTATGACCATGGTAAGGGATTTTTGAGGGAAAATATGCATAAAATGAACAATCACAAGCTCCAAAGGCCACGAAAAGTTGAAAAAATGGAAGAGGCATTTGAAATGGGAAAAATTAGGGCACAAAACAAGGCATACATGCATATTTCATTCAAATTGGGGAAAAATAATAAGTGTCTGAGCATTTCAAGGCATTTAATCTAGAGGAAAAAGTTGTAGACCACCAATTTTGAGAGAAAAATGTCTTAGAGCATGCAAAATGAAGGAAACTTAGGGAAAAAACTTGCAGGCTCAAAAATGGAACTAACATTGGCTCCTGCTCTGGGATGGGCACTCCCAACGAGTGCCACAAGAACAAAAGCAGACCAAGTGCCAAAATAATCCATTGGGAAAATGGATTTATGAGCCAAATCCACCAAAAACTAGCTAAGAAACTAACAAAAATGTCTGCCACACACCAAGACAAACCACAAACTGACAAAAAATGAAAACTAGAGAAAAATCCAAACACTATACATTGTACAAGTTGGTGTATACCTCAAATTTGGGGACTAATTCAAGAAATGATTCAGATGCTTGTCATTAATAGATAATTCAAGAAATTCCCCATCTAATTCCTTGAGAAAAAAATTATTTTAACCAATTTTGATATCAATGGAGTAAGGGCCCATCCATAATGCATCAAATTTTCCATGTTTGCCCTTATCTTCATTTCTGCTATCCCACAACAAAACCAGATCTCCAATATTGAAGGCCCTAGGAGTGACCTTCTTGTCAAACAACATCTTTAACTTCTCTTTAAATATGACATGCCTTTAGTGGGATGCTCTTCTTTCTTCATCTAGCTCTATAATCTGATTAATCCTTGCTTCATATGGACTAACCTCTTGATCTTCAAGTTGTTGAACAAACTAAAATGAAGACAATTACAATTGTAAGGGCAACAGAGCTTGAGTTCCATAAACTAATTAAAATGGGCTCTTACCAGTAGCTCTCTTGGTATTGATTCTATCAGCCCAAACTACAAATTTCAGTTGTTCACCCCATTTTCTCTTGTTTAACTCCAAGGTCCTCCTAATGATCTTTAAAAAAAATTTATTGTTGGACTCAGCTTGTCCATTTCCTTGGGGGTAATAGTTTGAAGAATAAGTAAGATTGGTCCCATACTCCTTGCACATTACCATCAAAGGTTTATCTCTAAAACACATGGCATTATCAGCCACAATTTTGACTGGCACACCAAATCTGCATATGATATTGTTAAACAAGAAGTCCATAACAACTTGGTGTGTTTCTTTCTTGGTGGGGATTCCCTCTACCCACTTGGTGAAGTAATATGTGGCTACAAGAATCCACTTATGGCCAGCACTAGAAGGATCAGAAATCTCACCAATGAAGTCAATTCCCCATTGCTTGAAAGGTGCTTCAATTGATATAGGCTGCAAAGGAAGGAAGCCTGAAGCTTTCATTCTTCCAGAGAAATGCTGACAACTTTCACATTTTCTAATCAACACGGTCAAATCTTTGAATAAAGTAGGCCACCAATAACCAAATCTCAAAAAATTTTGCACTATAACCCTTCTAATAAAGTTTCTACCACAAAATCCCTCATGGAAATCAGAAATCACTTTGGGAGCTTCATCTTTAGTTACATACCTTAAGAGGACACCTTCAGGGTTCTTCCAAGCCAGCCCAAAGTCAGTGATGATGTATTTTTGAGAATACATCTTGAGGGCTCTTTTCAGATTTTTATTTAAATGATCAGGAAAACATAAGTGTGTTAGGTAAAATATTATATCCTTGTACCACTCATAATTTACCAATTTCTCAAGAACATCTACCCTTTCTTCCTCTACTTCATTCACTTCCACAGTCTATAACTTGCTCTCAGCCATGAGCTTAGCAAGACCCAAACCTCTTACCAACTTTGTGATTTGGATGTCCATATCATACTCCTGTAGTTTGTTCACCCATTTACATATTTTACTTGAGAGCTCCATCTCTGATAAAATGTCTTTTACCATGGTGTGGGGAACATAAGAAACACCTTTTGAACTTAAGATATAAGGCTTGAAAACCTTTGTTCCTTTCACCAAAGCAAATGCTTGTTTTTCCATGATTGTATACTTTAACTCAGCAGCTTGTAAAGCCTTGTTGAAGAATACAATAGGCCTCTCAACCCCATCTTCATCTTTTTGGAGCAAAACAGATGCAATGGTATTTTTAGAAGCAAAGGAGAATATTTGGAAAGGCTTCTTGTAATTTGGAGCTGCTAAGACAGGTGCATGCTTAAGTGCTTCCTTGATTCTTTCAAATCTTTAAGGGTAGCCTCTTCCCACTTGATAACTTGATCTTTCTTTAACATGCATGTAATAGGAAGAGTTAATTCAGAAAAATTTGACACAAACCTTCTAATGAAGTTGATTTTCCCAAAGAAGGATGGGATGCCCTTATTTGTTCTTGGAATTGGAACCTTACTAATTGCTTCTACCCTCTCAGCATCAATCATGACAACATCCTTTGAAACAATATGAAAAAGTAACTTGGACTTTTTCACCCCAAAATGACACTTCTTTGGATTGAGAGAAATGCCATATTCTCTACATCTGATCAACATTATTTCCAAGTGCTCTAAATGATGTTTTCTACTCCTTGAAATCACAGTCACATCATCCTGATAAACTACAATGAAATCATTTATGTAACCAGTAAAAGCAACATCCATTGCTATTTGAAAGGTAGCTCCAAAATTCATGAGACCAAAAGGCATTCTCACATAAAGATATGTTCCCCAAGGAGTGGTAAAGATAGTTTTAAATCTTTCTGACTCCTTGACAACGACTTGATTGTAGCTAGAGAAACCATCCAAGGTGGATAAAAATTCAGATCTAGTCACTAACTACAGAATGTTATCCATGTTTGGAAAAGGATATTTGTCTTTCAATGAATCTCTATTCAAATTTTTGAAGTCTACACAAAGTCTGATATCTCCATTTTTCTTTCTAACTGGCACAAGGTTTGCAACCCAAGATGAATACCTTGTAGGCTGAATGATCCCTCCCTCTTTCAATTTATTCAATTCATCTTGCATTTTCATGGAGAGGAGTGGATTAATTCGCTTCTATTTTGTCTAAATGGTTTGGTACCTTTCTGAAGAGGGATCTCATGTTGGAATAAGTTTTTTCTATATGCTTTTAGCTTTGAATATGAACAGGAAAGACCGTCTTGATATTGTTTCAACAATTGGAGGTAGGATTTCTTTTCTTCCTTGTTTAAACTACTCCCTAACCAAATCTTACTTGGTTTTTCCTTTGTCCCCAAGTCAACCTCTATGAATGGTGTTGGTTTTGAATTGGATAATATCCTTTCCAAAAAAATTCTCTCTTCCTTCAGTCACACACACCATTAGTTCCCAATCAATATTTTGATCTGTAAACTCACCTTGATTTTTTAAGAACCTTTGCACTTTAGTATCATCATTAAACACTTGCCAATGCTTGATGTTGTCAGAGATAGCCAGCCTAGTTAACACTTCAACATTGTACTCAAAATAAGGTGAAATGGTGAAATCTCCAAATATTGACCCCAACACTGCCAAATTTTCATAAACAACATTAAAAATTCTGTCATGATGCATAATGTTGATGGAATCAAACATCTCAATTAAATCCCAAACTGCATGTTTGTACTATTTTATCTGCTGATTTTTTGTAGGATACAATTTTATTATTTGTTTGAAAACTATCTATGAATCTCATTTTGCAATGATGTCCTTGACACCATACTTCCATGTAATTCTCAGGCCTAACAATAAGGCTTCATACTCAAAAATGTTGTTAGGACATTCAAAATTGAGCTTGAAGGAAAAAACATACTCTTCCAAGCTAGGAGAAATCAGAATTATACCAGCACCATTTCTAAGTTTGGAGAAAGCTCCATCAAATAGAAAGGTCCAAGGAGAACTTACCTGTTCAAGGAACTTTGACTAATCCATCTCGTGTTCTTTTCCATCAACAAACACAATAAAATTATCAGCATCAACATCAGCAAACAACACCTCATAGGAAGCATTGTTTGGATCCTCAATTAGATGCAACATCTTCTTTTCTCCATAGATCTTGACAAGGCTACCTTCAATGGGAATAGTGGAAAAGGACATGTCCGTTTGAACACTCCCTCCAACACTTGCAGCCCACTTTCTTGACACTAACATACCCCATTTGACAGGGAAATCAACAATCAAAACATCCAATTTTAAATTCCTCCCAGGATAAAATGTAAGTTGCACCACCAAACCCTTCACATAACTAACTAATGATACTTCTCTTGAGTCCATAGTAGTATAATTTCCATAGGCTATTATTACTTTGATATCCAACTCATTCATGACTTCTAGAGGCATGACATTGCATGATGCACCAAAATTAAACATACAATTGTGAAGTAGTCTATCCTTTATGATCAAAGTTGTGAAGAATGGATCAAAATTCAATTGGGAATCAACCAAGGATGTCCCCAAGTATACCTTAGGTGTTTCTCTAAGATCCTCTACTACTGGTGGTGTTTCAAGGTTTGTAATGATTTGAGGAGGAGTTTCAATAATATTTACATTTCTGATCGGAGTACTCCTTTCTTCTTTCAAACCTAGGTACTCAAATGCTCTCTTCTTGTGCTCAGGAATCCTAAGAAACTTAATTATTTGAACACTCACTTTGATTTGTCTCAATACTTTGGCTATGTCATAGGGAACAATCTTTGGAAAAGCAACATTGGAAGGGAGATAAGCAGATTCATCAGATGGTAAGGAATTCTTGGCAACTTGGACATGAGGAGGACTATAATTTTTACTTGGGACAACAGAGCTTTTGGCAGGTGTTTCTCTTCTCAGAGCTTCTTTGGGAATACTTGTAAGCAAGGGTATTTTATGTTTAGCTTGAGGCCCAACTCCCTTAACAACTTTTCTCCTAGTGTTACAATCTTTCTCTTGAGCTACAACAACATTCATCAAAAATTGTCTATCTTCCTCCAAAGGGATACCACCATCATACTTCTTAATCATAAAAGATCTTAAGTATTGAAAGTCATTTTTAGTAATTTCAAAATCTTGCACTACATAAACTTCAAGAGTATGAGGGGGAAGAAAGACTTGTACCCATTTGATGCAATCCCCTAAAGTTACATCTGTCCTTGCACTTATTATCTTAGTTGATGTTGGTCCTCCTTTTGAGATTGAAGAACAACCCATCATGTAGATATCATCATCAATACCATCATCATTATTAGCTTCACCATCTTGTTGGTCCACTTCACATGGAGGATGGGGTAGAAAACACCTATCACACCAATCAATATCAGAAACCTCCTCAACAATAGTAACCCTAGTAGTTAGGGGATCAGGTAACACTCTTCCTTCATGTGCTTGAGGATGTCTTTTTGCATACCCCATGGGTCCTTACCCTCTATCATGTACTCTTTGATCACCTCTAGGATGACTAGAAAATATGTCATAGTTTTGTGCTTTTTGCTGACCTTGTGAACTCCGCTCAATTCTCTTCTCAGCTCTTGCCAACTTGTATGAGATTTCTTTGATAGCCCCTACCAATTTTTTCACAACCTCCTCTAAATCAACACCCTTGCTAGCTTGAGGTTTTTCAGGGTTTATCAACTTTACATTATTTCTCTTGAGAGGTTTCCCAATTGCTTTGATATTGTTTTCAATTTGAAGTACCATGGTGAAATCCTGCCTTAGATTGGTATGGTTCTTGTCTCTTAGGTAATAGGATTATTTCTTGTGAAATGCATATTCATATTTGATTAAACAAGATTGATCAAAAGGCTTCAAATTAACTGGAAGCATTCTCAAAGTGTTGTTAAACCTTGTGTTGAATTCATGAACTAATTCATTGGGGTTATTCTTGATATTATCAAATACAGACAAGAGAAATCTAGGATAAGTCTTGTCACTATATTGCAACCTAAATGCATTCTTCATCTCAGTCCAAGAATCAATTGAATTATCAAGAAAAGCTTTCTACCAATCCCTAGAATCCTCTTATAGTGTACGAATGAACAATTTGACATACACATCTTCAAACTCTATTTCAAAATCCTCCATCATGTTAACAAAAAGTTTGAGATGTTGATCACCAGTTATTGCATTTTCACCTTGGAACTTTGGCAACCTATTTCTAACCTCTTGTGGGACAGCATTTGGGTAACCATCCATTCCTCTAAAGTCTATAGGACCAAAGGTTTTAATAAAAAATAGAGGTCTAGGCTGAGCCATATTGTTTGGTGGAGGTGATCTTGGGGGTGACACAAGCTGATGAGGAGTGTAAGGTCTTTGGGGCTCAATAATGTGGTTTACAAGATTGGTATTCTCTAAGCGCTGATTTTCTTGGAAAGTTTTATTAGAATTGAAACACACAGGTGCATATTAAAGAAGGAAATCGCCAGGCACAGTAGAAGGACCTTCACTGGTTGAAGTATAAAAATTTATGAGAGGATTTCCTGAATTAGAATCATTGGAAGAAGAGTGATAATCCTCTACCAAAGGCTGATCTCTCTCACCAATGGATATACCTTTTCCTGATGTCTGTCCTTTAACAACCTTCCAAACTCTTGTCCCTTCTAACCTTGAGTTCCTTGAATCTAAAACCAACTTCTTAGTAGAGTCTCTAATGAAGAGAGATCTTCTTCCTTCTAGTTTTGCAAATATTAGCAACACAAAATAAATGACAGAAAGCTAATACACTGGTATTTATCAAGATTAGAACAACATGGAGTCGCCACCAAGGATTTTCACCCTAGTTGTGAAAATGCACTAAAATACTCTGTCAAATACCTATCAGCACTGAAGATCTCACAAAACTTTATAGGTCAGACATTCCTTTTCTTGAATCTATTAACCAGAAATGCAAATGAAGTGTAACTACTACTAGAAACTGATAAAATTACAAGAAGAACTTGAAACATTTGAATACACCTTGCAAATCTAAGTATAGAATGATGATTTAACAATATATTTGTGGTCAGAACTTGTAAGAGACATTGCCAAGGTTCGATATGCATTCAAATATCTCAAATATGTATGCACATGGATCAGATTGAACTAAGAATGTCCTTGACAATGGTGCCATTTGTGTTGGTACCCAAATTTGTTCTCCTTTTCAATCTGAGCAACATCAAAGATATGGCATGAAGCTTGAAGATAGATAGATCATGATGTTTTTCATTTTGTAGATGGGGATGTGATCTAACTGACACTCATAGTTGTAGAGAGATGGATAGAACTCAAATAGGACTTGATCTTGTCCTAATTTTTTTAAGTTGTTCCTTTCAACTAAGGTAAGAGAACCTATATTATAGGCTATGTTTTATGAAGGAGGTGAAAATATCCTTGAATTATGTGGATTGTATGGGGATGGCCTTGAGAAAACGTGATCAATTTCCCATTATTCAAACTCAACAGAGTTGTCACTACTAAATGATGGAAATGCTTTCAAGACAAGGTTGAGGCTACTAAAGACATGGTATAATCCTGATTTGCTTTGTGTATTTGTGTAAATTGATTGTATTCTTTTATTGAAACACAATGCAATGTGGGGGTATTATGGGTAGGATGAGTTGTTTAGAATGATTTTTTTGGTGGGATATTTTAGACAAGACTAACCAGAATTTGCCAAATTCTTTGAGGACCTTTACAAAAACTTGTAATACATAAACAACAGAATACTTCAAAGGGGTTAACGTAATCCTTCAACCAATATATGTGCACCAAATGGAGGCCCATATTTGCACTCTTCCACACAATATCTGACAACCTATCACAAAATATTGAAGCAGCTGAACCAACAAAGTATCTAAAAATCTCTATTTTATCATGACCTAAGGTGCACCCAATGGTTTAGAAACAATCTCTAAATTTAAGGAAGGTAAAGTGATTTTAAATTTGTTTATATCTTTATCAGATGAAAGCTCTTCTAAATATGAGATTGAAAATGCCACTAAAATATCAACAATAAATGAGACCATGTATGATCAAGAGAGATTCTAAACACAAGACTGCAATAGGAGCAAGAAACATAAATTGAAAACATTCTGAAACATAAGTATATGCAAATTTTTCCAAGAGACCACAAAATAATATAGAAATGATCAAATCTATCAGTAGGGGAATGTTTCAAGAACAATCTCAGAGCTTGTTGATGGATTTACAACTGAAACCAACTCAACATGATACAAATCTTATGCAAAAAGGAATTAGAAATGGTTCTTAGGTGGTTTCTCAAAAAATGGGCTTCTTCCCAGATTTCCCCATGAATTCTAAGTTTCTCTGACCATTTGCATGACAAATTCATGCAATATATAAATTTTCATTACAATTGATCCTTTACCTCTCAAATCTTCCCTCAAATAGTGAAATATTCATAACACCTTTGCTTTACAATATTTTTGGAAAATGACATCTAACAGACTCTCAAAAAGTTTCCAATTTTTCTTTCACAAGGTGAATCATTACAAACATTTCATCATTATTCATTGTGGAGGCACATTTTTCATCCTCAAAGCATGCAAACCCCTTTGATTTCATTATTTCATCCTTTTCCCTCCAAAATTTAACTCTGCAACTTCTTGGTTTGATCTCTCATATTCTTGGATGGATTAGGGAAAAATTTCTCTTCAAAAACATCTCAAATCTACAAATTAAATCTTCAAATTGATTCCATTGATCCTTGAAGGAAAAAATGACACAAATTTGCCAAAAATTCGATCAAAATTGATGCCAAATTTGTATCTCCAAGCTACCCAAAGCTCAAATGGTGGACAAACTAAAAAATGCATAGTTATCATTGATCTTCATTTCTCCCTTCAATCTTATCCCTCCATGTGTCATAACATGATTAGAAATGGATTTGGGATCACTTGTTGACTTTTTGACTTTTTTGAAAAAATGTAAAATTTTGACATTTTTCTCTGCCCATCCACCCTTGAGATTTGGTGTTAACACGTGTCCCAAGGTGGGCCCCATCAGGATCACAGCTCAATTTTAAATATTTCCACCCTTTTTGGAAAAAAGGAAATTTTTCTCATTTTTTCCCGCAGACCCGTGCCTCTAATTCCGTCGCTGCAATGTGTTGGTCACTAATTCATCGCGGGGCCATGCTTCAAATTATCACTCTAACTTATTTTGTTAAAAGGGAAAATTTTTCCTTTTCCCTTTCGTGACCCACACTCCTCTCTACCCCTACCATGTATCTCCCTATGATTCATTGATGATCTACGAGCTTATTTCATATTTTAATTCCCTTTTTCACCAAGGGAAATTTTCCCACTTTTCTTTTGTCAACCCGCCTTGTGCCCTGACGCTGACATGTGTCCACTACTAACTTGATGTAGGCTTGCACCCCTTTTCACAACTTTCATCCCTTTTCACCAAAAGGAAAAATTCTTCCAAGTCCTCTGCTACACTGCCTTGCATCCCACCTGCCACGTGTCCTCCTCTGGGGCCTGTGGGGGCAACTTGCAACTTTATCCAAAGCACAAAAAAATGTTAAGTTTTCGAGAAAACCCATTTATCCCTATCTAACTACAAATGACCACATTGTCGATGAATGTGAGCTAGAAATTGACAGGTAAAGGATGCTCGTATGACCATAAAAAAATGCCGAAACTGTCAATGACCTCCAAGATTGATTTTTTCTTCGTGGGTGAAGAATATTTCGATCAAAAAAACAAATGGGAAGTGATTTTAGGCAATTTACGACCATGGAAAGGGATTTTTGAGGGAAAATATGCATAAAATGAACAATCATGAGCTCTAAAGGCTGGGAAAAGTGGAAAAAATGGCAAAGGCATTGGAAATGGGAAAAATTAGGGCACAAAATAGGGCATACATGAATATTTCCTTCAAATTGGGTCAAAATAATAAGTTTATGAGAATTTCAAGGCATTCAATTTGGAGGGAAAAGTTGTAGACCACCAATTTTGAGAGAAAAATATCTTAGAGCATGTAAAATGAAGGAAACTTAGGGCAAAAACTTGCATGCTCAAAAATGGCACCAACACTGTGGATCTCCCTTCCCTTTATATTTGTCAAATTTTGGCATGTTGAATTTCTTAGGAAAGGGTTAAAGGGTCATAGTATTTTCAAAAGGATAGGGACATAATTCTTCATATTGATACTTTCTAATGCTCCCTATATTACTCTCTTGAAGGCTTGCGAGTGTTACTTTCATAAACTATACCTCTTTTTTGAGAAATTTTTCTCTAGTGGGAGAAGCGGGGATATATACTTGACGATACCCCGTATCATCTTCTCCTTCATTCTCTCTATGGAGTTCATTTATCTTATCCTTAGGCCTTTACTTTTGAACATTTTTTCTTACTTCCTTTTATACATGAGAGGTTAGCAAACCTAATTGTCGGCTTAGGTTACTAATCTGTTATTGAATGGTGGTTTATTCTTCTAAGGGTTCCTCTTATTCCTCTTGTTGTGGAGGTTCTTCAACATTCTCATGTCCCATCATGTTTTTACGTGACAATTTGATAAAGGGTATTCTATGTCCCACTATCTTATTATTTCCTGCATTAGAGGTAGAAGCATGTCCATGCATCAAAATATCCTCCATGTTGATAAGGGGTTGTTCTTCCTCATTAGCATTATTCGTAGGTGGGATTTTTTCACTTTCAGTGGGCATTTTGGCCCCTAATTCTATGACCCGTGCTAGCAATTTATCCTTATTTATGAAAATAAACTTGTTTAATAAAGTGGGGTCAAAGTCAAATTCTACGTGTGGGGATTCCAATTCATTACCACTATAATCGACCATATCTTTTATCTCTTTTTCCGCAAAAAATATAGGCCCTAGATCATGTCCAATGAAAGGGTTTGGCCCTTTTCTGTTTGAGGCTTCTCAAGCTTACACTTGTTTTTTTTCGTATGTTTGTTTCTTGAGTCCTAATCATGTTTTGGGAGCCATGATTTTTGATAGTTTCACTAAGGTAAGTTGTAATTGTGTTCAAAACTTTGTGACCACACGTAAGTGAAATGAAAGATAAATTGTCAAGAATATGAATGAATAACAATGTGAGAATACCAATGTGATAGAGTGATAAATCACCAGTGACACAAATGTTTGGTATCTAGCCTATCAAATGAATTACTTCCTAGACTACGTCTCAAAAAGTAGTTTAGTGTCGCAAGATAATTAACAAGATGTTCTCACTTATGCCAAGTTCAAGAGAATGAATAAGACATAAGTAAATACAAAAATTTAATGTGACCTCCTAACAAGATATACTAAAAGTGAGTTCAAACTCGATTAAGACCTATATCCCCAAAAGTTCTAGTTACAATTCGTAAGTGACACAATAATATCACCAAGATATGTTAACCAAAATTTGCGAGAAAGTAAGGTATTGATATCAAGATGCTATTGATATAACATGCACAAGTGGTAACACGTAGCACTCTTCAAAATTGAGGTAATAATAGAATCAAACCAAAATCTCAAAGTATAGCTAGGAATAGTTAAAATGTGTGCAGCGTAACCTTACAATATAGATATTTAAGTCAAGTTTACAAGAAACTAGATGTAAATATCAAAATTGTAGTGATATGATACAAACAAGGTAACTCTTCTAAAGAAGTTCAAGATGATGAACCACACCTAACTATAATGATGATCTTGATGTGGGTATCAAGATCAAAAAGGCCACCAATGATATGAATACACCTCCACACACTTTAGACATTTTACTTACCCATCCGCAAACATGGATGGGTGTAAATGGAAAAAAAAGTGGTAGAAACAATCGATTAGTAGCAGAGAGGTAGTCACCCTTATTTTGATCAACAAAGTGTCAAAATAATGTGAAGGAAGAAAATAAAAATGGGGATGAAAAATGATGGCTTCACTTTGGCACAATTTCACCTCGCCTTAAGGCAAGTGAAAAACTAAGCGAAAGTAATGCATCACACGTTTCACGATGAAAAGATGGTTCACAGCTCAACACTATTTTAGAATGTTCAAAGTGGGCTCCTGGCTAAAGTATATCTTCCTAGATGGTTCTATCATCCTAGGTGTTACAAATTTGTCCATGAGTGGGGTGATTTACCCAAATATTCCCGACTATCTTGGGAGTATCTTCACTTTTCCCCATTCAAGAATAGTGGGAAGTAAATTCATCCATTGTGTACTCTTAATAGGGTCATGATAGGGACAAATTGTTATGCTATCTCACAAAGGAATCACTAGTAAAGTAGGTAGTGTGGAGCACTTTTCATTTCATCCACAAGGTTCCCTCTTATATGGACTACTTTGGGGTTCCTAAAACCACCCCCATTATTGTAGCTTAAGGCGTTATGCTAAAGGGGTTATGTTCTAGTTGACCGGAGAGGGACATACCCTTTTTCGAAACCTGTAATATAGTGTTTTGAATATGTCATTCTTTTAATCTTGTTTAATTAGGTGTGGTTTTCTTGAACACCTTTTGGAAACCTGTATAACAACTGTATTAGTAGTTTTTGAATTCCTTTTGATTCCTCCTTTCTTTGACAAGCGTGGTGTTTTGGTCCTGTATGATGATTTTTAGTAGTTTTCCATCAAAAGAGTAGACATCATTTCTGATTCTCCAGATCATCCAAGGACACAAGAGAAGATCATACGTGATGTTTCCAAAATCTAATAAGATATAAAATGGAAAAATACTTTAATTCAAACACACCAAGTTAACCAATTCGAATTCAAATATTCCTAACAACCTCAAAGGATGAAAAAAGTCCTAAGAATCATTTCTGATTCCCAAGAACTACCCAACATACATGAGGGAAGATCATACATGATCTTATTCCTATAAATAAACATGCAAAGTTTATCTAATCAAGTAAAAGCATGTAAAAACATCCTGTAAAAATGAGTATGTGATTAGATAAAACCTACAAGAATGTTAGCACCTCAACACATTAATTTCAAGAAAATAAAATACACATGTGCCCCTATTTTTACATCTATGTGTGGGTTAAGGTGGATACACCACTCTATGTTTTTCTAATTTACAGTGCACCTATGCCACCTAAGATGCATGTGTGCCACCAAAAATACGTGTGTGTCACTCTATGTGTTTCTGGATTACAGTGTACCTATGCCACTCGAGAAGCACGTGTGCCACCAAAATAACGTATGCACTACATTTGATAAAAAATAGGCTAAGTTTTTTCACAAAGAGCTTGTGCTACCATAAAATCGTGTGTGCCACCGAAAAATCATGTGCACCACCACTTCATAAAATAGTCTCGGATTTCAACAGAACACTTGTGCCACCAAAAATGTGTCTATGCCACCAAAATAGTGTGTGCGCTTGGTTTAGGGTGTATGCGTTGATATGATAGGTTTTGAATTACAGTGAAGGTACAGTATGAAAATGTTTCTATGCCCTAGTTAGTGCATATGTGCACTGGTTAGGGTATGTGCGTCGGGGTTAGTGCGTATGTGCCAGGGTAAATAAACAAATAATTAGGTTCTAAGAGTGCATTTGCACTACCTGAGAGGTTCCTGTGCCACCAAAAATGTACCTGCACTCCTGGTAGTGTACCTGTGCCACCCCTACAACCAAAATACAAAAAAAAACATAAGAAAGCTCAAAATACTTCAAATTTTAGCAAGTTACTTTAAAAATGGAAACAACCCATTAAAATGATGGCTATGAACAAGAACTTACACATACAAAATTAGTAAAAATTCTAAGAAAATGGACATTAATTACTACATGTGCATATCAAAAGTTATCCAAAACAATAAAATTTAAACTAAAATGCCAAGGGACTAGGTCCTACCGGGTGTGCCAAATGTGTGAATGATTTGTTTTAAACTAATGTGAATGCAAGTAAAGACTAACAACTAATAGCCTTAATTAGCAAGAATTAAACAAAATACTAAGCACCATCAAGATAAGAATTAAACAAGGTTAGATGCTAACATTAATCATATTCAAAAATTTGAAACTAACAATGTTAGTGTCTAAATCCTCTATTCTTAACAACAAATAAATGAATGGACCTATGTAGGCTCCATGGCAATTGAAAATGGTTGTCTTTGGTATTTCAAGAACCTAGGAATGAGGGCTTGTCAAATTTGGGCTACAAGACCCTTTTGACACCACCCATATGACCTAAGCACTTTAGGAAAGAGGATTAACTCTTCAAGATGATGAACTTTCAAGAAAACAAAGGAAATCTTTTAGTATATTTTTCTATATGCTTTACATTTGTCTTCTCAAAAAGTTTAGGTGTAGGTATAAAGGTAGAAGGAGGGCTCCTTATATAGACCAATGGATAAAAGAAACACTTCATCCCTTTACATGTGGGATAAAGGTAAAAAAAGATTAGGAATGGATAAGGTTTCTTTATAAAAGGTAACCTTACTTTAGAAGGGTTTAATTTATGCTTAACAAGTCATGGGAGTTGGGGGGTGTTTCAATTAATCAAAGGTGATTAACTAATAGGTAGATGTAATCTTATAAAAGCTAATTAGAGGAATATTAATATGATTTAGGCTATTAGAAGGAGGTTAAATCAATTAAATATTGATTTAATGGTTAAATGGGAGGGAAAGCTAATTAATTAATAATAATTAATTAGTCTAGATAGAAGGGGTAATTTATTAACAGAAGGTTGTTAATTAGGGTTATTTTTGGATAGGTGACTTGATTAATTAGCGTAGTGTAATTGATTAATGAAGATACAAGGGAGAATGATCATTATTGACGATATGTCATCAATTTTCCAGAAGAGAGATAATTAGCGCAATTGAATTATTTTGGCCAAGCGTAATTATGGGTGTCTACACATGCATCGTATATTAGAATATTACATGGATAATCTCATGGCCAAATATAAACTTTTCTCTGAGCATCTCGCCATCCTCAAAACCATATTTGACCACCTCATTAAGTATTGTGTTTGCCTTCATCCCAAGAAGTGTTTCTTCGCGGTTCTTTCAGGAAAACTCTTGGGATTTATCATCTCCTTACATAGTATAGATGTTGACCCTACTAAAGTCAAGGCCGTTCTTGAAATGCCTCCACCCACTAATCTTCAGAAACTTTGTAGCCTACAAGGTAAGTTACAGTCTATTCACCGTTTTATTTCACAATTATCTGATGGGTGTCAACCATTTCATCATCTTCTCAAGAAGGATGTATCCTTTAAATGGGATGATGACTACAAAAAAGCTTTTAAATCATTAAAACAATACCTTCTCCAACCACCCATACTCATTCCACCTAAATACGATCAACCCTTCTACCTATACATCTCAGCTACTAATCACTCCTTGTGGGCCATGCTCACTCATTGTGATGAATAACATAGGGAGAAAGTGGTTTATTAAATAATCTATACTATTTTGGACTATGAAACCCGATACACCCATGTCAAAAAACTTTTCTTAGCCTTAGTTTTCACAGCCACAAAACTCTGCCATTACCTACTCAACCAAAAAACCTATGTTGTGATCAACACTGACCCCTTACACTTCATGTATACCAAAACTTATCAAAATCAATGTACCACACGTTGGCTTATGCTTCTGGTTGACCTCAACCTTGAATTCACCCATCAAAATTCCATCAAAGGCCAAGCTATCATTGACCAATTGGCTGACGCACCTTATTCTAGGGACCAACCTTCTAACTTTGACTTTCTAGATGATTCAATTGCTACCCTTTCCCTAGACCAACTCACTTACCAAATGACACTCTTCTTTGATGGTTCTAAGTGTGAGTGTGGAGGTGGGGCTGGTGTTATCCTCATTCCACTTGAGGGTGAACCCATGTCTTTGTCTTTCAAACTCAATTTTGATTGTACAAACAATATTGTCAAATAGAAAGCACTCTTATTAGGTCTCCAAGCTGCCTATGCCTTAGATGTTAAGTCAATCAACATCTTTAGTGATTCTCAATTGGTCGTAAACTAAGTCAATGGTATATACCAATGTCTTAATGAGATACTTCAAAAGTATAAACATCATGTGGACATACTTTTGACCACCTTCAACCATTACGCCCTTCAAACCATCCCACGTTCAACCAACAAATTTGCACATACCATGGCCTACTTGTCTTCCCAGATACCTACTTCACCTGCTGACTCTAAAATCTTTGTCACCCTACAAATAGTCCAATTAGCCTCTTATTTACCTTGTGAAGTTTATTCTATCAGAACTACTGCTCCCAACCCAAGTGAACTTTGGTATAAACAATACTCATACTATCTTTCCCTCTCCATCTTGCCTCCTAACCTCACTCGTAATGGACAATGTGCCTTTCTTCAAAACATCTCTCGTTATGTCATCATGGGTGGCATCCTTTATAAGCACAGCTTCGATGGTATTATCTTACGATGACTTATGAGTTCTGAAATTCCTTATACCATTAAGGAAGTTCATGATGGCATATGTGGAGGTCACTTCAGTGGCCTTGCTGTTGTTAAGTGTATTCTTCACCTAGGCTATTACTAGTTGACCCTCAACCATGATTGTTATGATTACATTAAGCATTGCGTAAAATTACAACAACATGCCAATCTTTATCATACAACCAATCATACCTTACAGGTTGTCCATGACCTTTTGTCCTTCTCTCAATGGGGTTTGGATCTTGTTAAAGAAATCAATCCCCATTCTTCTCAACAACATCAACGGATCATCACCACTACTGAATATTTCACCAAATGGGTTGAAGACATACCTCTCATCTCCACGAAAGCTGAGAAAATATGTGAGTTTATCAATCATCACATCATTTTTCTCTTTGGTGTTCCTCACCACCTCATCATTGATAATGGAAAACAATTCAAAAATAAAACCTTCCAAAAACTTTGTGATGCCTTTGGTATTCAGCTTAGTTTATTGTCACCTTATTACCCACAAACCAATGGACAAGCTGAATCCACTAATAAAACCCTGAACAAAATTCTCATGAAAGTGTTTAATGATATCGGGAAGTACTAACATACACACATTCATTTCTCCCTATGGGTATACCGCACTAGTATTCACACTTCCACTTCTACCACACCTTTTTCTCTAGCCTACGGTATAGAGGCTATTTTACCTCTCGAAGTCTAGATTCCCTCACTCTACATTTCTCTCTATGACATGCTCAATGATGGTGACTTTTACCAGGGCCGTTTAGCACAACTTGAGTTATTAGACAAATGTTGTCGTAATGCTCTTTACCATCTTCAAGTTTACCAAAAATGTATGAAACATGCCTATGAAAAACGTGTCCATGAAAAAACCTTCCAAGTCGATGACCTTGTCCTGAAAGAAAATCAATATGTAACTAAAGCAAAAAAAAGTAAACAGGGAAAATTTTCTCCTAATTGGCTTTGATGATACATCATGACTCATACTTATGGATCAGGTGCTTATCATTTATCTTCACTAGACGGTAAACCCAAACCTGAGTCCCTCAATGCCTTACATCTTCGACCATTCTAATATTGAATTTCAGTCCTACCTCACCTTCTGCCTCTTTCCATGCTCGTCCTTTGAGCACTTTTCACTTCCCTCCTTTGACTATGCCACCCCCAGCGATTAAACAAGAATCATGTGTGTACCCATCACTCTTTATCCTCTCTTAAATATGTGTACCATGGTGCTACACATGGCATGATTCTCATAGATACTTTTTTTTCTACTTTCAGATGAGATCCCATGATCATTTCATCTTTCTTTCGGAACAAGAATCTGATTCTTCACCTTATTCTTGTCCATGACTTAAAATCCTTACATGGGATCCAACTCTTTAAGTCAAACTTCCAATAACAGATGACTCTCTCAAAAGGACATATTTCTCTCTACATCTCTTCTATAAATAGACTCCTCCCTCGAAGGATAGCTATGTAAAGCCGGCTTAAAAAAAAAGAGAGACAATTCCGAAGCTTCCCGCATCAATCAGCTTCGTGAAGACCTCAAGGAGTTATTTTTCTCATCCCATATAGACTTCCCGGATCGATTAGTCTATCTCAAATACAATTCAAATGGAAAAAAAAAATTGTTGTGGAATTTCCCATTGTGATCTTGGATCTCTTTCCAAAAGGCATGTTACCAAATACCATATAAACTAACAACTTTTCACCCTCTCTCCATTTGCACTTTATTTTCCTACCACATCAAGGGACCTACTAGAAATGTGACATTTGGTATGACCAGATGGTAGAGGCTACAGATGTGTGACAAATATTTTTTGACCTGTGTCAATAAGGTGGTTGATGCATGTCAACAGAACCTCATTGATGCATGTCAACAAGGTTGTTGACACATGTCGGTGAGGTTTGTGGATGTCTGTCAACCACCTTATTAACATGCATCGGAAAATATCTGTCACACATTTTTAGCCTTCTGTCCCACCACTTAAAAATCAGGTGAAAATTTTGCTGTCAAACCCCCAAAAATTTTTCCTTCCCGTGAAACTAGTTTCGAGGATATTCGCCAAGTATTTTCCACCTCTAATTTCTAAGAGGTATCTTAAAATGAACCCTGCTATTTTCCCACAATTCACCCATACCTAAATGACCTAGACCCAATCATGCCTAGAACATACTAACTCATTCTCATACCTCCTCGCATTCTTCCCTAGCTTATGGGAGAACTACATTGGCTTGCGGTCCCTTTTCACCAGGAGTATGTATGCAGCACTCCGAGGGAATGGGGCCCTTGGAGGTTAGCTCAAAAACTCTCTACCCTAACCAATTCACCTTTCATTTTCCTAAATCACATTCTACCCTAGTTAGTTTCCTTTTTTATATCAATAATTGGAAAATAAACCAAAAAAAAATAGATTGCTTCACATTTTTATCATCATCATTCATACATGCATTATGTCTACCACGGCTTTACCATTATCATGCATGTTACTCTTAAACATCTCAAACGTGACCCATATCATCATTAATTGCACATATTAATCAATTATAGACTCAATCCATGCCCAAACCAAAACCTGACTCCATCTATGCCTAAACCAAAAACCTAACTCAATCCATGCCTAACACCTGACTCAATCCATGCCTATGACTTGAATCCATCCATGCCTAAAACCTAACTCGATCCATGCCTATGATCGAACTCTATTATGCCTACACTACTTGGTTTCCATCACATATACAAATCAAAATAACAAGATAACCACAACCATGTATACACATAATGACCATAATCATCATCTCTATAAATAAAAACATCCAAACATGTGTCTCCATATTCATAAATCTCAAATATCTTCGGCACAGAGGCTGATGTATATAACAAAATACAAAAAATCTAATATATAGCCTCACCATCTCTGGCATGTAGGCCAGTATATGATAAAAAACTCTCATATACATCCTCACTCTCTTTGGCAGGTAGGCCGATATATATCAAAAATGAATAAATACATCAAAAATGAGAGACATACATTAGGCATCATCCTGACAGATATCCTCCATATCGATCTCTCATGTCTCCTCCTTGGCTCCTATCTGGTGGCCTGCTAACATCTTACCATCTCTCGTGGGGCATGGCTGGGTTCCTTTAGGTACATCACCTGGGGCTGGTCTCTGTGAACTAGTGGCCTCACCTTGATATTGTCTCAGGGCTTGATGGCCCCCTATGCTCTCCATACTATGGGTAAAGGATATGTTCCTCTCACTTGGGGACTGTTGTGCCTTTTACTATCCATAGGATAGAAAATCTATCCCTAATGCCATCAATTGATCTTAGTAATACTTGGCCTCACTTAAGGCATCCCGCAACCTAGATATGGGTATTGTCTGTAGTGGCCCCATTGGCCTCTACCCCTGTGCCTATTCTATGGGACCATGTCCCACCCCTTTCTGTTAACTGGGACCCTATCCTAGTGCATGTGGTGGTGCCATCAACCTCATACCCTGTGCCTATATCTAGGCCTATAATGCGCCAATATGTGATTGTGGAATGGTCAACTGGCCCTACAAACATGTAACCTACCCCTGTAGGGCGACCACCTACTCATCATCACCATCTCCATCCCCACCCTAGGACATCTGGGCCTGTAGAATGGCCACCTGTGCATGCAACACGATCACCTCCACCTCTAAACCTGCCAACTATCCATGTACCATCCCCAACTATGTAATCAAGGTTGCCACCTACCCCTATAGGGTGTCTCTCTGAATGGTGATAGTGTCTAAATCTAGATGCCCCAGCCTAGGAGGTATTGCTTGTAAATGAGCCACCTACCACTATCTATACATATCAGTCACCCTAGTATCATCTATCTGTTGGTCTATCACCTGCTCCTCCTACCCTGTAGGTACTGTCAGCTATAATAGTGGCAGTGGTCTCTCCACATCATTTCTCCAGTACTATGGGAAAGGTGGTGGTATATCCTGTAGTAGCCCAAACTACCATCTGACCCTATCTACTGAGATCATCTCATGCTCCCCTACACGACGCCCCTCAATCCATCTAAGTATCTAGAAACCATCTAACTCATCGGCCATCTGTCTGTATGAGGGATAGCCCACATATAGTCTCCAAATAATGTCCATGTCGAACAATCCCTCCAATAACCACTTGTAGTAGGCCACATCATGTGTAACACTACCTACTTGATGCTCTCCCATCATAAGCACCCATCACTTATACCCCACCCAAATAAAACCATGCTCAAATGCATCCTCCTGAGGCATACCAATAGGACAAACACACACAATGTACCTGTAGGCCCAATAATGAAGAATAAATGTGCAAAATAAACTGAACCTGCGGAGCCACCCATATGCCCATAGCTCTCTATATAACTATACTAGGAATGTTGGCGCCCATGAAAAACAAGTCATGTCCATCATCATATCATGTAGTATCCCCATCAATGATCATGGGAATCTCCCACCCTCTACATCTAGCAAGGCAAAACAACATGTTGTCTCCATCAATAACACTACTAGCCTCATCTCCTCTGGATGGGCTAGGTACATATCTCCATAAATCAGGCTGGTGCTATGGAATATCAGCTCTACTAGTCCCTTAACGAATACTGGCAGAATTAACTCCTCAGATTCCTCTAAGGAGATTGAATATACTTGCGTCCCCAATATAGGTAACCACAAAATCTTGTACATGTCCTCTAGGGTGACTGTCGTCTCCCCTATCGGTAGGTGGAACGTGTTGGTCACAGAATCCCATCTATTGATGAGATCAACCATCAGACTCAGATGTTAGACTACATGCCGATAGTGCTTGACCCCACTTAAGCCTACATCTGTAACATGCCTCCACTCCTTAACAGTTAAGAATAGGGGTGGCACCCTGTCTCGCATCCTCAACTGATCTCTCATCTACATCCAAAAAAAAACATCATATTAATATATGTTAATCATAACCATAATCTCACTTGACACCTCACCTATACCTAACACCCTACCTCTCTTTCCCTAGACATCCTAACCTTTGTATTACATCTTCTACCTACCCCAACCCTACCCTACTATCATTCACCCTTACCTATTTTTACCCCTTACCTATGTAATGATTTTCCCCAAAACATCTCCTACTTCCCACTACCTATCTCACTCACCCAACCTAGGTCACTTTTGGCCCCTTTTCCCCAAATCATGACTAGTACCAATTATCTCTAACTGACCCCAGTCCCCCATAAACTAGCATCAGTCACCTTTTTTGCGATCGGTACCGGTTTGATATCACTGACATCAACTAACCTTCAACTGATGCTGGTCACTGTCACTGTAAAAACCCAACACCCAAACCCCCCTTCTTCCTAAAATATTCCTTTCTCTCCCTTCTACCCACCCAATCCTACCCAAACCCCTGCACCCTTCCTAACCCCTCCTTCACCTAATCACCTCTCTCCTCATTCCTATTTAACTCGATTTTCCCTCCCAAAATTCAAAATTCATTTTCCCCCAAACCCATTTTTCCCCACACAACCTCTAAATCAATATAAATCATAAGACAAAGAAAAGGGATTGACTCTTACCTCATCACGATACTACCTCCGTAGTGGCACATCAGGATGTTGTATAGTTGGTCCACCTAACCCCTCTCCTACCTCTTCCATCACCCAATAAACTTTCTCACCTCTAACCAATTGAATCGATCAATCTGATCTCGTGTACCCACCTATCATCTGCCAATCACCCGCTACACCACTCGCTAACTCAGCTCTACATTCCGCACGGATGCTTTCCACTTTTCTCTCTCTCACCTATCATTTTCCCTTATTTGGTAACAGACAAATGATTTGAAAAACATAGCAATTTTTCTTTTTATAACCTTCATGACTTGACCGGAAATGATTTTACCTTGACTGACATCAGTCTTGTGCCCTAAATTACCATGGTCAGTCCATCAAGACTGGCATTTCTTCATTCAAACCATCATCGGTTATCCTGCTTAGTCTTTTTCCTACCCCCTACCCCTACTTTTCTATCCTGCATCCTTTTTACCTTACCCACACCTGACTTGGACACTTCACTTTATCCTCCTGACCTCATCCTCTACTACCTCACCTCGTCTTCATTTGGGGACCCGTTATTTTACCCATACCTTAGCCCTACCCATGATGTGACCTAGTTACTTGGACCTGGGACATTGTTAGTGACCTATAACCTCATGGGCTCGTTATACCTTGTGGAACTATTACCCATGTTGATTGACATATTGACCTTACCTTGCCTCTTATTATGACCGTTTATCCTGACCCAACCTTTGGTGTACCAGAACATACCTAAACGTTCCTACACCTGACCTATGACATCTTTCTAGACCATATCATATACCTTGGATACCAGAATTACCTCAAACTTATTTGGATAAACCCATCGACCTTAGACAATGTAGATTTTTTCTGCTCTTCAACCTAGTACCATGCTTTAGTTTATACGTGTGTGTGCGTTTGACTGTTACTACCTTTGACCCTGAACCATTACCTGGATTACTCAATTAGACTATTTTCTCTTTTTACCCCCATTACCCACCTTCCTCTTCAACACATTCACCTTTTATCAAACCACTCACCAATTCTTCCTTCCACCTCATCAGTTCATGGTTTGATGGAGATCACCTTCACCCACACATGGGGCAGCCACATCTTATTTTTTTTAGTGTCACTTACCAATACAAGCTATGCAATAAAAAGGAGCAAAATGTAGACACCAAAATTGGGTCACACTCCCCTTGGTCCCTCGACAAATAACCAACTTGAATACACTCACCTAACCATGGCCCCTTTCACCCCACTCTAATATTAATTTATTTAAATTAAGTCATGATCTCACAATATATATTATTTAAATATCCTGATTAGATAATGCCCACACCACCACCTCACCCTAACACCTATTCTTAGTATGTTGCCATAACTAACTAAGACCTACCTAAACCCTAAAAATCAAAGCCTACATTCCCTCTAACCACATTCCTAAAAAAAAAGCTTCCATTCCAATCCAAGGAGAAAAACAAATGAGATCCAAGAAAATCAAGGGGATCTACCTATTTTAGAAAACCTAGGAAATCCCACCCTAACCGACACCAGTTACCCTAAACCACCACTGGTCAACCTAAAACCATCATCAGTTACCATTTAATCCCCAAAACAACCTTATTTCATGGTTGGAACATTTCTGAGAGAAAAGTATGAAACCATAGCTCCATGTAAGTAGAACTAGCATTCATACACGCATTAGAGCATCCACAGCCAACACCAGAAGCAATCACAAAGCCACTTGCATTCACGAGATCATCCAGGGAAGCACCATCACCACACCAAGTTCCATCCATTTGATCACCCAATATTGCCAACCAGACACCAAGCTTGTATAATAGTAAGTGTTTTGTTAACCAACATTTGTTCATTGTCATTTTAGTAGACTCGTTTACTTTTATTATTGGTTTCTACTTGCATTCACATTCATCAATCATTTTCCTTCATAAAAACTTGATCAATCCTTCACCTGCACTATTAAATTGCCCATACCCTATTGATAACTATACCTGAGAACACCTAAGACCAAAACGGACCTTGCCATTTCCCTTTCCATTTCCATTCAGCCTCAGATCTATCACCACACCAAGTTTTTAATAAATTTCCTATACCTCAACCATACCGATGCCGATTACCCCACAACCATCGCCGGTTCACCTAAACCAACATCGGTCATACCAGACCGATGTCAATCTCTTTGTTTTTACCCTCAGACCAAGAACAAAGCTTAAAACCTCCACCAAATACCCAAAACAACCTATAACCATACCCTAACCAGTACCAGTACTCTGATAAAGACCTTAACCTTTAGATTCAATCATAGTTTATCCTGTTGTGAACAAATTTGCTTATCGTATTCAAATGAGATACCTAAATTTTTTTAACTACAATAGGATTTCCTTTATTGTTAACATTGAGTTGTGTTAAACAATGGATTGACAACCATCTAGGGGGTATCACACTTCTTGGATCTAGCATGCTAGGTAGTCCACTGCATAGACTATTTAACTTTTATTTGGTGGTCTTATTTTCTATTTCAGGTAGTTCCTCCTAGCCAAAAGGAAGCTCTCACGATCAGTTGTGGATCAAGAAGTCATACATGTGCAACAACCTAGAACCAGCATTTTAACAGGTATTCCTCTTAACCCTTTACCCTTATCTATTTTGTCAATATTCAAAGAAACACTCTAGAATCAGGTGAAACAGTTGACTCCAGCATATAAAATCATCTCTTGTATCCAGATTGCATCAAGATCTTGTAAGGTTTACATATTTAGCTTACATTCCATATCCTTCCTCCTAGGTAATAGTCGACCTTCCTCTACAATGTTTAGGTCATCGTCGAGGTCCAGTTAGGTAAAATTTAATTTATATTCATTCAGATAAAATTAGCATCTAGATTAGATCTCAGTTACTTTTAGATTCTGTATTTCTTCAGTTTCTGTATGATATCGGATCATCCATTGTTTATATCAATTTTTCTATAAGAATGGGGGTTGACATCCATGAAAGGAAGCTAATAATTATTGTAGACATATTTCTTGGGAAACCCCTGTTGGTGTGAGTTATCCTATGTGTCCTCCACTCACATATGGAGGGTCATCTCACATGGGTTAGGTTTAGCATTAGGTTTATGGTTTGTTATTGAGTCTTGCACTAGGGTTACTCAACACCCTATATATACCCTTTCACTTCTGATTTATGAGTATGCAAAGACACTCCACTATCTTTCTCTATATGTGCAAGCTTTGTTCTGTTATGCAAGTTATTCAGTTGTTGATCGATTCTTCCTTGTGATTACTTTGGAGCCATTATGATTCAACCAGACTGCAACTTCATCATGGTGCACAGTTTCCAATATGATTTTTAAACTCTTTCATGGTATCAAAGCTGAGATTGGGTAAACGTGCACTCATTTTTTGAGTTGTGATTACTCTTTTTTTTTTATTAACTCCTCGTGCAAGTTTTCGATCATTATTTTCTGGTTTTTCCTTGCTAACGTATTTAACATTCTTTCTCTTGGAAAGTTTTTAGTTTTGCTTGTTATTCGTGCATGTGCAGATCTCCTCAATTTTTTAGGGGTTTTACATCTACTTTTAGCTAACTGTAGCTAAATCTAGCATATTAGTTAAAAATAGAGGGTATTTTCTTCTATTTTTTTAATAAATTTTATTGAACTGCAAGTGAATTTTTTTTGTAAAAATGGTTTTTTTTCTCTCTGTGTTCTATTTTTTTTGCATGGTTTTATAGAGATTCACAAAAATCATGATTTGAGGCTCTACTCTATTTGTTTAGGTGTGTTTTCATCCTTATATATGGGTGTTTTGAGTTTGCTCGACTGCACATTTGCTAGACTACGTGCACGGGATTTTTTTTGGTCCGTGGCATTTTCTTTTCGTGTTTGCATTAGTTTTATGTCTGCGTGTCCTCGTGGCTGCCCCCTCCTTTACCCTACATTTTTTACAAACCGAGGTCACCTCTCCCTACTGCTGTGTGGTCACCCCTCCTTGTGCTTGCTACTATGTGGTCACCCCTCCTCGCCACTCCTTGTTGCTGCTGCTACGTTGTCACCCCTCCCTCCTCCATCCTCCCTCCCCACTGACTAGGTTTTCTATATGCAGTCTCCATTAAACCTGTAGTTTTTCTTCACAAAAACAAAACAACAAGTTTCAAATTGGTACGTTTCCTTTTTTTATTTGTATTTCATAAATACTCTCTTTTTTTAAATCTAGCAAAATCTTTAAAATCTTTTTAACTATACTTGTGTATTAGTTAGTTCTTTTTTAAAAAAAGCTTTTTTTACATTACATACCTTCTAATTTGATTTTCAACTTTTTTAGTTAGTATAATTTAAATTAAAGAGGGAAATAATTTTTTTAATTTTTTAAATTAGGATTTTTAAAAAAATCTTATTTCATTCATAATATTTAATTTAATTTTTTTAGTTAGATATTAAATAATCATAATTAATTAATTAAAATTATTTGTGATTATCATTTATGGTTAGGTTTTTTTAAATCATCTCTTAATTAACGTAATTATCATTTTTTTAAAGTTCATTTAGCTCAAAAATAAAATAAATCAAACGTTTCCTAACGGTAATATTTTTTTAAAACGTTATTATTGATTCTTTTTACTAATTGTGTGCTCAAGTGTGCAGTATCACTCTGAGGACCTCTTTGTCTTCCACGTGCCTTTCCAGTGTTCTAAAGATCATATAGAATCATCTTGAGTTTGTCAAACCATTTTATTTTTTGTACCCTTATTATTGTTTGTGACCAGTGAGCGCATCCGCCATAGTTTACAGCAAGGGGTTATCATTTGTGACCTGAGACACTTTTTCTCACAACCACAATCTGATTTCACGTCCTTCCTAGTTTTTTGCTATTATGCTTGTATACGGTGTCACTTTTTTGCACTCCACAAAACATTATTGTGGTCTCCTATCTTGCACGTTATTACGTTGATTGCAAGGTGAGTTACCAAGTTTTTACAACGCACACTCAGACCCGATTATATTCAACACACTAATCTATAAAGTGTTGAAAGCAAGGGGGTTATTATATTATCCTGGGTGGTTGTGTTTCTTTTTTACATTTCTTCTCTCTCTTTTTCATATGGATGCACTTTCAATTCCTTTGCTTACGCCATTCAACTTTTTCAAATGGAGATTAAAAATAATAATGAAACTAAGGGGTAAAGGGTTATTCCGCATCACCATGGGATCTAAGACTTAACCAAATGACAAACCTAAAAAATCTAAGCAGTTAAACCACAGTGATGAAGCTTTAGGTCTTCTTTGCATGTCTGTTTCTCCCAAATTTCTCTTCCACATTAAGTCATCTGAAACACCTAAGTCTGTGTGGACAACATTAGATGAAATGTTTGGACAACACAATGACATGAGAGTGCATGAGTTTGAAAATGAACTACTAGGGTTAAATTCTAGTGATTTTAAAAACCTAGAAGCATTCTTCTTGAAGTTTTTCCACACTATATTGTTGTTAAAGGAATGTCAAGTAGAGAAGAAAGATTCTCCACTGATCTTATTGATTCTCTCTAAGTTAGGTCCTGAATATTTTGTCTTTGTGTCAACTTTGTATGCTACAAAATTTGCCTTGGGAAAGGATTGGAATATGCCCTCCTTTGACTATTTTTCATCCCAACTCATTCGATAACAAGACAAACTCATTCAAATGGGATCTCTCAAGTCCAAATCATATGCCCTTGTAGCAAGTACTAGTAAGGAAAAGAAGACTGAAAAGAAGAAAGAAAAAAAGTTTCAACGTAAGAAAGGAACCAAGACCAATACTAAAAATAACATGAACACTTTGAATTCTGAGCCTAGAGCACAAAAAGACAGGTATTTGTGTTGCTATTGCAAAATCCTAGTCATAAAGAGCATACGTGTATGAGAAAACAAATTGATCACCTTACTCAATTACTTGAGAAAAATTAAATAGGTGTTCCTGAGTCTATAAAAAAAAATACTTTGAAGGTCGAGTCTTCCACTACAAAAGGTTCTAAATATGATAAGAAGAAAGGAAAGGCCCTTATAGCCAAATTTTCTCCTTCATCAACGTGGATTATAGATTTCGGTGCCTCGCACCAAATGGGTTCTTCACATGTTGAGTTCTCCAACATTGATCCTTGTGGAATGTCCCAAATCATGATGGGTAATCACACGACATTTTTGGTTTCCAGTAGTGGATTGGTAGAGATGGGTGGGGGAACATTCAACCAAGTGTTAAGTGTTCCTAATATCTCTACCAATCTCCTATATGTTTACCAAATTAATCACCTTGGTGAAAGAAAGCGAGTGGAATTTGGTCCTAACTAGGTGATTATTCGTGAGCTTAACGATGATACTACAGTGGCTGAAGGAAAGTTGGATCACCATTCATAGTTGTATACCTTTTCCAACTTTACTTCTGATTCTACGCCCATAGTCTTGCTCACTCATGTAAATGAGGTTAGTAAGCAATGACATGAGCGATCCAGACATCTAAATTATCACTACCTTGAACAATTGAGCCAAAATGAAATGGTCAATGGGTTACCCTGCGTCAAGTTTTCTAAGGGTCTTTGTGAGGGTTATACCCTTGGAAAGCACCCTGAAAAGAACTTTGACAAAGGAAAATCCTCGAGAGCTACTCGTTCCTTGGATCTTGTTTACATCAATTATTTTGGTCCATTTCCATCTCCTTCATTTACTAGAGAACTTTATGTGCTAACCTTCATTGATGACTATTCACGATATACTTGAGTATATTTTCTTAAGGTTAAGTCTGAAGTCTTTAAAATTTTTCAGGACTTTAAGGCTCTTGCTAAGAAACAGGCAGAACAGTCTATCAAGGTTCTTCAAACTGACAATGGAGGTGAATATGTAAATAATAGGTTCATGGATTTCTTTACTTCTAAAGGGATATCCTTGCAACATACAATTGCATACGACCCTTTGCAGAATGGTGTAGTAGAAAGAAAGAACCTTACTCTTAAGGAGATGGCCACTTGTATGATTCACTTGAAGTCTCTTCCTCCACAGTATTGGGCTGAAGCAGTAAATTTTTCTAGTTACATTTAGAATCATGTTCCTCAGAAGGTAGTAAGAGGGATGAAATCCTTTGAAGCCTGGTTTGGATACAAACCTAATGTTGAGCACTTTCGAGTCTTCGGATCCAAGGCTATGGCTTGGATTCCCAAGAAGAAACACAAGGCATTTGAACCAAAATCCAAACCTTGTATCTTTGTAGGGTATCCTGATGGCATAAAGGGATATCGATTGATGAATCCTACTTCTCATGAGCTATATATTGACAGAAGTATTTAAGGTCAATGAGTCCTCTTCGACTTCTACTTCTCCACCTATTAAGGTTCTTCATCTCACTGATTTATATTCTAACTCATCAGATGATGATACTGTTGAGTGTGCTCCTCTTCTTGATCCTCCTAACCATCAGACCACTGAGTCTTCTGATTTTTATAGTAGTGATGATGAGGACTACGTTCCTTCTCACTCAAGTGAAGAATCTTCTGAATCTGAGCCTAATCCTCTTGGTCCTCTTTGGGCTCGAAAAACTTTGTAAAGTGTTGGAGATTTAGTTGGATATACTTCGAATATGAGACATACTCACTTCAACTTCTTTGAACCCCACTCCTTTTCCTCTGCTTCTAATCCATAGTCTTTCTAGGAGGCTTCTGGTATTCCTAAGTGGGATTCTGCCATGGATGAGGAGTATTCCTCTCTCATGAAGAATGATACTTGGGATCTCACCCTTATTCCAAAAGGATGAAAAATCATTCGGTGTAAGTGGGTGTTTTGAATAAAGTATGGAGTAGATGGAGACATCAAAAATTTTAAATTACGATTAGTAGCTAAGGGTTTCTCTCAAATAGTTGGGGTTGATTATACTGAAACCTTTTCCCTGGTTGAGAAGATGACTTCTATTCGACTGACCCTAGGCATTGCCGCATCAAACAAATGGAAAGTCCATCAAATGGATGTTAAGAGTGCCTTCCTTCATGGGGAACTAGAGGAAGATATCTACATGGAACAACCTCCAGGTTATGTCCATGATTCCTCCCTTGTTTGTAAGTTAAAGAAGTCTCTTTATGGCCTTAAACAAGCCCCTCATGATTGGTATGCCAAGATGGACTCCTTTTTACTTACATCAGGGTTTACTAGGTGTCACTCTGATCCAAATGTTTATATTCTATGGCAAGATGACTCCATACTCATTCTTGTTCTCTATGTTGATGAATTGTTGATCACAGGTGGCTCTTCCTCTATCATTGATTCTATGAAGACCGCCTTGGCCAACAAGTTTTCCATGACTGACTTAGGTTTTCTTCATTAATTTCTTAGGATCCAAATTTCACAATCTGACTCAGGAATTTTGATTTTGCAGCCTAAGTATGCTCTTGATTTGCTAGCTCATTTTCACATGTCTGATTTCAAGTCTTATCCTACTCCTTTTCTTTCGGGGTTAAGTTGGTTTCTGATTGTCTATACTCCATTGGTTAATGGTACCCTTTATCAATAGTTGGTGGGGAGCTTGATTTATTTGACTCACACTTGACCAGATTTATTATATGTACTGTTGGGATCATGTCCATGATTCATGCAGGAGCCACATGAGCTGCATTAGAAAGTAGCTAAATGGATCCTTCATTATGTTTTTGGAACTTATACTGATGGCATTCACTATCATGGAGGGGTAGATATTGACTTGATTGGGTTCACAGATTCTGATTGGGTCGGTAACTTAGATCATCAGAAATCTACTTCTGGCTACAGTTTCTCTCTTGGTTCGATTCCTATTAGTTACTATAGCAAGAAGTGGAATGAAATTGTGATATCATCTACAGAGGTAGACTACAAAGGAGTAGTTAACGCTGCCAAAGAATCTATTTGGCTACAAGGTATTTTAATAGAGTTTGGTATCCCCTTTTAGTGGCCTACTATTATCTACTGTAATAACATGAACACTATCTTTATTTACAGAAATCAAGTTCAACATCATCAGATGAAGCACATTGAGATCCATATGCACTTCATACAAGAGATTATTCATGATGGACATCATCGACATTCAGTACATTTCAGACAATTGATCAGATTTTAGATTTATTCACCAAGCCCTTCACTGAGATGAAGTTTCTTCACTTATGGTCTCTTCTTGGGGTGAGGTCTTTTACATCTTCTCATCTTCTTTGGGCTATGTAGTCCTTCTTTTCCTCTTCTTCTTCTAGGAATATGTTGTTTGTACATGGGCACCTTATCAGGACTTTAGTTGTCGGGCCCCATTGACACATCTTTCTTAGTTGTTTAGGAGTGTCTTTTCTTTCTTTTCTGACTCATCATAGCCACTACCTCAGCTTTGATGAAGGGGGGTGTTGGTGTGTGTTATCCTATGTCATCCTCCACTCACATATGGAGGGTCATATCACATGGGTTAGGTGCAGGGTTAGGTTTAGGGTTTTCTATTGAGTCTTACACTAGGGTTACTCAGCACCCTATATGTACCCATTCATTTCTGATTTATGAGTATGCCAAGACACTCCATTGTCTTTATCTACATGTGTAAGCTTTGTTCTGTATGCAAGTTATTCAGTTATGGATCGATTATTCCTTGTGATTATGTTGGAGCCATTATGATTCAACCAGAGTGCAACTTCATCGTGGTACACAGTTCCAGCTATGATTCATCAACTCTTTCAACCCCCACACATATTATGAAATAAATTTTCTTTAGTGTCTTTGAGTTACATGTTTATCAGCTTGTAGTAGTGAGGATAAATCACTTTTTTCACCCATTCATCCACATCATGCATTAGAGGTACTATAAACCCTCCATGTTCTAAGTTGTGTACTTTCTTTAGTAGCTAACTCATTAACTTGAATTGAATGAAAAATTACATCAGCATGTGGTGTTAGACAATTAATCTTCTATTTTCTCATCCATTCATAGATAAAGGACCTTGATATATTCCATCAATGAGGAAAACATGCCTACACACCGAGTTCAAATATCTACAAATATCATGGTGCTTAAGAGGACTTTATTTCACCCAATTGCAACCAAACTAAAGGTACTTTCATGCACATATTTACTTTCTCTTGTATTTATCCTCACCATAGTCAAAGAGGGACTTCTACTATCAAAAGGAGAAAATAATAAGGTAGATTTCATTTTAGATACCACTTTCAAAAAAAAAAATAAGTTATCTAATGTTACTATTGTTAATAATCCCATAACCATTCAAGTCAAGAAAACACACATGATTTTAAGGTCGTTCTATAAAATTTGTTCAAGGACCCAACATATAACCTAGATGATGAGAGTCTAAGTAATATTTTTATCCAAAAATTTATTCCTACCATGAGAATTATAATTTCCTTGATGAACATGTTGTATGGCAATCCTTCTACCTCAAAATTAGTCATTTCCTAGGTACCCCTTCTCTCCTTAATTATTGATGAAGTCTCTTTATGCCCTTGGCCATGTCATGTCATCAAATATATTCACATACAAATATTCCTTAATTGGTAAAAACAAATAATTTTTTATGGCATTATATCTATTATATTCCATTTTTGAAGTCCTAGTGGGCCTAGAGTTTTGTCCATTGTGGCAGTGACAAAGCATTCACAGAGTGTATTGTTGAACCCCACTTATGAAATCATACTCAAACCTTATTTGCCCATAGATCTTTCACATATTGATTCATCCCCTATAATTCATCAAACCCTAGTCCTTACATGAGGTAACTCAGGGAAAATCCTATCCCCACCTTGATGTGGAAATATGTACATTATCAAGAAATCCCTGGGGATGTCTATCCTCTCCCTAAGTATATCGTGATCATGCACAATTCATGTTAACTCCACCATTTTCAATCTTCTCTATTATGTTCCAAATAAGCTTTCATGGGAAAATATCCAGATGATAGCCCATCTAAGTTATCAATGGAGTACACCATGCTTTCCAAAGTACATAAGTTGATGGAAACCATAATTCTATCACTAAAAGTGAAATTCATGAAAATCTTATGGTCATGACTAGTTATTCTTCTACGGACATCATCCCATAGGAATTCCTTCATGTATCTACATAGCACTCACTATAAGTACAATCCTATAAATTCTTACCACTAAAACACCTGGAATCCCTTAAAAAACAAAAATAGGATCCTTATTCATATCCTCATGATAAAGCTGCTCAATGTTTGGGTACTCATGGACCCTCACTTATCGAAGATTTCCATAAACCAAGGTCATCCCTTTTTTATTATCATAGCTTAATGGCATCATGGAAATGATTTCTTATGAGGAAAATGATTACTTAAGAATTTAGCAAGGATGAGTTTTGCACTTCATATCTATAACCTCTAAAATCATATTCCATATTCAATTGGTAAATCCCACTAGGATCCCAATATCTTTCTCCTACATCTAATAGAGTCTTCATTCCATAATCAATAACGTTATCTTCATATGAGCAGTTAAGGATTTTCCTATCCATTCCATTCTAGAGTAAGCAATATACCTCTCAAAATATGTCCCTTTTATTCCCATCCTCCTATCATATGGGTGGATTGAGGAAACACGTTACTCAACTAGCTAAGAAGACCACATTGTTAAATGTTTTAATTTCTTCACAAGAAAATCCTCCTATACATGTTCCTTGTTTTGACAACAGTACTCGCATCACCATTTGATAACCAACATCAGTTCAGGAAGTCCAACATCAGTAAGGAAGGAACTAACATTGGTCCTACTCTTGCGATTCTACCCCTCATCGTAAATGAATTACAATAAATCTCTTGCTTTAAATATGATACATTTATTTTACCACCATAATAGTTTCCTATAATAGCTATATATGCATCCATCATTAGTATAGGGTATGAGGGGAAACATTACAATTCTTTTTCAAGTCAATTTAACTATATGGGTAGTGTCTACCATACACTTCACACTTTCTCCATGTGAGGGAAAATCATTTTGATACACTCCTCACTGAGGTGTTAGTGAATAACAACATATCTACATTATTACCTGATGACACACTCTGAATAATCTAATTATCATGGCCTTGAATATTGAGGGCACACTACACCACATGAATCATGTTACATTACACACTTTATTTCTCTGCTTCATGACATATTTTTTCTAGCATTTACTCACACATGAAACACATATTTCTTGTATGAATTTACTCTGATTATATGGATCATTGTGCAATATTTTTATATAAATGAACCACAATTTGGTATGCACATCTGTTAGGGGGAAATTGGATCCTTCCATGTTCACAATTGCACACCACTAACATCACACTTTCATAGAATTTGCAGTATCTTGGTTTCATTTAATCTTTTTTTCTTTTTAACTTACATCTTGCACTTTGTTTATTATGCTCGATGGATTCTTAGTATGTCATTATCTTTATCATATATCACATGCATGCTCACTTGGTATCTAGAACCGTTGCATATATCTTATATATCCTTACATGATGGATGATGTTTGACACTATGGAAGGTTCTTGCCAATTATTCTATGTAAGATTTGATCTTATCGGATGGGTTACAACCATGGTTATATAGTATGAAAATCATGGTAGAGTTGATGAAATCTTTAGAAAATTTGTATGAAACTCTTAGTGCTACTTCTAATAAGGTTTATTTGATGAAAAAATTGTTTAATTCTAAGATGCAATAAGATTGATCTATTATCTAATCATTTTAATGATTTTTGGTCTATTGTAAATTCAATTAAAATTGGTAGAAATTTCATTTGATGATGAAGTGAAAGAACTTTTATTCTTATTCTCTTTGCTAGATAGTTGGGATAACTTGGTAATGGTTGTTAGTAATACAACATCTACTTTCTAAAAATTTGAAATTTGATGTTGTGGTTAGATGTAATCCTTAATGATGAAATACACAGGAAATTCTCAGGAGATAAAAATCATCTGGAAATTCTTTAAATGTAGAAAGCATGGGAAGATCTAAGGAGAGATCATCAAAGAGTAAGAAGAATTAGAGACCAAAGTCAAGACATGGTAGATCTAGATCTAGGTATCGAAATTTACTTTGCTGGAATTGTGGAAAGAGAGGACACGTAAAGGAGTGTTGGTCTAAGGAAAACAAAGAGAATACATAGACAAATGTAAAGAAAAAGGTAAAGGACAAACATTTCAAGTGAGGTAAAGCAAATATGCCCTTATTCTCTCCTTGGATAATAAATTAGAATCTTAGGTTTTAGGTTCTGGAGTTTCTTTCCATGCTACCCCTAATAAGGGTTATTTTAGAAATTATGTTCACGGTGATTTTGGACAAGTTTATTAGGAGATGATGAGCCATGGCATATTACTGGTAAAGGTGATGTTCATCTAAAGAGCAGAATGTAAATCCATGGGTATTGAAAGATGTGGGGCATTGTTCCAAGCCTCAAGAGAAATTTAATATCAGCAGGGAAACTAATTTAATATGCATGCATGGTTACATTCACAACTAATTATTGGAAGGTTACCAAGGGATCTCTTGGTGTGGAAAGAGGTAAGAAGGTAGGAAATTTATATCTATCTACCTATAGTTACTAATTCCTTTTTATGCTATCTACTACAGAATCAGAGTGCAACCATGTGGCATAATCGAATAGGCCATATGAGTGAAAAAGGAATGAAGATCTTAAAGGCTAAGGGTAAGTTATCAAATTTTAAATAATTAGATCTTGATTTTTGTGAGCATTACATATTTGAAAAGTAAAAAGAGAGTGATATTTATCAAGGTTAGGTCAATAAAGAAGGAGACAAAAATTGGAGCTTGTACACTCAGATGTTTGGGTACCAACTCAGGTAGCTTCTATTGGAGGATCCAAATATTATGTGAATTTCATTGATGATGCCACAAGGAAGGTACGGATTTATTGTATTAAGCATAAATATGATGTTTTTGAGACTTTTACAAGGTGAAAAGCCCTTATGGAAAATTTAAACAAACTTAAAATTAAAGTGCCTTAGATATGACAATGGTGGTGAGTACTACAACAAGAATTTCAATGATTATTATTTATAGAATGGAATATGAAGAGAAAGAACGGTTCCTAGAAATCCACAGGAGAATGGATTTGCAAAGAGAATGAACAGAAAAATCACGGAATGTGCTAGAAGCATGAGGATACATGTCAGTTTTCCTTTGAATTTTTGGGAAGAAAAATTTGATACAACAGTGTACTTGATCAACTATGGGCCTTAAACGACACTAGATGGTGGAATACCAGAAGAAGCTTAGTTCTGGAAAAGAGGTAGATTTTTCTTTTCTTAGATTTTTTATCTTCGAAGCTTTTGTGCATGTTGATAGGGAAAATATGAAGAAGTTGAATGCTAAATCTAAGAGATGTACTTTCATTGGTTATGGATCTGGTGATTTCAGATATTGATTTTGGGATTTAGAAGATTCTAAGATTGTTAGGAGTCATGATGTTGATTGGAATGAAAAAATAATGTATAGGGATCAGGTTATGGTGCCTAAACATGAACAGGTTGATAATATTTTGGAGGAAAATAAACTTTCAGATCTAAAATAAATATCCACAGATACTAATGTTGGTTCTATAGAAACCAATTTTGGTCAGGCTAACCGGCATCGATAGCCATGATCGGGTTTAGAAAAGATAGTTACTGGAACCCACATTAGTACTCCTAGAACTAGTGGTGGTGAGGCAACCATAGTCGATCAAAACATAGAGGAACTACGGTCGATTATAGAACCATAGGAAATATCATGAGACTAACATCAATCACTAAAAAATATTGACATGAACATGCAACATGAACATAATGAGCCCCACACACCCCAGATCTCAGTGAGAAGGTCACAAAGAGTAAGTAGACCTCCAGAGATATTTTTACCTTACTTTTCTTATTTATTATTGACTGATAGTGGTGAACCAGAAATATTTGAAGAAGAAAAGTAAGTTGATACCCATGAGTAGTGGGAGCATGGCTTGGATGAGGAGATGGACTCCTTGGAAGAAAATCAAACATGGAATTTGGTCAAGTTTCCAATAAATAAGAAAGAACTACAGAACAAATGGATTTACAGAATCAAGGAAGAAGTGGGTGGACTGAAAAGGTATAAGGAGAGGTTTTTGGTAAAGGGATTTGCACAGAAATCAAGTATTGAATTTGATGATATTTTTTTCTAGTTAAGATGACTTCTATTCATACCATTCTAAGTTTGGTTGCAATAGAAAATTTACATTTAGAAAATCTTGATGTTAAGACAAATTTTCTTTATGGTGATTTGGAAGAAGATATTTATATGCAGAAACCGCTTGGTTATGAAGTCAAGGGTAAGGATAAAATTGTGTGTAAATTAAAAAAGATCCTATATGGGCTCAAAAAAGCTCCCAGGAAATGATATTTTAGATTTAACATTTTATGCATGAGCAGGGTTATATGAGATGTGAATATGACCATTGTGTTTATTTTAAGAATCTTGAAAATGAGAGCTATGTTATTTTTTTACTATATGTGGATGATATGATGATTGTAGGATCTATTATGCAGGACATTGGTAAACTTAAAGAAAGGCTAGCTCACACATTTGAAATGAAGGATTTGGGAGCTAAAAAGAAAATCCTTTCCATGAAAATTCACCGAGACAGGAAAAATAAGAAGTTGTATTTGTTTCAAGAGGCTTATATCAATAAGGTATTGGAAAGGATAACATGTAGAATTCAAAACCTATTATTATACCCATGCCTGGACACTTCAAATTAAGAAAAAATCAGTGTCCTTTTTCACACGAGGAGGTTGAGTACATGGCACATGTTCCCTATGCTTCAGCAGTAGGAATTCTTATGTATGCCATGGTTTGTACCAAACTAGACATTGTAGAGACAGTGGGAGTTATGAGCAGGTTTATGGCTAATCCAAGTAAATAACATTGGAAAGTAGTCCAATGATTCTCAGGTATTTGAGAGGGACATCCGATATAGAATTATTCTATGCATGGTCAAATACTTCTTTACGTGGCTATGTTGATTTAGATATGGCTGGAGATATGGATAGCAGGAGGATCACTATGGGACATGTTTTCATAGTAGGTGGAATGGAAGTTAGTTAGATTTCATGATTACAGAAGGTTGTGGCTTTGTCTGCTACAAAGAAAGAGTATGTTTCAGCTACAAAAGTTAGTAAGGAGATGATATGGATGAGTAGGTTCATGAAAGAGTTGGGAAAGAAGCAAGAGGATTGCAGAATATATAGTGATAGTTAGAGCACGATCCATTGGAAAAGAAATAAAAATTTCATTTAAGAACAAAACACATTCATTTGAGGCATCACTTCATATGAAAAGTGTTGGACAATGGGAAGATGATGTTAGAGAAAATCCATACAGATGAGAACCAAATGTAGATATGCTAACGAAGCCATTAGTAAATAATAATTTAGAGATTCATTCCACTTCTGTTTGTCTTAAAGTTTGAGACTTGAAGAGGAAGAAATGGGCCAAGGAAAAGGAACAAAGGATGGTGATGTACAATACAGTGTATCAAATTGATCTCCACGTGGGAGATTGTTGAGTCTAGAGCATTTAATTGCTTCACAAGAAACTTTCTTTTACATGTTGTTGGTTTTGACAGTGACCAACATCAGATCAAGATAGGTAACGAAAATCAGTTAAGATAGTGACCCGACATTGGTCAAAGATTGACTGTCATCGGTCAGGTAGTGACTAGCATCGGTCACCTGTGTGACGATGCTTTATTGTTTAAATCAAGAATTAGGATAAATATCTTTGTTTTAAAGATGATTTTTTGATTGTAAAAGAATAGTTAGTTTCCTAGAATAGATATATATGCATGTATGCATTGTATGAGAGTATGAGAGAAGAAAATAGCATTTTGTTTAAATTTTAGTTTTCTAGGTGAGAAAGAAAGAGTAGATGAGTGAGGGAAAAAGAATTTGAACATCCTGTGAGGTGTTGGAAGAGAAAAAATCTTCATTGTATTTCCTCTGTAAAGCACTAGATAACAATATTGGTCATTTCTTGGTGGACGTAGCCCACACTAGGTGAACCACGTTAAATCTGGTGTTATCTTTCTCTTGTTTATTTTATCTTCTAGCTTATTTCTGCATTCATTGCTTGTATGCTTTATCTAATTATAGATCTATGCAAAATTGTTATATGGTTTAACCCCAACACACAAAATATTCCCCCCAGATCAATACTGAATTTAATCAAATAATAGGGAATTTGAAGAGAGTGAAAAGGAATATGATGGCCACCAATTAAGCTCTTATCTAGCATGATACCTTTGAGTAATTTTTCACTCTCACAAATAAAAATAATATGAAACAGCCCCAAGTGGTTGGGTATAAGGAAGACCTTGGTTTTTTTATCTAGGCATATTCTCAATTTGTAGTAGAGATGGTCCAGGTACATAGTCCAGAAAAAAGGAAATTGAAACTCAAGGAAAAGTTGGTGCCCCCAAAAAAATTGTCATTGAAGTTGAGAAGGCCTTAATATCCCTATTTAGAGTAATAAAAGTGGGCATCAAATCCAAGTAGAAAGGGAAAGTATCCTTGAAAAATTATAAAATTGTCACTAGTAAAATGGACACCCTACAAAAAATTCTCCAAGTCTGTCACACCCCACATTTAATGGAATTTATGTCACTATAAATGTTTGATAATGACTAAATTAATTATGAATGTTAAATGGATAAGTATATATATAATTATATATACAAATATATACATATATATGTGGAAACATATACATACATGTACCCACACACACACACACACACACACACATGTATCTATTTATCTTCTAGCATTTGTTGGATTGGTTGGATGATCATCTTCGGGTTTGCATTGGTGTATGTATATTGATTGATTGGAATCCACCTTTTTTGCACTAATCAATTATGTTTGTGATTGTTAAGCTTACTTTGAATTTTTTAAGGTTATGTTTAAATAATTACAACATCAAGTGAGTTGGTATAAGACTGAAATGTGTTATTGAAGTTGATCACATTGTTTGTAAAAGGATTAAATTTGAATGTTGTTGTAAGTTGGTCTTAGACCACTTTGCAAAGTAATTATTTATTAGTTGTTGTTTGATGTTTTACTAACTTACCATAAACCCTTCCTTGGCATTGAGAATGATGGTTAAGGACCGTTTACAAGGTAATTGTAATGTTTAAATTTCATTGAAATGTTCATAGACCATGGGAGAAATTAATTTTTTTATGTTTGAATAAGGGTCTTAGACCACAAGGAAATTAAAAATTTTATTGACTTATGTTGAACTATGGTCATTGACCATATTTCTTGGAAAATATAAGGTAAAATGTTAAATTCGTGGAGATGGTCACACACCACGAGGTAGGTAGTAATGGGTTGATATTTTTTATTGATTGAAGATCTTAGACCATTCGAGTTGCATGCAATTTACAAGTTTATAATATCTATTTTTGATGGAGGTCACTATGTGGCACAATCATTCATTTAATAGTATTAATGGAACACAATTCTCTAGAACCAATAGCTTGCAAAGAAAGACAAAACATGTAATCATCCTCCCCATTCTCATTTTGGAATTTTGTTTGGTAATTTTGGTCGACTAGAAGTGCATGGAGATTTTGAAGGAGAAAATAATGTAGATCTGTTTTTGGCATTCACATGCAAAAATGAAGTTCTATTTAATGAAAAAAAATGTTTTCATTATTATTTTTGGAAAGTTTTGGAGTTTTCTGGGCATTAGAGGTTTCATAATTTTAATGAAGTTTGAAAGAAAAGAAAAAAAGTTTCAAGCATAAGTTACTCTCTCCTTTATTTCTATTTTTATTATAAAATAAGGAAATATTTGGGTTTTTCTTAGTTGTTTGTAAATCGAGGCTATTTTTGATTTTATTAAGAGATTTAAAGGGAAACAAGAAGGAAAAATCAAGGAAACAAAATGGGTTTTCATGGCTACTTCAAAATATGGAATTTTCTTTATTTAATTTTTTAGGGTTTGCTATTTTGAATGAAAATATATGTAGACGGTTTGTATTGTGAGTCATGTCATTTGAGCTTGTTGTTAGTCATATCCCCATGAAGATGGTTGTTTGACTTTTATTTTCTTAAAAATAGGTCTATTCCTTTGATTTCTCGGAATGATTGAGGAGAAAACATAGAATTTAGATGGGTTATTCGAGTTTGATTTTCTAATTAAAAATGTGAATAATACACACTTATATTTATTTTAATCCTTCTCTTGAAGAGCTATTATCCTTCACTTAAATTACATTTTTGGCCTTAAGAAGCTTCTGTTGAGAAAGGAAATTTGTAATGAGACGTTTTTTCATTTTTAGGTTTAATTTAAATAAAGGAAATGGTTGTTATTTTTAAAATAAGATCTGGATTTGTGGATCCTTGGGACTGTTATGTAATTTTTTTTGGGTAATCTAGTTGTGATGGATTTTTCCTATATGATGTGAGTTTAGCTAGTCTTTGGTCTTTGTGCTCTAGTAAGTGAACATTTCTTTCAACCCATTCTAGGCTTAGTTTTTTTATGTTTGTTCTTACCTTGTTTTGAGATCGTCATTATTGGTTTAAAACTTAATAAATCCGTTAGGGATCTAGGCCAATATAGTTAGTTAATATGATATTTGAAGTTTTGATTTGGCTTCTTAAGCATGTTGTATTCTATTTTTAATTCCTTATTTTTGAAGGGGAAAGGTGTGAATATGACCCATCTTTTTTGTTATAAATATATTTCTATTTTTTTCGTAAGCCTTGTTGAGGCTTGGATATTCATGGAAAGATGTGTGATAAGGATTGATAAATGAGATTTTTACCTTCTAGTAGATGTTTTTACCTTCTCTTAGATCATTGGAAAGTACCATTATGCAGAAGATGCTAAATTATATGAATTTATTGGATTCTAAACTCAACATGAAATCTTGACTGTTAGTTATGATGTAGCTTCATTTAAATAAAAATGTAGACTTATCTTAAAGGGAAAGCTAGGAGTTGTTCAAGTAATGATTTTGGTATTAATTCTAAAGAAGTTTTATGTTGTTTCCTTTATGATTTATTACTTATAGGAAAAGTAAGTAATTTTTAGCAATGATAATGGCATTCACTGTCTTGATTTTTGGTTGTTAACTTAAAAGATTTATTGTTTAGCAATTTATGGGATTGGAAAATAAGCTATAATATGAACTTTCATTTGAAACTTCACTGTTATATTTAGTAAAGTTATTATGTTCTCCTTTTTAGAAAGTATGAATGGAATTTATGGTTGTTGATGTAATTTTCATCCTTGATTATTGTGAATATTAATAATTGCAACAATAAAATACTTTTATAAACTAAAATTTAGTGATTCAATAGGATTTTGGAATTCCTTGGAAAAACATAACATACATTATGTAGTATCATTTCATTAGAATAATTATATAAATACTAAATTAATTAACTGTGATGTTATTAAGTTATTAGTTAAGTTAACCTTAACATATTATTTTATTTCACTATAAATAAACAAGAAAAAGAGTTAGATAACTCGTGCTAGTTCATAGAACTAAACCATGTATACATTTTCTCTCTCCAAAACGTTTTAGGATAGAGTGACATTTATGAAGTGTTTACGTGGATCATATATGCATGATTGCTTCATGTATTATTTGTTTAAAATCTATTTAATATTATTGTATTTAATTTTTATTGCGAATGATTTATCTTTGCAAGTTAAATTATGGCATTTTTCCTAATGTATTATTTTGAATAATTGTATGTCATTATTTCAAAAAATAAGGACTTATCCTTATTTTGTTTAAATAAAATAATTGTTGCTTGGAATCATGTTTTGTGAAATATGAAGGCGTTTAATTTTTTTTTTACAGAAAATTATGAATAAACTTAATTAATATTAAGTTATGTAGTAATAACCGATTTTATTGATTCATTATAGATGAATAAATATGTTGTTTGATAAACATAGTATGATATGGAAAAAATACAATGGAAACAACATTATATTATTATTATACCTTAATAAATAAAGTACACAAATCATATCAAATGATGATTGAATGAGATAAAATGTACTATGAAAGATTAAATCATGAACCTATGAGGTTAAGACCAATACTAACTAGGAAGTGATTGGATCATTTAAATACAAGACATGGTTAAATAAACCTATATGAAATGACAACATTAAGTTATGATGAATCGATATGAAGTACCCATAAAGGATAGAAACTTGATGAGGTAAGATAATGCTCTATCAAGAAATGGATAACGTGTTACAATACAAAATAACCCATTTTAAAGATGATCTTATTTAAGTATCTTAACAGATAAATAAAATTGAAACTAAATTGTGGGAATTATGACCCATCGTTCCTTTTTACATAATCATAGCCATTTCATATTATGATGGATGCAAGAATGATAGTGAGTATGTAATGAAGAAATTTATTACGTGGTCACTATCTCTCCCATAGGGATCCTAAGATGTGACTGATAGGATTGTTTCGATTAGAAGGATGATACATGGTTCATACTTAACCAAAACAAAAATTTAATTTCTTAAACAATGAAATAAGATTCATATAACTATGTAGAGATGATTATGCAGTGATGGAGACAAGTTTTGATAAAAAGTGTGTGGTCACAAAACTAAATGTTTATTACACGCTTGAATTTTTGGCCAAAGTGGTGTAACTAGTTGATTACATTGTTTGTTCACCATACCCCTAACTTGTCGTGTTGGATATTTGATGGATTACATCTTGTATGTTCTTCTATATGCTCCCTCCTTCAGGGGTGGAATATCATCATTCAAATTTACCAAAATCCTGAAGTTATTTAAGATTTTGGTATTTTGAATTGATAGGTTAATGCCCTTTTGAGTTAGCCAATTCATAGTTCATCTCATTACATCAGTTATCCTTATATAAGAATCATCAGATTCTATCTCATTCCAATCTGGAGGGATTATGGGTTGTGATCCCACCTTCTAATCAACATAATACCTTCTTACTGTATGTAGATTGTCCACAATTCCTTTTGGGATAACTGTGATTTTTAAATCTATTATTTGTTGAAGGGTCATTATGGAGAAATCCCTTAATCTGACCTCTTCTTCATCCCTACAATTCATCCAATAATATTCAAAACTTAGGATCATGCTCAAAAGTATTTGCAATGTTGTTGAATACCCATCTGATGTCATAACTAGCCCTTGCCTCAAACTTTTCCATGTCAAAATTTTGAATTTCATTTTCAATCAACCTGGCTTTTATGATGGAAGGGCATGAATGCCTTCCAATTCTAATGGGGAATTTTATATTTGTCTTATGCCTTCTGGAAATTAATTCATGCATAGGTATTACCTTCCTTGAAAATTCATATAAAGACAATTTATCATCTAAATACCGAGGAAACTTACAAGGCTTGCCTTCAAAACAAATAACCCTTATGTATGTGAACTTTTTATATTGAATGAAGTAACATCCGTACTCAAAAATAGCTTGTCTGGCCTGTTTAGAAATTCTATATTGTCCCCACTCTAGTTTGAAAAGACAGGTGATTGGGGAAAAGAAAGAATCATTAACTAACATCACATTCCTACTCCAGTTGATCAGTTGCAGTTGAGAGAATATCTCATGCATTTGGCATTGCTTGAAATCTGCACGTGGTGAAAAACCCAGGAAACATCTATGCCCAAAAACATTGTAAATTAAGTCATCATATAAAATTTTATCTCTGAATTTTCACCCATCTCAATTTTCATTGCTAAGGTGACCATGTGGCCATGGAAAGCTTCTGCAATGAAAGTGGCCCAAAAAATGCTCCCCTTTCTCTAAAAAATGATCCATATGTAAGTAAGCATCCATTCCTTAAATTCATTTATAGTTTCCAACCTTGCCATTTAACTTAATAACACAATGACATCTTTAACCTCTTCAAAAAATTGTGCCCTAACTAGCCTTTTAGGGATTCTAGTTATTTTCTTTTTTGTAATGAACCACTTTATATTTATGATCTTGGCATAATCCTTTTTCTTTGCTTCATAATCCCACAAATATAATTTTATAGGAATGGTGATGGGGTTAGTGATTACAGGCAATTTTAACATTATTCTAATGTCTACAGGTGTCAATGTCAAAACTACATTGAATACACCTTGTTCATGCTTGTGTGTTTTGGGCATGCGAGCGCCTACTCTCAAAAAAAATGGTACATGAGCAACCTTACGTTTCTTATGTACCCTTTCAAAAAAAATTAGATTAGGTTCTGATCTTTTCCCTTCCTTATGTGGCTTAGATTGAGTAAGACCACTTGTTATGGCTCCACTCATTAATTTTTCAATACTATGAGTTTTTGTTGAAACACATGGGATGCTAAGCCCTTCCCCTTTTCTTGGATTGGAATTGAAAAACTAATGGGGGAATTTTGCATAGATTTTAAACGCATGTCTTTAGTTTTTTGCCTAAGAAATGACATAGGAGTACTAGTCCCACTAGTGGCCGAAGTCCACTAATCTATGATTTCAAGAGTGGGCCTTTTTGAGGGAAATTGAGGGGCCATTTCTCATAAAGGATCAATTATATTTGCTCCCTCCTTCGAGGGTGGAATATCATCATTCAATTTTCCTAAATTCCTGAAGTTATTTAAGATTCTAGTATTCTGAATTGAAAGGTCAATGCCCTTTTGAGTTAGCCAATTCACAGTTCTTCTCATTACATCAGTTATCCTTATATAAGAATCATTAAATTCTATCTCATTCCAATTTGGAGGGATTATAGGTTATGCTTCCACCTTCTGATCAATATAATACTTGATTATTATATGTGGATCATCCAAAATTCCTTCTGGGATAACTATAATTTTGAAATCTATTATTTGTGAAAGGTTCATTCTGGAGAAATACCTTAATCTGACCTCTTATTCATCCCTAAAATTTATATAATAATCTTCAAACTGAGGCTCATGCTCAAAATTATTTTTAATGTTGTTGAATACCCATCTAATGTCATAACTAGCCCTTGCCCCAAACTTGTCCATGTCAAAATTTTGCATTTCATATTCAATTAACTTGGCTTTCATGATGGAAGGGCATGAATACCTTCCAATTCTAATGGGGAATTTGATATTTTTCTAATGCCTTCCAGAAATAAATTTATGTACATGTGTTAGTTGTCTTTCCAGTTCACATAAATCTAATTTATCATATAAATACCTATGAAACTTACAAGGCTTGCCTTCAAAACCACTAACCCTTATGTATGTAAACTTTTTATATTGAATAAAGTAGAATCCATACTCCAAAATCACTTGTCTGGCCTATTCAGAAAGAAAAATGATTGTGGAAAAGAAAGCATCATTAACTAACCTCACATTCCCACTCCAGTTGATCAGTTTCAGTTGAAGGAATATCTCATGCATTTGGCACTGCTTGAAATCTACATGTGGTGACAAACCCGGGAAACTTATATGCCCAGACACATTGTAAATTAAGCAAGTCATCATATAAAATTCTAGCTCTAAATTATCACCCATCTCAATTTTCAATGCTAAGGTGACCATGTGGCCATGGAGAGCTTCTACAATGAAATTAGCTCAGCAAATGCTCCCCTTTCTCTCAAAACCGAGCCATATGTAAGTAAGCATCCATTCCTTAAATTCATTTTATAGTTTCCACCCTAAAATTTGACTTAATAACAAAACAATATTTTTAACCTCTTCAACAAATTGTTCCCTATCCTTTTAGGGATTCTAGTTGTTTTCTTTTTCATAATGAGCCACTTTGTATTTATGATCTTGGCATAATCCTTTTTCTTTGCTTCATAATCCCACAAATATAATTTTATAGGAATGGTGATGGGGTTGGTGATTAGAGGAAATTTTAACATTATTCTGATGGCTATAAGAATGAATGTCAAATCTGCATCCCCACTCTCATCTAATACTTCCCTCTTTTTGGGTTCATAATTCACAACACAATGCCACACCAATTATGGGAAATGAACTACTAGTGGGATAGCACCCGCTAGATAAGTATGACTATCTTGAATTGACTTTAGGGATTCACTCTTATGGGGGATATTTAGTCTCTAAAAAATATCACTTACATCAACAGTCATTGATTCCATGTTTGTAATCTTGTCTAAATCACTCCTGACCCCTAATGCAACCGAGAACAAAGATGGCATGGTCTTCATTTTCAAAAACCCTAGCTTTACTTTAAACTAACTTTCCAATGAAGGAGAAACACATGATTTTATAAGTTCTTACCAATCAACCCGTGAGTTCCTAAGCAATTTAAATCCAAATCGATAGCCTTTTCAGTCCTCAGGTTCACAATTCAAGCTTCACAATTAAAAACGTGATGATTCTCTATGAAAATCACAAAACGTAGCAACAAAAAATCTAGTAAATTGGTAATGAAATACGAAAGTATTCACAGAATTTAAAACATCCTTTATTTTTGTATTACCATTAATGGCAACATAAATAAATGCATTACATCATGACCATTCATTTTTCCCTTCTCAACTTTAAAAAAAAGTCATCCACGTGGAAAATACATTTCGCCAATGCAGGCTTAGGGGCACTTTTTGTAGTTTTTAGTGTTTTATAACTTACACACTTTTGGATAACCTGACTTGTCGATTTGCTTTTGGATTATAGCATGTGCTTGAAATGTGGTTACATTTGGGTGATAGTGGGGTTGTATCCATTTTCTACAGTTTTATTTCATTTCCAATTCAAAATTAAAAAAAAAAAATGAGTGCTTCGATGACCCACACCCCTACCTTTTGCATAAAAGGAGCCACGTGTCCCTTTGCGGGTCTCGAGAACCTTTTTCACACCCTCACTATTTTCCTCTTAATGCACAAAGTTACAAATATGCACCGCTTCCCCACATCCACTCAAATTATGAAAAATGTACACTCTTGGATAATAATTGAGATATTTCTTGTGCTACTTTATTAATATGAATATTCGAAGAATATTTATCAGGTCACGGGGATAATTTTGCATTTTTTGAATGCGATAGAAAATTACAAGTTTGCAAATTAGACCCACCATAACGCAATCAATTAGGAGTTTCCACGTATCAACAACCAATGGGGGAGAAAATGCAAATAAAAATAATACCCAGGAACATTTTACGATAGGTGATCCCTCTAATTTAAAAAATTAAAACACAACTAGTTCCCCAGAAGAAACTTTAAAATAATGCACATCCATACATGATTCTTGACCGAAAAAGTGGAAAGACTAATCCATACATAGAGGAACCAAAATTTCAACTCACACTTCCACAGGAAAATAGAAAAATATAACATACAACAATGGAAAATCTTAACCAATTAGGGGTGAGATTAATTCGAGAAACAACACTAGCTCTGACTTGGGGATGAGTACTCCATACGAGTGCCTTAAAAACAAACCATGGTGTAAAGAAAATAAGAACATGTGTAAAAATCCATTGGGCCATGGAGTCAAAAACTAGCATTCAAAAATAAGTGATAAAAACCTACTCCCTAGAAAACACACTGAGAAACCCAAGATAAATGGTCACCAAAGATTGGGACAAACAAAGACAAAAATTGAAAAATGAACAAAAACAAACAGAAATTTTTTTACACTGTATAATAGTGCGTACCTCAATTTTGAGATATCATTCAGGAAAGTGTTTCAAGTGCCTTCCACAGGAAACTCAAGTAATTATCCATATAAATCCTTTAAGAAGAAATTATTCTCACCAATTCTAATGTCAATGGAAAAAGGAACCATCCATAATGTGTTATATTTTCCAAGTTTTCCCTTTTCCTCATGTTTGTTATCCCATACTAACACAAGATCTCCTACACTAAAAACTTGAGGATTTACCTTTTTATGAAATATTTTTTCAGCTTTTCCCTGAATTACAATTTCTCTAATGGGACTTTATTCTTTCTTCATCCAATTCAATACTTTGATTTATCTTTGCATCATACAGACTAACTTCTTGATCCTCAAATTGTCAAATAAATTAGTAGGGTTATAGTTGCATATGTAGGGGAAGGAGTGCTTGAGTTCCATATACCAATTCAAAATGGATTTTTCCATTGAATCTCTTAGTATTAATTCTATCATCCCAGACAATAAACTTTAATTCTTGACCCCATCTTCGTTTATTTATATTCAACGTCCTCCTAATTATTTTCAACAAATTCTTATTTCTTAACTCAACTTGTACATTACCTTTGGTATTGTAATTAGATTCATATGTGAGATTTATTTCATACTCTTGACATATGGCCACCAAATATTTAGTTTGAAAGCTCATAGCATTATCAGAAATTATTTTGGTAGGCACTCATAACCTGCAGATTATGTGATTTAAGACAAAATCCATAACAATCTGGTGAGTTGATTTCTTATTAGGGATTGCCTCAACCCATTTGGTGAAGTAATCAATAGCCACCAATATTCATCTATGGCCTACACTTTAAGGGTGTGAGATTTACCAAAAAAATCTATACCCCACTACTTAAAAGGGGCTTTAATTGATATAGGTTGTAAAGGGAGAGCTCCTGAAGCTTTCAATCTTCCTGAGAAACGTTAGAAACTCTCAAATTTTCTCACTAAAAAAGTTGTATCTTTAAACAGGGTGGGCCACCAATAACCATCCCTTAAAATCTTGTGAGCATTTACCCTTCCACTAAACTTCCCCCCACAAACTCCTCCATGAAAATCAGTAACTAGTTTAGGGGCTTCATCTTCAATAATGCACCTTAAGATAATCCTTTCAGGATTCTTCCATGCCAATCCATAATCAATGATAATATATTTTTGGGAAGCTAACTTGAGTGCCCTCTTCTTATTTTTACTTAAATGTATAGGATATTCCAAAAGTTTAAGATAAAACATGATGTCTCTGTACTATGCCAAATTGATCAATCTTTCATGGACAGTCATATCTCCTCCCTCAATTTCATTTATTTCCATTACTTCAGGTTGATCTCTTCCATTATCTTTTTCAACCCTAAACCCCTAACTAACTTGGTGGTTTGAATATCTATGTCATACTCTTGTAATTTGTTTACCCACCGACACCTTTTACTTGAGATTTCCATTTATGACAAAATGTCCTTGACCATAGTATGAGGAACATAAGCTATAATTTTAGAACTCAAGATATATGGTCTTTATTTTTTTTCTCTTACAAAAGAGCAAGGCATGTTTTTCCAAGATAGTATATTTCAATTCTTCTCCTTGAAGTGCTGTTACTAAAGAAAGAAATTTTCCTTTCAATTTCCTTCATCGTCATTTTACAATAGTATAGATGGAATTGTTTTTTCAGAATAAAAAGAAAATATTTGAAAAGCTTTCTTGTAATCAGGAGCTTCAAAAACATGGGAATTTTTCAACGCTTCCTTAGTTCCAGCAAAATATTAGGACAAGTTCTTCCTCCCATTTGATAATTTTATCCCTTTTTAGCATACTTGTAATGGGGATAGTCATTTCAGAAAAATTAGAAATAAATATCCTTATTATATTTATTTTTCCAAAAAAGGAATGAATTCCTTTTTTGGTTTTGGGTATAGGGGCTTTGCAAATAGCTTCCAATATTTTAGGATCAATCATGACCCCTTATTTAGATACAATGTGTCCCAACAACTTCACCTTTTTAACCCCAAAGTGGACATTTTTTAGGATTCAAGTGAAATGCCATATTCTTTGCACCTTAACAGTATTTTCTACTAGATGTTGCAAGTGATCACTCCTTTTCCTTGAGAATATTTTCACATCATCCTTGTATACAACAATGAAATCATTTATATATCCTAAGAATTTTATATCCATATCTCTTTGAAATGTTGCTCTAGCATTCATAATAAAAAATGGAATCATCACATATACATAAGTACCCCATGGAGTGGTGAAAGTCAGTTTTCATTCTTTCTTATTGTTTCACTAACACTTGGTTATATCCTGAGAATCCATCCAGAGTAGAGAATAATTTAGATCTAGTAACTAACTGCAGCATGTTATCCATATTTGGAAGGGGATAATTATCTTTGATTGATGCCTTATTCAAGTTCCTAGAATCCACACAGAACCTTATATCCCCATTCTTCTTTCAAACTGGTACTAGACTTTGACACCCATGAAGAGTACATTTTATGGTTTGTATGATGCCTCCATCCCTTAAATTTTTTAATTCTTCCTATGCATTTTGATGGTAAATAAGTGGAATGATTGGTATTTTGATTTTTCCTAAATGGTTTAGCATTATCTTCCAATGGTATCTCATGTTGGAAAAGGTCTTCCCTATAATATGCCTTTAATTCTACAATATGACCATACCAAGTAGTCCTTGTACCTTTTCAATAGCTAGATAGATGATTGCTTTTCTTCTTCTACCCAGGTTAATACCTAGCCATATTTTCCTAGGTTTATTATCTTTCCCCAAGTATTTTTCCTCCATATCTCTTGAAGCTAACATATTCCTATTAAAAATGCAAGCAACATTATCAAAATTTGACTATAATGTGACAAAACCTCTTGGAATAGTATTTGTCTTCAACTGAATAATATCCTTACCAATAGGGTCTCTTTACCTTCATTAACACAAACCATTGGTTGTCTAACCCACATTTTGATATTTGAATTCTCCTTTGCTTTTGTAAAAACCCTTGAATTTGGGCATCATCTTAAAAAAAATGCCAATGTTTGACATTATCAGGGACATACGGTCTTGTCAGTACTTCAATGTCATACTCATAATAAGGAGACATTCTACAATTTTCAAACCTAGATCCTAATACTACCAACCTATCTGCTACAATATTAATTACTTTCTTTCATGGTATACTATGTTGAAGGAATCAAACATTTGAATGAAATCCCAAACTGCATGCTTATATTGTTTCATTCTTTGACTCTTTTTTGCATATAACGTTCAAACTTTGTTGACTACCAGTTCTGAATCCCCTTTAGCAATAATGTCACAAATACCATACCTCTAAGTAATCCTTAAACAAAAAATTAGTTCTTTATATTCTGCAATATTTTTTGTGCATTCGAATTTGAGTTTAAGAGAAAAATCGAATTCTTCCTTATCTTGGGATATCAAGACAAACACCACCATTTTTTTTTCACAATATAGAACAAGCTCCATAAAATATCAAAGTCCAAGGGGAACCAGGATACTCAAGAAATTTTCATTTGTCAATTTCATGCTCCTTAAAAGTTTCATAACCAACAAAATTATCAACATCTACATCTGAATATAGTACTTCATAAGAATCATTTTTAGGATCTTCAATCAAATGTAACATCTTCTTTTCACCATAATATTTCACAAGGTTTCCTTCCACTGGTATGGTTGCATATGACATATCCATTTGTACACTTCCCCCCACACTAGCAGCCCATTTCCTTGATAATAGCATTCCCCATTTGGCCAAGCAATCCATAATAACAACATTCATAGTTAAGGATTTTCCTGGGTAAGATGCCAATTGTAATCTTAACCCTTTAACATATCCAATCACCGACACTTCCCTTGAATCCATAGTTGTGCACTTTCCAAAGGTTTTTGTTACTTTGATATTTAATTCATTCATCACCTCAAGAGGTATAACATATAGTTGTTTACCAACCTATCATTGATGATTAAAGTAATATAAAAAGGATCAATGTCAAGTTGAGATTCCATAACTGAAGTACCCAAGTATACTTCCAGTGATTATCCCAATTCTTCCAAGGCCTATGGTATTTCTAGGTTTGCAATGATAGGAGGAAGATCCACACCATTCACATTATAGCCTTGGGTTGTTATCTCTTCTTTAAATCCCAAATACTCAAATGCCCATTTTATATGCTCAGGTATTCCGAGCAATTAAACAATTGTCACAGTGACTTTGATTTGACTCAAAATCTAGGCTATATCACATGGAACATATTTGGGTAAGGCAATATTGAGTGGGAGATTTATGGTTCCTTTCAATGGTACAAGAGTCTTTGCAATTTGGGAATGAGCTAGGGTACAAGTTTTTTTTGGAACAACATGGCATTTTTTAAGTGTATCCTTTTTAGGGGGTTCATTTAGGATATTAGTGAGAAGTGGAGTTTTTGGTTTAGCATGAGGACCCCCCCCCCCTTTGAAAACTCTACTTCTAGTATTATATTCCTTTTCCTTAGCAACTTCTACATTCATCAAATGTTTCCTATCCTCCTCAGAAGGTATTTCCCATCATATTTCTTAATCATTAAATCCCTTAAATATTCAAAATCATGATTAGGTAAAGCAAACACTTACACCATATCAATCTCAGCACCATGATCATGAGGGAGAAGTAGTACCTAGTGACTGCAATCCCAAAAACATTGAAGACTTCTGACACATATTAACTTAGTTGAATTATCCCTCTCTTGTGAATTTTAAGGGCATTCATCATACACACATCACCATAAGATTTATCATCATTTTCCTCTTCAGCCTCCTTACTTAAATCACATGGGTAATGTGGCAATAAATACTTATCACACCAATCAATAACATGTGTCTCTTCTACTGTAGTAACCATGGCAGTCAAAGGATCAGGGACCAATCTATTCTCTCTAAGTTTTGGTTGCTTATTATCTGATCCCATGGGCCCCTTTTCTTTGTCATCTAATCTATGATAATTACAAGGATGATTTCCAAATCTATCTTGGATTTGTGGCTTATGCTAACCTTGAGAGCTCTATCCTATTCCTTTCTCTTCTCTGGAAAACTTGTAATATATTTCTTTAACTACCTCGTCTAAATTCTTCACAACGTCCTTCAGATCAACTTCTTTGTTGGACTAATGTCTATCAGGATTAATCATTTTGACACCCTCTCTCTTATAGGGTTTCCCAACTACCTTGATATTATTTTCGATTTATACGGCCATAGTGAAATCCTTCATTAATGTTAAAGGGTTCTTATCTCTTAAGTAGTAGGTGACCTTTTTTTCAAAAGCATCAAAATATTTGATTAAGCAAGACTCATCACTTGGCCTCAGGATTATGGGTAATCTATTCAAAGTCTTATTGAATCTGGTATTAAAATATTGGACAAACTCATTGGGACTATTTTTATATTCTCAAACTCAGAAAAAAGGAACCGTGGGTTTTTCTTATCCCCATATTGTAATCTGGAAGCATTTTTCATTTCGGTCTATGAGTCTATTGAATTTTCTGGTAAATATTTATATCAATCACGTGCATCCTCTTCGAGAGTATGAATGAATAATTTTATATACATTTTCTCATACTCAATTTAAAAATCTTCCATCATATTAATGAAGAGTCTCAAATGTTGATCCCCAATGATGGAATTATTTCCCGAAAATTTAGGTAACCTATTGCTTACTTCTTGGGTTACAACATTAGGATACCCAACCATTCGTCTAAAATTTGTTGGTCCAAATGTATTGACAACAAAATGAGATCTACGTGGAGGATGAGCCATGTTATCTTGGGAAGGAGGTCTTATAGGGGAATTAAAATTGTGTGGGACAAGGGATCTTTGGGACACATGTGTATGATCTTCATAGTAAGTATCCTCTAGTGACTTGGTTTCACAAACCACCCTATCATTTTTTTAATGAAAAAGAAAAGAAATGAGGAACAATTATCCCAAATACAAATGATGGGCCCTCACCAGTTGGAGTAATTAAATTTATACGAGGGCTACATGAAGCTGAATTATTTGAAGATATTGGAGAATCCTCAACATTAGGTTGATCACTTTCCATAATTGGTACTTCTCTCTCACTTGAATTTTGATCCCCTAATGCTTTCCACACTTGCATTCCATTTTTACTTATTCTACCAAGCTCTGGAAATAATCTTCTAGTAGGATCTTTATTAAATAAATAGCTTCTTCCTTCTAGCTTTGTGAATAGTAATAAAAATAATTACTTGACAAAGATTAAGACACTGGTAATCTTACAGAATTGTAAACTAAGATAGAGTCACCACAAAGGATTTTCACCTTAGATATGCTAAAGCATTATAAGTAATTTTTCATTTTTCTATCAAAACTCAATTTCTACAAAGATCGAAGGATCTGATCATCCTTTGTCGATATTTATCAGTATCCATATGATCTAGTGCAACATTTACTAAAACCATAAAATATTGAACAACAAACTCCTAATCTCATGCTATTCTCATAAATTTTAACAAAGGATGATGTTTAAACAATGTATTTGCATAAGAATCATTACCAAAGGTCAATGTACATATGTATTTGCACAAATATTCCCCAAAAATGGAGCCAGATCGGTTATGGTACCCAAATTGATCCTTCCTTTGAAATCGAGCAGCATCACAAGTTGATTAGGATGCTTACAGAAATACAAATCATAATAGGAGTAATTTTGTAGCTGGGGATGGATTTTAGATGACTCTTTATTACTCTGGTTTGGAAAGGACTAAATAACATTGTGTTAAGGGTTTGACCTAGCCTCACTACTTTATGTTGTGCCTTCAACAAGGGTGAGAGGACCCATTTTTTAACTTGTGTTGGTGAAGAATATCAACAGATTAATAGTATTTGACTCTCCCTTTGCAATATTTGAAGGATACCTTGAGAAAACATGGTCAATGCAACAAAACCTAACTCTCACGAGCTGTCACCCTAGAGAATGAAGATGTTTTCTAGAAAAGGTCCAGGTTACTAAAGACAATGATAAAAACTGATTGCATCTGCATATTTTGGTAAAGGATAAGCAAATTCAATGAACTTCTTCAGCATTTGTGGATATACAGTGCAAGTAGGGATGGTTCATGTATGATTTATTACTGAATGTATAATTTTTTGTTGGGAAGTTAAGCAGGATAAAGTTGATTATACCAAATTCTTGAGAACTTTTAACAAATGTTGGAAAATCTACAAAGAAAAATGACAAAAGGCTTCAAATAGTTAGAATGAACCTTCAACTAGAGGATGTGCATCTATGAAATCTCAAAGACACATGATTTCACACATTCTTTAAGGATTCAACACAAAATATCTTGTTAAATACTTAATTAAACATCAAAAGTCCCCGATTCATCATGCCTAAGATACACTCATAGACTAACAAACAATCTGTATTATCATAATGAAATTAAAGTGAATTTAAATTGTTTATTACATCATAAAATGAAAAATCTCTTCATAATGTAATTACAAATACCACAATACTATCATGAGGACAGGATATTGTGTGATTCAAAGGAAATCCTAACATAAAATTAAAATAGGAACACATATAGCTATTTGAAGATATCTCAAATGAGATCAAACACAAATAGGTTTATGATTACGACAATTTACTCAAGGTTCTTCAAATTGATCAGCAAGGGAAATTTTATTTACAATCTCAAATATTTTCAATGGCTAGATACTTGCAACCATCTTGACAAGATCAATTTAAAAGATACATAGGAAATAACCGGTTTCTCAGATAACTTCCTCAAAAAAATGGATTCTCTCTACTTTCTCTACTTCTCTTTTCTTTAAATAATTCTTAGAAAAATTAAACCCCCTTCTCTGGCGTGACTATCCTTCTACAGTTTATGTCACCCTCTTCACTTGTTAACCTTCAAATTTTTTCCCCCTGAAAAGCATGAATATTCCAAGGAATATTTCCTTTTACAAAACTTGTTCTAGAACATGACATTTAAAACATTTTCTTTAAAAATGCCAAATGAAAAAATTGCAAGTCCTTTTAATCAGCTGCACTTGTGCTTGATTGGGATATTAGGTCATCATTTTTGGTGAATTAATTTAATCATACTTTCCTGATATTGATTAGATAATCATTTCAAATAATCTATAAACACTTCTAGATGACTCTGATATGACATATATCCATATTCACTTTTCAAGAATCCACCTTGGGTGCCATGCACTCTATTTTATGTCTTACTAGGTTAATTACCACACATAGTTCCTATAAAATCACTTTGATCTACCATATCTTCTCATTCCTAACCTTTTCCAACTCTTAAATTCCTTACTATGTGAATTGAACAAACTCTCCCTCATCTCATGGGAAATATTTTACTAAATCCAAAACATATGGCTCCTTTTTATTATAAAACTTGGCTCAATTTCATTGTCATTATGCATTTCCCTTCTTGTTCTGAATATAAGGAATTTCATCATAAAAATGGTGAAGGTACTCATAGCACATAGTGTGAAGGATATTTCCTCAGAGGACTTAAATCAAATTTTTTATTTGAGTGGTCCTGATGAAGCCTTTGTTAGGGGTTTGTTTCATGTAGCATTTTTGGGTGACACCAAAGGACCTTTAACATATTAGCAAGTGCGATTAGCACTCATTACAAGGCTAATAAAGATCAATCTTGTATTTACAGCCTTTTAGGTTATGTATTTTCATCTTTTCAGATGGGAACATTTGAAATCTCCTGAATATTTAAAGAGACACTGGGTCGACAAAATACCTTAGGTATTAGGGTAAACCAATTTTTAATGTCCCTTTTTATGTGATGAGGGATTTGTATCAAAAGAGGTTCCCAAGGAATCATATGTGTTGTATGATAAATCCTTCATCGACATTGTTCCTGTTATTTCCCTAAAAGTAGATGAGTTAGAGTGGAGAATCAATTCCCTTGAGAAAAAGAAAGTATAAATTGTGCCTTTGCAACAAGTTTTAGAGCCAGGGTCATCTTCATGTAAGAGGAAGGGTGAACCACAACCTCAACCTACAATTTTTACCTTTGATGGAGAAGAGGACTGATCCTTATCTGCTCACCATTCAAGGGAAATAATGTCCTCCACTCAGGACAATAGGGGGATATTTATAATTCGGTCATCCACCCATTTAATGCATCATGCTCCTTAATTAGAGCATGATTTTTTAGGGCCTCAACCAATTCCTTCTCCGAATGTAAATCCACATTTCACAAGGAAATGGGAGGTTGGGTCAAGCTCAAGACCTTGCATTCAGCCCAGTCAACAACATGTAGTGCTTTCCCTTCCAATATCTTTGGGTGTCCCCTCTGAAACCGCTCTTAGCATGTTGACCCTTCACAAGGGGAAAGGAAATACGACGTTCTTCCCAAGAGGTTTAGATCTTTTGGATTGGGTGTCATTAAAACAGAAGAAAGTCAAGCTTGAGAAAATCACGATTCATCCTAAAATGACTCTAGAAGCATTGATGGACATGGGAATGTTCCGAGACCTGGCAGGGTCAGTCATTTTTATTCAGACATCACAAGGTTCAAGCCAGTTTGTGTTGAGGTAAAATAATATTTTTAATAATCTTTCCCTATTAGGAGGAAACTATGAAGTAGGACTGAAAAATGTCTTGATGTTTCTTTCCTTTCGTTATCTCTATTTCTAGTATGTGTATATTTTTATTTGTCATGGGTAGGGGACCCTATAGAACCCCATTTTCTTCCTTATTCAAATTATAAGAAGCATGACAATATCAATCATTTACATGCTTATCCAAATGTATGTAACACTTTATCAAAGTAAATACAACACTACTGCATTCTTCCACTTTATAATTGACATAAGTCAAAAATAAAATTCAAAAAAATAATTACATACCATGTAATAGAAGTATTATTTTAAAGTATCAATTAAAAGAAAGAATATGAAAAGAGAATACAACTTAAGGAACAATTCCTAAGCATGTTCATCATATTTTTTATCTGCATTATTTTCTTCTTTGGCTTCTGATTCTATATCTTGTTCTTTTAGAAACCTTGCTACATATGCATCATACATTTTGAATAAGTCATTAACCTCATCCTCATCTGGTCCCGTATGATGGTAGAAAATTAGTGATTTCCTAGATATTACATCAATGCAATGCCCCATTTTTTGTTTTTATTCCAGTGGTCTTGCTTTTAAATCTACAATTATATTCTCAATCCTTCTCATCGTTTAAATGATTTCATAGGATAAATCATTCTTTAGAATATTCTTTTCAAAGGAATTAAGTAGAAATTCAATCTTTAGATCCCTGTATCTCTTTTTGAACTTATCAGCTACCATATCCTCTAACTTCAAATCAATGGCATCAAGAGTATCATCAACCCAGTTTCTCTTGATTTTAAGCTTTTCATTTATCCCATTTAATGTTTATACTTTGATATTTTATAACTCTTCAATAGCATGCTAGATTCCTTTGACTCCTACTGGCACAATGCCTTCCTACTCAACTAACTCATCACTGAGTTCGGTAATGCAGTCTAGCTTGGGACTAATTCCCTCAAAATAGAATATCTCATTGTTACATTGCTCAACTATCTCATCAATTTCATTGAGTCTGTTTGTGATATCTTCATACTTTGACCTGGCATCTACAATTGCTTCCTTTCCCCTCTTGGTTAATTTTTCAATCCATGTGTCCACTTCCTGGACCTTCTTAATAGCCTTGTTTATTTTATCCATTCCCTCAAGGTTATCTATTGAGGCACTCATCTGAGCTTGACTAGATTTCCCAATCAACTACTACAAACTAGAGCTCAAGGCTTTAACTTGTTCTTTTAACTACCTATTTGTCATTCTATGTTCATCCAATCTTTGTAAAAGGTAATTTATAGCTTCAGATACCCCTTGCTTTAATTGATCCTTTGAGGGCTTTACCAAGGGAATAATCTTCACATTATAATCATTGGTTGTTATATATTCCCTAGTCTTTCCTTCAAAGGGGATTGTTACTTCAAATTTCTTGGCTCCTTATGAGTCAATGTGGGTTTTAGTGATAGTTCTAGCCATTTTTTAGGCTCTTATTGTCTTTGGAAAAGACAATGCAGTAAGGTCATTATCTTGAACAAGAAGGACCTCCTTTTCCTCATTTGAAATTAATTCACCGATCCATCCTTTTTCCAAATTTGTTCCATCCTTTGCCTCTTATGATTCTTGTTGTGGTTCCTCAAGGAAAACCATTAACTATTTGAATACCCCTTGTTCATCCTAAACTTGTGATTCTTCATGTTCTTCATTATTTATTTCGATGACCACCTTGTTATTCTCACCTTGTGTTAATAATTATTTCGGATGTTCCTCTTCTTGGTATAGAAATTGAGGTTGATCATTCTTTTATTTGTTTGTATCAGTAGTCAAGGAAGATTCCTTCCTTATTTCTTCAATGGATGTTATACTAGACCCATCTTTTCCTCCCACATTTTCTTGTGTCAATGACTGGATTGTGAGCTCTTCCTTCATCAAACTCTGTTGAGTTGGCATCCTACCCTCCTCATGCTCTCATGATGCTCTTGGTAATGACATGGTAGGTCATTCATCTGAAGCCAACTTCACATTTCTATATAGAGGCTGCATGTATTTATATGTAATAATTTTCTCTCTAGCAATTGACGTTTGTAAAACTTCTACTTTCTCTTCATAAAGAGATTTTCCCTCTTTATAAATTTCATCAGCTTTAGCTACTTTAATAGAAACAATATCTTTTATTAACACCTCTACATTAACATCTTCTACACTAATATTTTCTGGTTTATCTGATTTTGCAACCACTTATCTCAACAAAGGAATGTTTGTTGCTTGAGATTTTTCTTTACTAATTAATGGATGAGTATTTCTCTTTATTTCCTTACTTGTTTAGAGGTCATCTACCATTGTCATCAATGGTTCACTCATAGATAATTTGATTGGATATAACATAGAAAATCCCTCACCAGTATCAACATCAATTACATCATCTTGGGCTTTTGCAGATTCATACAATGTTCCAAATGAAGGTATACTCATATCCTTAGTAAGCATGGTCTTAGATGTTTTTATACCTAGAGTAAAGATTTGGTTGCTTACTTAACTATCAGCAACATTTTCCTAGGTTGCTTGATCTTGAAGGGATTTCATTGTTGTTTCCTCCACAGATAGAGGTGGGAATAAATACTCTGATTTTTTAACTTGTGGCTATGATGGGGCATGTTGTGCCTGATAAACATCACTCCTTTAAAAATCAAGAGGATCAATTACCACATATCTGTGCTTGTGCAGTTTGGGTGTGCAGGCACCTACTCTCACGAAAATGGGTACATAAGAAAACTTATGTTTCTGGTGCACCCTTTCAGACTTTTTTAGATCAGGTTATGCTCTTTGCCCTTCCTTATATGGCTTAGATTGAGTAATACCACTTTCTATGGCTCCACTCATTAATTTCTCTGTACTATGAGGTTTTGGTGAAACACCTGAGTAAACTACATGGGATGTTAAGCCCTTCCCCTTTTCTTATATTGGCATTGCAAAAGTAATGGGGGTATTTTCCATAGACTTTAAAAGCATGTCTTAAGTATTTTTCCTAAGAAATGACATAGGAGTACCAGTCCCACTAGCGGTCAAAGTCCACTCATCTATGAGTTGAGGAGTGGGCCTTTTTTAGTGCAATTAAGGGTCCTTTCCTCCCAATGGATCCATTCTAACTGCTCCCTCTTTTAGGGGTGGAATATCATCATTCAAATTCCCTAAACTCATGAAGTTATTTAAGACTATGGTATTTTGAATTGATAGGACAATGTCCTTTTCAGTTAGTCAATTCACAGTTCTTCTCATTACATAAGCTATCCTTATATAAGAATCATTAGATTCTATCTCATTCCAATCGGGAGGGATTATGGGTTCTTCTTCAACCTTCTAATCAATATAATACGTAATTACTATATGCAAATCATCCAAAAATCCTTTTGGGATAACTATAATTTTAAAATCTATTATTTGTGAAAGGCTCATTCTAGAGAAATCCCTTAATCTGACCTCTTCTTCATCCCTACAATTCATCCAATAATCTTCAAACTAAGGCTCATGCTCAAAATTATTTGAAATGTTGTTGAATACCCATATGATGTCATAACTAGCCCTTGCCTCAAACTTTTCCATGTCAAACTTATCCATTTCATTTTCAATCAACCTGGCTTTCATGATGGAAGGGCATGGATACCTTCCAATTCTAATGGGGAATTTTCTATTTTTCTTATGCCTTCCATAAATCAATTTATGCATAGGTGTTAGATGCCTTGAAAGTTCACATACATAAAATTTATCATCTAATAACCTAGGAAACTTACAAGGTTTACCTTCAAAACAACTAACCTTTATGTATTATAACTTTTTATATTAAATGAAGTAGCATTTGTACTCCAAAATCACTTATATGGACTATTCAAAAACTTTGTACTGTCCCCACTTTGGTTTGAAAAGAAAAATTATTGGGGAAAAGAAATAATCATTAACTAACCTCACATTCCCACTCCAGTTGATCAATTGCAGTTGAGGGAATATCTCATGCATTTGGCACTACTTGAAATCTACATGTGGTGACAAACCCAGGAAATGTCTATGCCCAACAACATTGTAAATTAAGTAAGTCATCATATAAAATTCTACCTCTGAATTGTCACCCATCTCAATTTTTGTTGTTAAGGTGACCATGAAGAGATTCTACAATGAAAGTGGCCCAAAAAATGCTCCCCTTTCTCTAAAAAATGATCCATATGTAAGTAAGCATCCATTCCTTAAATTCATTTACAGTTTACAACCTCACCATTCGACTTAATAACACAATGACATCTTTAACCTCTTTAAAAAAATTGTGCCCTAACTAGCCTTTTAGGGATTCTAGTTATTTTCTTCTTCATAATGAGCCACTTTGTATTTATGATCTTGGCATAATCCTTTTTTTTTCTTCAAAATCCCACAAAGATAATTTGATAGGAATGGTGATCGGGTTGGTGATTACATGCAATTTTAGCATTATTCTAATGGCTACAGGCATCAATGTCAAAACTACATCGAATACCCCTTATTCACGATTGTGATTTTTGGGCGTGTGGGCACCTACTCTCACCAAAACTGGTACATGAGAAACCTTATGTCTCTTATGCACCCTTTCAAACTTTTTTAGATCAGGTGCTGCTCTTTGTCCTTCTTTATGCAGCTTAGATTCAGTAAGACCACTTGTTATGGATCCACTCATTAATTATTCAATACTATGAGGTTTTGGTGAAACACCTGAGAAAACTACATGGGATGCTAAGCCTTTCCCCTTTACTTGGATTGGAATTGAAAAAATAATGGGGGCATTTTGCATAGATTTTAAATGCATGTCTTCAGTTTTTTGCCTAAGAACTGACATAGGAGTACTAGTCCCACTAGCGGCCGAAGTCCACTCATCTATGATTTCAGGAGTGGGCCTTTTTTATGGAAATTGAGGGGAATTTTCTCCTAAAGGATCCATTATATTTACTCCCTCCTTTAGGGGTGGAATATCATCATTCAAATTTCCTAAACTCCTGAAGTTATTTAACATTCTGGTATTCTGAATTGATAGGTCAATGCACTTTCGAGTTATCCAATTCATAGTTCTTCTCATTACATCAGTTATCCTTATATAAAAATCATTTGATTTTTTTTCATTCCACTTTGGAGGGATTATAGGTTGTGCTTCCACCTTATGATCAATATAATACCTTCTTACTAGATGTGGATCATCCACAATTCCTTCTGGGATAACTACAATTTTGAAATCTATTATTTATGAAAGGGTTATTTTGGAGAAATTCTTTAATCCAGCCTCTTCTTCATCCCTACAATTCATCTAATAATCTTGAAACTGAGGCTCATGCTCAAAATTATTTTCAATGTTGTTGAATACCCATCTGATGTCATAATTATCTCTTACCTCAAACTTTTCCATGTCAAACTTCTACATTTCATCTTCAATCAACCTAGCTTTCATGATGAAAGGGCATGAATACCTTCCATTTCTAATGGGGAATTTGATATTTGTCTTATGCCTTCTAGAAAAAAATTTATTCATAGGTGTTAGCTACCTTTCCAGTTGTCATAAAGCTAATTTATCATCTAAATACCTAAGTAACTTACAAGGCTTGCAATAAAAACCATTAACCCTTATGTATGTGAAATTTTCATATTGAATAAAGTAGCATCCATACTCCAAAATCACTTTTTTGGCCTATTCAGAAATTCTATATTGTCCCTAATCTAGTTTGAAAATACAAATTATTAGTGCAAAGAAATCATCATTAACTAGCCTCACATTCCTAATCCTGTTGATCAGTTGCAGTTGAATTAATATCTCATGCATATGGCACTACTTGAAATCTACACGTGGTGACAAACCCAGGAAAGTTCTATGCCCAACAAAATTGTAATTTAATTAATTCATCATATAAAATTCTAGCTATGGATTGTCACCCATCACAATTTTTACTGCTAAGGTGACCATGTGGGCATGGAGAGCTTCTGCAATGAAATTGGCCAGCAAATGCTCCCCTTTCTCTCTAAAATGATCCATATGTAAGTAAGCATCCATTCCTTAAATTAATTTACAGTTTGTAACCCCTCCGTTCAAATTAATAACACAATGATATTTTCAACCTCTTCAACAAATTGTTCCCAAACCAGCCTTTTAGGGTTTTTAGTTGTTGTCTATTTCGTAATGAGTCACTTTGTATTTATGATCTTGACATAATCCTTTTTCTTTGCATCATAATCCTACAAGGATAATTTTATAGAAATGGTGATTCAATTGGTGATTACAGTTAATTTTAACATTATTCTAATGTCTACATGCATCAATGTCAAAACCACATCCCCACTCTAGTCTAATACTTCCCTCTTTTTGGGATCATAATTCATAACACAATGCCACACCAATTCTAGGAAATGAGTTGTTGGTGGGATAACACCCACTAGAGAAATGTGGCTATCTTGAATTGCCTTTAGGGATTCACTCTTACGGGGGATATTTAGTCTCTAAAAAATATCATTTACATTAGCACTCATTGATTTCATGTCTGTAATCTTGTCTAAATCACTCTTGACCCCTTACACAACCGAGAACAAAGATGGCATGGTCTTCATTTTCAAAAACCCTAGCTTTACTTAAAACTAACTTTACAATGAAGGAGAAATGCATGATTTTTTAAGTTCTTACCAATCAACCCTTGAGTTCCTGAGAAATTTAAATCCAAATCGATAGCCTTTTCAGCCCTCAGGTTCATAATATAAGCTTCACAATTAAAAATGTGATGATTCTCTACGAAAATCACAAAAGGTAGCAACAAAAAATATAGCAAATTGGTAATAAAATAAGAAAGTATTCACATAATTTAAAACATCCTTGATTTGCATAGAAACATTAATGGCCACAGAAATAAATGCATTACATTGTGACCATTCATTCTGCCCTTCTCAACTTTGAAAATGAGCCGTCGACATGGAAAATACGTTTCGCCAATGCAGGCTCAGGGCACTTTTTGTAGTTTTGCATTGTTTTAGAACTTACACACTTTTGGATAACTTGACCCAACCATCCGCTTTTGGATTATAACACGTGCTTGACACGTGGTCACATTTGGGTGATAGTGGGGTTACAGCCTGTTGGTCTGAAAATCTATCGCTTGGGAAGATCTATGGATAAACGAGCCAACAGTGTGCAGGGCATAGCCCCTCTTTGAGTCAGCAAAGCGAAACTGGTTTATTGCTATTCTACCAGCAGGAATCTATGTAAGTCTCACAGATTCTGCCTTCGAGGGTTTGGTATCTCATCCCAGTGGGGTGTTTCCGACTGTGAAAAGAAAGGAAAGGAAGAGGGGATGAGGAAAGAGCAGGTCCGAAGGAAGAAAATAAATGAATTCCAAAGCAGAAAGGTCAGAAGATTTATGTTTTGGGATTGGTAGTAAACAGAGCCAAACCTACTTGCATAAATAAACAAAGCAATAATGATGAGAAAATGACAAAAAAGTAGATATGAATCTAACAGAATAAACACATACAAATCTAACATAAGAAAGCTCTGATGTATAACACAAGTATTCAGTACAAAACCTCAATATTTGTATTGTTGTTTTTCTTCTGTTACAAGAAAGCTCAAAGTCTTTCTCTCCTCACTTTTATTTTCATCTGAAAAATTTTCACCCTTTGAATACAACAAGTATTCCAATATGTATAGAAGAGGAGAAGGAAAGAAGGCAAAAAGGAGCCAACAACTATTTACAAGGATATTTAAAAAATATCTAAAAGTCATGTTGACTTTTCACAACTTGATGGACGACATCATCCCATGACGCAACATGGATGACGTCATCATTTACATCAACATACTTTAGACATTCCAACAAGAAAGTCAGAGAAGAGAGAGAGAAGAAGAAGAAGAAGGAGGAGGAGGAGGAGGAGGAGGAGCTACTCATCGTCATCATCCTACGGCCGAAAAGGGGTAGCCTGCTTTTGATGCTGCTCAGGTGACGAGATATGGAACTGAGCGCAGTATTCCAAAAACTTGTTAATTATTGGCCCAAGTTGATCCTGAGAAGGATCCTTGTGCTTATCACTTATTGCCTCACAAGTCTCCTGCTCATCTATGAGCTTCTCTGGGAGTTTGGAAAAGTCCTTTTCTGCCTCAATGAGGAACCCGACGAAGTCCCTACAGGCCAGCAAGTTGTTGATAGATTCAGTGTCAAATGTGACCTCTGGCCCCGTTCCTTGAGAAGTGATCTCCTTGAAAATCCGGATAGTTTCATCATCTGACCTTAAGGTAAAGGAAGGAGTGAGCGACCCTGGAGACATGTTAAGAACAATTCGCTCCATTTGATGCATTGTATCCAGGGCCTCTTCCTTTACCTTGTAAATCTTTTCTAGAATAAATTCTTGCTGATCCACCTAGTAGTCCAGAGTGGACATGATTTTGTTGAGGGCCCTTGGATGGCCAAAGATGCCGAACTTGACCAGATCTTCATCTGAATAGTCAAACATTTGTTGGAAGGCCTCCTGCTGCAGTCTAGCATGTTCTAGCTCTTCTGATATGGGCCCTGCTAACACTTGGAGTTATTTATTCACCTTACTAATATTCAGGTATAAGTCAGAGAACTCGGCAATCACTTTTTTGCTGTCTTTGAGGATTTGGCTCCTCCAAGAGGAAACGGCCATACTCTGCTCGCCAATTTTGGCACATTCATTGATTTTCTCCTAGCTGAGAAGCTCAGAAGTCTCCGCGGCGGTTGTGGGAGGCGCACTACCCATCTTCTATAAGGCTTGGAGCAGATATTTGTTTTGCTCCTTTAGTAGCCTTTTCTCTTCTTTTGTCTCTTGGAGCTTTTAACAGAGGGCATCAACCGTGGAAAGAGCTTCCCCATGGAGACTTTCAGAAGATGTCCCCATTGTGACTTGGGTCACAATAAAATCTATCGGAGACAGATCCTTTTTCTCTTTGAGGGGATCGGGGTATGAAATTTCCATGATTCTCTCACCTGCAGCACTTTTAGAGAAGCATGTAACAGGCTTCTGCTTCTTCGCCCCTTTGGCTAGGATTACTGAAAAGTCCATCGAAGTGATGGGAACTTTCCTCTTTTGTTGGCTTAGCTGCTGAGAGATCCAGGCTGGTCCTATGGAAGAGGACCAGAGACAGAGGAGGAGGCAGCTACAGTAGAATAGGGGAAAAACGTGGAGACACGTGGCGGCGGCATTGAGAGAATAGCCGAAGAAGTGTCCACGGGAGGAAGGGAAACTGCAGCTGCAGAAGACATAGGAAGGGAAGGGATCCTGGAGATGACGGAAGAAATGGAGGAGGACAGATCAGTGAGGGAGGAGAAGATAGATGAAGAAGCAGGGGAAAGAGTAGAAGAAGGGACAAAGGACACGACCAAAGGGATGGTCACTTGAGTCACTCGAAGAGGGGAAGGAGAGGGGAAGGAAGAGAAGAAGAAGGGATAGAAGGGACCTCTGTTGTGGTAGCAATGCCGACATCCTGACTGGATGGGCCTATGGGACTATCCTTTGCTACTTCTTTCTCTGGCGAATCCAGAGTTATTACCTGTTCTGGTGCTGCGGAAGGAGGACTCTCAAGGGATTCTTCCTGAATGTTACTGGATTCACCTTCTACACCTTTTCCTTTAAGCTACTTCTTAGATCGTGGAGGCGCGTTGCCCAATGGGGATGTTGTGAAATCAACCCCGAGGTAGATTAGGCCGTTCATCCAGCACCAATGTTCTATCCTCCGCAAAGTCTCCTTGACAGTCTCCTCAATTGTCTGAGGAGCTTTAGTTCTATCAATGGCCAGAAAGGGCCAATCGTCCCCATCTGTATCAGTATATACCTTGTCTACTTCATCTTCTATTATTTGGTAGCCTTTGGGGACAATGGCTACCCCATATTGGATGATTTCTGCCAATGCTAGGCGAGAATGATCCTTTCTTCTGAGCTCTACCTCATGGAGGACGTCAATATAAATATCCTCGATCTAAGAAACATGGATTGGATCAAGCTTTGCTCTTGGCAGGCAGCCCCTTGGGTCGAAGGTAGGCCTGGCCTGGGAAGTCGTGTTTCAAATTAAGTAACTCCAGCTCTGCAAACATTTCCTTCACCTTGTGGTGGGTAGAGCATGTGTATCGGCCCACTGTGAGGGGGAAAGGAGTTCCACCCTTCTTTCTTTTAAGGCATTTTTCGTGGTATGTGACCAGCTGCCTTGATAGCTCTAGTAGAATCAGCTTAGGCCCAGCATAACGTGGTAGCCTGGTTGGCTCCTAAAAAGTTGGCATCCCTCAGATAGGTGTGAATGTGGGAAATTGGGTGAACAGGGCCCCCCATTTCTCCGTGGTTGCCACTATGTTTTTGGTCGTACGACCATGGGTCATATTCGGCCTCAGCAGGTAGATGATGTGATAGAAAAACACATCGTTAACTTTTGTGAACTGGGAGATGCCATTCTCTAACCTCAACTCTGGGTAATACTCGTATATCTTGACCTGAGGCCAAACTCCACTCCGTCGTTAGGCCTGGATAATCCCTCTCCGACGCTTGCAGCGGTAGACCACGTAGGAGTTCATATGGAATACTCCCGTTGTGCTGAATTGTTGTAGCTGCTCGGAGATGGTGCTGCTTATAATTTCCCCCCAGCAAAAGCGTTGATCAGGAAAATTCTTGTTCATTGTTTCCAAGTAGCGCAGCATCCATTTATGGAAGTAATGGGCGTCAGAAAGCCCGAAGACCCTGCTCAGGAAGGTAATGGTATCGCTGAGCTCTTCTGAGAAGTCACTGCGGTGGATGATTTGGGGCCACCGGGTTACCACCTTCTTATTTTTCAGATATACTTCGTTCATTAGCTGCATACATTGGTCTTCATTGTCTTCCCAGGCCTTGATGCACTCTGCTTGGCTAACGGCCACAAAGTGCCGGTGGTGAGGGATGCCGAGTATGATCTCAAAATGACGGGCAGTGAGGTTAATGACTACCTCGCCCTTGCTGTTTTCGACACACCTTGTGTCTTTGTTGTAACTCTGGGCAACCACCATCATAAATTCATTGTTGACGGCGCTGACGGGGATTCCTCCGGCGAAGTGCAGGGCACTGCCGATCAATTTGTCCATCCATGGACTCCTTGTAACTTTCTGAGTTCTGGCCCAGAATTCCTCCATGTCGATATGCCCCAATTCTGAGTCTCTGACATCCATGCTGCAATCGGCCTGTGACTCAGGCATTCTAACCCTCTGATATTTGTATTTCATTTCTTCCTCCGTAAGCTTAGCCTTTCCTTTCGGTTTGGTGGGTCTCCTGTTGGATGTAGACATATGTTCTTTCGAACTCAGTTGCTGATCTGCATGAAGAAGAAGTGAGACCCAATCCAAAAAGGTTGAATTAGCCATTTGATCTTCCATTGGAATGTCAACAGAAGAAAGAGTTAGAGATTTTTAGGCTCAGGGCGCAGGGCACATGAAAGTTGCAGCTTACAGGGCTAAATAGGTAAGGCGCACAGGAAAGGCGTGTTGCAAAGGTTAAACTGGTGCCAAAGGCGCATGGCGCGTGCATACTGCAGATTGCATTTTATAAAAGGCACATGGAAACATTGTGTTACATAGGGACAGGATGCGCCCTTTGGCGCATAGACTTTTCATGTTGCACTGGGATTTGGTGCGCCCTTTGGCGCATGTAAGGTTTGTGTAACATGAGCTTTTCGTGTGCCAAATGGAATATGGCGCGGCGTACGAAGGGTTAACGCAACATGATGTTGCTGCAAGGAGGGATGCGCCTGCCTTTATAACTTCACACGGCGCAGATAAAGCGCGGTGTTGCATAGATGTTGGGGTGCGCCATTGGCGCATGGAAATAGGTATGCAGCAAGGAAGGTTGGCATGCTATTGGAGCGCAAGTTTAGCGATTGCAGCAGGTAAGATGGGTGCACCAAGGGCGCGGGTTTTTATCATGTTACAAGGGGGACAGATGCGCCATGGGGGCGCAACTGTTTATGATGTTGCAAGACGCACTGATGCGCCCAAGGGAAAAACAGGCTTTTCTCCATTTCTTTCTTCACTTGTTTTAGCAGGGTTATTGGGCAATGAAATGGCTCATCAAAAAGGAGATAAAACCATGATTTTAGACACGTTCCCCTACCAGCAGATCTGGACAGAGGGGGAGGGATATGGGAAGATAGCAACACAGGAGGAGGATCTTGATATTTCAAACTTTAGGCACAAACTAAAACCAGACCACCAAGCACAAAGAACCAAAACGCAAAACATGAGAAAGAGAAAAGAACCTCTCACCTGGACAAATAGCGAAAACTTGTAACGGGTCCACAAGGCATTGAAAACGACGAGGCAGGGGCTGACAGGCTCAGAAAAATCACGTGCTTAGCGAATAGTGAAAATGACATTTTGGGCGCGCAAACACATATATATAGGTGAGCTGGTCATAAATGCGCCACCCACTTTTTAAAGGGCGCATGAGAGTTGCTGTCGACAGGGAAAAGCGTGCGCCCTTTGGCGCATGAAAACTTTTTCCAGCAGGAAATTAAGCGCGCCTTTGGCGCACCAAAAGCTATGTCGACATGAAGTTATGTGCGCCCTTTGGCACACCAAAACATGGCGCAACAAAAGTTGTGCCAACACAAAGGCGCATGCGCCTTGGCACACGCAGGGAAGGCTCAACATACTTTGGCGCACCAAAAGGTGTGTTGACACTGAAAATCATGCGCCAAAGGTTTTAAAGGGGGCGCACCAAAAGTTGGTGTTACATAGCAATTTCATGCGCCCAGCCAAAAAAGGCTCAAAAGACTAAGTTCGAAAAAACCAGATTTCTCAGGAAGGGATTTTACAACGTTTCGAACGCAAGGGATCCCTAATGAGGGATCAGAAAAAAATTTCAGTATGGTTATCGGTAAAATTGCCCTTGTCAATTTTACGGGATAACAACTGGCTCTTTCTGGGGACTATCCCTGAGCAAACTCGGGGGTAGAGAATCCCAGTTCTCATGTGCCTATCCATTGGGTAACAGAGTCAAAAACAAGGGCGACCGGAGGGGAGAAGAAAGGAAACACACAACAAACCAAAGCAAACAAAATGAAAGCAACCACACGATGAAAGGAAACACACAACGAAAGCAAACACACAACTAAAGCAAACTGTACAAAGAAGAGAGCAAGCTCTACTTCCTAAAAAATTTCAGATGCTGCCCGCTATAAGGAAGTGGGAGCTCGGTTCCATCCAGCTATGAGAGATAGAAGCTATTCTCTCCGTTGAGTTGTTTGATCTTGAAGGGCCCTCTCCACATGGAATCAAAATTTCCGTGCATGCCCTTTGGCTCTCTTCGCTTGTCCCACAAAAAGGACGAGATCTCCCACTTGAAAATCTCTTTGCTTGGCCTTTTTATCAAAAAGTTTCTTAACTTGATTCTGATGTTCAGTGATCCTGTCGACCACCCTTACTCTCTTTTCTTCAAGTTCTGCTAGATACATGATTCTCTTTTCAAGAGAATTTTGGAAAGTTTCGTCTTCGATGGCTCGTGCCAAACGCAGAGCAGGAAGTTCCGTAGAAATGGGAAGCTCGGCATCAGTGCCATATAACACTTGAAAAGGTGACATGCCGAGAGATCTCTTGGGAGTAATACGATCGGCCCACAAAGCGTCGTACAAAGACTTGTGCCACATTCGCTGATTCTCATCTACTAACTTCCGTATGATGGTCACCAAGTTCTTGTTACTGGATTTCGCCTAACCATTTCCCTGAGGGTAATATTCTGAGGCGTGAGCCAAAGTTATCCCATATTCATAGCAAAAACTAATAACTTCTCGTGAGGAGAAGTTAGAAGCATTATCAGCAACGATTTTGTTTGGAACACCAAACCTGACAATGATATTTTCTTTAATGAAATTGCAAACCACCTCAGAAGTGGCATGCTTGACAGGTATGGCTTCCACCCACTTGGTGAAGTAATCCGTTGTTGTAAGGACATAGCTATGTCCGGCACTCGATTGAGGATTGAGTGCGCCAATAAAATCAATTCCCCATTACCTGAATGGTTCATTGATAATGACCGGCCTTAGGGGAAAGGCAGCCAACTTGGGCTTGCTGACGAATTGCTGACAAGGTTCACACTTTGCCACCCAGGTGGCTGTATCTTGAAAGAGCGTCGGCCAATAGTACCTGGCTCGAATGATCTTGTGTGTAGTTACGGAGGAAGAGAAATGCCCTCCACAGGCTGAATTGTGAAAACTTTCCAGTAGTTTTACTTGCTGGGGTTTGTCAACACATCGCAAAAAGATGCCATCTATCCCACGTTTATATAAACCATCATCCCAGATGACATATTTAGCCACTTTGAGCTTTATAGTGCGCTTCTCCTTTGCAGTTAGGTGCACTGGGCATTCTTCCGTAGGTAAGGAAGAAATCAATGTCGGAGTACCATTCATCACTAGTTGCAACAAATAGAACCAGAGGCAGAGATTCAGGCTCCTCCTGCCGGTCTTGTGTTTCGTCGGATGTAGTCACCCTTGTCATAAGGGTTTGCTGAATCTTTGTTTTTAGCCATTAGCTGACACAGGCCCTTGCCCCTCACCAGCTTGGTTGGTTTAATATCCAGGTCATACTCCTGGACCTTTTGTGATCCAATTTCCTTGCCAAACTTCCTAACTCCTGCTGAGTTAGAATTGATTTCACCACCGTGTCAGGGGACCAGCACCACCGTATGCGAGTTTAGAATGTAATACCTAAAATTCTTCACTACTTTGACAACGGCGAAGGCATGATTTTCCAGTTGATTCATTTTTAGTTCGTGAGGCTTGAGGGGAGAAATCATGAACGTGATCAGAGTTTCAACATCCTCCAAGTTCTTTTGCATCAAGATTGCGGACACAGTATGCTTAGATGCGTAACTGTACATGATGAAGTCCTTGGAGAAATCGGGGACATACCAGGACTGGTGCATGAGCAACAGAAGCTTTTATTTCTTCAAATGACCTTTTTCCCTCTTCACTCCATCTGAAAGTTGGTGACCCCTTCATCATGTTCAATATGTGACGGGTCTTCTCAGCAAAGTCAGGAACAAAATGCCTGAGAAAGTTCACCTTTCCAAAGAAAGAATGAACACCAGTCTTGCTTGTAGGTAGAGTAAGGCTCTGAATAGCTCTAACTCTTTCAGTATCTATCTTTGTTCCTTCTTTACTAACCACATGCCCTAGCAACTTCCCTTCTGTGACTCCAAAAACAGACTTTTTTGGGTTTAGGGAAATCCCATGTTCTCGGCACCTGGCCAACACTTGCTCCAAATGATCACAATGATCATTTCTTTGTTTAGAGAAGACGGTTAAATCATCTAGATAAACCATGGCCCACTGAAAAGTGGCGCCAACATTAGTTAGGCCAAAAGGCATCCTGCTGTAGGAAAATGTACCCCAGGGAGTAGTGAATGCTGTTTTAAACTGATCTTCAGCTGAAACTTCAATCTGATTATAGCCTGAAAAACCATCAAGCATGGACAACATCTCTGATCCAGTTACTGCTTGCAGAACTTGATCCATTATCGGAAGAGGGTAGTTGTCTTTCAATGAAGCTTGATTCAAATTGTCGAAAGTCTACGCATATGCGTATCTCACCATTTTTCTTACGCACTGGCACAATATTTGCTACCCAAGTACTGTGATGGATAGGAAAGATGATCCTTGCATCCAACATCTTCTGAATTTCGGCCTGGATGGTACCCGAGATCTTAGGATTATAGTGCCTCTGCTTCTGGCGAAAGGCTTTGACATCATCTTTCAACGGAATGTCGTGCTGAACATCCTTTGGCTTGAAAGATTTTAGATCCGCATAGGACCACGCCAACACATCCATATATTTTTTTAGCAACTTGAAAAATTTCTGTTTCTCCTCAGGCGTACAACATTTGCCAATGTTCACAAATTTCCAGGTGCTCTATCGAACCTATATTGACTGGTTCGGTTTCCGGGGATGAGTCAGGGTCATCACGCCTCTTCTTTTTCACAAAACGGTCATGCCTATCGAACAGGCGCTCCAGAGAAACCAGGCGCTTCGGAATTTTATTTCCTTTGAGCTGACATATGCCGTCGTTCCCTTCGGATTCGTCGCCTTGATTGGTGACTGATTCACGGCAAGTGGAAGTAGATCCTTCAAAGTGTAATTCTTTAAAATTTTCTGCCTTTTCCAGAAAAGCAATGAGTTGATTATCGTCGTTGAACACCTGCCAATGCTGAGAATTGTCTGGCACGCTCGGAGCGGAAAACCACCTCAATGGTGTCCTTGTTTGTTTTCAAACCTGGGTGTGGGGAGCATGAGGGACGCCGAAACAGCCAATGAATTGGCCATGTCATTCTGAGCCCCTCGGTATGGATTCTATTGAAAAAGCATCGAATTCTTCAATGCTGTCCCATACCGCATTACTGTAATGCCTGAGCCTCTCATTTTTTTACTTGGTAAATCCTTTTGACCTGATTTATAACTAGCTCTGCATCACCTTGTACTTTTAGATTTTTAATTCCTCTTTCTTTTACGGCTTGCATACTGAGTAACAGAGACTCATACTCAGCAGTATTGTTAGTGTCGAAAAACTACAATTTGAAAGAGAGAGGAATTACCTCCTCTTCGGGAGAAATCAGCACAGCCCCAGCGCCACATCCACTAGTCGCGCAACTTCCATCAAACTGCAAGGTCCAGATCTCATTAAGATCCTTTTTCCTGAACGAGAACACCCGTTTTTATCCGTCTTGGTAGATAAGAAGTAGTTCCTCATCCCTGATGATTCAAAAAGGATTTGGGCCTTGGGGTCTTCAGAGCTGGTAACCAAGTATTTCTTTTGTGATTCTGGCTCCAAAGTCTGCATTATGCCTTTGACCTGGAATTCTAGCTTTAGACCAGTCCATATGAATTTTTCGCCCCAACTTTGCTGCAAAAACTTCTTCCCAGCAATATTCCATAGGCTGCCGGAATGTCAGCAATGAGGACTATCATTTTTACTCTTTTATCTGGGAAAGCTGCAAATGCGAATTACGCGTCTTTGATTTGGGCCAACCAACGGAACCTGCTTGGTTTCCAATGAATAACATCTGCCGAAAGGCTTGGTAAGAGTGAGGCCCAAAGCATGGGTGAATTTTGTCGGCATGACGTTATCGGAAGCTCTGGAATCAATTATGCAGTTACTCAACTTATGGCCATTGATTAGGAGAGAGAGATAGAAAGGCTCTATCTTGCCTGACGCAGATGTTGAAGCAACATTTATGTGGGATTCAGGGGGAGTGGAAAGGATTCCTTTTGGGGAAACCTACTTAGATTGCAACAGTCTTAATTCTGAATATATTTGGTCAATCTTACAAGCTGTTCGGGGTTTGACTGAAGGTACTCAGCTTCAGACATTTGGATCTTGGTCTTTTTTGCATGATCTATGATATCAAATGCGGCCAAGGGTTGCGTTGGTGAGGGAATGAGTCCCTCACCTCGCGATGATGGAATAGGATTACTGGCCTTGGTAGGAACGTGAAGAGGATTGATTTGGAGGAGAGATAGGGGAAAAAGGTTTCCTTGTAAAAGATTTTCCAGGGAGTTGAGTAGGAAGAGGATTACCTCTTTTAGCAATGATCAGAGGTGAGTTTGACATGGCCTTCTCCTGCTGGACATGGGCAGAAACTTCCGCTTCTTTTCCTTGCGAGTGAGTAAAAACAACATATGACTGTCCACTTGCATATCCCTGGGTACCCTCTTCTTCATCAGATTCTTCCTCATCAAATTCCATATACCCGATAGTAGAGTCACTAGCCGGTTCACCGACATCTTGATCATCTTCGCCTTGAGATGAAGGTTCTTCATAATACTGCTCTTCTTCTTCGATTTCGGCCAGAGCGTTGACCGGAGGAGCCTCAAGTGCCAACCGCGGAGTAGCTGTAGGTAGGCGCGGCCTTTGTGAAACATTGTTAGGAACAAAATTCCTCCGCAGAATATCCCGGTACGAGGAACTAGGGGAGGCCTGGGCCAACTGCTTCTTCAATGCAAGCAAGTCATTCGCCATCTTTTGAAAGGCTGGATCAGACGAGGTAGTGGGTGAAAGGCCCAAAGATTTAGGCTTGGCTGATTCCTTTTTCAATTCTGGTGGATATTATCAGATTATCCTCTATCCGAATGGCAGCTGGCTTGGGCGAGAATCAAGATAGCCACTCACTCCTGAAGGAGCAAGAAACTAACTTTCGAGCTCATAGCGTTTACGAAGAAACACTTTTGATTTTCTGGAGTCGGAAGCATGGCAACAGGGACAACGATTGATTAGTGCATCGAACCGGGCAATAAAATCGTGCATGGTCTCATTTGCCTCTTTCTTCAGGTGAGTGATTCTGTGATAATAATGCAAATGCATCCCCTGAAGGCTTGTACCTGTCTTCGAAAGCATCCCGTAAGGTGGCCCAACTGGTGATAGATCCGGTCTGGCAAATGCTGAAAACCATTCAGCTGCAGGTCCTTGTAGGGTTTCCAGAAACAGGTGAACCGACACATCTTCGTGAGTCACATCTAAAATACTGCATGACATGATGAATGCAGATATGTGGGAATCCGTGCTTTGATTTCTGCTCCCGTCGAATTTGGGAAAATTCTTTTGATTTCTGTGAGGGAGCGCGTGAACTAGATGTGGTAAGGCCAAAGGACCCATCGCGTTTCCCCATGGTACTTCCATCTGAAAAGCTAGAAAGAGAACACGAGCTATAAGTGTGGTTCCGCTGAGTAGCAAGGCAGTACAAAGAGATGTGGATGCCCCCTGCGAAAGAATATTTCTTCGTGAAGGTGAGACACTCCTGGATGTCCGGCTAGCTGAGCTTAGCGCTGAAAAACACGCCGGTGTCACACTGAAATTGTGCCTTTGAAGCAGATCGAAAGTAGGATCAGCTTCTCCATGGGCTCTCCTGCTACACGTAAAAGGTTCACTTGCTAGTGTACCTTCTAGATCTGTAACGTTATGACACAGATTCAAACTTTCTTTTTGGTTATACTTTCTGGTTTTCTGATTTTTCTGATAAAAACCAGCAACAAATACTTTTCTAAATATTATAAAACTATCCTCTTTAGGAAACCGATTGCGGTTAATGACAAATAACAACGAGGATAAGATGGCAGGGAAGAATAGCAAGCTGATTTTCGGATCTGATTTTGACTTTTTTCAGAGGGTTTCAAACTTTTTAGCAAACAGCCAAAAATCCAGATCTACGGCAAAATACTAATTTTTATAAAAACTCAGCGAACTGAAGATTTGTAACTAGGCCAGATCTATGGATCTCAGAAGAAAATTTTCAATTCAGAGTAAAATTTGCAAATTTTTGGATTTTTAACAAAAAGTTCAGATTTGTAAACAGGCAGCGATTTTCTTATTTTTTCTGATTTTTCTATCTTACCACCATCATAGATCTGACAGATCTATTCGTTCTCCAGTAGAGTCGCCAAAAACTGTTGGTCTGAAAATCTGTTGCTTGGGCAGATGTATGGATAAACGAGCCAACAGTGTGCAGGGCATAGCCCCTCTTTGAGTCAGCAAAGTGAAACTGGTTTATTGCTATTCTACCAGCAGGAATCTATGCAAGTCTCACAGATTCTGCCTTCGGGGGTTTGGGATCTCATCCCAGTAGGTTTATTTCCGGCTGCGAAGAGAAAGGAATGAAAGAGAGGATGAGGAGAAGGGACAGGTCCGAAGGGAGAAAAGAAATGAATTCCAAAGCAGAAAGGTCAGAACATTTATGTTTTTGGGATTGGTAGTAAACAGAGCCAAACCTACTTGCATAAATAAACAAAGCAATACTGATGAGCAAATGACAGAAAAGGTAGATCTGAATCTAACAGAATAAACACAGTGCAGATCTAACATAAGAAAGTTCTAACACATAACACAGGTTATTCAGCACAAAGTCTCAATATTTGTATTACTGTTTTTCTTCTGTTACAAGAAAGCTCAAAGTCTTTCTCTCCTCACTTCTATTTTCATCTAAAAAATGTTCACACTTTGAATACAACTAAGTATTCCAATATATATAGAAGAGGAGAAGGAAAGAAGGCAAAAAGGAGCCCACCACTATTTACAAAGATATTTACAAAATATCTAAAAGTCATGTTGACTTTTGATAACTTGATGGATGACATCATCCCATGACGCAACACAGATGATGTCATCATTTGCATCAACATACTTTAGACATTCCAACAAGAAAGTTAGAGAAGAGAGAGAAGAAGAAGAAGAAGGAGGAGGACGAGGAGCAGCTACTCGTCATCATCATCCTACGGCCGAAAGGGGGTAGCCTACTTTTGATGCTGCTCAGGTGACGAGATATGGAACTGAGCGCGGTATTCCAAAAACTTGTTAATTATTGGCCCAAGTTGATCCTGAGAAGGATCCTTGTGCCTATCGCTTATTGCCTCACAAGTCTCCCGCCTCATCTATTGAGCTTCTCTGGGAGTTTGGAAAAGTCCTTTTCCGCCTCAATGAGGAACCCGATGAAGTCCCTACAGGCCAGTAGGTTGTTGATAGATTTAGTGTCAAATGTGACCTCTGGCCCCGTTCCTTGAGAAGCGATCTCCTTGAAGATCCAGATGGTTTCATCAGCTGACCTTAAGGTAAAGGAAGGAGTGAGCAACCCTGGAGACATGTTGAGAAAAATTCACTCCATTTGATGCATTGTATCCAGGGCCTCTTCCTTTACTTTGTCAATCTTTTCTAGAATAAATTCTAGCTGATCCACTCGATAGTCCAGAGTGGACATGATTTTGTTGAGGGCCCTTGGATGGCCGAAGACGCCGAACTTGACCAGATCTTCGATCTGAATAGTCGAACAATTGTTGGAAGGCCTTGTGCTGCAGTCTAGCATGTTCCAGCTCTTCATGATATGGGCCCTGCTAATGCACTTGGAGCTATTTATTCACCTTACTGATATTCAGGTACAAGTCAAAGAACTCAGTGATCACTTTTTCGCTGTCTTTGAGGATTTGGCTCCTCCAAGCGGAAACGGCCATACCTTGCTCGCCAATTTTGGCATATTCGTTGATTTTCTCCTGGATGAGAAGCTCAGAAGTCTCAACGTGACAGTTATGGGAGGCGCACTACCCATCTTCTGTAAGGCTTGGAGCAGATTTTTGTTTTTCTCTTTTAGTAGCCTTTTCTCTTCTTTCGTCTCTTGAAGCTTTTAACAGAGGGCGTCAACCGCGGAAAGAGCTTCCCCCTGGAGACTTTCAGAAGATGTCCCCATTGTGACTTGGGTCACAGTAAAATCTGTCGGAGACAGATCCTTTCTCTCTTTGAGGGGATCGGGGTATGCAATTTCCATGATTCTCTCACCTGCAGCACTTTTAGAGAAGCGTGTAACAGGCTTCTGCTTCTTCACCCCTTTAGCTGGGATCACTGAAAAGTCCATCATAGCGATGGGAACTTTCCTCTTTTCCTGGCTTAGCTACTGAGAGATCCAGGTTGGTCCTATGGAAGAAGGACCAGAGACAGAGGAGGAGGCAGCTACAGTAGAAGAGGGGAAAAACATGGAAACACGCGGCGGTAGCATTGAGAGAATAGCCGAAGAAGTGTCCACGGGAGGAAGGGAAACTGCAGCTATGGAAGACATAGGAAGGGAAGGGAGCCCGGAGATGAGGGAAGAAATGGAGGAGGACAGATCAGTGAGGGAGGAGAAGATAGACGAAGAAGCAGGGGAAAGAGTAGAAGAAGGGACAGAGGACACGACCAAAGGGATGGTCGCTTGAGTCACTCGAGGAGGGGAAGGAAGAGAAGAAGAAGGGATAGAAGGGACCTCTGTTGTGGTAGCAATGCTGACATGCTGAGTGGATGGGCCTATGGGGACTATCCTCTGCTGCTTCTTTCTCTGGCAAATCCAGAGTTATTACCTGTTCTGGTGCTGCGGAAGGAGGACTCTTAGGGGCTTCTTCCTGAATGGTGCTGGATTCACCTTCTACACCTTTGCCTTTAAGCTACTTCTTGGATCGTGGAGGCGCATTGTCCAATGGGGATGTTGTGAAATCAACCCCAAGGTAGATTAGGCCGTTCATCCGGCACCAATGTTCTGTCCTCCGCAAAGTCTCCTTGACCCTCTCCTCAATTGTCTGAGGAGCTTTAGTTCTATCAATGGCCGGAAAGGGCCAATCGTCCCCATCTGTATTAGTATATACCTTGTCTACTTCATCTTCTGTTGTTTGGTAGCCTTTGGGGATAATGGCTACCCCATATTGGATGATTTCTACCAATGCTAGGCAGAGAATGATCCTTTCTTCTGAGCTCTACCTCATGGAGGACGTCAATATAAATATCCTCGATCTGAGGAACATGGATTGGATCAAGCTTTTCTCTTTGCAGGAAGCCCCTTGCGTTGAAGGTAGGCCTGGCTGGGAAGTCGTGTTTTAAATTAAGTAACTCCAGCTCTTCAAACATTTCCTTCGCCTTGTGGTGGGTAGAGCATGTGTAATCGGCCCACTGTGAGGGGGAAAGGAGTTCCACCCTTCTTTCTTTTAAGGAATTTTTCGTGGTATGTGACCAGCTACCTTGATAGCTCTAGTAGAATCAGCTTAGGCCCAGCATACCTCGGTAGCCTGGTTGGCTCTCCCAAAAAGTTGGCAGCCCTTAGATAAGTGAATGTGGGAAATTGGGTGAACAGGGCCCCCCATTTCTCTGTGGCTGCCACTATGTTTTTGGTCATACGACTATGAGTCATATTCGGCCTCAGTAGGCAGATGATGTGATAGAAAAACACATCGTTAACTTTTTTGAACTGGGAGATGCTATTCTCCAGCTTCAACTCTGGGTAGTACTCGTATATTTTGACCTGAGGCCAAACTACACTCCTCGTTAGGCCTGGATAATCCCTCTCTGACGCTGCAACGTAGACCATGTAGGAGTTCATATGGAATACTCCCATTGTGCTGAATTGTTGTAGCTGCTCGGAGATGGTGCTGCTTATAATTTCCCCCCAGCAAAAGCGTTGATCAGGAAAATTATTGTTCATTATTTCCAAGTAGCGCAACATCCATTTATGGAAGTAATGGGCGTCAAGAAAGCCCGAAGACCCTGCTCATGAAGGTAATGGTATTCGCTGAGCTCTTCTGAGAAGTCACTGCGGTGGATGATTTGGGGCCACCCGGGTTACCACCGTCTTATTTTTTAGATCTACTTCATTCATTAGCTGCATACATTGGTCTTCATTGTCTTCCTAGGCCTTGATGCACTCTGCTTGGCTAATGGCCACAAAGTGCCAGTGGTGAGGGATGCCGAGTATGATCTCAAAATGACGGGCAGTGAGGTTAATGACTACCTCGCCCTTGCTGTTTTCGACACACCTTGTGTCTTTATTGTAACTCTGGGAAACCACCATCATAAATTCATTGTTGACGGCGCTGACGGGGATTCCTCCGGCGAAGTGCAGGGCACTGCCGATCAATTTGTCCATCCATGGACTCCTTGTAACTTTCTGAGTTCTGGCCCAGAATTCCTCCATGTCGATATGCCCCAATTCTGAATCTCTGACGTCCATGCTGCATTCGGCCTATGACTCGGGCATTCTGACCCTCTAATATTTGTATTTCATTTCTTCCTCCGTAAGCTTAGCCTTTCCTTTCGGTTTGGTGGGTCTCCTGCTGGATGTAGACATATGTTCTTTCGAACTCAGTTGCTGATCTGCATGAAGAAGAAGTGAGACCCAATCCGAAAAGGTTGAATTAGCCATTTGATCTTCAAATGGCTAATTCAAATGGTTATTGGGCAATGAAATGGCTCATCAAAAAGGAGATAAAACCATGCTTTTAGACAGGTTCCCCTACTAGCAGATCTGGATAGAGGGGAAGGGATATGGGAAGATAGCAGAAGGAGAAGGATCTTGATATTTCAAACTTCAGGCACAAACTAAAACCAGACCACCAAGCACAAAGAACCAAAACACAAAACATGAGAAAGAGAAAAGAACCTCTCACCTGGACAAATAGCGAAAATTTGGCAACGGGTCCACAAGGCATTGAAAACGACGAGGCAGGGGCTGACAGGCTTAGAAAAATCATGTGCTCTGTGAATAGTGAAAATGACATTTTGTGCGTGCAAATCACATATATATATATAGGTGAGCTGGTCATTAATGCACCACCCACTTTTTAAAGGGCGCATGTGAGTTGCTGTCGACAAGGAAAAGCGTACGCCCTTTGGCGCATGAAAATGTTTTCCAGCAGGAAATTAAGCGTGCCTTTGGCGCACCAAAAGCTATGTCGACATGAAGTTATGTGCGCCCTTTGGCGCACCAAAACATGGCGCAACAAAAGCTGTGCCAATACAAAGGCGCATGCGCCTTGGCACACGTAGAGAAGGCTCAACATACTTTTGGTCCACCAAAAGGTGTGTTAACACTGAAAATATGCGCCAAAGGGTTTTAAAAGGGGTGCACCAAAAGTTGGTGTTACAATGCAATTTCATGTGCCCAGCCAAAAAAAGGCTCAAAAGACTAAGTTCGAAAAAACCAGATTTCCCGGGAAGGGATTTTACAACGTTTCGAATGTAAGGGATCCCTAACGAGGGATCGGAACAAAATTTTGATATGGTTATCAGTAAAATTTCCGTATGGTTATCAGTAAAATTTCCCTTGTCAATTTTATGGGATAACACAGCCATTTTTTGCAGTTTTATTTCATTTCCAATTCAAAAAAAATAAAAAAATTTGAGTGCTTTAACGACCCACACCCCTACCTTTTACATAAAAGGAGCCACGTGTCCCTTTGCAGGTCTCAAGAACCTTTTTTACACCCTTACTATTTTCCTCTTAATGTGCACAGTTACAAATATGCACCACTTCCCCACATCCACTCAAATTGTGACAAATGTACACTCTTGGATAATAATTGATATATTTCTTGTGCTACTTTATGAATATGAATATTCATAGAATATTTATCAGGTCACAAGTATAATTTTGCATTTTTTGAATACGATAGAAAATTACAAGTTTGCAAATTAGACCCACCATAATGCAATCAATTGGGAGTTTCCACGTATCAACAGCCAATGGGGGAGAAAATGCAAATAAAAATAATACCTAGGAACATTTTACGATAGGTTATCCCTCTAATTTAAAAAATTAAAACACAACTGGTTCCCTGTAAGAAACTTCAAAATAATGCACATCTAGACATGATTCTTGACCGAAAAAGAGGAAAGACTAATCCATACATAGAGGAACCAAAATTTGAACTCACACTTCCACAGGAAAATAAAAAAATATAACATACAACAATGGAAAATCTTAAGCAATTAGGGGCGAGATTAATTTGAGAAACAACACCAGCTCTGACTCAGGGATGAGTACTCCCTATGAGTGCCTCAAGAACAAACCATGGTGTAAAGCAAATAAGAACATGTGTAAAAGTCAATTGGGCTATGGAGTCAAAAACTAGCGTTCAAAAATAAGTGATAAAAACCTACTCCCCAGAAAACACACCTAGAAACCCAAGATAAACAGTCACCAAAGACTGGGACAACCAAAGACAAAAACTGAAAAAACAAACAAAAACTGAAAAAAAAAAGAAAAACAAACAGAAAAAATTGTACACTATAGGATAATGCATACCTTGATTTTGGGATATCAATTAAGAAAGTGTTTCAAGTGCCTGCCATTGACAAGAAACTTAAGTAATTATGCATCTAAATCCTTTAAGAAGAAAGTATGCTCACCAATTCTTATGTCAATGGAGTAAGGACCCATCCATAACGCATCAAATTTTCCATGTTTTCCCTTTTCCTCATGTCTGTTATCCCATAGTAACACAAGATCTCCTACAGTGAAAAATCGAGGAGTCACCTTTTTATCAAATATTTTTTTCAGCTTTTCCCTGAATTATAAATGTCTCTGATGGGACTCTCTTCTTTCTTCATCCAATTCAACAATTTGATTTATCTTTACATCATACAGACTAACTTCTTGATCCTCAAATTGTCAAATAAATTAGTAGGATGTTAGTTACATATGTAGGGGAAGGAGGGCTTGAGTTTCATATACTAATTCAAAAGAGATTTTTCCAGTAGCTCTCTTAGTAGTAAATCTATCATCCCAAACAACAAACTTCAATTGTTCACCCCATGTTTGTTTATTTATCACCAATGTCCTCCTAATTATTTTCAAAAAATTCTTATTTCTTGATTCAGCTTGTCCATTACCTTGGGGATTGTAATTAGATGCATACATGATATTTATTCCATACTCCTGACACATGGCCACAAATGGTTTAGCTTGAAAGCTCATAGCATTATCAGTAATTATTTTGGTAGGCACTCCAAATATGCAGATTATGTGATTCAAGACAAAATCCATAACAATCTAGTGAGTTTCTCTCTTATTAGGGATTGCCTCAACCCATTTGGTGAAGTAATAAATAGCCACCAATATCCATCTATGGCCTACACTTGAAGGATATGATATTTCCCAACAAAATCCATACCCCACTGCTTAAAAGGGGCTTTAATTGATATAGGTTGTAAAGGGAGAGCTCCCGAAGCTTTCAATCTTCCTGAGATACATTGGAAACTCTCAATTTTTCTTACTAAAAAATTTGTATCTTTAAAAAGTGTGGGCCACCAATAACCAGCCCTTAAAATCTTGTGAGAACTTACCCTTCCACTAAAATGCCCCCCAGAAACTCCTCCACAAAAATTAGCAACTAGTTTAGGGGATTCATCTTCAATAATGCACCTTAAGATAATCCCTTTAGGACTCTTCCATGCCAATCCATAATCAGTGATAATATATTTTTGGGAAGCTAACTTGAGTGACCTCTTCTAATTTTTACTCAAATGTCCAGGACATTCCAAATGTTTAAGATAAAACATGATGTCTTTATACCATGCCAGATTGATCAATCTTTAGGTTGCTCTCTTCCATTATATTTTCCAACCCTAAACCTCTCACTAACTTGGTGGTTTGAATATCCATTTCATACTCTTGTAAAATGTTTACCCACTGACACCTTTTATTTGAGATTTCCATTTCTGACAAAATGTCCTTGACCATAGTATGAGGAACATAAGCTCTGATCTTGGAACTCAAGATATATGGTCTAAAAAAATTTGTTTCTCTTACCAAAGATAATTCCTACTTTTCCATGATAGTATATTTGAATTGTTCCCCTTGAATTTTTTTACTAAAGAAAGTAATTGGCCTTTTATTTCCTTCATCATCCTTTTACAATAGTACAAATGCAATAGTGTTTTAAGAAGAAAAATAAAACATTTGAAAAGATTTCTTGTAATTAGGAGCTACCAAAATAGGGACATGCTTCAATGCTTCCTTAATTCAAGGAAAATCTTGGATAGCTTCTTCCTCCCATTTGATAATCTGATCCCTTTTTAGCATACTCATAATGGGGATAGTCATTTCAGCAATGTTAGAAATAAATATCCTGATGAAATTTATTTTTCCAAAAAAGGATTGAATTCCCTTTTTGGTTTTGGATATATAGAATTTTCTAATATCTTCCACTCTTTTAAGATCAATCATGAACACTTCTTTAGATATGATGTGTCCCAAAAACTTCACCTTTTGAACCCCAAAGTGGCATTTTTTAAGATTCAGTGAAATGCCATATTCTCTACACCTTAACACCATTTTATCTAGATGTTGCAAGTGATCACTTATTTTCCTTGAGAATATTATCACATAATCCTAGTATACAAAAATGAAATCATTTATGTATCCTGAGAATGCTACATCCATAGCTCTTTGAAATGTTTCTCCAGCATTCATCATACGAAATGGCATTCTCACATACACATAATTACCCCATGGAGTGGTGAAATCGGTTTCGATTCTTTTTTATTGTTTCACTACCACTTGGTTATATCCTAAGAATCCATCCAGAGTAGATATTAATTCAGATCCATTAACTAATTGCAGCATGTTATCCATATTTGGAAGAGGATAATTATCTTTCATTGATGTCTTATTCAAGTTCCTAAAATCCACACACAACCTTGGGTAAGTGCAGCAAGTTGGGGGACAAAAAAGGGGTCATAAGTGGATGCCATAGTGCAAATAACAACATAATATCAACTTGTAGGGATTATTAGCAATGCATACACTCATAATTAGAAAAACTTATATGAATATGAATTGTAGCATCTAGAATCTAGTTTATAAACTACTAATGTTTTTAAAAAATGAACAAGTTTAGCTATATTAAACATTCAAAATTCAATGACTTGGTATTTTTTTAAAACACCTATAATATTGTAGTCCGTTTTCCTATGATTTGGATGACCAAAAATCGATATACATATTTTTCCTTTGGTGAGAAGTTATATGCCACTATCTATCTTGGGATAGATTTTATTTTGTATTTTTGTTAGCAGTATTTTATTTTTTATGATTTTTTCCATGAAAGTGGTTTGAAAACATAAAGAAAACATAACACTTTCCATTTTCCTGCCATAACTTCATGAAAAAACATTGAAATCAAATAAATTTTTTTTGAACATGTATATAATTTCACCATGGTTGGAATGGTATATGTTTTATCACATTTTGATAAGTGAAACAAAATTTGTAGTCTTAAATGTAGACATAACATTCATGGGAAAAAGTGTCGTAAAGACCTACTATTAGTAAAAAATTATAAAATTATATTTATCCTATTCTATTCACTTTAAAATCAATATTTCTACAAAGCTAACAATCTCCCCTACATGATGGTACCATTTTTATGACATATTTTTTACTTTTTGGCATGGTTCAAGTCCACAGAAGGATAAATTTGATGTTTTGTTGTTTTTGATATAAAATTCAAGATTTGATGTCCACTTAATTGTCCCCCAACTTGCTGCACTTACCCCTTTATATCTCCATTCTTCTTTCAAACTAGTACTAGAATTTCCACCCATGAAGAATAGCTTGTGGGTTGTATGATGCCTCCATCCCTTAGATTTTTTAATTATTCTTTCATTTTGAGGGAAATAAGTGGATTGATTGGTATTTGATTTTTTTGAATGGTTTAACATTAGCTTCCAGTGGTATATCATGATTGAAAAGGTCCTCCCTATATGCCTTTAATTCTGAATATGACCATGCCAAGAAGTCCTGGTACTTTTTCAATAGTTAGAAATATGATTTCTTTTTTTCTTTATTCAGGTTACTACCTAGCCATATTTTCCTAGGTTTACTGTCTATCCCCAGGTTGTGTTCCTCAACATATCTCGAAGATGACATATGTCTACTAACAATGCGATCAACATTGTCAAAGTTTGACTCTAATGCAACCAAACCTCTTGGAATACTATTTTCTCTTCAATTGAATAATATCCTTACGAAATAGGGTCTCTTTAACCCTCATTAACACAAACCGTTAGCTCCCAATCCATATTCTGATTTGTGAATTATCTTTTGTTTTGTAAAAAACCTCTTAATTTGGGCATCATCTTCTAAAATTTGCCAATGTTTTACATTGTCAGGGACATACGGTCTTGTCAGTACTTTAATGTCATATTCACAATAAGGAGACACTGTACAATTTCCAAACCTAGATCCCCATACTGCCAATCTATCCACTATAATATTCTGACTTTCTTTCATGGTATACTATGTTGAAGTAATCAAACATTCCAATGAAATCCCAAATTACATGCTTATATTGTTTCATTAATTGATTATTTGTTACATAAAACTTTCCAACTTTACTTGAATACCAGTTTCTGAATCCCCTTTAATAATAATTTCCCTAATACCATACCTCCAAGAAATACTTAAACCTAAAAGAAGTGCTTCATATTCTACCATATTGTTTTGTGCATTCAAAATTGAGTTTGAAATAAAAATTGAATTCTTCCTTATATAGGGATATCAAGACAACACCAACACCATTTCCAATTTTAGAACAAGATCCATCAAAAATCAAAGTCCAATGGGAACCAAGTTTCTCAAGAAATTTGCATTTGGTCAATTTCATGCTCCTTAAAAACTGTGTAACCAACAAAATTATCAACATCTACATCTGTATATAATACTTCATAAGAATGCATTGTTAGGATCTTCAATCAGATGTAACATCTTCTTTTAACTGTACATATTTTACAAGGTTTCCTTCCATTGGTATGGTTGTCATATGACATATCCATCTGTACACTTCCCCCCACACTAGCAACCCATTTCCTTGATAATAGCATTCCCCATTTGGATTGGCAATCCAAAATAACCACATTCATAGTTAAGGATTTTCCTGGGTAATCTTCCAATTGCACTATTAACCCTTTAACATATCAAATCACCAGGTACTTCCCTTGAATGCGATAGCTTGTGCAATTTTTCCAAAGGTTGTTGTTACTTTTATATTTAATTCATTCATCACCTCAAGAGGCATTACGTTTCACGAATCTCCCAAATCAAACTTACAGTTATGCACCAACCTATCCTTGATTATTAAAGTAGTATAAAAAGGATCAACGTCAAGCTGAGATTCCACGAGTGAAGTACCTAAGTATACTTCTGGTGATTCTCCCAATTCTTCTAGGTCCTGTTGTATTTCTATCTCTATAATTATAGGAGGAAGATCCATGCCATTCACATTATTTTCTTGGGTTATTATCTCTTCTTTAAATCCCTAATACTCAAATGCCCATTTTCTATGCTCAGGGATTCTAATAAATTCAACAATAGGCACAGTGAATTTGATTTGACTCAAAATCTGGGCTATATCACATGGAACATATTTGGGTAAAGTAGTTTTGGGTGGGAGATTTATGGTTCCTTCTAGTGATATAAGAGTCTTTGCAATTTGGGCATGAGCTAGGGCACAAGATTTATTTAGAACAATAAGGAATTTTTTAAGTGTATCCTTCTTAGCGGGTTCCTTTGGGATATTAGTGAGAAGTGGAGTTTTTGGTTTAGCTTGAGGACCTCCCCCTTTGACAACTCTACTTCTGGTATTATATTCCTTTTCCTGAGCAACTACTGCATTCATAAAATTTTCCTATCTTCCTCAGAAGGTATTCCCTCATCGTATTTCTTAATCATTAAATACCTTAAATATTAAAAATCATGATTAGGTAAATCAAACTCTTACACCATATCAATCTCAACATCATCATCATGAGGGATATGTAGTACCTAGTGAATGCAATCTTAGAAACCTTGAACAGTTTTGACACTTATTAACGTAGTTGAAGTAACCCTTTATTGTGAATTTTTAGGGCATTCCATCATACACACATCACCGTAAGCTTCATCATCATTTTGCTTCTTTAACCTCCTCCTTAAATCACACAATGAGTGTGGTAGGAAAGACTTATCACACCAATCAATAATGTGGGCCTCTTCTACTATAGCATCCCTGAAATTCAAAGTATCAGGAACCAATCTATTCTCTCTAAGTTGTGGTCTCTTATTACCTGACCACATGGGCCCCTTTCCTATGTCATCTTATATGTGATCATTCCTAGGATGATTTCCAAATCTATCATGGATTTTTGGTTTATGCTGACCCTAAGAGCTCTGTCCTATTCCTTTTTTTTCTCTGGCCAACTTATATGATATTTATTTAACTTCCTCGGCAAAATTCTTCACAACCTCCTCTAGATCGACTACTTTGTTCGACTAGAGGTCTATCATGATTAGTCAATTTGACACCCTCTCTCTTTGGGGGTTTCCCAACTCCTTGGATATTATTTTCAATTTTAAAGGCCATGGTGAAATCCTACCTTAATGTTCTAAGGTTCTTATCTCTTAAGTAGTAGGCAACCTTTTTGTCAAAAGAATCAAAATATTTGATTAAGCAAGACTCATCACTTGGCCTCAAGATTATGGATAATTTATTCAAATTCTTATTGAATATGGTATGAAAATCTTAGATAGACTCATTGGGATTATTTTTTATATTCTCAAACTCAAACAAAAGGAACCTTGGGTCAATCTTATCCCCATATTGTAATCTAAAAGAATTTTTCATTTCAGTCCATGAGTCTATTAAATTATCTGGTAAATATTTTTCTCAATCATGTGCATCCTCTTCAAGAGTATGAATGAATAATTTTATATACACATCCTCATACTCAATTTGAAAATATTCCATCATATTAATGAAGAGTCTCAAATGATGATCCTTAGTGATGGAATTATTTACCTAAAATTTATGTAACCTATTTATCACATCTTGGGGTACAACATTAGGATACCCAACCATTCCTCTAAAATTTATTTTTCCAAATGTATTAACAACAAAAGGAGGTCTAGGTGAAGGATTAGCCATGTTATATTTGGAAGGTGATATATTAAGGGAATTAAAATTGTGTGGGATAAGGGATATTTGGGACACATGTGTATGATCTTCAAAGTAAGTATCCTCTAGTGGCTTGGTTTCACAAACCACCCTATCAATTTTTAATGACAAAGAAAATAAATGAAGAACACTTATCCCAGATACAAATGATGGCCCCTCACCAGTTGGAGTAATTAAATTTATACGAGGGATACTTGACTTTGAATTATTTGATGATATTGGACAATACTCAACAATAGGTTGATCACTTTCCACAATTGGTACTTCTCTCTCACTTGACTCTTGATCCCCCAATGCTTTCCAGACTTCCCTTCCCTTTAGATTTGTTCTGCCGAGCTCTGGAAAAAATCTTCTAGTAGGATCCTTATTAAAGAAATACCTTCTTCCTTCCAACTTTACAAATATTAATGACAAAACTTACTTGACAAAGATTAAGACACTGGTAATTGCCAAGAATTGTAAACTAACATAAAGTCACCACTAATTATTTTCACCTTAGATATGCTAAAGCACTGTAAGTAATTTTTTAACTATCTATCAATACTCATTTTTTACAAATCTCGACGGATATGATCATCCTTTGTTGATATTTATCATTATCCATACGATCTAGTGTAACAATTACTAAAACAAGAAAATATTACACAAAAAACTTCTGATCTCATGTATTTCTCACAAATTTTAACAAAGGATGATGTTTAAACAATGTATTTGCATAAGAATCATTACCAGAGGTCAATGTGTGTATGTATTTACATAAATAATCCCCGGAAATGGTGCCAGATTGGTTTTGGTATCCAAATTTATCCTTCCTTTGAAACTTAGCAGCATCACAAGTTGATCAAGATGCTTAGAGACAAACAAATCATAATAGGAGTCATTTTGTAGTCGAGGATGAATTTTAGATGACTCTTTATTACTCTGGTTTGGAAAGGATTTGACCTACCCTCACCACTTTAGGTTGTGCCTTTAACCAGGGTGAGAGGACCCATTTTGTAACCTATGTTGGGGAATAATATCAATGGATTAACAGTAATTGACTCTCCCTTTTCAATATTTAAAGGATACATTGAGAAAACTTGGTTAATGCAATAAAACCTAACTCTCACAAGATGTCACCCTAGAGAATGAAGATGTTTTCTAGACAAGGTCTAGGTTACTAAAGACAACAATAAAAACTAATTGCATCTGCATATTTTAGTAAAGGATAAGCAAATTAGATGAAATTCTATAGCATTTGTGGATATACAGTGCAAGTTGGGATGGTGCATGTATGATTTATTACTGAGCATATTATTATTTTTTGGTTCATATTTAGTTCATGTATGATTTAAGCAGGATAAAATTGATTATACAAAATTCTTGTGAAATTTTAACAAACTTTAGAAAATCTACAAAGAAAAATGATAAAAGGCTTCAAATAGTCAGAATGAACCTTCAACTAGAGGATGTGCATCTATGAAAGCTTAAAGACACGTGGTTTCACACATTCTTCAAGGATTTAACACAAAATCTCTTGTTAAATACTTAATTAAACATCATAAGTCCCTAATTCATCATGCCTAAGATACACTCATAGACTAAAAAACAATATATATCATCATAATGAAAGTAAAGTGAATTTAAATAATTTATTTCGTCGTGAACTGAAAAAAATTTCTTCATAATGTAATTGCAAATGCCACAATACTATCACAAGGACAAGATCTTATGTGATTTAGATGAAATCATAACATAATATTGCATCAGGAACACAAATAACTATTTGAAGATATCTCAAAATGAAAGCGGACACAACTAGGTTCATGATTAACAAGATTTACTCAAGGTTCTTCAAATTGATCAGCAAGGGAAAATTTATTTATAATCTCAAAGCTTGTCAATAGCTAGACACTTGAAACCATATTGACATGATCAATTTTAAAGATGTGTAGGAAATAAGTAGTTTCTCGAATAATTTCCTCAGAAAAAATGGATTTTCTTGGATTTCTCTCCTTCTCTTTTCTTTGAATAATTCTCAGAAAAAGTGACCCCTTTTCTTACATGACTATCCTTTTTCCTTTTATATCACCCTCTTCACTTGTTAACCTTAAAAAAAATTCCCCCAAAAGCACGAATATTACAAGGAATATTTCCTCTTCCAAAAGTCATTCTAGAACATAACATTTAAAACAAATTTTGTTAAATTTCCTGGTGTACAAAGTTCAATTCTTTTCAATCATCTCGACTTGTGCTCAACTGAGATATCAGCTCATTATTTCTATTGAATTACTTTAATCATTCTTTATTGATATTGATTAGATAATCATTTCAAATAATATCTGAACACTTCCAAATGATTCTAATATGATGTATATACATATTCACTTTTCAAGAATCCACCTTGGGTGCTAGGCACTCTATTTTATGTCTTACTTACCTAATTTCCACACATATTTCCTGTTGAATCAATTTTATTTACCATCTCTACTCATTCCTAACCTTTTCCAACTCTTAAATTTCTTTCTATGTGTAAAATGAAAAAATGTCCCTCATCTCATGGGAAAGATTTTACCAAATCCAAAAAACATGTCTCCTTTTTATTATGAAGCTTGGCTCAATTTCATTCCCATTATGAATTTCCCTTCTTATTTTGAATATAAGGAATTTGATCAGAAAAATGGTGAAGGTACTTGTAGCACGCAGCCTGAAGGATATTTCCTTAGTGGACTTAAATCAGATTTTTGATTTGAGCGGTCCTAATGAAGCCTTTATTAGGGATCTGTTTAATGTAGAGTGTGAAGGTTACACCAAAGGACCCTTGACATATTCCTAAGTCTGATTACTTACTTAAAAGGCTAATAAGGATAATCAAGTATTTTAATCTTTCACATTATGTATTTTAATCTTTTTAGATGGGAACACTTGAAATCTCCTGAATATTTAAAGAGATATTAGGTCAAGAGAAGACCTTAGGTATCAGGCAAAACCAATTTTCAATATCCCTTTTTATGTGATGAGGGATTTGTATCAAAAGAGATTCCTAAGGAATCATATGTATTATATGATAAATCATCCATTGACAGTGTTCTTTTTATTTCCCACAAAATAAATGAGTTGGAGCAGAGGATCAATTCCCTTGGACAAAAAGCAAGTAGAGATTGTGCCCTTCACAACTAGTTTTAGCACCAGGGTCATCTTCAAGTAAGAGTAGGGGTGAACCACAACCTCAAACTCTAATCATTATCTCTGATGGAGAAGAGTAACCGATTCATTATCTGCTCACCATTCAAGGGCATAAATCTCCTCCACTGATCGTGATGATAGGGGGAGATTTGAAATTTGGTCATCCACCCGCTTAATGCATCATGCTCCTACATAAGAGCATGAGTTTTTGGGGCCTCAACCAATTCCTTCTCCAAAATACAATCCACATTTCACATGGAAATGAGAGGTTGGGTCAAGCTCAAGTCTTTGTAATCAGCCAAGTCAACAAAATGCAGTGCTTTCCATTCCAATCACCGCGGAGTGTCCCATCTCAAACCACTCCTAGCACATCGACCCTTCACAAGGGGAAAGAAAAGATGACATTATTCACTAGAGTTTTGGATATTTTGGATTAGGTGTCATAAAAAAACAAGAAATTCAAGCTTGATAAAATCATGAATCATCCTAGAATGACTCTGGAAGTATTGATGGACATGGGAATGTCCTGGGACCTGGTACGGTTAGTCATTTTTTTCAAACAACACAAGGTTCAAACAAGTTTGTGCTGAGGAAAAATAATCTTTTGAATAAGCTTCCCCTTTGGGAGGAAGCTATGAAGTAGGACTAAAAAATGTCTAGATGTTTCTTTCCTTTCACTATCTCAATTTCTAGCATGTGTATATCTTTATTTTTCATGGGTAAGGGCCCCTATAGAACCCCATTTTGTATCCTTATTCAAAATTCAAGAAGCAGCAACAATATCAATCATTTACATTATTTATCCAAATGTATGTAAAAATTCATCAAAGTAAATATGAAACTACTGCATTCTTCCACTTTACAATTGAAATAAGGGAACAATAAAATTTAGAAAAACAATTACATCCCATGTAATAGAAGTATTATTTTAAAGTATCATTTATAAGAAGGAATATGAAAAAGAGAATACAACTTAAGGAACAATTCCTAAACATGTTCATTATCTTTTGTATCTCCATTCCTTTCTTCTTCAGCTTCCACTTTTGTATCTTGTTCTTTCAGAAACCTTACTACTTATGCATCATACCTTTTTAATAACTCGTTTACCTCATCCTTGTCTGTGTCCCATATGATGATGGACAATTAGTGCTTTCCTAGATACTGCATCAATGCAATGGTCCATTTTATTTTTGTATTCTAGTGGTCTTGCTTTTATACTCTGTAATTCTATTCTCAATCCTTCTCATCATTTTAATGATTTCATAAGGGAAATCATTCTTCAGAATATTCTTTTCAAAGGAATTAAGTAAAAATTCAATCTTTCAGATCCCCGTATCTCTTTTTGAACTTATCATATACCATATCCTCTAACTTCAAGTCAATGGCATTGAGAGTATCATCAACCCATTTTCTCTTGATTTCAATATTTTCCTTGATCCCATTCAAGGTTTCTACTCTGATCTTTGATAACTCTTCAATAGCATGCTGGCTTCCTTTGACTGCTACTCACACAATATTTTCTTGCTCAAATAACTCATCACTAAGCTAGGTAATGTGGTGTAGCTTGGGAAGAATTACCTCAAAATAGAAAATCTCATCGTCATGTTGTTATACTATCTCATCAATTTCATTGAGTCTGCTCTTGAGATCTTCATATTTTGACCTGACCTCTGCAATTTATTTATTTCCCCTCTTGGTTAATTTTCCCAATCTATGTGTCCACTTCTTGGACCTTTCTTAACAACCTTGTTTATTTTATTCATTCCCTCATGGGTATTTATGGAGGCACTTATCTAAGCTTGACTAGGTTATGTCCAATCAACTATTGCAAACTAGAGCTCAGGGATTTAACGTGTTCTTTTAACCATCTCTTTGTCATTCTATCTTCAGTCCACTTTTTGTAAAATGTCATTCATAGCTTAAAATACCCCTTTCTTTAGTTGGTCCCTTGAGGGATTTCCTAAGGGAATAATCTAGACATTATAATCATTAGTTGTTATATATTCTCTAGTCTTTCCTTCAAACGGGATTGCTACTTCTAAAGTCTTGGATCCTTATGAGTCAGTGTTGGGTTTTAGTGATAGGTATAGCCCTTTTTAAGGCTCGTATTATATTTGGAAAAGATGGATAAGTAATGTTAATATATTGAATAGAAGGAACTCTTTTTCCTTAGTTGAAATTAATTCATTGATCCATCATTTCACCAAAAATTTTCCAACATTTTCCTCTTGTGATTCTTGTTGGGGTTCCTCAAGGACAACCATCAAACTATTTGAATAACCCTTGTTCATACTAAACTAGTGATTCTTCTTGTTCTTCATTATTTTATTTGATAACCTCCTTGTTATTCTCACCCTGTGTTAATAATTCCCTTCATATTTTCCTCTCCTTGGTCTAGAAACTAAGGTTGATCATTATTTTCTTGGTTTTTATCAGCAATTAGAGGAGATTCCTTCCTTAATTCTACAATTAATACCATACTTGACCCAACTTCTCCTCCAAAATTTTCTTGTATTACTAATTGTCTTGCGAGCTCTTCATTCCTCAAACCTTTACTGAGTTGGCATCCTACCCTCCATCATGCTCTGATGATGCTCTTGGTAATGAAATGGTAGGTTTTTCACTTGAATAAAACTTCACACTTCCATCTAGAGGCTATATGTCTTTACCAGTAATGCTTTTCTCGCCAACAGTTATGGTTTGTGCAACTTATAATTTCTCTTCAAAAACAATATTTTCCCTCTTGAGAAAGTTCATCAGCCTTAGTAACTTTAACAGAAATAGAAAGAATCTCTTATGATAACACTTTTGGATTAACATCTTATCCACTAAGTAATTCTAGTTTATCTGATTCTGTAACCACTTGCCTTATAGAAGGAACATGTATTGCTTGAGATTTTTATTTACTAATTAATGGATGATCATATCTCTCTATTTCCTTACTTGTTTGGAGGTCATCTACTAGTGTCATCAATGGTACACTCATAGATAATTTGAGTGCATCTAACATAGAAAATTCCTCACCAGTATCAACATCAATTTCATCATCTCAGGCCTTTGTAGATTCATACAATGTTCCAAACTGAAGGACATAATCATATCCTTAGTAAGAAGGGTCTCAGATGTTTTCATACCTTGAGTTAAAATTTGGCTGCTTACTGAACTATCTGCAACATTTTCCTAGGTTTCTTGATCTTGAGTGGCTTTTGTTATTATTTCTTCCATAGATAAAGGTGGGAATAGAAACTCTAATTTTTCCACGTGTTGCAATGATGGGGCATGTTGTTCCTGATAAACATCACTCCTTTCAAACTTAGGAGGATCGATTACCACATATCTGTGCTGGTGCATTTTGGGTGTACGGGCACCTACTCTCACTAAAACTAGTACATGATCAACCTTATGTTTCTGGTGTGCCCTTTCCAACTTTTTTAGATCAGGTGCTACTCTTTTCCCTTACTTATGTGGATTGAATTGAATAAGACCACTATCTATGGCTCCACTCATTAATTTCTCTATACTATGAGGTTTGGGTGAAACACCTGAGTAAACTACATGGGATGCTAAGACCTTCCCCTTTTCTTGGATTGACATTGCAAAAGTAATGGGAGAATTTTCCATATATTTTATAATCATGTCATAAGTATTTTTCCTAAGAATTGACATAGGAGTACCAATCCCACTCGCAGTCATAGTCCACTCATCTATGAGTTGAGGAGTGGGCCTTTTTGAGTGTAATTAAGGGGCCTTTCCTCCCAAAGGATCCATTCTATCTGCTCCCTCCTTCAGGGGTGGAATATTTTCATTAAAATTTCCCAAACTCCTAAAGTTATTTAATATTATGGTATTTTGAATTGATAGGTCAATGCCCTTTTGAGTTAGCCAATTCATAGTTCTTCTCATTACATCAATTATCCTTATATAAGAATAGTCTGTTTCTATCTCATTCCAATCTGGAGGGATTATGGGTTGTGCTTCCACCTTCTAATCAACATAATACATGCTTACTATATGTGGATCATCCACAATTCCTTCTGGGATAACTACAATTTTGAAATCTATTATTTGTGAAAGGGTCATTATGGAGAAATCCCTTAATCTGACCTCTTCTTCATCCCTACAATTCATCCAATAATATTCAAACTAAGGCTCATGCTCAAAATTATTTGCAATGTTGTTGAATACCCATCGGATGTCATAACGGCCCTTGCCTCAAATTTTCCATGTCAAACTTTTTCATTTCATTTTCAATCAACCTAGCTTTCATGATGGAAGGCCATGAATACCTTCCAATTATAATGGGGAATTTGATATTCATCTTATGCCCTCTAGAAATAAATTTATGCATAGGTTTTAGCTACCTTTAAGGTTCACATAAATCCATTTTTATCATTTATATACCTAGGTAGCTTACAAGGCTTGCCTTCAAAACAAATAACCCTTATGTATTCTAACTTTTTATATTGAATGAAGTAGCATCCGTACTCTAAAATCACTTATCTGGCCTGTTTAGAAATTATATATTGTCCCCACTCTAGTTTGCAAAGAAAATGATTGGGGAAAAGAAAGCATCATTAACTAACCTCACATTCCCACTCCAGTTGATCAGTTACAGTTGAGGGAATATCTCATGCATTTGGCATTTCTTGAAATCTGCACGTGGTGACAAACCTAAGAAATCTCTATGCCCAAAAACATTGTAAATTAAGTAATTCATGATATAAAATTCTAGCTCGAAATTATCCCCATCTCAATTTTCATTGCTAAGGTGACCATGTGGCCATGGAGTGCTTATGTAATGAAAGTAGCCCAACAAATGCTTTCCTTTCTCTCCAAAATGATCCATATGTAAGTAAGCATCCATTCCTTAAATAAATTTACAATCTCCAACCCCACCATTTGACTTAATAACATAATGGAATCTTCAACTTCTTCAAAAAAAATTTCCCTAACTAGCCTTTTAGGGATTCTATTTTTTTTTCTTTTTCATAATGAGCCACTTTATATTTATGATCTTGGCATAATCCTTTGTCTTTGCTTCGTAATCCCACAAAGATAATTTGATACGAATGGTAATCGGGTTGGTGATTACAAGAAATTTTAACATTATTCTAATGGCTACAGGAATCAATGTCAAAACCACATCCCACTCCCATCTAATAATTCCCTCTTTTTCAGGATCATAATTCATAGCACAATTCCACACCAATTTTGTGTAATGAACCACTGGTGGGAAAAAACCTGCTAGAGAAATGTGACTATCTTGAATTACCTTTAGGGATTCACTCTTATGGGGGATATTCAATCTCTGAAGAAAATCATTTAGATCAGTACTCATCAAGTCCATGTATGTAATCTTTTCTAAATCACTCATGACCACTGATGCAACTGAGAACAAAGATGGCATGATCTTCATTTTCAAAAATCCTATCTTTAATTTAAACCAACTTGCCAATGAAGGAGAAACATAGGAGTTTCTAAGTTCTCAGCAATCAACCCACGAGTTCCTGAGTAATTTAAATCTAAATCAACATCCTTTTCATTCTTCAAGTTCACAATTCAAGTTTCACAGTTAAAAACATGATAATTCTTCATGAAAATCACAAAAGGTAGCAACAAAAAATAAAACAAATTGGTAATAAAAGATGAACGCATTCACATACTTTAAACATCCTTTATTTGCGTAGTAGCATTAATGGTGACAAAAATAAATGCATTACATTGTGACCACTCTTTCCATCATTCTCAACTTTGAAAATGATTCATCCACGTGGAAAAGACTTTTGACCAACGTGGGCTAGGGGGCATTTTTTGTAGTTTTTTATTGTTTTAAAACTTACACACTTTTGGCTAACTTGACCTGCCCATCCGCTTTTGGATTTCAACACGGGCTCGACACATGGTCACATTTGGGTGATAGCGGGGTTGCAGCCCTTTTATGTAGTTTTATTTCATTTCCAATTTAAAACCAAAATGTTTGATTTCTCTGATGACCCGCACCCCCGCCTTTTGCATAAAAGGAGACATGTGTCCCTTACGGGTCTTGGGAACCTTTTTCACACCCTTACTCTTTTCCTCTTAATGCAAAAAGTTACAAATATGCATTGCTTCCCCACATCCACTCAAATTGTGAAAAATGTACACTCCTAGATACTAATTGAGAAATTTCATGCACTACTTTATGATTGTGAATATTTGAAGAATATTTATCAGGTCACGGAGCTGATTTTGCATTTTTTAAATGTGATAGAAAATTACAAGTTTATATATTAGACCTGCCATACCACAATCAATTGGGATTTTTCACATATCAGTGGGAAATGGGAGAGAAAACTAAAATAAAAAGATAATACCCACAAAAATTTTACAACAGGAAATCCCTCTAATTTCAAAACTTAAAACACAACTAGTTCCCCGCAAGAAACTTCAAAATAATGCACATATAGACATGATCCTTGACTAAAAAGGAGAAAATACTAATCCATACATAGAAGAACCAAAAGGCCAACTCACACACCTATAGGAAAATATAAAAATATAAGAGATAACGATGGAAAATCTTAACCAAATAAGGGTGAGATTAATTTGAGCACCAAAAATAAGGAAATCTCATAGGTACTAATGGAGTTACTATAGGTGGTGGGGGTATAGATGGTAAGAAAGATGTGGGTGACAACGAAGGTGTAAGTTGTGCTGGTAGGTTGGGTGTAATAAAGGATTGTGATGAAAAGATAGCTTACTGTGCTTTTTGGTTTACCTTATGCAAGAGGTCACTTGACCAAGGTAGATGGGTGAGGCCCTATGATAGATGGAAGGGAAAAAGGTGAGAAATGTGTAGTAGGTTAAATTTTTATGTGCATCTTAGAAGTTTGGGTCTTCCTTTTAGGTGGAGGAATGGTTTTTTCATGGGTTTGGGAAGATGTGACTAAATCCAATTTGACGAGTGGATGGACTAGGCTTGATGTCGGCATGACACCCAAGGTAGTGATGGGTCTGGATGTGGGGGAAGGTGTAGATACATGTAGGTTCTTAGGCATAGGAATAGGTTTGGTTTTCGGTAAAGTTTTAGGTGTAGGTGAGGGTGATGAAGAAGAATTTTTTACAATGGGCATGGTCATAACTAGCTTAGTTTCTTTAAATACCTTAAAATAGATCGTGGAGGTATCCACATGAGACATTTGCATTTGGGTTGAAAATGGTAGCCGAATGCATCCCCAAAGCATGGAATTATCAACGTAATCTTAGTGATTGGATAGGTGTGAAAATAGAACTGGTGTAAGAGGAGATGACATTGTCTTAGTAGTAATCCCTGTAAAATATGTCTATGAGACAAGGAACTAGTTGGCTTCAGACTCTGTAGGTAAGAGATCCAAGAGAAAATCAACAGGATCCTAGAAGGCTAATGGAGAATTTTCACGAACAGGAAGTGGCACATCTAGGAGATCCCCTATGGGTAGGGGAGATGGTAGGTGGGATGAGGTAGGTTCCTCTTTCGATGGTGAGGAAGGTGAGGATGATTCTCCCATGGGTAGAATAGTTAACACTAGAGGTTATTCATTAGGTTGTGAGGTGGGTGGTGAAACAACCTTGGCAAAAATTGTGGACTCCTCTGTGGGTGAAGGGGGAGATGAAGGGGACTCCTCTATGGGTGAAGGAGTTGATGAAGTAGGATCCTCTGTGGGTAGAGGATCTCGTTCTAGAATATCCTTGATAGAGAGGATAGGAGGAAATTGGGGAATGGCTGGCGACTTCAAAAATAGCATGGACTTCATGAACATTACTGTCATTGGGTTAAGGTTAACCACTTTGGATGGATGATGGAGTATGATTAGGGAATGACTTCTGGAAGATATGAAAGTTTTGATTTGTCGGTGCATTTGGGTTGTCCATGAGGAGATCTCCATTATGTAGCATTTTTTGGACAATGTTCTTGAAGGTTATACAATTACCATCGTTATGGAATTTTACGTGATGATAGTTATAATAGTCATGTTCCTTTTACCATACAAGCATAAGATGAGTGGGTTAAAAACCACTATGTGGTTTTATGGGTGAAAGAGAAATGGCTCCATCCTTAAGAATTTTTTCTAATACTAAAGAACAAGGCTCCCCAATTGGAGTGTATTTTTGTTACTCCCATCTGAACTAAAAGGTTGAACGGGAGAAAGGTTGGAGGTAGGTTTTGATTGATTATATGGGTGAGATAAGCTAGCCTTTAAAACTACTGCGTTGGCAGATCCTTTGGATTTTGAATAATTGTTTTAGGGTTTTGAACAGGAAGAAACATCATTTGATTTAAATATGGCATTTTTGTTATGCAATTAAATTTTCTTCTCTTCAATGGCATGAATTTCAAGTTTTTCATGCCATGGTAAATTTCTCGTTGAAGGTACGAAAGGTTTGTACTTAGAGAGTTGGTGAGATGTTCCTAGAAAAATCCCTAGTGAACAACTCTATAAATTCAGTTTAAGGCAGTTGGAATGTTAACTAGTTGAAGAGGCTTCGCCAACGAGTGCCAAAATTTGTGATACATTCATCATCATATTTTTGTGTTGAGTAAAATTTGGTCATGGTGACCTTCTTGAGATATTGATAAAAAAATGGTCCAGGAAGGCTTGAGCCACTTTATTAAATGAGTAAATGGAATGTCTGGGTAAACCATTGTACCAATCTAACACAGGTCATGTCAAGGACATTGGGAATGTTCATAGAAGTAAAACATCGTCATCAGTGATTAGATAACACCCATGTTTGAAATACCACAAGTGTTGTTGTGGGTATTCTTTACTATTGAACCGGTTGAATTTGGGAATTTCCCAATGTAAATGGTTTGGGTGAATGGGAATATATGGATGAATGGGCTCATTGCAGATTTCATCATAGGTTAAGGAGTTGTGAGAGCTAAAAACCAATGTTTGCATCTTTTCCATCATCATTTTAATAAAGTCATTGGTGGGTTGTTTTGAATGGGAACCCCCTGTAGTATAAGGGGGTTGATGATGAATTTATGAGGTGGTCATCATTCCAAAATATTGTGATGCCAAGTATGAGAAATGTAAAGGGGTAACAGATGCAGGTGGCAGATATCATGAATAGGAGATAGATGAGATTAGGGGTTATTGGTGATACGAGTAAGTAGTTGGGGTACTCTTAACAACTCTCATGGTAATTGGGGGTAGAGACTACAAGATGGAGAGGAAGAGGTTTTGGAATGGGGTATGGGTTTCTGACACCATGGGTGGTTGCGATGCAATAGATATATACGAGGTGGCAGGTGCAGATGGGGATATAATCAAGGTGGCTAATGAAGGAATGGTTGACACTGTGGGAGAAACTGACATCAAAAGTGCAACCAATGATGTAGGTTCCACAAATATTGATAATGTGGGGTCAAGTTGCGATACTATGGGTGGTAAGGTGGAAGAAGGTAACACTGAGCTAGTGGTAGCTGACACAAAAGTGGGAGCGAGGGTAGGAGGAATGGACACATGCATGCCATATAACAACTATCTTGATGAATCGTAAGTAGAGGATTGGGCAAGATAATGTTGTAGGGTAGTGGGGTTATGGTCAAGGAGTCTTGAAAACTCCTTGTCATTGGTACTGAAGATAATGGGATGAGTAGGATCCATAGGTGATAGGATGGAAGGTGGCGATGGGCTAGGTGGGAGTGGATGAAGGCTTGCATGGAATACAAGGGTGTTGGCTTGGCTATAATTCAAAACCATGTGAGTTATCATAGACCTGGTAATTTTCTCTCTGTAAATGACACAAATAGATAGAAGGAATGGAGAAAAATAGGTTCCGAACGGGTAGATTGGTCATTGTTTTAATTAGGAATTAAAACACAGGAACCAACGGTAGTTAGGTTAACTGATGACAATGAGATGGTAACTGATGATGGTCAGGGTAACCAATACCGGTTACTGTGGGAAATCAAAAGTTTTGGGAATGAGGAAATTCCTGATCAAAATGAAGTAAAAACTAGATTTTTATAGCTATTTTTAAGGTCTAGAGGTATGCTGATGTGTTTAGAGACTTCAGAAAGAATAGAATATGTGGTGAGTATTTTTTTTTGTAAAATGACCAAAAAAATATAGAAACTGACAACAGTTAAGTAAACTGATGACGGTCAGATGAAAATTGATGACGATCGCTAGACTGACACCAATCACTGTGAATTTTGAAAAGATGGAGAAATTTTTATTTTTGTGACTTAGATTAGATAAAATATCAGCCTAATAATATAAGTATGAAAGTGATGGCCCCTAACACACCCAGAAAAAGTCAGAATACACCAACTATAATTGTGGGGTGTGAAAGGCAGAAATAAAATGGAGAACATTACCTCATAACTAAAAGCATAACTCAAGAAAAAGCTAAGAAAAACACAAAATCCTATGAGTGAATTTTTATGTTTTATCTTATGCTATTTAATATTGACTTATGAACATAACAAAGGTTTTGGTTGGAAATAGGGTATCCTATGAAGAGGCAAGATGTAAGGATGGTTTCAGGTTATGTTTTGGTGGTGGTGGTCCCTTCTTTGAGATAATGACTAGACAGAGAAACTAGATGGGTGCCCACTATCAATCCTCCAATTGTGTGATCATTGATAGCTTCTTCCATGTAAGTTTTTTTTAATAAGACGTGTGAGTTTATTTTTGTGTAGTTTGAAAAAGAGAGAAGATAATGTGCTCTACAATTCGATTATGTCAACCATTAGCTGGGCATAACTTCCAGCGTATAGGTTTCCCTCAGTTTTAGTGTGAGATAAAAATGTAAACAAAGAAGTATGAAATGTAAGTATTTTAGAACCCAAATAAAAATGTGATATTCGATGTAAACAAAGAGTGAATAGGAAAGAGCATGAATTTCACTAATGCAAATGTAAGAAGAGAAAGAAATATTCTTTTTAGACCCAAAGTATAAATGTCACTTAGACAAGTAGAAGAAAGAGAAGATTCCCAGGGATAGAATTGAATGTTAACTTCATTTTGAAAAGAAAAAAACATACAATGGTTTCCTAAGAATGAAAAAATGCAAGGAACCTCAGATAAATCCCACTAGGTGTGCTAAAATGTTTCACTAGATTCTTAGCAAATAAATGAAACAGATAAGGGTAGTAGTCCAAGGAGGAATACATGTTTGTAATGTCAGTTGAAGGTTGTGCACATGTTTTGATTTCTTGATCCAATTTGATTGCGAGAGTTCCCTTTTGGCTAGGATTAACTACCTATAAATTCAAAACAAAACCAACAGATAGAGTTAAACAAAACAAAGAGTGGACTTTCTAGCGGAATCTAGATCCAAGAAGCGTGATGCTTCCTAAACATGATGTCAATCCACTTTTCATACAACTGTATTAATGCTATTTAAAATATACTTGAAATAATGATCCTATTGGAATTCAAACTAATGATAGTCATCAATCCACTCCATTAATAATGTCAATTTAGGGCTGGTGTCCGATGGTTGTATACATTAACAGAAAAAATATCTATGGAAAACAACTCTATTAAACAAGATCCAAATGTACATAAAATAAATCACACATGTAGAAATCTAAAGGCATGCTTACAAAAATAAATATTGCATGAAATAAATAACACTTTGCATAAATGAAATTTCTGAATTAAAAATAAAGGAAAGATAAATAGGACACATGCAGGTTCACAAAAGAAATTGTACAGACAAAAGAATTACATAACATAAAATCATAAATCACAACAAAAGGAAAATGATAGAAATAAAGAAATGAACATAAATCATGGATCCATATTCCTTGGAATGAGTGGCCAACTCATTTCTTGGAAGAGGACTTAATTCATACTTTTAATTTAAAATATGTAGAATAATTTCTCTCAAAAGATTAATGAGGAAGAACAAATATATTATTCTCGGTAGTGAAAATTACATATGAGAGTGTGGGAGGTTGCATTTATAATTCATGCATCTAACCAAATCTTTATTTTGGGAAATACAATTTGATCATATCTTTATTCCAATCCTAACAACTAAGATTTTCATCTCCACAAAATATGGAGAGAGATATATTATTGGACTTGAAGTCTTATCTAGCTTATTTTAAGAAGATTTTTTCCCAAATATTCTCCTTGATTTTTGGTAACAAGAATCACATTTATTTTATTCTCCTAATTTATTGGAAGGATTTTTTTCATCAAAACATTACTTTGACAAAATACCTCTCCCAGATTTTCCATTTGACGTTTCTGTTTTTGTTTGTGGAACTTTTGGTGCTGGTCTAGTACACTTTTTCCTTGGACTGCAGCTCACTAAAATTTAGATTAATTTTTTTGGTAAAACCTATAGTAAATATGAATAAGGTTTTTGTTAAACACATTGCTATGAACAAAACCTCTCTCAAATTTTCTATTTGAATTTTCTATTTCTGGTTGTGGAACTTTTGGTGCTCATCTGATACACTTTTTCCTTAGACTGCAGCTCACTAAAAGTTAAATTCCTTTTTATTGGTAAAATATTTAGCAAAAATGGAGGTTTTTGTTAAAAACATTTCTATTAACAAAAACCTCTCTCATATTTTACATTTGAATTTTCTTTTTTTTGATGTGGAACGTTTAGTGCTCTTTTGATTCACTTTTTCCTCGAACTGTAGCTGACTAAAAGTGAGATTTATCCTTATTGGTAAAACCTTAAGCAAATCTAAATGATTGTTTTTTTAAAACATTGCTATGAACAAAAACCTCTCTCAGATTTCCAATTATATTCTTTGATTATTCAAAATTCCTTATTTTAAGTAGGTTCCAAAACTAAAACTGCAAGTTCTGGAACTAAATCTACAAGTTCCAGAGCTAACTCCAATTGTTCCAAAGAAAAATCTCATTGTTTAGGATCTAACTCCAATTGTTCTGGAACTAAATCTGTAAGTTTTGGAACTAAATCTACAAGTTCCAAAACTAAAATTGTAAGTTCTAGAGCTAAATCCAATTGTTCTAGAGCTAACTAAAAACATATATAACTTTTGCACACGATCTTGGATTGAGATGATTATTTGTTTAAACTTGCATAATTTTCCAAGAGGAATATGGCTATGAAATCATATTTAATTATAGATATACAATTCATTATCAATTCCACTTTTCCTAGAACTAGCATTATCTTTCCTTTATGGCCTACATATGCAAGACTTTGCATATTTCCTAAATAATCAACAAGATTAGTCAACAAAATAGATAAAAAAGAATTTTAAAGAATGAACAAGATATATATCCTATATTATATCTTAAGAAAACTATAAGTTCTAAGATTACATTTAAATCCACTTTCAAAGGTAAGTTGGAAGGAAAAAATAATGGTAATTTATGGCTAGTTTATGGCCTCATCAGAAATGATTTAGGTATCTCATACAAAACAATAATAAAGGTCAGGTAAAAGGTGATTGAGGTCAAAATGGGTTAGGTGATTGGCTGGTGTTTGGTTGCAGGTCTGGTACAGGCTCTGGCTAAGGTCTAGTAAAGATTAAGAATGCTTCTAGGCTATTGAGAAGTGGGTATGATCTCGTTGTATTGATGTATATTGCTAGACATAGTAACTGATGTTAGCTAGATGACCGATGCCGGTTAGTTAGAATGACCGATGTCAATTGGCTAACTAGCGTCAGTAGGGGCAATTAGCAGGAAGTTCTTGGAATTGGTTTTTTAGACTCTCTGTGATTACATAGAGGTTGGAAATTGTGAAGGTGAGGTCATAAAATGGTCTTGAAGACTTAGAGATGGTTAGAAGAGGGTGAAAATATGTAAAAATGGCTGGGTATGGTAAGGTGATAGGTTGGTGGGAGGAAGGAAGTGTATGAATGTGGAGAAAGATAAATTACTAAGATGAATAATCAATCTTACTGAAAGGAAATGAAGATAAATGAAGAGGTGTTAGGTACTTACTGAAGAGTAGGTTTCGAGAATGTAGGTGATGAGGAAAGTGCTTACAGAGATCCAGAGAGAAGATTTGTTTTATTCATGTCGCGGAAATTCAGATATCTGTGCCTCTCTATTTTTAATTTGTGATCGTGAAGAAGATGATGAATGTTAATGGTTATTGGTAGTTCTCTCGTGTGTCTTCTCTTTCCTGAGTGCTTAAGAAATTTGAGTGATCCAAGTCTCTATTCGTATGAGATCCTGAATCGAATGACCAACCTAGGCAAGGGATTTTGGAAATGTATTTAACCTAACCAACAATGGTTAGGGGACTGACATTGGTTACAATATAACTGGCATCGGTCAAGGCGGGAATATCTAGGTTAGCCAAAAATAGCTAGATTATTGTTATTTTTGGTGTGATCTCCAACCTTCTTCCCAGTCTTTAGTGATGGATCACAAAAAGATAATTAGTATTCCTTTTAGGTTTGTTAATAGGAGTTAAGTCTAGGTTTATACTAACTCCTAGTTGGCTGTGATAGGCTTAGACTTGGTCTTAAGTCATTAATGAGGTTTTAGTGGGTCATTTAAATGAGGTGGATAGGTGAGTTGGCTAGGTGAGGTGACTAAGTGATGGTATTAATTAATTTAATTAAGATAATTAATTCAATTAACATGTGCATTAGGGGATATGAATGGGTACTATATGGTTAATTTAATGAACAGGGTTTTAAGGGAAGTATGACCTAATTTTGGTGTCTACAAAATCACTCATGGATGTATTTTATGTTGTTTCCATCATGTAGAGGTAGTTTATAGAAGTTTCATGCTTGGTTATATTGTTGGCTCATTTTTTTATGGCTTAGAGCATGCAAATCCCTAAGGTTTAGTCATGTAAATGAGATGGGAAATAAATATGCAGAGCTATTTTTGATTTGGGGAGAATTGTATATGTTTTTATGGTATTTCATGGTGTTGCGGGAAATATTTCAAATTTCGATGATGAATATTTTGTAAGCTATGTCAATTTTTGCAAAACAAGGTGTTTGAGAAGGTAAATCCAACTTGAATTGTGAATTTCAAATGCTCATTGTGAATTTTGTTCATTAAATGGTGCCCATAGATTTTTGGGGATTCTTTTCATTGAGATAAGAATATTTTCCAATAATAATTAGGTGATTTTATCATCAAGTTTTTATGAACAATCGTTAAGAAGGTAAAGTAGTTTAAAACCCTAGTTAAACCCTAGCTCAAAAGTGACTTAGAATAAATTGATTGTAGATATTCATTTTTTATTGTTTTTGAAAAAAATTACGATTGGGGTTGTAGAGGACTCTTCCATATTTTCATAAAGGTATAATAGATCTTATGATAGTATGTGGGCCCCACACAAACTATCCAATTTTTGAATATTTTAAGTTTGTGGAAAATTATTACATTGAACCCAATGCATAAATTGAAATTGATTAGAGCATGGGATTTTTAATATATTTCCATATTGTATTCAGGTCATGTTTGAGGTCCTATAGGGAAAAGTGTGCCCTATTAATGAAGACTAGTCTTTGGGCCTAAAAGGGTAGTTTTGAGCAATTGCTGACATTGTCCTGATTGAAGGTCTTCCACTTGGATTTAGAAGGAAATGTAATATGTTTTAGAAATTAGATTTAGATAAATTTCCAATGGTATATGTTTTGTCTCTTGATTAGGTTGTTTGATAGGTGAACCAACTCTATTTGTGAATATTAAGTTTGGTTGTTTCAGGAAATAATTATTTTGGTTATAAGATGGAGGTACAAGTCTTATGTTTTATATTAGTTTATTCTTGATATCCATTGGATATTGAAGCTGGAATTTTTTTGTTCCTATTGAATTCATTTTTAGGTCTTTAAAGTTTCAAAAATGGTGCAAACCAGTTGTGCTATAAATATAATTTACTTTCCAATTAGTGGTTACATGGCATATTTTAGGTGTTTTGGTGTGGTCTTAAGCATTTTTGGTGAATATTGGTTCCTGGAAGCAACTGTTTTGAGTACGATATGGTTCTACTTAGTAGTGATATAAAAAAAATTCCTTTTACAAGGTAATGTGTGAGAATGGATTATGTTTTTATGGTATGTTTTACATTTTTTATGACTTTGGAGGATTTAAAAATCATGGTGATATGATTGGAGTTATTTGATGAGCCAAGTGATGGTGTTTTGATCAATTTTTGGATTTTTTAGTTGTCTTGGTGCTTCACCGACCTATATGGGTCCATGATATGAGTTTATATGATTTTTTAAAAATTTTTTTTGTTGGTATAGCCAACCTCTTGATACATGACTAACTTGTGTTATTTTTTTGTTATGAAAATCATATAAAAGTGCATGTTTAGTTCAAATTTGAACTAGTGAAAATAGAGGGAAAAGTGTAAGATTCTTGAGAGAGTGTAAGTTGTGTAAGGGAATCAAGTCAGAGCTAGGAAAGTATGAAAAATTCTGAGGAGAGTTAGAGAATTAACTTACAAGTGTTTGAGATCAAATCAGGTCATGAAATTCTAAGTGTAAATGAGTTAGAAGGATGTATGTTTGAAGAAGGTTTTGAAGGAATATGGAGCTGAATTTTCTTATCACCATTAGATGAGTGTTGGAAGCATGTCTTCATTGATCTTATTATCAAAATATTTTGTGACGAGTCATATTCATGTAAGTATATTTTTTTGATTAATATCAACAAGGGTTTAATGGTTAGTGTTCCTTGTGGGGTTGGTTCCTCAGTAAAGAAATCTCTTGTGATGTGTAATATTCACTTGAATAATTTTTTTTGAGTAATATTAGTAAATTTTTCAGTGGTTTTTCTTCCCCTTTAGGGTTTCCCACTTATATCTTGTTTTTTATAATCCTTTGTGTTTATGCTCTTGTGGGTGGTAATTGCTTATTTTTAAGATCTCACTAATACATGGTTGAATGTTAATGGTGCATGAAAGTTAATTCAAAATTATTTAAGAGTTTTTGAAGGAATGATTGAACCCTCTCATTCCATTATTCTTATAATAGTTGTTATCAGATCAGGTCCTTTTTGAGAAGTGTAATCACTTGAAAGGAGATCCTTGAAGCATAAAAAAAAGCAAGTCAGAAGAGTGGCTCTTCTTGTAGAAAGTCACCATTGTTTGATGGAGTGATTTATGATTTTTAGAGTATTAGGATGAGTACTCACATCATGTATATAGGGTTTGAAATTTGGAAATCATTTGTGAATGGTTATATAGCTCCTACAACTCCCCTAACAACTATTGATGATAAGTTGTATAGTGACAATTAAAGGGCTATGAATGTAATTATGTGTGTTCTGGATAAACCTGATCTTGTGAAATTGATGCATTACAAATCAATAAAATCTATGTTGGAGAAAATTCAGGTCCTTTTATGAATTATATTCCAAGGTAAGGATATCCAAGCTTCAAACCTTCATAAATCAGTTTGAAGGGCTAAATATGAATGATGATGATTCTATTTCTTGATATTTTCTTATGGTTGAAGAGGTTTTATTTCAAAAAAAATTGAGGTCTCTTATTCCTATATTTGATTCCAAAGTGTCTTCTATTGAAGAGGTCAAGGATCTGACTCTTTTGACAATGGATTATTTTCATGCAACCTTGACTATAAATGAGATGATAATTTAGAGTCATAAACTGGTCAAGAAGGAGATAAATTTCAAGACTAAAAATAAGACAAAAGGAAAGAAGACTAATGATGATGATGTCACTCATGAGATGGATGATAATGAGTGTTTTTCCATGATCACTAGAAGAATGAAAGTTAGATCAGGTAAGTACAAAGGGAAGATCCCTTTCAAATGTTTCAATAGTGGTAAGTTAGGAAATTTTGTAAACAAATTCCTTCATAATCACAAGGATGAGGGTGAATAAATTAATGGATAACATGATAAGAATTATGATAGATCTGATAAATGAATAAATAAATTCAAGAGGTTTAAAAGAAATAAAAAGACTAAGAAAATCCTATACTCAAGGAAATAGTGTTATTTATTTGAATATATCAACAATGATGATGGAGTTTCTAATTTTGATTCAAAATTAGAGCATGAGGAGGTTTGTGATGAAGTATTTTTTATGACCAAAAAATTCATGAGGTCTATGAGTGGTAATTCTACATTGTTGGGTGACAATATGCAATCTGGAATTGAAGAAGAAGGTAATGACTATAAAACTAAACTAATGTGTTTCCAAGAAGAGATAAATCATGCTCATATAAATTTCAATAAGTTATAGACACAGGTCAAATAATATGAACAAAAAATATATGAGATTGAAGAAAAACATTGGTATGTGACTGAGAAGTTAGATGAGACAATCAAAAGGATAGAGATGTAGATGAGCTCCATGACATTGATCTTACAATCCAAAAAAGAATAAGTGATATTCCTTAAAGGATAATTATCTGATATAGTTGGAAAGGATAAATTATTCCAAAAGTTCTAAAAGAGTATAAAATATCTTGGTGATCTTCTAAGAAACCAAAGATATACAAGAGATAGAACAAGTTTGGGATTCAAAGATGACTTCAAGAGTAAATAGATGAAAAAGTAATATGTTATTGTTTTAAGAAAGGATAATGAAGGACCAAGTACCAAGGAAAGAAAAAAATAAAAATTCACCAAATATAATGTGAATACAAAGTCAACTAGACAACATAATTCCTGAAGGTATGAAAGATATTTTAATGGTTATTGTTTCACATCTAATGGATTTGGGGATAGAGATAAGGAATGTGGGAAGTTTTTTAAGGATAATAATCCATAGAGGGATAGTAGAGATGAGAAAAAAAGGAATGTGATTTTCTATAATTTCCATGAGAAAGGACATATTTCTAGGTACTATTTAGATGAACTTTCAAGTCAACTTGGGGTAATGGAGGTTACAAGGAAATAAGTAGAGTTGTATTCTTCAATTGTAACAAGATTATACATGTTGATAGAAAATTTTATTGTACCACAAGGCAAAAAATGATATTTAAAGGTCCTAGAATGCATGATAGAAGATAATGCAGGTAATAGGAGCCTAGAAGGAATAATTTGGTCTCACCAAGAAAAGATATGAATGCAAGATAAGAATTCAATCAGGGTAAAAATCATAAAAATGAATATGGAAGTAAATTTCAGGTGGCTAAGAGGGGTTGGGGCCTCTATAAGTAATTATATATCTTTCATGATGATATATGCCTCTACTAGGATTCTTAGAGGTCTAATAATCCATATGAAGCATTGCAAGAAGGGGGAGCTGAATGGTTTAAATCATGTTGTTAGTAGGAGTATTTTCAAGGTGACAGGGTGCATCTAGAAGATGATTAAGGATATAATCAAGGTATGTGTGTATGTTTTGGTCTATTTATCAATATGGTCATTGAAAATGTGTGTTGTCCCAGTCATTAGTATGTTTAGTCATATTGTGAGATTGATGGAAAACTAAGGTTGGTAGGGTATGTAGCCAAAGCACCCTAGATGTCTTAATATTTTTTTGGTAATCATGAAATTAGTCCTTGATTGATCCAAGTGATGAAATTCTTATGATTACATGTGTATGTAAAGAAAGTGTCAAGTAAGAGTCACATAACGTGTTGTTGTTAGTTTGCTATTGGTTAAACTTTTAAGAGTGATGTATTTTTTGCAAAAAAGTGTTGTAAAATGTGTGTGTGTCTAACAGGATGATCGAAATTTTCTCCAGTAGTAGGTTGCAAAGTTGTAAGGTATTTTGATGTTATATTCCTTTATGAGTATAGTTGGTCTATTCTATATAAAATTCCATTATGTCTTGATTTCAAAAGTCTATGCATTGTCTTCATAAGGTCCATTGGAGGTTTTATATAAGATTATGAAGCAATAAGGAAGGTTAAAAGGCTAATCAGAGCTAAAATACAAATATTGAAACATGATAAAAATGTGTGGAATAAAATAGGTATCGATGACTATGAAATGGTGAAAATGATGATTTACAGGTTAGAGTGTGGTATTAAGGACTGTAGTGGTGTATCACAGGTGTATGAAGTATATCAATGATTAGTGAGATATAATTTCCTAAAATGAATATTATTCAACCATTAGAGATAGTTCACATATCTTGAGTAGTGATTGGTGTGACTCAAATCAAAAGGTATGTTTCATAAGTCTACTCAATGGTTATAGACTTTCAAGGTGAAAATGGCATGTCATAGACTTATTATATAATGATACATGATAGGTCTCATGATAATATGTGTTGAAGAAGAAACAAACATGTTCATGCTCCATAAGAAGTTACTTCAAGAATGTATAAGGCATTATAGGTCTATAGAAGTCTAAATGACACGTTCATCAAGGGAAATGCATTGTCAGAGATATGATAAATCATGGGAAGTTTTCCTTATCCATTAAAGAAATTTGTTATACTTAGGAATTATGATATAGGTATGTGAAAATATATCTACAAATCTTGTGCAAAGACTAGATCTGGTCATATGTCCATCCATGAAGGGGCTACAATATTGAAAATACATAAATGTAGTGGTTTACACATTATGTGTGAAATTCAAGGTGTTTTCCATATGTTGGTTTAGATTGAGGGTGATCCTAGATGCTTATTATTCTTGAAAATTTAAGCTAGAATTTGTGAAAGTTTTGTATAATTGAGAAAATTCATCAATTGACATTGTATTGAATGATTCTGTGAACAAAATATAACCTATAGTTTTGAGAAGTAATTTTGAGGTAGGGGGATCTGATTATGTCCTTAAATCAGGAGTTCTAGGTGTCTAAAAGACCTAGTAAGACAAGATGAAAGTAATATGTGAGAAGACATTGACAAAACCTATGCAAGGATAAGGTAATTGTTTCATGACAAGGTGTTGAGGCCTGTGAAGAGAAAAAATATGAAGTTATTGGACTGTAAAATCATCTTGAAGCAAGGGGTCTATTATGATCATAAATCAAGTATATGATGTGTATAAAGTGTTATGGAGTGTTGGTGATAGATTTTTGGTGTTTTTAAAATAATGGGTGTAAGGGATAAAATTCATGAGTCAAAGAAGTCAAAATGTCATGGAAAGGAGATAGAAAACACTGAAGAAATGTCTTAGGATAGTGTTGATATGCTGGAGCCAGCTCCATGGATTATGTATAAGGTAAGAAATCTAATATTTATGTTTTCAATAAGATATGGATAGAATAATCCCAAGGGAAAGGTGAGATCTAAGGAGTTGTGTCATAGATTTTTAATCTTCTAGAGCATGGAGAAATTAGTCTATATTGCACTAAAGGCCTACTTTAGGGATGTCGGCTATAAACGAGATGTATAAACAAGATATGGAATAAAAAATATACTTAAGAGAATTATTAGTTGAGATGGATTGAAAATGAGGTAAGAATGATGTGTTAAGACATAAATAATGATTTTTAGCATGTATGATTTATTTTCATATCTCTATTCAGGTATTCTATAGTGCTCCAATAATGAAAAGAGGTCAAAAACATATCTTAAGAAGCTACTTGACAAATTTTCATACTAGGATGATAGTATTAGTTTTTTTTTCATTAAAAAAGGGATAAAAATATGTTAAAGAGGATGAATACCATGATGTTTAGGTATGCACTTTGTCATTAATGTAAAAATGGGGAGAAGACTAGGTGGTTTTCCATCAATGAAAAAGGGGGAGATTGTTGGCATGTCTGAGTATAGGTGTTTTCATTGATGTAAAATATCATAAATGACAAAGAGGATGATAGAAAAGTGTCATTATATTATTATCATGATGGTGACATGGACATTTAGTTTTATACATGACGGCATGAGTTGAGAAGGTGAGAATGGGTTGGTCTAGTAAACCTAATCAGGTGACCTAACTAGCCTAGGTGATGGAACATGGTGAGTAGATATGCATGGTAACTTGAGGATAATGGTATAAGTATGCAATATCATGTTAGAATATTATGGAGACACTCACATGAGTTTCAGAGTGTAGGTACAGGTGGAAGACTTAGTTACAGGTGCTCATGACCTAGTCTAGGTGTTTGGAGGCCAAATGGAGCATGAAAATCCATTTGAGAGCCATGAGAGATCATGGAGGAATTTAGGTGAGTGATACATTATTTCTCAAGGATTTTAGTTCCTTTTGGAGAGTTGGGAAACAGATTCATGGTGTTAGTATACTTGGTCTAGGTCTAAACTAGGCCTAATCCTAGTGCTTGGAGGCCTAACAAGGAATGATAATCACTTGAAGGTGTGTATGATCCCTTGAGATCACTCATTGAGGTATGTTATTTTGTTTCCATAATGTATAGGTATTATTAAGAGGTTGAATTCTTGGTTATAGTGTTGGTTCAGTTTGTTATGTCTTAGAGCATGCAAATCCCTAAGTTATAGTCATATAAATGAGATGGGACATGAATATGTAGAGATATTTATGACCTAGTGAGAATTGGAGATGTTTTTAGGGTGTTTAATGGTATTTAGCAAAAAAAATTAAGGTTTTCATGATGAATATTTTGCATGTTACACCAATTTTGGTAAAACATAGTGCTTGAGAAGGTAAATCCAACTCGAATTGTGAACATCAAATGGTCATTGTGAATTGTGTGTTTTACATGGTACCTAGAGGTTTTGGGGGATGTTTTTCCATTGAGATAATAATATTTTCCAATAATAATTAGATTTTTTTTAGAATCAATTTTTTATGAACAATCGTTAAGAAGGTAAAGAGGTTTGAAACCCTAGTTAAACCCTTGTTCAAAATTGACTTAGAGGAAATTGATTTTACCAATTCATTTTCGATTACTTTTACAAAGGTGATGATTGGAGGGTTTATATGTATCCTCTATATTTCTAAAAAGGTATAATATATCTTGTGATAGTATATGAGCCCCACTCAAACATGTAAGTTTCTGAAGATTTTCAATTTGTCGCACAGTATTGCATTGAACCCAATGAATAAATTGGCATTTATTTGATCCTAGGATTTGTACTATATGTCCATGGTGGATTTAGGTAATGATTTAGGTACTAGAGGGAAAATTTTGACCTATTTATGAAGACAGATCTTTGGGCCTAAAAGGGTAGTTTTGAGCAGAGTCAGAGATTGGCCTGGTTGAAGGCCTTCTACTTAGATTTGGAAGGAAATGTAAAAATTTATGGAAATTAGATTCACAAAAAATTTCCAATGGTATATGTTATATCTATTGATGAGGTAATTTGATAGGTGAACCATCTCTATTTTTGAAAACTAAGTTTGATTGTTTCAGGACATAACTACTTTGGCTAAAAGATGGAGGTAGAAGTCTCATGTTTTGGATTAGTTGATGTTTTCTATCCATTAGAGAGTGAAGAGGAATAAAAAATTTTCCTAGTGAATGAATTTATATGTTTTTAAAGTTTCATTAAGGGTGCAAAGTAGTTGAGTTTCTAAAACTGCTTTCTGGGAAGTTCAATTTGGTGAAGAGGAAAAGAGGTGTGGTTTGCATTGATGAATTTTTCATGAGTTATAGCAAGAATTTTATGTATTCTATAGGTTAATGGATTTACAATTAGTGGCTACATGGCATAGTTGAAGAGTTTTGGTGTGGTCTTGAGCATGTTTGGTGAAGACTAGTCCCTGGAAGCAGTTGTTTTGAGTAGGATATGGTCCTTCTTGATAGTGATATGAATAATTTGATTAGTGAAATGTAATTTGCAAGCATGGATGATGTTGTTATGTTATTTTGACATGTGTGAGGCCTTTAAAGGCTTGAAAAATCATGGTGATATGTTTTGAGGTCTTTGAAGAGTGAGGTGATGGGGTTTTGTGTCATTTTTGTCCTATTTAGTTGTCTTGGTGTTTGGCTGACCTACATAGGTCCATGAAATGAGTTTATATAATATTTTTGTTATATGTTGTTTTTGGTATGAATGACCTTTAGGTGCATGAAAAAAATTTAGTATGTTGTTGAGATGAAAGGCATATAAAATTGCATGTTTGGTTCAAATTTGAACTAGAACACTTATTTCACTGAATCTAGTCATATTCCGGTAAATTTGGGCTCCAGTATTTCAAGTATTGGAAGAAATCCATCTCCATTTTTTTGTATATTGGATTCCATTTTTGTCTATACTAAATTCCATTATTTCTATTATTGGAATCCATTAGTAGTAATATTAGATTCCAATATTGTCGTTATTGGACTTATTCTAGTTCTAATTTTAGTATTATTGGATTCCAATCTTGTTATTATTAGATTCCAATATCACTATTATTGGATTCCAATTTGGCTATTATTGGATTCTAATAGCACTATTATTAGATTGCAATTTCACCACTGTAGTAATCCAATTTATAAATTCTAATTTTTGGATTTTAGCTTCACTATTTTAGGATTTATATTTTGTTATTATTTGATCCCCCCACATAATCCTCATAGCCGTTATCTTACATAATCCTAGTGGTTGCTAACTTACATGATGAAATTTAATTCTAGGTGAAATAAGCCTAGCAGCGTCAAAGTTACATCTTCCTTATGTTCACTAAATTACATTTTCCTTGTAGCCACTAAGTTACATAAGTCTTGCAGCCTTTAAGTTACATAAAAGGATGATAAGCCTAGCAGTAGCTATATTATAAGTTGTTAAATTACATTAGCCTATCATCCACTATATAGAATAAATATATAGGTTGTTAACTTACACAATCCTAGCAAACGCTAATTTACACAAGAGTAGATTCATCTAGGTGAAATAATCCTAGCGGATGGAAATTTACACCCACCTACTGGTAGAAAGTTTCATAAGCCTACCCATTGCTATGCTACATAAACCTCATGGATGCTAAGTTACATAAGCCTGGGCACCATAAATTTACATCAACCCAGGGGTTAAATTTGATGGCCACCTATTCCTGTCAAAAATTTTGTAGATGACAGTAGTTTTACAATATTTCCCTTTAAAAAATACAAAACAATAGTTATTTAAATACTTCAAATTTAGATTTATTTAATATTTTATTTATATTATATAGTGATATAATTTTTATATAAATCTATATCAAAAAATGATGATGATATTATAAATATGCAAGTTACATGTGATAAATTCAACTACTTTTATGCTTTTCCATTTTGTAAATCATAAAGAACAACAAAGAGTTAAGAGTTACGTTAAACAAGTTATTTTGAGGAAATGGATTTGAAAATGTATTTCCATAGGAAATCAATTCCTTCAAGAAAATTACATTGAAAATTACATAAGCATTGATCCCTCATAAGGGTATTGATTTTTTTTTCTTGAATTTGTGTAAGGCATTGTTGGATAGCTTCATGACCCCTATTTGGTATTTTAATTTGATCTCCTTTCCATATTTTTCTTGGAATCCATGCCTAAAAGATGCTTTCTATATCAATATCTGATGCATCCCTTGATTTTCATGACCATTGATTTTTCTTTAAGCATTCCTGATACCTTTATTTTTCCATATTTCCTTTTCCTATGGATTCCCACCAGTGTACCCTTATATTTTGAGTGTTTGTATGAATATCTTGTATTAGTTTTAGTTCTACCTTGATCATCCATATAGGTATATTATCATCAGCTGGTCTTACTAGCATCATCTACCCATCATTCACATCCACTACTAGGTTGAATTCCTCTCGATCTCTATCAAAAATAGGACCAACATATATATCCTTATTTGAAAGGACATTTTGACTATAATAGTTATCCATGACAAGACGTGGTGCACCCACTATTTGATCATACATTGCACTATCATGAATTGTTTTTGGCCAAAAAAAATTCTCCTCATCATGCTACAATTGACAAATGAATTCTCAAGGGCATGTAGAACATTTTCCAAAATGCAATCGTTGTAACCTAGTATGCTTCTGCACCATCATTTGAACTCTTTTCTCAGTGTGTGATGTATTCTTGAATTCCTCTTTACATGTCTATCATCTCCTTTAGTTATTTGAAGGGTGCCAATGGAGGATGCCCTTCACGAAATAAAGGTTTCTCATCCATTGTTTTCCATATCTTAATTGAGCATGACCAATCGGACTCCATTATTGATGTTTTGAATTCCATGATGGGAATGTTGTCTATGACATGGAATTTAAATGTAGTTGGTTTGTCGATACCCATAATCTTGTGGTTACCATCTAATAGGTTTGGTTCCACAAAGGCCTTAAATTCATAGACTTCCTCAATAAGGTACTTAGTGAATGTGTTTGAATCCTCTTGGCATGTTTTGTAAGTGTCCATTATTTTTGGTAAAGATAAGGTACCTAATTTGCACAATGTTGTTGATAATTAACCAAATGTCCCATCTATGTCTTCGTGCATGTGATCAAAAGGAAGGAAAATAACATGCATTGTGTTGAAAACCCTTCTATATGTAAGCATGGATGTAAACGTAAACAATGTGTGATTTATGTTGTCAGTTATAGCATTATCTAGTTGTAAGTAGAGAATTGGTGGTTGTTTTCTAAATGAATTGGAACATCTAATTATAGTATTAGTTTTATGAGCACCCTCATTTTTCTACTTGTATTCCTTGCACTTGTCATATGCATCATTTTGTAACATTGCATCATGTAATGGGTGTTTTGACATCCCACTACTATATAAAAAATAACCATACCAATCTATAAGTGGCTCTTATAGCTTCTGGATACATAGTGCCAACGATGTTATTGTGAATGTTTCTCCTCGCTCAACAAAAGGGAGACCAAAGTACCTGAAACCCCCCATTTTTTGCCCATGTGTCAGCATACTAGTTAGGTTGATGGGGAGATTAATAACATTACTTATTCATTTTTATTTTTTTCTTTTCCTTGGTATTGTAGTTTTCATCTTTTCCATTTTGTCATGCACAATATTCAAATAGATATTATGATTTTTTTATTGCACTTTATGTGCATAGTAAGTTGCAAAACAACTTTGAATGTAAATATTGTGCCATTTATGTCATTGATCTATTTGTGTCATTTTTTTAGACATTCAAGCTCACTGCACATTTTTTCTTAAGATTTTTGCACTTGTCACATTTGGCGAAGAAGTGTTCTTGGTGATTGAAAAATGGGAGAAATGTTCTTTCTATATTTTGTTGAGATTTAACTATGACATTGGAGAAAGTTTTAAAAGTGAAAGGCCCTTGCTAAACATTTTTAATATGTAAGAAAAATTATAACATGCAGGTAGGAGTCTTATTGTTACTTTAGTACCATCTTGTCCCACTAAATGAGACATGTGTGGGGATATATCAGAATTATTCTCCACCATTTTGTATATCAATGCAATAGTTGCAACAATGTTTAGCAATTGTTTTTGTTTTCCTATATGTCCATTTACTTCCCTCCTCTCACCATTAATCCAAGATTTTTTGTATCTGTAATAGGTTATTTTTAGGATTCCATGACATATGTACCATGCATTCTAACATACATCCCTTCCACATAACTTTAATGTATCTACAGTATGTTCTAAAGTTTGACCTTGATCACAACTACTAGCCTTTGCTGTGAATGTATTAAGTATAAAGTTTTTGATGGTAAGTACATTCATACCTAGAGTTAAATTCCAACTATGATTGAAAGTTCTTAGAGATAGATTGGAGAGACATCCTTCCTTGCAACAAGGTTTTTTCTCAACTTCATACAAAAATTGTTCTCTTGTTTTTTCATCATTTTCCCTTTCCTTTGGTGTACTAGATGGAGTAGCATTTACCTTTTGGCATTTACAGGAATTGTAAGGTCTTTTTTATCAAATTTTCATTACTAATACATATGGAGGATTCAATGAATTTGGGTATACCATTTGAGGTAATGGATCTTCAAATGCACTCCACATTTATACATGTAACTCTTCTGGAATTTATTTTAGCCTTACTTCCATAACAGACCCATCTTGATGGGCCAACTGGATGGCAGGCCATTGGATGAGATATCCTTCTGATTTAGAGAAACCCTTGCAAAAAGGCCTAATTATTTTATCAACATGTACCCCAAATGTATTGCCATCTAATTTTTTAAAGTGCATTATGTCTCCTTCATAGACATTTGTAATTTTTTCTTCTGCAACAATTTTTTGTTCTTTTGAACAAAAATGCATTGACTTGTCACTAACACCCTTTAAATTCAAATTAAATTTAGTGTTCAATGTGGTGGTTTTTTCTTGGAGTTTATAATTTTCATTCACATGAAGTACAATTTTTGTTTCTAGATAAACTAGGTTTTTTATTGGTCAGGAAACTTCATTTTTGTGTTGTATACTTGGATAAAAACCATTTCATGTAGTTATAATATTCTCCACAAAAACATCTAACTGTGTGGTTCCCAACACTACTCTTGAAATCACATGTTTTTCTTATACCAGGGATATAAACCCTTCATCTATTTCACCTTCTTTCTAATGACACTTATGTTTTAGCACCACGTAGGTTGTAGAAAATTCATCCCTGTCTTTAGGAGTTGTGAAACAATGGATATCACTATTAGAATTCAAACCCTCATCCTCATTAAATGTATCCTATGATTCACTACTCATGATGTTTTTAATTCCATCACCCCCCACATGTGAAACATTTGAAATCACATGCTTGATCATTTTCTTCCTTTCCCATGGGATAAAGTATCTTTTGTTTTCAATTTCTACCAGGATTTAATAATCATCAATTGTTTATGGCAGTATCGCTATGCCATTGATACAATACTTATTGTGACAATGAATAAGCTAGACCCTACGTCTCTACATGTCTCTATAATGAAGTGTATATTTGGATGGATAAACTAGTCCCTCCGCAACTATCACACCTGTAGATAGTAAATCCATATTTGCTCCATCTTAAAAAATAGATTTCATTTTAAATTGTATCCATAAATAAAAAGAGAAAATTAGTACTAAGGACACTTAAATATTTAACATTAGTATGGAGAATTGAAACCACAATGAGAAAATAAAAATATACATCTTATATGAACATATTTAAAATCTCATTTAATCTAAATATTTAAACATATACCAAATTGTATTACACCCTTAGATCCCACTACTATGTGTATAATTTTATCCATAAAACACATAGTGTAGGGGAAAGGAGCCAATGATCATGAATCTTAATGTAGGATGTTGTTATAGTTACTTAACTATCATATATTTTATTAAAAAATACCTTTTAAAAGATTAAGATTGGCCCTTAATTGTGAATAAAATCACCTTTTTCGGATAGCTAATGAGTCACCTTTTTATTGGTTGATTTGTATATGTGACTTGATTTTACTTGTGTTATTGGCTACCTTTTTTATAATTTTTTAGTATAGAATTTATAAATGTTGACTTATATTTTTACAACTAGTGGTATTATACTTCATATTACCACTCACATTCATTGGCTTATGCATATTCATTAACTTCTTTCCCATATGGCTTTCAAAATTTGTATAGCGTAGCGGCCACTGTGACGTAATTTTTTTACTACAGGATAAAATTCAAATATTGACTAGAATGTGAGACCAAATGTTAGTGATCACACTTCAATGTTCATGCGAGCACAATTCCATGTTTGAAAACTCACACTTGGAAGTGTCATTGATATCTCATTGTAGTGCAAGAGAGCCGTGGCCTTGTACATCTACAAAGTGTGATTCCTCACACAATAACATGTAATCCCTCACATGTCAAAGTATGATCCCTCATGTGATGCCTGTTAAAACAACCCACTTGAGACCCAAGAAACAACCTACGGTTAGTTAGAAAATTATGGAATTTTTATTTTTTTAAGTGTCAACAACCTGGTTACAAGACAACAGTTGACACTATCAGGTTCTAGAACAAGACTAAGATTACTAGAACATAATTTTCATTTATTAAAAAATTCCAAAGGTCACATGGTCCAATTATTAGGGTTAGAAGTTTCAGTTAGGTTTGGGGGGGTAAAATATCACCATACCCACTCTCTAATAGGCTCATAGTTTCAACTTAATTTTTATCACATGTAACACATTCAAAATTTCCCTAAATCATTCCCATTAGATAGGAATTTTTCTCACCTTTCTAGTGATATAAAGAAGTCCTCCTAACTCCTTGTAGAACTCTAGTTATGGACTAGGCGGAGTTTAGGGGTCAAATTTTCCCCCAAGGGGACACGTGTCGAGCAGGGAAGAAGAGAAATTTTAGGGTTGGTGGGTCACAGTGCAGTGTTGGAAAATTTTCCTTGCATGGGAGAAAATTAAAATATTTGCGCCGCATGCCTCCGCATTGTGCCACCAGGGACACGTGTCGGGCTCTGAGTCATCACCGAGGAGAACGAGGGAAGGGCAGAGTGGCGAGGTTTAGAGACTTTTGAAGGGCAATTTTTCCAATGCAGGGATGTGAGTAAAGTCATGGAATGGCACTCAATAGGCCACGTCACCCGATAAAGGGTCCAAAGGCATAGTGGCGGGAGTACATTTGGCACTTGCTAGAGGCCAGGGTCGAAAAGGGGGATGAAGGCGCGTGGAGAGGGAGAGGCGAGGGAGAGGTGTGGGGAGAGAAACTTTGGAAAATTTCACCAAAGGAAGGGAACATGGAGAAGTTTGACACATGGATCCACACCCTCCGCTTTCACCCCCATGCTGCCACATGGCAGCCTGTGATTGGCTGTGGGCCGGCGGGGAAACACAATAAAATTTTCCCAAATTTTTTTAAAATAACCAAGGGCTAAAAGATGCCGCACCTCTGCCACTACCCTTTGAGGACACGTGGTAGCCTTTGATTGGCTGTGGGCTAGCGGAGAAAAGTTTCAAAAATTTTCCCAAGAAAATTTTTCAAAAAAATTCTAAGGGTAATTTCGACGGGAAATTTTCGAGGCCGCGGGCCCGCCAGGGAAAATTTTCCCAAATTTTCCTGGCCAAGGAAGGAAAACTTCAGAGGTCCATAACTTGAGCTAGAAATATTTGTTTTTGGAAAATGTGGACTTTATGGAAATCTCTCGATGCCCTCTTTGCACAGGAATCATAAATTTTACTTTTTGGTAAAATTTTGAGTGGTCAATTCTACAAAAACATGATTTGTAGGATATTTTAAATAACAAATTGGTAATTTTTGACTTATAAATTTTTATTCAATTCTGATCTATTTCTTCACTAAACATGCCAAAAAAAAATGGAGGATTACTCTAGGAAGGATTTAAAGTCTTTTAGGAGGGTAGATTTGTTTGTTTGATCTTCAATTCACATTTTTCCGACCATTGACAGAAAACGAATGTGAAAGGGGATTGGACTCAATTTTGCTAATGTTTAAGTTGTTTTCTCAACTTTTATTTGTCAATTTGAATTCATTGATGTCTTAACATGGTAAATTATATTATTTTCAAGTTTATTATTATGTGTAGGTCCGAACTGTACAATTTTATTGAATTTATTTGTCAATATTAATTTTTTATAACAAAGATCCATTTCCTTTAAACATGTAAATCAATTTTATCATTCAAGTGTGACATTTCATTTCTAAATTAATCCATTACATTTAAATTACTTAAATCAAAATATTATAAACCCAAAATGCAACTCTGATTTCAATTTTGTATATTTCCAAAGAGGCAGAATTTACTATATTTTCCTTACATATGTTTCTTTCTTTCAATAAGATATTTAATTAACTCTTTTGCAATACAATGAAACATTGAATTGAATCTAGCAATGCATATGAGAAAATATATTTCAACTCTTTATTGACTTCAAATTATAAAACTTTACATCTTTCAATCCATGTTGAATGGCAATAACAAATTCTATTTATTTCCTTCCAATAATAAAACAGAATATAACCATCCTTCACAATTCAAATATATATACTTCCATAATCAATTACAACATATTTTCTTCACAAGAATACATTACAATTTTCATCCACATCATAGTGGGAAAGGATTACAAATAAATGTGTTTCACAAGGGGCAGGCAAAACTGTATTTTCCTTTGCTCCAGTACAACAACATACTAGCTTCCATTTTCTTCCAATTTGATCACAACAAATGAGGGGGAAAGGCAACGCTCTCCACCCAACCAAGACATTTAATGAAAGGAGAATCCTTCCTTCATCATTGGCCCCTGAGCCCCAACCAAAATACAATAAGAGGTGTGATTCAACTGCATGGCAACAACTAGCTTCCACAACACACAACATTCTTTCAACATGCATAATTCATTATAAAACATAGTCCAAACAAAAATATTAGTTTACAACTACATTTGAAAACAATCAAAACAAAACTCAGGCTTGATCATGCAAGCCAAAGGAGCAAGGTCTATGGGGGAAGCTTCTTATGCCTCCCAAATGGGAATTGGGCATCCACCTGTTACAAACTGCCAATAAAATTCACCACACATTTCCTTATGCCCCCCCACAATCCCTCCTTATTTCCTCCACAGATTTCCTTATGCCGCCAATAAAGTAAGAAATGCAAGCTATTTCTTTTCTATGGTGGATCCCAAACCCAAACTCCCTCCACAAAATTATGATGCCAATGGCATTCCCTTATGCCCCCCACATGGATTCCCCATAGCCTTCTCCTACACTATTCTTATGGTAGTCTACCCAACCAGCCAACAAAATAAATCAAAACATGCATCATTCACACATACAACAAGAAAAAAAATAGCATAAAAGAAGGATTAAACTCCTACCTCTCCATGGTAACTTTTGTTTCCAACAGCAAGTTTTCAATGCCAAAAGCATAGTCCCAAAACAACAATCTCCAAGCATGCAAAGTTTCTCCAAACTCCTTCCAAAAGTAAGAGCTCAGAACACAATAAAAATTCACCCCCAATGAAGTTTGCAAAATGTTTCAACAACCCAAAACAAACAAAGAGTTTGAATTATATAGAAGAGGGAAGAGAAGAGGATTATGTAGATCCATGTAGGATGCCACATCACACATCCTCAAATTCAAACACAAAACACAAAATTCCATTCTCCCAAGCACAATAAAGAGGTTGGTGAAAATATGAAAATTTACTTGCACACTCCAAAAAGTCCACACCCCAAAGGACTATAAAATAAATAAAATGTAATAGAATACAATCAAAACTTGCAACATGATTAATAAAATTCATTATAAAAGTCTAAAATCACCTCTCCAACCATAAGTATGGTTGGTAAATCAAATTTACAGGTATGGGACAAGTTTTACTTGTCCTACAAGCCTCCAAAAACAGCCCCCAAGGTCAAATTCGAATTTCCAAGGAGGTGGAGTGTTTCATACTCCAAAATCTGACTTACACAACTCTTACACAAATTACACATCACTTGCATAATTAATACAAAGAGCCAACAACTTTCATTATCACTTTCCCATATCCCAATTTGACTTATTTAAATTTTAACCACATGATTTCTCACATTAATCTACCACAATTTTAATTAAATAAACGAAAGGAACACATCAATAATAAAATACATACAAAAAATAAATAAAATTAACCACATTAATAAAATACACAAACCCACGGTCACATATAAAGGTAATACCCCCATGGGAATCCCTAACAAAACAATACACATACACAAAACAAGTTGTCATGGTGACCTTGTTGAATTCACCTAGAATTCCATTATGGTTGGTCTCTAATCCCCTGATGTTTTTTTTTTATATCCTTAATTTGTAAAATACAAATACCTCCTTTGGCCTCATGGCCATATCAGAACATCCAATATGATACAAATAAAATCACAAAATCATCTATGTGAATCACAACAACATTAAGACAATTTAACATTATCACATACAATTTATATCAACAACTATGTCATCATCATATAATATCCATTTTCTAGATCTACTCATAATATCCAAAATCACATGTCCAATAACATCCATAAAACATCCATGTCAAATAGTATATCATCATCCACATATGATTGTCTCTACTAATCATCGTGCATCATAACCAAATCAAGATCACAATAATCCATGATCAAATAGCTAACATCATACTAAATCAACGCATAATAATGTCCATAACATAATTAATAGTATCAAAATAAGCATCAAAAGGTGTCAAAGGGAAGTGGGCACTAGATCCCCCTCCCCTTAGACTCAACTTCCTCCTGGAAGTCACTCGAACAAATGTGGAAACTAAACTCATAATGAAGTAGCATCCTGCCATGTAGCTGCAGTCTCATCATATCTGTCCCACTGCACCTGAACCTGATCAAGCTCTCTGCCTCAAAGGCCCAGGGTCCTGCGATATAAGATGTGAATGGGATCCACCATCACCTACCCCTGATCCTAAACCTACAATGATGTCCAATCTAACACATGAGAAGAATCTATAATATATCTCCTAAGAAATGAAACATGAAAAACATCATGTATGCGAGACAAGTTGTGTGGCAATGTTATATAGTAGGTCAAAGAGATGATACTCTCCAAGATCTCAAAAGGACCAATGAATCTAGGAGCTAAGTTAGAACCTTTTCCATAATGAATAGGGATCTTGTGTGGCCTGACATGAAGGAAAATCTTCATACCCACATCAAAAATATGGTTGATCCTATGTTAATCCGCATACTTCTTCTATTTTTCCTGTGCCTCCTACAATCTCTACCTGATCAATACCACCTACTACTCCATATCCTATAAAAGAGCTAGTCCAAGAGATACTCTGTCCTCTAACCTATCCTAGCTAAGAGGGTCCTAAACTCTCTGCTATACAAAGACTGAAAAGGATCCATGCCTATGGATCTCAGAAAACTCCACTAAGTACAGGTACTCCTCCCATTTAGACTACTGATCCATCACATACATCCTGAGCATGTCCTCTAAAATATGATTCACCTCCTCAGTCTTTCCATCTTTCTCAGGTGATATGTTGTGCTGAAGTTGATTCTCATCCCGAGGACATATTCCATGCTAGTCAAGAAATGTAAATTGTACAAAGGATCACGGTCACAAATGATCTTCCACAGAATCCCATGCAACCTAACAATCTCATCCAAATATACCTGAGCCACAGCTCTAGCTGTATAAGTGGTCTTCATTGGAGAAAAGTGAGCCACTTTTGTCAATTTATCAACCATGACCATAATGGCATCGTGGTGATATCTCGCCATCGGTAGTATAAAAATGAATTCAATGGAAATGGTGTCCCACTTCCATTCTGGTATAGCATGAGGATAAAGAAGGCCTACTAGATGTTGATGCTCGACCTTAACTCTCTGGCACTCTAAACATCATGACAAAAACTGGGACATGTCTCGATGAAGTCCTCTCTAATGATAAAACTATCACAAGTTGGCATGCATCTTCTTCACCCTGGGATGGGCTGAATAGGGTGCATGATGTGCCTCTACCAAGATGTCCTGCCTCAAGCCTCCATCTCTAGGAACATATATCTTTCCTATGTTCCTGAGAAGACCATCTGTCTCTAAGGAAAAACCATCAAACTTCCCTTCAAGGGGTCTTTGTGACTCGATCTCTACTCATACTACAGTGTAGAATTTGTCAAGAGGAAGCTACTAAATAATCTTACTCCATAAATCTCTACTCACTAAAGTGGAAATAGCCACATGTCTCCATCTACTAAGAGAATCTGATACCACATTCTCCTTCCCCTTCACATGCTCTATCTACATGTCATACTCACAAATCAAATCCATCTAATGCTGCTGATGATTTTTGAGATTGGGATGCATGAAGAGGTGGTGAAAACTCAAATGATCTATCCTGAGTGTGAATCTTTTACCAAGAAGAAAGTTCCTCCATCTAACCAAAGCATGCACAACTTCCACAAGCTCAAGATCATGAGTTAGATAATTAAGCTCATGATCCTTAAGTTTTCAAGACTCAAAAGCCACTGCTCTACCTTTATGTGTCAACACACCTCCAAACCCTACTAAAGAAGCATCTGTGCAAACAAATAACTCACCTTGTGGATCTGGTACTGTAAGAATAGGTGTTGTAGTGAGGCATGCCTTTAGTTTCCTAAAGGCCTGCTTGCATCTGTCTAACCAAACAAACTTCTTCCCTTTCCTCTGAAGGGAAGTAATAGGGTTCACAATCTAAGAGAATTCCTGAATAAATCTCCTGTTGTATCCTACTAATCCCATGAAGATGCACACCTCAGTCACTGTAGTGGGTTCTATCCAATCCATGATGGCCCTAATCTTAGAACGATCGATGGTGATGCCTTCCCCAGAAATGATATGACCCAAATATTGCACCTCTGTCTAAAATAAAGGACACTTCTCCAAGTTCCCATAAAGCTACTGCTCGTGAAGACTATGAAGAACCTAGCGAAGGTGCCCCTCATGGTCCTAATGTGTACATGAGTATATCAAGATGTCATCTAGGAAGATGAGTATGAAGCGATCTAAGAAGGTCCTGAATACCCCATTCATCAAACTCATGAACACTGCGGGGGCATTAGTCAAACCAAAAGGCACCACTGTGAACTCATAGTGCCCATATCTCATGCAGAAGGTGGTCTTATGAATGTCCACCTCTGAAATCCTCAACTTATGGTACCCTGACTTAAGATCAATCTTAGAGAAAATTGTAGCCACCTTCATCTGATCAAATAAGTCAATACAAGGAAGAGGATAACGATTCTTGATCGTTACCTTGTTCAGCTAGTTGTAATCAATACACAACCACAAGGATCCATCATTCTTCTTCACAAAGATCACCGGTGCACCCCAAGGGGATACACTAGGATAGATAAGGCCTTTCTCCAAAAGACCCTCAAGTTACAACTTGAGCTCATAGAGGTATGGGGTGGTCATCTGATAAGGTGCTTATGAGATAGGATCTTCTCTAGGAACTAGATCTATATGAAAATCAATCTCACATGGGGGTGGTAACCCTAGTAACTCCCTTAGAAAGACATCATCATACTCTCTAGAGATGGGATGATCATCTAGAAATGGTCCACAAGACCCATCCTCTGATCTGTCACTAATTGTAACAATATACATATGACAACACCGTCGCACACACCGCTTAAGCTACATAGCGGAGATGGTGCGAATATAAATGGTTCTCTAGACCCTTGAAATCACTGACTCAACTCCTAAATCATCTACACAAGATATAGTCTTGTGATAACAATCCATCCTAGCCCTGTGTGCAGATAACCAATCCATACCCAAAATGACTCCATATGAGCCCAACAGAAGGATACGAAGATATGAGGTAGTGGTGAAAGGTCCCAAATCCACTACACACTCCTTAACTAAGGATTCTATAGAGATCTTAGCTATAGAATCCATCTCAACATCCTAACTAAGAACCTAGCTAACTGCCACTAGCCTGCATCACTCTACTAAAGATGGTGCAATGAAAGAATTAGAAGAACCAGAATCAAACAATACAGAGGTAGGGATACCACCAATGCTACCTGTGATCTTAATGACTATGCTCTGATTCTCTACTTGGAAGTTCTCACCCACTACATAAATCCTATGGCTACGTCCCATGTCACCAACAGTCAGCTCTAAATTTTGTGCCTTACCCTTGTTGTTAGGGTTCTGTGGGCAATCTCTCTAAAACTGTCTAGTAACCCCAAAACCAAAACATCCTCCTACTCCTCCCCAATAAGTAGCACCTCTAGTAGGTCCCCTAGAATCCTATGGTGTGGATCTTAATGATCCATTTTTGGTCTGCTAAGGTCTCTACTCGTGAGCTCCCACTAACTAAGCTCTAGGTCTGCCATATGTCCTAATGGGACCCCTAGGAGGATGCCCCATACTCCGACCTCTTTTTGCATCAGCTCTCTATGGAGATCTATGAGGTGGATGGGATTTTTTCTATTGATGTGGCCTAAAGGATGACTATGTTGTATTCTAGCCACCACGAGCAAGGGGTACTGACTCCTTGATCTACCATCCTACATCTACTATATGTAACTCCTGACTCAGTCTCTAGCTTGCTAGGTCTTCCCCTGAGTCTCCTATAAAATATAGGCCTTCTCGATGGCCTCAGCTAATGTTTTTGGGTATTGGATCCACACCGCACCTCTAATATCTAAATTTAAGCCCTGGATGAACCTGTGAATCCACACTTGTTCATCCTGCATATACTCTACATACTAGAGTAGATCTAAAAATATACTCTCATACTCTGCTACTGAAAGAGATGCATGTCGGAGGTCATGGAACTCGTCAATCCTCTACTGTATGTACCTTTGTGACAAATACCTTCTCCTAAATCTCTCCTCAAAAATCTCTCAAGTCACCGTCTCTGAATCTACATGGAGCTTCTGCTCCTCTGTCCTCCACCATACTCTTGCTCCATCCCTTAGTATATGGATCGTAACATGATCTTTTGTGTTGCTAGAACAAGGAAAAATCTTAAAGCAAACACTCAAGCTCACTAGCCAGGCCTCTGCCTAAAATTCACCCATGTCACCTGAGTAATGTGAGGGCCAAAGCTTTAGGATCTCCATGATGTGATCTATTGTTTTGGTCTGACGGTCTCTAGGTCTCTCTACACACTCATCCCTAAGCCTAGGGCTCTGAGACCTCTCTCTATACTATGGAACTCTATCACCCTATCCCCTTAGTGGTGACTCTGCTCTGGCTAACTCCGCATGGGAGTTCTCTCCTCTATGCTCCTCGTTGGGTTGAGGAGATGCCTGACCCTCAATAGAAAGGGCTCTATCATGACTAGCTGCATGTCCTCCTCCTAATCCTCCACATAGATTGGCATTGACATCCTGAAGGGTTTGTAAGATCTGGGGTAGGATAGCTGCTACACCCTGATCTAGTGGTGGTGGTGGTGAGTCTGAGTCTCTATAAACATTTCTCTCACTCTATCTATGTCTCCTACATAGACCAAAGTGAGAGTTAGTTTGTTTTGCTAAGTTTTATTCAATTTCCATGTTTACTACAATATACAATTTCTAAACTAATTTGTTTTCTAGATTAAAAGTGTGCTAGGTTTACATCTCATGTCCCAAGTTTTCTAGTGTGCCCAATGGTCCAAGATTTTGAACCACTACTCTAATATTAAGTGTGATGCTCGTTAAAACAACCTACTTGAGACCCAAGAAACAAATTAGGGTTACTTATAAAATTATGGAATAATTTTATTTTGAAGTGTCCACAACCAGGTTGCAACACAACAGTTGAAACTATCAGGTTTCGGAACAAGACTAAGATTACTAGAACATAATTTTCATTTATTAACAATTTCCAAAGGTCATATGGTCTAAATTTTAGGGTTTGAAGTTTTAGTTAGGTTCAAGGAGTAAAATATCAACATACCCACTCTCTAATAGGATCCGAGTTTCAAATTTATTATTCTCATACTTAATGCATTCAAAATTTTCCTAAATAATTTCCATTTGATAGGAATTTTTTTCACCTTTCCACTGATATAAAGAAGTCCTCCTAACTCCTTCTAAAACTCCAGCTATGGACCAGTGGAGCTTAGGGGTCAAATTTTCCCAAATGGGGGGACACATGTCGAGTGGGGAAGAAGAGAAATTTTAGGGAAGGTGGGTTGCGGGGAAGTGTTGGAAAATTTTCCTTGTGCAAAAGAAAATTCTCATTTGTGCCCGTGCCTCCGCTGTACCACCAGGGACACGTGTCAGGCTCCGAGCCATCACCGAGAGAATGAGGGAAGGGTGGGGTAGTGGAAGAGTTTGGGGCATTTCACCAAAGAGGGAGAGAAATAAATATAACACCCACGCACCCGTGGGTCTGCTCGGGATACATGGTGCTCTACAGGCCATTGTGTGGACGAAGGAGAGGGAGAGGCTTGCAGTGGAGATAATTGGTGAATTTTTCCAAAGGGAGGGAATAGGGAGAAGTTTGATGCATGGGTCTGCACCCTCCACTTGCACCCCCATGCAGCCACATGGCAGCCTATGATTGGCTGTAGGCCGGAAGGGAAACACGATAAAATTTTCCCAATTTTTTTTAAAAGACCCAATGGCTAAAAGATATCGCGCCTCCGCTACTGGCCCATGAGGACATGTGGTAGCCTTTGATTGGCTACGGGATGATAGACAAAAGTTCAAAAATCTTCATAAGAAAATTTTTCAAAAAAAATTCTAAGTGTAATTTCGATGAGAAATTTTTGGGCCGTGGGCCCACCAGGGAAATTTTCCTAAATTTTTCCGCCAAGGTAGGAAAACTTTTCTAATTTTTTCTACCAAGGTAGGAAAAATTCAAAAGGCCATAACATGAGCTAGAAAGTTTAGTTTTGGGAAAATGAGGACTTTCTGGAAATCTCTCGATGCCCTCTTTGCAAAAGAATCATAAATTTTCTTTTTGGTAAAGTTTGAGCGGTAATATTTACAAAAATGATCTGCAATATTTTAAATAGCAAACTGGTAATTTTTAACTTATATATTTGATTCAATTTGATCTCCTTCACTCAACATGCCAAAAAGACATGGAGGATTACTCTAGGAAGGATTTAAAGTGTTTTAGGAAGTGATATTTGCTTGTTTGATTTTCTAAACATGTTTTCCCAACAACTGACAGAAAAAGGCTATGAAAGGGGAATGGGTTTGATTTTGCAATGTTTATATTGTTTTCTTAAGTTTTCTTTTTCAATTTGAGTTTATTGATGTCTTAACATGCTAAATCATATCATTTTCAAGTTGACTATTATGTGGAAGTCTGAACTGTACAATTTGATTGAATTTTTTTTTTGCAAGTATTAATTTTTATAACAGAGATCGATTTCTTTTAAATATGTGTATCAATTTTATCATTCAAGTGTGGCATTTCATTTCTAAACTAATTGATTACATTTAAATTACTTAAATTAATCTATTCTAAACCCAAAATACAACTCTGATTTCAATCTTGTATATTTCCAAAGAGGTGAATTACTGTATTTTCCTTACATATGTTTCTTTCTTTCAATTAGAGATTTAATTAACTCTTTTTCCATACAATGAAACATTGAATTCAATCCAATAATGCATATGAGAAAAGATCCTTAAACTCTTTATTGAATTCAAATTATAAAACTTTACATTTTTCCATTTTTTTTTATTAAGGGAAAATAGTTTTGAAGGGACTATACCCTATATACAAAAGGGCTCAAAATCTAGATACCAGAAGCGGGAGAAACATCCCAGAGAAGGGAAAAACAACCAACCTCAGAGGGCACATCAACTAGATAAAATAACATATTAATAGAAAGGATCCAGTCATAAAATGATCCAGAAAACAGCAAAAGAGATCAAAAAACAAACAAGAGATATCTATCATAGAATATCTCCACCAAAAAATAGCTCCAGATCCACCTGTCATTAGCAACTTCGCAGCTAGTAAACAGCAACACAGCTCCACTTTACTTGATAGCCCCATCAATCTTGGTTTTGATCATTTGCATTGAGACAAAGAAAGCAATGGATGTGGCCTGAGACGGGTCTTTCAGATCTGCCTGAGCAATTGCCATATCCCTTTTCTCTTTGGGGCCCCAAATGTCTTCAGTAATCCCACTGAGGCTGCATACACTATGAACATGTTGTTTGATGAAATTGTAAATACTTTTAAGTGTAGATAGGATGTAGTCATTACGGATTTTTTGCATTTCCCATTCTTCGATCCAAATACTGTAGCTTCTTGAACATTTTAGCAATAACACCCTCCTCATCATCATTTTGAAGTTTTCATTTTCCCTTAGCTTTTTCCATATTTTTGATAACCCTTTTGAGGTCTTGAATTTCCTTTTCCATCCTATCCACTCTAAACATCAAATCCTCCTCCTTAGGCTCCTCCACTAGTTAGCTGATGTGCAGGAGGTTCTCGGCAAGCTCGAGGTCTTTGTGGCTTCTAAGAACCCTGAGAAGTGGGGATCTTAGTTTTCATGCCCTTTCTTTTCTTGCTAGAAGAAGCAGTTTCAATATTCCTTTCGAGCAAGGGGGAATGGAGGCAATGTGAGTAGGGGGAGGAATGGAGGGAGAGGGTGGAGCAGGATTCATGCGGGGCCAGTTTGAGCAGTGACGATGGATAAGAATAATTATCCCTTGATGCAGAGGATTTCCCCTAGAATGAATCTGCACTTCCTGAATGGATTTCTCCAGCGAGTTTAACAAGTAATGAGGGAAGGTGATGGTTATGTTTCAATGAAATTGGTTAAGAAATATCAAATGTTTTTGAGGAATAGTAACAAATCTCCCCTCAAGAGTTACATACCTAATAACCATCCTGGCGAGCTCAGCAAAAGGCTCAGGAATCAAAGTCAACTTGATGCCAGCTGTCACAAACTCAAGATTTTCCCCTTTGTCTAGGAATTTCTTTGACTCCACCTCTCTATCCACCCTCTCATTAAAGAATTTGGTGCCATCAAGACTGAGCCCCATGATCTGGGCAATGAGCTCCTCCGTGATCTCAACCTCAATGTTGCTGTATTTAACAACCTGATTCTTCCATCCCTGAGTGAATTTAATAGAAATATCCTGATCAAAACCTTGAATTCTTTCTATCAAATTTGCAAGACCCCAAATTTTAAGATATTTCCAGAGCACAACATCCTCTTTCCATGATGGATTATAGGTGGGCTCTGTTTTGCAAGGCAGACCCCCCATTTTTCCAATGACTCTGTCTACAACGGTAAAGATTTTAGCACTATGTGTATCAGACTTAGCTTTGTTTTTAAATCTCTCCCTTCAGTGATAAAAGATGTAATTATTAGACCATATTTTGTAATTAGTGACCCGATCCTTGGCATTCTCCCTATGAAAAGTAATGATGGTTGTCTAGTTCACAAAAATCACATAAATCACACAAATATTATATGATGTCATCATTCTATACTTAAGAATCTTCTCTTTAGCATCAACATTATAGCCATTAGTGATGACTTTCCAAGCCATGTAAATCATTGATGATGTCTTTATTAACTTGAATGGGCAGAATTTCCCCCCTTAGCCAAGTTTGAAAAGTATTTTTAACTCCAAATTTTTCCAAACCATTTGTGACCCTATTGTCTTCCCGATAGGTGTGAGTGATTTTAACATTTTTAAAAATCTTGTATATATCAGTAGCTTCAACAATAAAATATCTAATTGACTAGCTGGGGTGTTGCTTTTTATTTAAGAGATTGATAATGTTCATAGAATCACCCTCAATTATAATATTGAATGCAATAACAAAATTCTATTTATTTCCTTCCAATAACAGAACAAAAAATAACCATCCTTCACAATTCAAATATATATACTTCCATAAACAATTACAACATCTTTTCTTCACAATAATACATTAGAATTTTCATCCACATCATAGTGGGAAAGGATTACAAATAAATGTGTTTCACAAGGGGCTGGAAAAACTACATTTTCCTTTGCTTCGGTATAACAACATGCAAGCTTCCATGTTCTTCCAATTTGATCACAACAAAAGAGGGGGAAAGGCAACGCTCTCCACCTAACCAAGAAATCTGATGAAAGGAGAATCATTACTTCATCATTGGCCCCAAAGACCCAACCAAAATACAATAAGAGGTTTGATTCAACCCATGGCAACAACTGGCTTCCACAACACACAATATTCTTTCAACATGCATAATTCATTATAAAACACAGTCCAAACAAAAACAACAATTTACAACTACATTTGAAAATAATCAAAACAAAACTCAGGCTTGATCATGCAAGCCAAAGGATAAAGGTCTATAGGGGAAGCTTCTTATGCCTCCCAAATGGGAATTGGGTATCCACCTATTACAAACCGTCACTAAAATTCACCACACATTTCCTTATGCCCCCCGCAAAGTAAGAAATGCAAGCTATTTCTTTTCCATAGTGGATCCCAAACCCAAACTCCCTCCACAAAATTCTGATGCCAATGGCATTCCCTTATGCCCCCCACATGGATTCCCCATAGCCTTATCCTACACTATTTCTATGGTAGTTTACCCAACCAGCCAACAAATAAATCAAAACATGCATCATTCACACATCACAACAAGAAAAAAAAAATAGTATAAAAGAATGATTAAACTCCTACCTCTCCATAGTAACTTTTGTTTCCAACAACAAGTTTTCAATGCCAAAAAAACATAGTCCCAAAACAACAATCTCCAAGCATGCAAAGTTTCTCCAAACTCCTTCCAAAAGAAAGAGCTCTAAACACAAGAAAAATATGCCCCCAATGAAGTTTACAAAATGTTTCAACAACCCAGAACAAGCAAAGAGTTTGAATTATATAGAAGAGGGAAGAGAAGAGGATGATGTTGATCCATGTAGGATGCCACATCACATATCCTTAAATTCAAACAAAAAATAAAAAATTCCATTCTCCTAAACACAATAAAGAGGTGGGTGAAAATATGTGTAGTGCCCGTTTAAACAAACCACTTGAGACCCAAGAAACAATCTAGGGTTAGCTAAAAAATTATGGAATAATTTTTTTTTATTAGAAGTATCTACATTTAGGTTGCCAAACATCAATTTTCACTAACAGGTTCTTGAAAAAATCCTATTAACACAAGTTTTCTTTATTAACTCATATCAAGTTCACAGGGTTCAAATTTTAGGGTTACATGTTTTAGTTAGGTTCAAAGACTAACTTACCCCCATGCCTACTCTCTTAACAGGCTAAGAGTTTCAACATCTTTTTTCTCTCCAACTTAATGCTTCAAAAATTTCTCTAAACCATTCCCAATATTTAGGAAATTTTCTTACCTATCCGGTGATATAAAGAAGTCGTCCTAACTCCTTACAAAACTCAAGATATGAGTGGGCGGAGTTCTAAGGTCAAAAAAATTCCCTTAGGGGACACGTGTCAAGAGGAGGGAGATGCACTTTGGATGGATTGGTGGGTCGTGGGGCAGCATAGGGAAATTTTCCCACCGCAAAGCTCAAAGGCACAAGGTATTTTGTGCTCTCGCGGACCCACCCCCGGGTGGACACGTGTCAAGCCTTGGCACACAGTGGAGAAGGGGTGAGGAGTTTGGTGGAGTGGTGGGGTATTTTGGCACACTACGCTGATGGGAGACCAAGAGGAAGAATGGGACATGCAAACCCGCATGCCCATGGGAGAAGGAAAATCTGAGGGAGAAGGTGGAGTTGCGGGCCGTGGGAGGAATGTTAGACATTTTCCCAAGGGCCGCAACCCAAAACAACAAAGGGCTCTACCCTACCCACTGCCACCCCAATGTTCCACATGGCACCTTCTCATTTTTTGTGGGCCGACAAGGCCAAAATGATAATTTTTCCCCAAATTTTTTCAAAGGGATAAAAAGTTAAAATGAACTGCACCTCCACCTCAGCCCCTAGAGGAAACGTGTCACCCTTTGATTGGCTGCGTGTCCAGAGGAGGAAAAATGAAAATTTTTCCCAAGGAAATTTTTTCAAAAGCGCAAGTTCCATTTTTAGAAAATAGTTCGCCCATCCACCATGCCACATGGCATCATGTGATTAGCTGTGGGTAGGTGGGTTTGCGAGGTGAAATGGGAAAATTTTCCCAAGGAAAATTTTTCAAAAGGGCTAAGTTTAAAAATTGGTCTTCCCCTCTTAGGGTGCCATGTGGTAGGCCCCGATTGGTTGGAGGATGGCGGGGGCTGCAGACCTTTTCAAGAAATTTTTCCACAGTAAAATTTAAATTTTTCTATAGTTAGATTAAATCTTATTTTTTTAATGCCAAATTGAAGTAAAACTTCAAATGGCCATAACTTGAGCTAGAAAGCTTGGTTTTGGGAAAACAAGGACTTTTCAGAAATCCCTCGCTGACCTCTTTGCAAAGGGATCACCAATTTTGGAAATTTATGAAATTTGAGAGGTCAATTTAATGAAAACAATCTGCAGGGTTCTAATTAGTGAACTAACAGTTTTCAAATTCCTAATTTGGTTAAATTAGAACTCCTCCTTCACTCAACATGTTGAACAGACATGGAGGATTAGTCTAGGGAGGGTTTAGAGTGTTTTAGGAAGTCAATTTGTTCGATTGATTTCAATTTTTATTTCTCTGACAATAGATAGAAAAATGACCCAAGGAGGAAATTGCAATCAAATTTAGCAATGGTTGGATTATTTCTTAAGTTTTATTTGTCAAGTTGGGTTCAATAATGTCTTAGCATGTTAACTTATAACATTTTTAAGTTGATTACTAAGTGCAGCTCGGAACTGTTCATTTTATTAAAATGTGAATTGCCAGAATGAAGTTTATGACAGTGAGCTATTTCTTAGAATTGGAATATTAATTTTGGTCATTTGAATGTGTATATGGTTACTAAACTAGTCAAATATATTTAATTGAATTAAATTAACCATTCAATATTAATTTTGCAAAGCCTTATTTCAAAATTCAACTCATTCCAAGAGAACAATACACTGTCTTTTATTTCATACGCATTCTTCTTTTCCAAACATTTGATTCCAATCTTCAACAACAATTTCAAATCCAAAACACATTGCAAACTTGAGGAGAAAATGTAATATTTGATTGATCAACAAATACATCTTTACAACTTACCATTTTTTCATTTGATTTCAAATACAGTAAGAAATGCATATACATTCTTCTCATTTCTTTAGAAAACAGAGACTGGAATACAACTCTTTACATTTCTCAATTCTAATTCAAACTTCCATTATCAATATGAATGGTTTCACATTACAATCATGTTACAACTCATCCACTCAAGGTGGGAAAGGTTACAATGAATTTTCTCAAAAGAATGGGACTGTCCAAATTGTAATCTTCTTGCTCCAAAAAAACAACATGCTAGTTTCTCCAACCTTTCATCTTGATCACAACAAGGAAGGGGGAAAGGCAATACTCTCTACCCAAAAAGGAAATCCAATGAGAAAGGATAATCCATCCTTCCTCATTGGCCCCCAAGCCCCAACCATATTGAAATATAGAATGAAAATTAACTCATGGAAATAATGGCTTCCAAAAACATATGAGCAACATTTTCACATGCACTGATCAATAAGATAAACATTCCAAACTAGGACAGTAGTTCACAACTACATTTGAAACCATTCACACAAAACATAGGCTTGATCAAGTAATCTAATAAGATAAATAACTATGGGGAACTACTTATGCCTCCCTATTTAGAATTGTGCATCTTCCTAAATCATACTACTAATAAAAATATCAAATCCCATATTCCTTATATCTCTTAACCCCTGCTTATGCCCCCCCAAGAGTAAGAAATGTAAGTAGTTTCTTTTCCAAGGTGGATCCCAATCCAAAACTCCCTCCAAAATAAAATTGGTTCCATTGGCAATCCCTTATACCCCCCATCAGAAATCCCCATAGCCTTCTCCTACATCATATCCTAAATAGTCTACCCAACTAGCCAATAATACAAAACACATTCACAATTTCAACATGCATGTAAGAAGAAGAGAAACATTTAAAGACAAGTTCAAGTGCCTACCTCTCCATAATGGATTTTGTTCCAAGATCCAAAAGCTTTCAAATATGTCAACTGCAGTCCAAAACTAGCAATGTTCAAGCATGAAAACGACCCCAAACTTCCTCCATAACAAGCTCTGAAAATAACAAGAAAAATACACCCCCAAGAGGAATGGACAAAGTTTCAATAACTAAAAACAAGGAAGGAGTTGTACTTTTAAAGGAGAGGGAAGAGAAGAGAATGATGTGGATCCATGTGGGATGCCATATCATTCTTCCTTAACCCCAAGAGGAAATCAACATCACTCACCAAATCACAATAAATAAAATGATAATATGACTTACAGGCTCCAAAATGACCCATATTCCAAAAGGACTGAATTAAAAATATGTAAGGGAAGTGATATTAAAACTTACAAATTGTCACTTCAAAATGTAATAAAAATGCCTAAATTTAACCTTCAAACCATAGGCATGGTTGGTGAATCATTTTAAGAGGTGTGGGTCAATTTTAACTTGTCCCATAAGCCTCCAAATTTGGCCTCCAAGGACAAATTCGAATTCTCAAGGAGATGAAGTGTTTAACAGTCCAAAAATCTAACTTACGTACTCTTACACATCCCTTACACCTTCTTACACATTTCTTACACACTCTTACAATATTAACATTTAAAATCAACAACTTCATTTATTACATTCCATATCCCAATTTAATTTAATTAAAGTTTAACTATATGATCTCTCACATTAATCTACCACATTTAAATTAATTACAAGAAGGAACACATTACTATTAAAATAAATACAACAATAATTAAAAGGAACACATAAATAGAAAACATATCCCATGGTCACATATAATGGAAATCCCCCCCCATGAAAATCACTAGCAAACACACACACATAAAACAATTGCGATGGTGAAGTTGTTGATTTCACCCAGAATTTTAATATGGTAAGTCTCTAGTCCCCCGACATGGTTGTGATTTTTAACCTAAAAAAATACAAATACCTCCTTCAGCCACATGGCCATATCAAAACATTTCAAAATTATCTAAACACATGAATCACAACAATATCAAGAATTCAACATTATCATTTTTAATTCATAAATCAACTATATCATCATCTATACTATTCCATACTAGGTCTACTCAAAATATCAAATGTCACAAGTCCAACTCAACATCTATATTGTGTCTATGTCAACAGTATATCATCATCCACATATCAAAATTTCTCTAATAACCATCATGCATACTACCTAAATCCAAATCAATAATAATCCATGATCTAAAATCTAACCATCATACTAAAACAAAACATAATAGTGTCCATAATATGATCAAAAGTATCAAGATCGATGTCTAAAAATGTCAAAGGGAAGTGGGCACTACATCCCCCTCCCCTTAGACTCGACTTCCTCCTAGAATTCAATGGAAAAAATGTGGAAACTACACTCGTAATATTGTGACATCCTCCCAAGTGGCTGCAGTCTCGTCAATCTATCCCACTGTACTCATACCTAATCAATCTCTCAGCCTCAAAGGCCTAGGGTTCTACAATCTATGATATGGATGAGCTCCACTGTCACCTGTCCCTGATCCTGCACCTACAATGATGTCCAGTCCAACACATGAGAAGGATCTACAATGTACCTCCTAAGGAAAGAAACATGAAACACATCATGTATGCGAGACAAGTTGGGTGGCAATGCAAGATGGTAGGCCAAAGGGCTAATACGCTCCAAGATCTCAAAAGGACCAATGAATCTTAGAGCTAACTTAGAAAATTTTCCATAACAGATAGGGATCTTATGTGGTCTAACACAAAGGAACACCTTCATGTCCACATCAAAACTATGATCAATCATATGTTGATCCGCATACTTCTTCTACCTATCTTGTGACTCCTGCAATCTCTGCCTGATCAACACTACCTACTACTCCATGCCATGCAAAAGAGCTGGCACAAGATATACTTTGTCCTCTAACCTGTCCCAACTAAGGGGTGTCCTTCACTCTTTACCATATAACACCTGCAAAGGAGACATGCCTATAGAACTCTGAAAACTATTATTGTAGGCAAACGCTATTAAGTACAGGTACTCCTCCCACTTAGAATACTGATCCATCAAATACATCCTTACTATATCCTCCAAAATTTGATTCACTCACTTGGTCTATCAATCTATCTCAAGGTGATATGTTGTGATAAAGTTAATCCCCATCTCGAGGACATACTGCATGGTAGTCCAAAAGTGTGAAGTGTACAAAGGATTACGGTAACAAATGATCTTCTGCAGAATCCTGTGCAACCTGAAAATCTCATCTAAATATACTCATGCCACTACTCTCACTATATAAGTGGTCTTCACCAGAGAAAAGTGAGCCAATTTTTTCAACTTAACAACCATGACCATGATGGTGTCATGGTGATATCTCGACATAGGTAGCCACACAATGAAATCCATGGAAATGGTGTCCCACTTCCATTCCGGTATGGCATGAGGATAAAGAAGACCTACTGGATGCTGATGTCTGGCCTTAACCCTCTGGCACTCTATTCACCATGACACAAATTGAGCCACGTCTCGATGAAGTCCTCTCTAGTGGTATAACTATCGCAAGGTAGCGTGCATCTTCTTCACCCCGGATGGGCTGAATAGGGTGCATGATGTGCTTCTACCAAGATGCCCTGCCTCAAGCCTCCATCTGTAGAAACATATATCCTACCTTTGTGTCTAAGAAGACCATCTGCCTCTACAGAAAAACCATCAAACTTCCCCTCAAGGGGTCTCTGTGACTCGATCTCTAATCGTACTGCAATGTAGAAGCTGTCAAGAGGAAGCTGTTGAAGAATACTACTCCACAAATCTATGCTCACTGAGGTGGCCATAGTCACATGTCTCCATCTACTAAGAGCATCTATAACCACATTCACCTTCCCTTTCACATGCTCGATCTCCATGTCATACTCACAAAGTAACTCCATCCAACGTTGCTGATGAGCATTTAGTTTGGGTTGCATGAAGAGGTGGCAAAGACTCAAATGATCTATCCTAAGTGTGAATCTCCATCCAATAAGGAAATGTATCCATCTAACCAAGGCATGCACAACCACCACAATTTCAAGATCATGGGTAGGATAATTAAGTTCGTGATCCTTGAGTTTGCAAGACTCAAAATCTATAACCCTTCCATCTTGCATCAACACACCTCCAAGCCCTGCTAAATAAGCATATGTGTAAACAAAGAACTCACCCTGTGGATCCAACACTGTAAGAATGGGTTCTATAGTGAGGCATTCCTTCAGTGTCCTGAAGGCCTACTCACATCTTTCCATCCAAAAAAACTTCTTCCCTTTCCTTTGAAGGGAAATGATAGGGTGCACAATCTGAGAGAAGTCCTGAACAAATCTCTGGTAATATCCTACTAATCCCATGAAGCTATGCACCTTGGTCACTGTAGTGGGTGCTGGCCAATCCATAATGGCTCTAATATTAGAAGGATCCATAGAAATAACATGACCCAAATACTGCACCTCTGTCTGAAAGAAAGCACACTTCTCCAAGTTCCCATAAATTTATTTCTCATGAAGACACTAGAGAACCTATCGAAGGTGTCCCTCATTCTCCTCACGTGTACTTGAGTATATAAAAATTTCATCTAGGAAGATGAGCTTGAAGAAATCTAAAAAGTTCCTAAATACCCCATTCATCAAACTCATAAACACTACAGGGAAATTCGTTAACCCAAAAGGAACCACTGTGAACTCATAGTGCCCATATCTTATGTGGAAGGTGGTATTATGAATGTCTACCTCTGAAATCCTCAACTGATGGTACACTAACTTGAGATCAATCTTAGAGAACACCGTGGCTCCCTTCATCTGATCAAACAAGTCATCAATGTGAGTAAGAGGATAACGATTCTTGATCGTTACCTTGTTCAACTTTCAGTATTCAATACACAACCGCATGGATCCATCCTTCTTCTTCAGAAAAATTAGTGGTGCACCCCAAGGGGATACACTAGGATGGATGATTCCCTTCTCCAAAAGGCCCTCAAGTTTAAACTTGAGCTCATAGAGCTCTCGGGTGGTCATCTAATAAGGTTCCCGTGAGATAGGCTCTACTCCAGGAAGTAGATCTATATGGAAATCAATCTCATGTGGGTGTGGCATCCCCAGTAGCTCCGCTAAAAATACATTGGAAAAATCTCTCAATATGGGATGATCATCCAGCGATGGTCCACTAGACTCATTCTCTAATTTGTCACTAACTCTAACAACATACATCTAATAACCCCGCCGCACACACTACTTAAGTTGCATAGCATAAATGGTGTAAATAGAAGTGGATCTCCTGACCCCCGAGATCACCGAATCAACTCCCAAATAATTTACACAAGCTATAGTCTTATGATAACAATCCATCCTAGCCCTGTGTGCAAATAACCAATCCATACCTAAGATGACTCCATACGAGCCCAAAGGAAGAATACGAAGATCTGAGGTGGTGGTGAAAGGTCCCAAATCCACAACACACTCCTTAACTAAGGATTCCATAGAGATCTTGGCTCCAGAAGCCATCTCGACATCCCAACTAAGACCCTTCCTAACTGCCACTAGCCTGCATCAATCTCCTAAAGATGGTGCAATAAAAGAATCAGAAGATATAGAATAAAACAACACATAGGTAGGAATACCACCAATGCTACCTATGATCTCAATGACTATGCTCTTGTGCTCTACCTGGTAGTTCTCAATTGCTGCATAAATCTTGTGACTATGTCCCAAGTCAGCAACTATCAGTTCTAAAATTTGTGCCTTACCCTTGTTAGGGTTCTGAGGACAATCTCTCCAAAAATTTCTAGGTACTCCACATCCAAAGCAACCACAAGATCCTCTCTACGGAGAATCACCTCTAGTAGGTGCCCTAGAAGTCTATGACATGGATCCCAATGATTAGGATACAGTCTATTGTGGCCTCTGCTAGCAAGCTCCTGCTGACTGAGGTCTAGATCACCCTATGTCCTGATGGGACCCCTAAGAGGAGGCCCCATGCTCCGACCTATCTGTGCATCAACTCTTTATGGAGATCTATAAGGTGGGTAGGACTAATACTACTACGTCCTAAAGGATGATTGTGCTGTACCCTGGCCACCATGAGGAAGAGGTACTAAACCTCTTGATCTACCATCTGGCATCCACTGAATGCGGTTCTTGACTCGATCTCTATCCTGCTAGGTTTTTTCCCAAGTCTCCTCCATAATATAGGCCTTCTTAATGACCTCTGCTAAAGTCTGTGGACACTGAATCCACATTGCATCTCTAATATCCAAATTCAGGCCTCGAATGAACCTGTGAATCTATACCTGCTCATCCTGCATATACTCTACACACTGAAGTAGATCTATAAATCTACTCTCATACTTAGCTACAGAAAGAGAAGCCTGTCGAAGGTCATGTAACTTGTCAATCCTCTACTAGATGAACCTCTGTGATAGATATCTACTCCTGAATCTCTCCTCAAAAAGCTCCCAGGTCATTGTCTCTGAATCTACATGGAGCTTCTACACCTCCATCCTCCACCATACTCTTGATCCATCCCTCAGTAGATGGATCGCAACACGAGCTTTCATGTTGCTAGAACAAGGACAAAGCTTGAAGCAACCACTCAAGCTCACTAGCCAGGCCTCTACCTAAAATTCACTTGTATCACATGACTAATGTGAGGGTTGAAGCTTCAAGATCTCCTTGATGTGCTCGGCTGCTATGGTCTGTCAGCATCTAGGTCTCTCATCACACTCATCCCTAAGCCTAGGGATTTGAGACCTCTCTTTATGCTCTGAAAATTAGTCACCATGTCTCCTAGGTGGTAACTCTAATCTGACTGACTCCATGTGGGAGTTCTCTCCTCTATGCTCCTCACTGAGTTGAGGAGATACCTAACCCTTGATAAAAGGAGCTCTATCATGACTAGATTCTTGTCCTCCACCTAATCCTCTGTGTAGAGTGGCAGTAACATTCTGGAGGGTCTGTAGAATCTGAGGTAAAATGGCTGCTACACCTTGATCTGGTGGTGGTGGTGAGTCTGAGTCTCTGTGGAGGTTCCCCCCACTCCGTCTGAGCCACCTTCACAGATCAAAGTTAGAGTTAGTTCATTTTCTAAGTTATACACAAATTCCATGTTCAATAAAATATTAAAATTCTTGCTAAGTTGTTTTCTAGATTTTAGTGTGATAGGTGTAAATTTTCATGTCTCATGTTTTCTAGTGTGCCCAAGGGTTCAAGCCTTTGAACCACTCACTCTAATACCAAAGCTATAGTTCCCATTTAAACAAACCACTTGAGACACAAGAAATAACCTAGGGTTAGCTAGAAAATTATGGAATATATTTTTTTTATTAGAATTATCTACATTCAGGTTGCCAAACATTAGTTTTCAATAACAAGTTCCAGATCAAATCCTATTAACACAATGTTTCTTTATTAACTTATATCAAGTTCACAGGGTTCAAATTTTAGCGTTACATGTTTTAGTTAGGTTCAAGGAGTAACTTACCCCCATGCCTGATCTCTTAACAGGCTCAGAGTTTCAATGGTTTTTTTCTCCTACTTAATGCTTTGAAAATTTCCCTAAACTATTACCAATGATTAGGAAATTTTCTCACCTTTCTGGTGATATAAATAAGTCCTCCTAACTCCTTACAGAACTCAAGATATGAGTGGGTGGAGTTCTAAGGTCAAAAGAATTCCCTTAGGGGACACGTGTCAAGAGGAGGGGGATGCACTTTGGACAGATTAGGGGATCACAAGGTGGCATAGGGAAATTTTCCCACTACAAAGCTCAAAGGAACAAGGTATTTCGCACCCCCGTGGACCCCCGGGTGGACACGTGTCGAGCCCTGGCACACGATGAATAAGGGGTGAAGAGTTTGGCAGAGCGGTGGGGTATTTTGGCATGCTACGCTGATGGGAGACCAAGAGGAAGAAGGGGATGTGCAAGCCCATGTGCCTGTGGGAGAAGGAAAAGCTGAGGGAGAAGGAGGAGCTGTAGGCTGCGAGAGGAATTTTAGACATTTTCCGAAGGACCAAAACCCAAAACAACAAAGGGCTCCACCCTACCTGTTACCACCCCAAAGTGGCACATGGCACCTTCTCATTGGCTATGGGCTGATGGGGCCAAAATGAGATTTTTTTCCCAAAAAAATTTCAAAGGGATAAAAAGTTAAAACGAACCACTCCTCCGCCTCAGCCCGTAGAGGACACGTGTCACTCTCTGATTGGCTGCGGGATAGCGGAGGGAAAATGAAAATTTTTTCCAAGGTAATTTTTTCAAAAGTGTAATTTCCATTTTTTAGAAAAGATTCCACCCATCCACCGTGGCACATGGCAGCATGTGATTGGCTGCGGGCTGACAGGGTTGCGGGGTGAAATGGGAAATTTTTCCCAAGGCAAATTTTTTGAAAGGGCTAAGATTAAAAATTGGTCTGCTCCTCATAGGGTGCCACGTCGCAAACCCTGATTGGTTGTGGGATGGCGGGGGCCACAGACCTTTTTGGGAAACTTTTCCAAAGTAAAATTTAAATTTTTCTATAGTTAGATTAAATCTTACTTTTTTAGAATGCCAAATTGAAGTAAAACTTCAAATGGCCATAACTCGAGCTAGAAAGCTCGGTTTTGGGAAAACAAGGAATTTTCAGAAATCCCTCGCTGACCTCTTTGCAAAGGGATCACCAATTTTGGAAATTTATGAAATTTGAGAGGTCAATTTAATGAAAACAATCTGCAGGGTTCTAATTAGTGAACTAACAGTTTTCAAATTCCTAATTTGGTTAAATTAGAACTCCTCCTTCACTCAACATGTCGAACAGACATGGAGGATTAGTCTAGGGAGGGTTTAGAGTGTTTTAGGAAGTCAATTTGTTCGATTTATTTCAATTTTTATTTCTCTGACAATAGATAGAAAAATGACCCAAGGAGGAAATTGCAATCAAATTTAGCAATGGTTGGATTATTTCTTAAGTTTTATTTGTCAAGGTGGATTCAATAATGTCTTAGCATGTTAACTTATAACATTTTTAAGTTGATTACTAAGTGCAGCTCGGAACTGTTCATTTTATTAAAATGTGAATTGCCAGAATGAAGTTTATGACAGTGAGCTATTTCTTAGAATTGGAATATTAATTTTGGTCATTTGAATGTGTATATGGTTACTAAACTAGTCAAATATATTTAATTGAATTAAATTAACCATTCAATATTAATTTTGCAAAGTCTTATTTCTAAATTTAAATCATTTCAAGAGAACAATACATTGTCTTTTATTTTATACGCATGCTTCTTTTCCAAACAGAAGATTCCAATCTTCAACAAGAATTTCAAATCTAATACACATTGCAAAATTGAGGAGAAAATGCAATATTTGATTGATCAACATATACATCTTTACAACTTACCATTTTTCCATTTGATCTCAAATACAATAAGCAATGCATATGCATTCTTCTCATTTCTTTACAAAACAGATACTGGAATACAACTCTTTATGTTTCTTGATACCAATTCAAAGTTCCATTATCAATACAAATGGTTTCACATTATAAACATTTTACAAATCATCCACTCAAGGTGGGAAAGGTTACAATGAATTTTCTCAAAAGAATGGGACTGTCCAAACTGTAATCTTCTTGCTCTAAAACAATAGCATGCTAGTTTCTCCAACCATTCATCTTGATCACAACAAGGAATGGGGAAAGGAAACGCTCTCTACCCAACCAAGACATCCAATGAGAAAGGAGAAGCCATCCTTCCTCATTGGCCCCTAATCCCCAACCATATTTAAATAGAAAATGAAAATCAACTCATGGAAACAATGGCTTCCACAAACATACAAACAACATTTTCACATGCACAGATCAACATCACTCACCAAATCACAATAAATAAAATGAAAATATGACTTTCACACTCCAAAATCACCCATAATCCAAAATGACTGAATTAAAAATATGTAAGGGAAGTGCAATTAAAACTTACAAATTGTCACTTCAAAATGCAATAAAAATGCCTAAATTTAACCTCCAAACTATAGGCATGGTTGGAGAATCATTTTAAGAGGTGTGGGACAAGTTTAAACTTGTCCCAAAAGCCTCCAAATTCTGCCTCTAAGGAAAAATTCGAATTATTAAGGAGATGAAGTGTTTAACAGTCCAAAAATCTATCTTACACATCCCTTACACCTTCTTACACATTTCTTACAAACTCTTACAATATTAACATTTAAAATCAACAACTTCATTTATTACATTCCATATCCCAATTTAATTTAATTAAAATTTAACTTTATGATCTCTCACATTCATTTACCACATTTAAATTAATTACAAGAAGGAACATATTACTAATAAAATACATACAAATATAATTAAAAGGAACACATAAATAAAACACATATCCCATGGTCACATATAATGGAAATCCCCCCCCCCATGGGAATCCCTAAGAAACACACACACACAAAACAATTGCCATGATGACCTTGTTGATTTCACCTAGAATTTTAATATGGTAAGTCTCCAGTCCCCCGACATTGTTGTGATTTTTAACTTGCAAAAATGCAACTAACTCCTTTGGCCTCGTGGCCATATCAGAACATCTAAAATGATATAAACCACATTTCAAAATTATCTAAACACATGAATCACAAGAATTCAACATTATCATTTTTTATTTATAAATCAACTATATCATCATCTATACTATTCCATACTAGGTCTACTCAAAATATAAAATGTCACAAGTCCAACTCAACATCTATAATGTTTCCATGTTAATAGTCTATCATCATCCACATATCAAAATGTCTCTAGTAACCATCATGCATACTACCTGAATCCAGATCAATAATAATCCATGATCTAACATCTAATCATCATACTAAAACAAAACATAATAGTGTCCATAATATGATCAACATTATCAAGATCAATGTCTAAAAATTTAAAAGGGATGTGGGCACTATAATAAGACAATTTACTTGCACACTCCAAAAATTCCACATCCCAAAGGATTGCAAAATAAATAAAAAGTAAGAGAGTGCAATCAAAACTTGCAACATGATTAATAAAATTCATTATAAAAGTCTAAAATCACCTCTCTAACCATAAGTATGGTTGGTAAATTAAATTTAGACGTATGGGACAAGTTTTACTTGTCCCACAAGCCTCTAAAAATAGCCCCCAAGGTCAAATTCGAATTTCCAAGGAGGTGGAGTGTTTCATACTCCAAAATCTGACTTACACAGCTCTTACACAACTTACACATCACTTACATAATTAATACAAAGAGCCAACAAATTCCATTATTACTTTCCTATATCCCAATTTGACTTATTTAAATTTTAACCACATGATTTCTCACATTAATCTACCACAATTTTAATTAAATAAAAGAAAAGAACACATCACTAGTAAAATACATACAAACAATAAATAAATTCAACCACATTAATAAAATAGACAAACCCATGGTCACATATAAAGGTAATCACCCCAATGGGAATCCCTAACAAAACAACACACATACACAAAACAAGTTGCCATGGTGACCTTGTCGATTTCACCTAGAATTTCATTGTGGTTGGTCTCCGATCTCTCGATGTTTTGTTGTGATATCTTTAACCTGCAAAATAAAAATACCTCCTTCAGCCTCGTGGCCATATCAGAACATCTAATATGATACAAATAAAATCACAAAATAATCTAAGTATGTGAATCACAACAACATCAAGGTAATTTAAAATTATCACATAAAATTTATATCAACAACTATGTCATCATCATATAATATCTATTTTCTAGATCTACTCATAAAATCCAAAATCACATGTCCAAACAACATCCATAAAACATCTATGTCAAATAGTATATCATCATCCAAATATGAGTGTCTCTACTAATCATCATGTATCATAACCAAATCAAGATCACAATAATCCATGATCAAATAGCTAACATCATACTAAATCAACACATAATAATGTCCATAATGTAATCAACAATATCAAAATAAGCATCAAAAGGTGTCAAATGGAAGTGGGCACTAAACCTCACATGTTGAAGTTTGATCCCTCGCACATTGACGTGGAATCCCTCACATGAAAAATTATGAGTACTTTCAAGACATAGTGTAAGTATTCACACTTGGAATAACGATCACTCACATATCAAAGGGCATATTTTCACCTTCCATTCTAGTCCAAATTTTTATGTCCTAGTGGCCTCTTGGACTTAAATTTAGGGCCATTAATATTATGTCAAAGTAAATCTTTCATATATTTAATTCTCTACTTGTATATCTATGCTTATTTTATGGTATAGAGTTCAAGTGTAATCTTTATTTGATTAACGATGGTGGTATATGCTTTGATTAAATTATGTGTATAAATTGTTTCTAATATTTTTATATCTTACGTAATCTTTTTAACAATATAAGTTTATTTTTAATAATTGTGTTTAATATTGAGTACAAGTAACCCATGCTACATCATTTTTTATTAATAATTGTTAATATTAAAGACTTAATTTCTATTAAATATATGTGTGTCAAATTTAAGTTTCAAACAATGTCAAATTTATTTTTTCATACATTAAAAATTATGTTATAAAAATGTTACCTTAATTATTTACAATAGCAATTATACCTTTTTGTAAGGTCAAATGTTACCTAATTAATATTGTGCTTCCCTAAACATTAAATGGCCATTAAACCATATAATGTAAAATCTATCTCTTGAGAGTATTTTTTTTATTTTTTCGTACAACATTTAATTTTAAGTGGTACAATATTAAATTTTAATCCACACAAACTCTGTTAGCATCTGTAATTTAATGCAATAAAAATGAAAATTGTATACTCATTTCAAATGTAACAACACCAAAACAAGGAACACATATACAAATGGGGGAATAAAAAAATATAGACAATTAAAAGAGGTAAAGCATTGTTATTTTATTTTGAAAAATTTCATATTATACACCCATTTCATAGTGATTGTAAATATTACATTTGTTAGTAGGTAATTAACCAATTTTCAATGTTTCTCCACATGTTTTGATTATGTGAATTTGCAAATTGCACAACCCCTTGTATATTTACTATTATAAAATTAAAAATGAAATTAATTTTAGATAAAATATGGAGTATGCAAATTGTTTCATTGGTTAATGTTTATAGTAAATAATAAATTTGCAAGACATGGAAATATCACCATTTTCCTTGTTTTCACAGTTTGAATCCTAAGTTTTTAAATCAACTCTAAGAAACTATGCAGACAATATGGTTTTTTCAATGTAGCTAAGAAACTTCCATGTAAAGGACTTATGCGTGCAAAAATTTGATGGAAATAGTGTATCAAATTTTCAAGAGAATAGAAGTGGCACATATAAATTAGGTCATTGCATTCCACATTGACACATCGATCTAAATTCTCCATATATTGTTGATGATTCAAAATTAGAATAAACGTTTTCAATAACCCATGCATATGAAAGAGAGAGAAATAATGAGGAGCTAATGAAATAATACAAAGAAGAGTTGTGGTAAAAATATAATGTGAAAACATTTATTTCAAAATATGAAGAGATGTATGAACATTTAAACCATGGAAAACTCAGCAAGAAACATTGGGATAATATATCAGATGATTTGAATCAAGTTTGTAGAAAAACATTCATTGGGATGTAATACAAATACAAGATGAATAGGTTGAAGAAAACCCTCAAGAAAGAGAAACGATTGGAAAACACAACATTGGAAGCACATTCAACATGGAATTTCTATGAAGATATGGATCACATTACACAGAAAACACACAAGGTTATTGGTTTTAATGGAAAACAGAGGATTAATATAACCATTTCTACTTCTGAAAAATACATGAGAAAGCAATCATAAATCCCTTCTATTAACATTGAAAATTTGGAAGGAGAAAATATAGAAACACATTTGAATAAAAATGGAATTCAAAGTAAAGGTGTGAAGAGAAAAATAAACTCTTATGGAGATTTGAAAGAGGTAAACAAAAAATAGCATGCATCTATTTAGTCAGACATTGAAATAAATTGAGTAGGGAAGGCTTCAAATTGAGTGTGAAAGAATGGAATAAGAGAGAAAGCTAATGGAGAAAATATTAGATGTACAACTTCAAGTCGTGAGGTCTTGTTACCTAGGTAAAATACATTTTTTTAACCATAGTAATATACTATTGCATCATTCATTCCATTATAAAATATGGTATACATTGTGTAAGAAAAAATATCATGCATTGGAGTTAGAAAATACTTCTCTATTTTACATTCTTCCTTTTTATTTCATAATAATTCCAACGATCATCATCATGGGTGCCAACAAGATCATTGATACACACATCCCATGATAATTTTTAAATAAAAAAATAATTTTAAAATGATTTCGGTAAACATATATATTTTTGTTGAGGACAATATGATAATTCAATATGTGAGACATCAATTAAACCACATATCATTGGTAGTTTAGTAAAAGTATGGAATACTTATATACTCTTTATGTAATTTATAGATGATAATATTGCCAATGAGTATGGTGTTATTTTGTTGATAATGTTGATAATTTTAATAATATTTGTGTTTGGCATATATGGTTAATATTTATGTGTGTCATTAAATCGAACAATCTAAAGTTCGTGCAATTTTCAAAAATAATGATTCGATATGTGAGAAATCAATTAAACCACATATAATTGGTAGTATAGTGAACGTATCGAATACTTATATACTCACTATGTAACTTAAAGATGATAATATTAACAATGAGTATGGTGTTCTTCTAATGATATTTTTGTTAATATTGATAATTTTTGTGTGTGGCATATATGGTTAATATTGTGGTTCCCTAAACATTAAACCAAACAATGTAAAGTTTTCCTGATATTTTAAATATGTGTTCCATTTGATAGCCATTAATTAGCCATTAAATATAAATCAAATTAATGACAGACGTGTGTATTTTTTAATTCATGTGCTGAAGAAAGTGGTGGTTGGAAGTGTCAGTTCCATGTAATTATAGAGTTTCATTTATCAATATATTTCAAGGACACTTAAATGTGTGAATCTTCTAGCGAGAACATTAGTGTAAGGAAAAAACTTTGTAAGCATAATAATTCATTGGAAAATATTATCACGGTTTGATTTCCAAAATTCTGAGCATGGTGTGTTTTCATGAAGGTGTCAAAAATCAGTATGCATTCTCACATTTTCTCCTTCCAAATTTTTGAAATTTTAGGAATTTAGAATTTTAATAGCCTTTTCAATGAAATCCTATTTTTCTGCTTCTTGTAGTCAAATATATTTATGCTTTAATGCTCTTTGAAAAATACTTCTCAATTGATAGGGTTTGACATCATTTTGTCATTTTATTTTCTGATCCCTAAATGATTTAATAAATGTGTGTACCCCACTTGCGAGTAATGTAAGACATGTTACAAGTATTTTTTTGTAAGAGGACTGAGAAATAATTCATAAAATACTTGACATGGACATCAATGATTTCTAGAAGTGAACAAAATGGGTGTTGCTGAAAAGGTTGAGGAAAATAGATTTTGTTCAATTAGGGTTGTTATTCATTTAGGGATTTTGGACTGCTAGTGGCCGGTTTCTATAGACATTTCATTATAAATTAAATTGTAGTAATGAAATAGTGATAGTAAATTCCAGTAGATGAAATAGTAATAGTAACACAAATAATTGTTTTATTGTTTACAGTAATTATTTGATTACATAAGGAAATATGTAGAAATAAATTTTTATAAAAAGATAGACGTGACTGCCAAAGAAAAAATACATAGAGTTCTATCTCTGTAGGATGCTCTTTGAAAAACAGTGAACCAGGGAATTTAAAACCTATTATTTGAGAAGTTAGGATAAATAAGATTTTGAATAATGTTTCACTTAATTGATAGTTCTAGAAATACATATACAACATTTAGAGATTAAAATTATAGGCTCTGGTTGTTTTATTTAAATTAGAGAATGATATATCAACACTAAAAATTATAATATGTCATAGCTTTTCTTTCTTAATGTGACAATAAGCATATGGAAATAGGGAAATGTGATATCATGGAAAATTATGATGTTTAATAACAAGGGAGATTATACATAGGGTTCAAAGTTTATATGTTCATACTAACACTATAAAGAGTGTGTTCATTATATTTATTAAAATTATACCATGGATTTTAAGACTTCATTTAATAACAAATTATAGATCACCATCACTTTTGATATTTCATTTATAATTAAAATGTGGAATATTTATATTACTTTCAATAACTTACAGTAAATAGTATGAGAACTACATATGGCTTAATCCCTCTCGAGGGTATGTAGTGCAGCACTTAGCTCAAACAAATTCATGGAACAAACTAATGAGAACTAAGAAAAGTGTGACACTTGAAGAAAAAAAAGTAATGCAACTCTTTTCTCAATTCAATAATAGATGTCCAGTGAATGAATCCTGGCAAACACTAAGTTAAAAATATTTTGTTGAGGCAGTGGTTATTGACCACTAAGATTTATATATTTTCTTGTTAATGCATTAGTAGTTTTCCTGTTAATGATGCCTAGTGGCCGCTAAGATATAGGTATATCCTTGTGGCTAATCATAGTAACAAGAAGGATAAATATCAGGTATTTATTTGTTAATGATTCTTATACATCGTTAAGCTGTAAAAAATATGTTGCAACTGACCCTAGCAACTACTAGGATAACAAATACTTATGTCTGTAGCCATCATTAGTGCAAGGATTGGTGTTCTTTTTATGATTGCAATAACATTTGTGCTTTTAAATAAGCCTAGATAAGGATAAGGTCTAAATAGTTCATTGTGGCTGAACTTAGCGACCACTAAGATCAACACTACATATATCTTAACCCCCCACCAATTCAAAGATTGTAGAAATTTTTCTCATTCTAATAATATTTATCTTATGAATAATTCTAGATACGGCCAATCTCTAAATATTTCATTATTAATCAACTTAGAGATGGCTAGGATCTAAACTACATAAGCCTTGAAGCCTCAAGAATGCTTATATTGACATAATTTTCTCATTGCATTAATATTTTTACTAGAGTGACGCCTAGAAAATGCCATGGTTAAAAATATGTATATCTTGACCACTCAGTGGTGCATGTACAATAGTGCTTCAGTCATTCCATTAAAAATTAAGTTTTTGAATTATGCCTAACAACAAGACGTATTCATGATCCTGAAATGAACTAATCATACCTAAGTAAAGGTTGATCCCTTACGAATACATGTATTACAATAATTTTCTCAAATCAATAATAGATGTCCATTTAATGGTGTTTAGCTAACATTAAGTTCAATTTTTTTTTTGAGTTGGATGTTATTAACCACTAAGCTTTATATATTTTCTTGTTAATGCATTAGTATTTTTCATGTTAATGACTCGTAGTGACCGCTAAGCTATAGTTCTATCATTGTGGATGATCGTTGTAACAGTTATGATAAGAAGTACGTACTTATTTGTTAATTATTCTTATAAATTCTTACACTCTTAAAAATATGTTGTGGATGACCCTAGATATCGCTACGATCAGAAATACTTATGTCTATACCCCTCAGTAGTGTAAGGATTGGAATTTTATTGCTCATCGCAATAATAGTTAGGCTCTGAAATAATCCTAGATACGACGAATCTCTAAATAATTCATTGTGGCTCAACATAGCGACCGATAAGATCAACATTATGTATATATTAACCCACCACTAGTTCAAAGATTGTAGAATTTTTTCTCATTCTAATAATAGTTTTCCAATGGATAATACGTAGATACGGCCAATCTCTAAATATTGTTTTTTGGCTGAACTTAGTGATCGCTAAGATCTGAACTATGTAAGCCTTGAAGCCTCAAGAGTGCTTGTATTGATAGAATTAGAACATTACTTTAATATTTTATACTACAATGAAGCCTAAAAAATTCCATGGTTAAAACTACGTATATCTTGACCCCTCAGTGGTGTATGTACAACCACATTTTTCTCATTCCATGAATAGTAAGTTTTTGAATAATTCCTAAAGACCGCTAGGCTCTGAATATTTAGTAATTGCTGGCCCTAGTGACCGCTAGGATCAACACTTTCACTTATTTGGAAATTATTTTCTAAACTTACCTAATATTCATAATAAGGGACATAAGAATTTTTTTGTAAAATCAATTACATCATTTATCTCAGTAATTTTTTCTATTGATGATGTATATAGCATTTGTGGCCCTTTAACTTTTCAATATGGTAGGAGAGTTGGTAATGTTAATGGTAGATGCTTATTTTTATTCCAATGAGGATGAAAAAGTAATAAGAGATAGCATGTTTGATCCAGATACCTTACATGATGAATTTCAGTAGTACTCAGCTCTATTTTCCGCAGTTCAGGATGCAAGTGTTGATGTTGATGTTGTAGAAAAAAAGGGTATACCAAAAGATCAAGTGTTATGGTTCTGAGACATAAGGGCGATAAAAATATATTGTATCTATTTAATTTCCACTAAACCATAGGTGCTTCCATTTCAAAAAGTGATCGCTTACTATCTACTTCATGCCAAGTACAAGGATTTGTTATTATTTTCTAAATCAGGGAAAAAGAGAATACGTTTGTTTGTTGTGAATGCATACAAAATTTATTATAAACCTCAAAATCCAAACTCCTTGTACAACTCAAAAATAGTCAAGTCCTAGATGGCCCAAAGGATAGTAAGAGATGTTTTGTAGAGTTGGGAATTTGATCCATTTGATCATATGGATGATTCTAATCTATCTAATATCCTTGTTAAAAGGTTTAGATCAGGATTCTGTATTGGTATGGAACTCATGAATAGGCTATATGGAAATTCATCAATATCTAAGGTGGATATATCCTAGATATTGTTATCTTATTTTATTATTGATGATGGCAAGATTCCCTCTTTAGGTCAGGTGCTCTGTATCAATTTAGTGAGACAAAGAAATAATTTTGTCGACAATCAAAAATTATTTTACATGGCTTCATAACTTCTCGATGTTTTCTTTGGTGTTCTCGAATGTCCATATTTCTATAAAATTTGGTATCCTTTGATCCTTTTGAAGGTAAATGAACATATTCAGACTTGTATGCCCGTCATTTCAAATTGCATATTCAAGATATATGTACTTATTTGTATCCTAATCTCTACCAACAATTACATGAAATGGTGACACCGAGAATATCTGATGTCATCCTCACTTCCATAAGGAAAATGGGAGTTGTATTCTTCTATCCATAATATATAGTTATCATGATCGAGGGGCTACTTACACCTCTTTTTCAATTGACATATTATGTTGTAGATAAATTGGCAGAACAAGAGGTTGCATATCAAATTTGTAATGGTATTGCTTTAAAGTGTAACGAGAATAATCTTAAAACACATCCCCCCTTCCCATTCTATGTGGGATGCATAAAATTTAATAGGTGGACCAATTTAAAGTCTACCTTGTCCCATATAAATTCATTTCATCTCCCTAATCACCCTTTAAGGAAATATGACAAAATGAAAAGGATTTTCAAGCATCTAAATTTTCTTAAAGGACAATTAAATATACTGTATGTTCATGTGCATGATGATAATGAATAGGTATGGATTACCCAAACACAAGATAGCCTTGTTAAGTAGAATATGAAGGAGATAGGTGTGGTTCCACCTCCATGAGAAATTATTAAAAAGGAGGATATGAAGAGAAAGAAAGCTTTTTATTCAGAACATTCACAACATCCCTTTTCTCCCTTATCTCTACTAAATGAATCTTGATTTTAATTTTGAGAAGTATTTCCTAAACCAAATAAAGCTCCAAATTTGGTTGCATATGCCTTAACTTCATCAAGTGAAGAATATGAGACTACAAAAACTGAAATTCCAGCCAAGGAAGCCCTAGTACAACCCTCTCAATCTTCTCCCTCCACTTCACATGAAGTAAGATACGATTGGGTAGACAAGTTTTTAATTACCCATAAAGATCATCTAGATTAGGAGGCACAACAATATCCTTTAGTGAAGATTGAATTCAATCCAAGGATGGGAACCTTAAAAAGGGTAACCAAAATAATATGTCAACAAAACAATCCATTGTTTGGCATGAAACATCAGAAGACCTCTTCACTCTTACAAAGAAAAGGAAATCCAAAGGCTCCAAAGTGGTGTAATATGAGGAATATATAGAATCCTTGATAAGGACTATAACAGAAGCATCCATAGAAGTAGTGAGGGGAGTACGTGCTAGACATACAGAGCTTGAAACTCAATTAAAGGCCACAGTTCCTCCCTACACAGTTTCTGTTGTAGAGGAATTGTATGGCTTGTATAATAATATAAAGGAATGAATTGGTACAAAGGAGAGAGAAAAACCTTTATTGAATAAGAATAAAAAACTCATTACATTAATGACATCATTGTAGAAAACATTAATACAGATGGGGCAAGCCATTGAAAAAGGCATTTGTAAAGACCCTTTAATTTTGACCATGGATGATATTTGTATATGTCAGACATATGATAATTATATGAAGGAAAGGCTAAGGGAATAGAATGAATAGGTAAGAATAATTTCTTTTCAGTTTTATGACCTTATTTCAAGGGGAAATCGGGTTTTCATAGAAGCTTCGGTCATGGAAGTATTTAACGGAAACCATGAATTGGTTTCCAATGAATATTTCGTGACATCACTTAAGATATTATTTGTTAATTTTCAAAGGAAAATAATTGAGGAAAACGAATGGGAAACTTCACATGTTGTTGAGACTGTTTCAAAAAAAAGGGAAAACTATAGAAAAATAGATACTCTGAAGTAAATTGCCATAAAAGCAATTGGTAGTCAAAAAATATTCTTGACAAGTCTACTGTGCTATATAGAAGCCCAAAATTTGACACAAAAAATATAACTAGAGATTATCATATTTGCAAAAAATTGATTGAGACATGACATCGAGATGGTAAAATAGGTCCCGATTGAGAGAAAAAAACCTAGGAAGTAATTGTGCCTACGGACTCGTATCAACAACACCCCATAGTTAAGGAAGAACCACAATCAATCATAAATGGTAGTATCTGAGATAGGTGGGTAAACAATTTAATATGTATGACATGTTAATAGATGAATATTTATAATTGATTAAATGTTTGTATATATATTCCAAATTTTATACTCACCTAAACATGCATTTGTTGTTTTGATATACTAAGCTCCAAATATGTCGTTGTGGCATAAACTAGCGCACATTACACTCAAATATCCATAATTGAGTACTGATTGCTAATATCGCAATATATTACATGTTTTTTGTTAAATCTTAGTGACACCAAATCTTAAAAATATATGTTGTAACATAAGCTAGCGAACGCTAATCCAAAAAATTCATTATTTGACTTGTTAAATGCTAGCGACATTAAATCTAGAAATTTACATTAGTGGTAGTGAATTAGCGGCCTAAGAATCCAAAATATTTGTTTTTGATTACCAATCGCTAAGCTTAGAAAATGTTTTTAAGGCATAACCTAGCTTCCTCTAAGCTTGCAATTCATACTACCTTAATTTAATTTGTGAAATCCTAGTGACAACTAAGCTACAAAAAATATGTTGTGGCAGTACCTAGCAGACTCCAGACTCAAAATATCTTTCTTTATTTTGTTAAATCCTAGCGGTCACTATATTCCAAATATTATGATGTGGTAGCATCTTACCAGTATATCACTTCATGATATTCGTTATTGAGATCCAATCGCTAAGCTCAGAAAATGATTTTGAGGCATAACCTAGCATCTGCTAATCTCGCAATATCTTACTTGTTTTTATTTTAATCCTAGTGACAACATATCTTAAAATAATATGTTGTAACATAAGATAGTGGACGCTGAGATAAAAATTTCATTTTTCATCTTGTTAAATTCTCGAGACATCTAAGCTTCAAATATTCTATTGTGCAAACAACTAGATGCCATGTAGTTAAAAATTTGTTAATTTGATTTGTTAAAGCATACTGCCGACAACTTGCAAACATTATGAGTATGCATACTCTAGCAGATGTTAGCCTCATGGAATCTTAATTTAATGTGTTAAATTCTTGTGACCGTTATGCCTCGAATATTATGGACTAAATCCTAACGAACGTTATGCTTAAATTATTACATCGTTGTAAAGTCTAGCAGCTGCTAAGCTCAAATAAATTTCATTTAAAATGTTAAATCGTGTTGAAATATATATTTTTAAATGTTATGATGTTGTAGTATGTAGTGGATGCTAATTTCATACTACCTTAATTTAATTTGTGAAATCCTATTAACCACTAATATACAAAATATATTTTATGGTAATACCTAACGGACGCTAGACTCAAAATATATTTCTTTATTTTGTTAAATCCTAGTGGCCACTATGTTCCAAATATTATGATGTGGCAGTGCCTTAGCGATGTATAACTTCATGATATTCATTATTGAGATCCGATCACTAAGATCATAAAATAATTTTGAGGCATAACCTAGCGGTCGTTAAACTCGCAATATCTTATTTATTTTTATTTTAATCCTAGGGACCAAATATCTCAAATAATATGTTGTAACATAATATAGCTGACACTAAGCTAAAAAAATCATTCTTCTTCTTATTAAATTCTCGAGACATCTAAGCTCGAAATATTCTAATGTGGAAGCACCTAGATGCCATGTAGCTCAAAAAACTATAATTCGATTTCTTAAATCATACCGCTAACAACTTGTAAACATGATGAGTATGCATATTCTAGTAGATGCAAGTATCCTGGAATCTTCATTTAATCCTTTAAATCGTTACGACTACTATGCTCCAAATATTATGGGTTGAATCTTGAGGAGCACTAAGTTTAAATTATTACATAGTTGTAATGGCTAGTGGCTGCTAAGCTCAAATAAATTTCATTTAAAATTTTAAATATGGTCAAAATATTTATATTAAATATTATGTTGTGGTAGTACATAGCAGCTACTAATTTCATACTACCTTAATTTAGTTTGTGAAATCCTAGTGATCGCTAAGCTACAAATAATATTTTTCAGCAATACCTAACAGACGTAAGAATAAAAATATCTTTCTTTATTTTTCTAAATCCTAGTGACCGGTATGTTCCAACTATTGTGATGTGGTAGATTCCTAGCTTCCTAAGAGTTCAAAATATTTGTTATTGAGTATCGATTGTTAAGCTCAGAAAAAAAATTGACGCATAACCTAGCAGTTGCTAAGCTCGTAATATCTTACATGTTTTTCATTGAATCCTAGTGAAATCATATCTTCAAATAATATGTTGCAACATAAGATAGAGGATGTTAAGCTAAAAATTTCATTTTTTGCCTTGATAAATGCTCGAGACATCTAAACTCAAAATATTCTATTATGGAAGCACCTAGATGCCATGTAGCTCAAAATTTGTTAATATTATTTATTAAAGCATACCACCGACAGTTTGCAAACATGATGAGTATGCATATTCTAGTGGATGCCAGCCTCCTTGAATCTTCATTTAATCTATTAAATCCTTGCAACCACTATGCTCCAAATATTATGGGTTAAATCTTCGAGCGCTAAGCTTAAATTATTACATCGTTGTAATGGCTAGCAACCGCTAAGCTCAAATAAATTTCATTTAAAATGTTAAATTTGGTCAAAATATTTCTATTAAATATTATGTTGTTGTAGTACATAGTGGCGGCTAATTTCATATTACCTTAATTTATTTTGTGAAATCCTAGCGACCGCTAAGCTATAAATAATATTTTGATGCAATACCTAGTAGACGTAAGACTCGAAATATATTTCTTTATTTTTTTAAATCCTAGCAACCGCTATGTTATAACTATTGTGATGTGGTAGTGTCCTAGTAGCCTAACAGTTAAAAAATATCCATTATTGATTATTGATCGCTAAGATCGGAAAATGTTTTTGACGCATAACCTAGCGGTTGCTAAGCTTGCAATATCTTACATATTTTTTGTCGAATCCTAGAGACGACATATCTTCAAATAATATGTTGCAACATAAGATAATAGACGCTAAGCTAAAAATTTCATTCTTTGTCTTGTTAAATGCTTGAGACATCTAAGCTCGAAATATTATATTGTGGAAGAAACTAGACGCCATGTAGCTTAACATTTGTTAATTTTAGTTGTTAAATCATACCGCCGACAACTTGCAAACATGATGAGTATTCATATTCTAGCAGATGCTAGCCTCTTGGAATCTTAATTTAATATGTTAAATTCTTGGGACCGCTATTCCCTGAATATTATGGGTTAAATTATAATGAACGCTAAGCTTAAATTATTACAATGTTGTAAAGGCTAGTGGTCGCTAAGCTCAAATAAATTTCATTTAAAATGTTAAATCATTTCTAATGTTTTTTTAAATATTATGTTTTTTCAATACGTAGTGGATGATAATTTCATACTACCTTAATTTAATTTGTGAAATCCTAATGACCGCTAAGCTACAAATAATATGTTGTGGAAATACCTAGCGGACGCTAGACTCGAACTATCTCTCTTTATTTTTTTAAATCATAATATCCTCTATATTCCAAATATTATGATGTGGCAGTGTCTCAGCGGTGTATAACTTCGTGATATTTTTTATTGAGAACCAATCACTAAGCTCAAAAAATGTTTTTGAGGCATAACCTGGTGTCTACTAAGCTTGCAATATCTTACTTGTTTTTAGTTGAATCCTAGCAAAAATGTATCTTAAAATAAAATTTTACAACATAAGCTAGCGGATACTAAGATAAAAATTTCATTCTTCATCTTGTTAAATGCTCGAGACATTTGAGATTGAAATATTCTATTGTGGAGGCACCGAGATGTTGTGTAGCTCAAAATTTGTTAATTTGATTTGTTAAATCATACCGCCAACAACTTACAAACATTATGAATATGCATATTCTTGCAGATGCTAGCCTTTTAGAATCTTCATTTAATATGTTAAATCTTTATGACCTCTATGCTCCAAATATTATGGGTCAAATCTTAATGAGTGTTAATCTTAAATTATTACATCTATGTAAAGGCTAGCTTTCGCTAAGCTCAAATTAATTTCATTTAAAAATTTTAATCCAGTCGAAAGCATTGTTTTGAATATTATGTTGTGGTAGTACATAAAGGCCAATAATTTGATACTACCTTACTTTAGTTTTTGATACCCTAGGGACTGTTAAGCTCTAAATAATATGTTACAGTAATACCTAGCAGATGCTAGAATCACAATATATTTCTTTATTTTTTAAAATCTTAGTGATCGCTATGTTCCAAATAGTACAATGTGGCAGTGTCTTAGCAGCCTACAACTTTAAAATATTTGTTATTGAGTATCAATCGCTAAGCTATAAATATGGTATTGTGATATACTTGTTATCCAAATAGCTCCCCTAGTGATTTGGATAACTTGCATACACATTCTGGCCCTAAGTTATCTATTGAAGAATTCCACGTGCTCAAAATCATTTGGCACATTCCCTTGGTCATATTTCACCTACACACCCCTTTCCTTTCTTCCTTCCACTCCCCCTCATTCCCACCATTCATGAATCTTACACACATCCACCTTCTTCCAAGCCAATTTCTCCCCATCCCATGTGCCTAAGTCCTTGGCCCTTCACGCGCCACACCCATTACTTTGTAATAGTTTCAATTTGACATTATGTTCTCTGCTCACCAATTTGATTCATCTCCCCGTGCACATCGTGTACACCCTCTCCACGCCTTCCTTTATTTTATCCATGCACCCTTCTATGCCAGATCATCTTTTGACATCCTTAAGTGTGTCACGTGTAACCATTCAAGCACACCAACAGGGTGTTGAATCCTTACAAAAAATGAATGATTGATATGTGGATAAAATGATGAATAGTTTTACATTTGGCCACCATCTCAACCAACCAGTGCGTGCCACGTGTTTTGCATACACCGATGACCCTGACATCTTCTGACAACCATATCACCAGCTACAAATATCAGATCGACATGCGCCTGGACTTGTTAGAGAGCTTCTGACATCAGCTACAGTGCCATAAATTCAAAATTCAAATTCTGGTGGATATGGTAGGTGAGAAATAGGAAAACGTCTCTCTGAACATTGATGAGTAGATCTGATTGCTCCAACCACCCAATTTGGTATGATCCTCATATTTCGTCTTCAACACTTCAAATAGGCATGGGGAAGTGTATTTCACATATTTCCAAGTGGATTTATAGAAATTGAATGCTTCTTGTTGGTGGTTGTGTTTCAAATTCAGGTTTTTCCTTCTTTTTCCTTTCTTCTTCTATGGCTTCATCTATAAATGTAAGAGCAAGGCTCATTTTTTATGTTAGACACTCTAAATCCTTATGCATGTTGCTAAGGACTCCATATTTTCTGTATTTTGAGTTACATATCTCCATGTTTTACTCTTACATGTGGATATCAGTCTCCTTATGATTGTAACAGTTATGCACAATTTTGGAAGTAATAGAAGCATTGTTTTGTGAATATTATCTATCCTAATGTGTTTTTGTTCTTTCTTCTTACCTCTTCTCTTGCATTGTGTATTGTTGTGCTACTTCAGGTCCCCTGTAGTTCCATATTTGGTTGTATTCCATGATAACAATTTGGTGAATGCATGTTTTTATGTGTTACTCATGCCTAGCCTCCTCTCACAGATTCCCTGTCATTCTTGCTCAAAACATATAGTGTTCATCCCTCTTTTCTGGTGCTATCACCTTTTAGTGTATTTTACTTCATGTTATCCTTCTTTCCATGGTCCCTTGGCATTCTTAGCTTAGTATCTCTTTTTAGCACTAGGAGTAGCAATAGTAGTAGAAATAGATAGAGTAACCTTCCTTCTCTGGAGATCCGTCCCAAGCTCGCAAGGTCCCACAACTTGGGGATGGTTCCATTTTGGTCTTAAACACATTGGACCTTTCGAGATCCAAGATGCAAGTGCATGTTTGAGTAACCAACAGTTTTTGGCACGCCATGTGAGACCAACATTGAAAGCCCAAATTTTATATCTCTAAGTTCTGGTGTGTGGACTTAGTGTTTGAGCCTTTGGAGGCTCATTTCAGACACATATGATGACTCCCAACATTTTAATATCTTTGTTTTAGCAGTCCTGAGTGCCTTTCATGAGAAGATTGCACACAAGAAGAAGTGTTGTAGCTAAAGATTCTTTTGAATACCTCTATCTATCCTTGAGAAAATTTTGTTCCAAAAATCTCACATGTGCATCTCTGTCCCCAGCGTGCCATGCCCAATCAACTCCTCCTGACAACACACAACCTGTGTGCCCTGAAATGGTGCATTATCCACCTCCTCCATTAAGAAGATTTACAAAATTTGATGGAGGGAGTCCCTTACTCTTGGATATGCAACATGATATGCCAAATGGCACAGTCAAAATTATTCCTTACTTTACTAGTGATAATCAAGTCACCCCTCTAAAGCATATCTAGGATGTGGCAAATGTGTGTTCACTCTATCTAATCACACATAATGATATAGCAGTCAGGATTCTTGTAGCCTCTTTCAAAGGTAGAGCACTTCAATGGTACCAGGGATTAAGACCTGGGTCTATTAACACCTAGAATGAGTTGGGAATAGCTCTATGCAGTTATTTTCAAGACAAGTCAGATCACATATCTCTATTCGAGCAACTGACAACAACAAGGAGGGTGCCCAATGAGCAAATGACTGATTTCAACATCATATTTCAAAAGACTTGAAACAGAATCCCTCTTGTGGTAAGACCTATAGCCCAACATGCTTTCCTTTATTATCTAAAGGTGCTCAATAATGATATTTCAGTTATGATCTAATCTATGGGGAGTAAGACCTTACTAGCTTCTTATATCATTGCAGTTAGGGCATAAAATAGTCTCATTCATGTGGAAAAGTTGGCTCCTAGACTGCCCATGCCCATGTTCCCAAAGATGTCACAAGCACCCCATCCTTCTATGGCCCCTATTCTTACTCTTGAGGAAAGCACGTAACCAGATGCCTCAACATCCTATTCTCCATCACAACAAAAGGAAAATGAAGAAATGAAGGCTGTGATCATAAGTTTGTAAAAAAAAATCATATCGTTGGAAAAGCAACATGCACAAGCATATAGAGGCATTTCCAATCAGGTGCATGGCTAAGGAAATCAACCTTGGTAGAATAAATACAAAAATCAAAGATACACACCTAACTAGCAGAATGATAGGTGGCAACCTAATGCATATCTTCCCTTGCAAGTTGTCCCTCCCGCGCCTTCTCTCCCAGCATCCATCATGAATTGAGAGCTCATTATAGTTCACATAACTTGTCACAAGAGTTAGAATGGTGCTTCCCTTGTGAAATGCCTCATAGTCAGTACCATTGTGTTAATGTTGCATGCTCCCAAGCCTTCGTGATCTATAATGCTTCATCCTGTGAGCCCTCAACAAGTGCCCATGATTTAGATAATCTAGGAGGACTAGAAGTTCCTCTAGAAACCAATTTGATGTTCTTTGGCACAAAGGACATTTGTGCAGTCAACCAAGCTATAGAAGATAGAAACAAACAACATGCCCAAGTTGCGGATAACACAAGATATAAGAAAAGAATATTATATTCAAGCGCATAGGTCACAGTCCCAATGATACAAGTAGATCTTCATAAGAAAAAAGAATCAGAAAAGACCTCTTGCAGAAAAAGTGTGCAAATCACCATACATGAGGTACCACATATAGCTCCTTCTGAAGCAACACACGCCCATCCTTTGGTAGGCCAAGCCTCTGCTCTAGCTAAAATTCAGGATTTCGCACCTAAAAAATAAAGAAGGTATGTTGTTCCCCACATGCACAAGATGGTGGGGCTTCTGTTCAGCATTTTTGACAAGATGAAGAAAAAAAACATAAACATCACAATGTGGGATTCCCTAACCATTCCCTCTCAGCGAGATCTGTTGCATGAAGCTCTAGCACAACTTCTGCATATTGACCCGGTCATGTAGAAGCCATGCACTTCTGTCAAAATTTTCCAAGAAGAAGAGAAACAAGTAAATATACTAAAACCCCACCCTTCTATATGTCCTTAATTATAGGCAAACACCTAGTGCATAACTGCTTGATTGACTCAGATACTAGTACTTTTGTTATGCCTAAGAAGATAGTTGATGTCTTAGGTGTGAAATATATCATTTTGTCAAAAGGAGTCATATAACTTGATGGATCAATTATAACCACCGTAGGAGTCATCAAGGATCTTGAGTTAACCCACCATGCATTTCCAAGCTTGACAATTACTCAAAATGTGTCAATTATTAACCTGCCTCCTCTATTTTCCCTATTTCTATCAAGAGAATTTACTGCTAAAGTGGGTGGTTACTTATCTTCTGATTGGTCCCATATGTTACTCAAGACAAGGTATAGTACCCAATTTACCATACAAGATGAGCCTATATTTTCTTATCATGTAGAGCCATATGTCTTATCCCCTCTCTAAACCAATTGTCTTATCCAGGAAGAACAAGTTTCAGTTCTTAAAGAGTAGTCTCTTCCACCCTTTTTTCTAGACCTAGTACTTGATGAATGGGTGGAGAGGCATCAAAAATTTGATCCCTATGATTAAGAACTAGAAGCCTATGAAATTGGGCTTGGTACTTATTTCATTCTAGAAGAAGATGTTATGCTTAAGTGCACGCTCATAGGATACAAAGTTCAAACTGGTCTATGGAAGTTATACTTTGATGGATCCAAAAGAAGAAATAGCGTAGGAGCAGGAGTGGTTTTCATTTCCCCTAAGGATGAGAAATTATTCTTCACACATAGGTTGTAGTTTCCATGTTCTAACAATGTGACAGAATATGAAGCACTGGTATATGGCTTTCTTATTACTGAAAAGAAGAAAATTAAAGCGTTATAGATCTTTGGGGACATATAATTGGTCATCGATCAAGTCACCAACAAATTCCAAAAAAACAATAAGATTCTTAAATCTTATAAACATAGAGTTTGGGACCTACTTGAGGGATTTGATGCCCTTAATCTATAAGTAGTCCCACACAAAGTGAACAAATAAGCTAACCAAATGGCCGCGCTTGGTTCACAGTTTTCTCCTGCTGAGGAATTTTTCAAAGGAAACACTCAACACATTAATATGGTAATCATACGATCCATTCTAAATAATAACACCAGCTAGAAAGTGTTTGAAAGTGACACGCAAATCATCTAGTTTATCCAGAATGAAGCTGAATTTTCATCAAGTATGTAAGTTGACTTGTATGAAAGCTATGGTGACCAAGTAATATAGCTGAAGACAAATAGGTTTCCTAAAGGGATGGTCACCTTAGAGAAAATGTTTAGCCCTAATGATGAGTTCAAGGGTGAAGAAAGATACATGCGTGTTACATAGGAGGATTGCTCTTTCATTACTATTACACATGGAAAGGAGCTGCTTCTCAATAGGACTTGTGCGCATGAAGAAAAACATGCCTTCATCTCTCTCTGCCAAAGATACAGTGACATTTTCTTGTGGGAGTATGAAGACCTCAAAGGTTTTAATCCAAGAATTTCTCAACACTCCATTGACCTTGATCCTGGTATAAATCCCGTCAAATAGAGGAAATGGCCAATCAATCAAAAAATAGATCCCCTCGTGAGAAAGGAACTATCAAAACTCATTGAGGAAAAAATTATCTTTCCTATCAAATACTCTACCTAGGTTGAAAATATGGTTCCAGAACACAAGAATAATGGCAAAATCAGACTTGTGTTGATTTCAGAGATTTGAATAAGGCATCTCTAAAGGATCATTATCCTTTTCCTTCAATGGAGCATATCTGTAGACTGTGGCTAACATGCAAAGGTTCTCTATGCTAGATGGGTATTTGGGTTTCAACCAGATCTTGGTTAAGGAAGACGATCAATTCAAAACAACATTTACAACCAAGTGGGGAAAATATGCATACCAGAAAATTCCCTTTGGTCTATCGAATGTGGGTGTAACATTTCAGTGCACCGTGGATATTGTCTTCAAAGGTTACATCAATGAGTTAATCTTGGTTTACCTTGATTATATAACTATCTTCTCGAAGCAAAGCATGGATCACATGGCGCACCTAGAAAATATCTTTGAGAGATGCAGATAATTTGGGGTATCTCTTAAACCCAAGAAGTGTAATTTTGCGGTGGCTCAGGGTAGGCTCTTGGGCCATGTGGTTTCAAAGGATGGCATCATGATTGATCCTAGGCATGTTTCAGCCATCATAGCCCTTTCCCTACCGGCACAGAAAAAGGCATTACAGTCCTTCCTTGGAAAGATTAACTTTGTTAGGTGCTTTATCCCTAACTTTGTGGCACTAGTTCAACCCATCACCCTTATGCTCAAGAAGGACATAACCTTTAGATGGATAGCAGAAGGAAGAGAAAGCTTCAACAAGATCAACAAAGAAATTACTCGTGTGCCAACACTCCTCAATCCAGATTACTCAAAGGATTTCATCCTTTATGTTTATGGTGCTGATGCAAGCATTGTTACTATCCTAACATAGGAAAATGAATAAGGGCTGGAATAGTCAGTGGCCTTCTTCAGCCAGACGCTGAAGGATTATGAATTGAAATACAGTCACATGGAGAAGCATGTCTTCACCATCATGTGCACACTCAAGAAATTCAAGAGCATGCTTTCCACAAATCATATCAAGGTGTTAGTCTCCCACTCATCTGTCAGAGACTTCATCATGGGATCAGAAATTAGTGAGAAGAGAGTGTGATGAGTGAAAAAAATAATGGAATATGATGTGACTATTAAGGCCACAAAGTTCGTAAGAGGCAATGCACTCTGTAAGAATATTGTTGAGGATGCATAGAGTGAACCTAAGGCTTCATTATTTCTAGATGAAGACCTCCCATGTGTAGAACATGAATAGAATATAGACCTTAGAACACGTGACTGGATGAAGGACATGATCACATTCCTTTCTAAGGGTGCGTACCCTCCTAGTTTGAATAAAGCAAAGAGAAGGCATCTGATGTTACAATCTATTCCTTATGTTTTGATTGATGGAATTCTCTTCAAAAGAAATCTAGATGGTGTGTTGTTAAGTTGTATCAATGATGCGTAGACTGAGAAAGTGTTAGCATAATTTCATGATGGATTATCTGATGGAAACTTCTCTGCCAAAACCATAGCAATGAAGATCATAATGGCAGGTACCTTTTGGCCTACCCTATTTTTAGATGCACATAGGTGGGTAACAAAATGTGAGGAATACACTTTCTTTGCAGGAAAGAAAAGATTGACAATGTGTCCCCTTTGACTAATCTAACAAGATCAACATTTTGCGCAATGGGGTCTCAACTTCATAGCCATGATCAATATACCTTCAAGTGCTAGACATAAATGGGTGATGAAAGCTATAAATTATTTCACTAGATGGATAGAAGTTGTCACGCTTAAGGAATAAACTAAGGTAGTCATCCTTGACTTTCTCAAAGGTTTAGTCACAAGGTTTAGATTTCCTCATACTATTATCTCTGATAATAAAAACAACTTCCTTGGTGATAAAATCATTGATTGGACTCTAATCCTGGCATTTACCAAAAGAATTCTTCTAACTATAACCCCCAAGGAAACTGTCTGGCATAATCAACAAACAAGAACCTAATCAAAATCATGAAGCGTACAATGAACATCAGCCAAAGAAAATGGCATACAAAGGTCCTGCACATTCTCTGGGTAGATAGAATCACAATCAAAAGGGCAATAGGAACTTCACCTTACAAGCTTGTCTATGGAATGGAGGATACCCTTCCTTTGACACTAGAACTAATGTCATTAGCATTTTCCCAATAGCTAGAATTCAAGGGCGTGGATTAGAGAGAAATCAGGATGGTAGAGTTGGTTCATCTCGAAGAGCTCAGAAACTCTACCATGATTAAGTTAGAACAACATCAATAAGCATAAAGAAATGGTTTGATAGAAAGGCTAGACCTCAAGCTTTCAAATTTGGGGACCTAGTTCTAAAATGGGATGCTGACAGAGCTAAGACAGGGTGTCATTCAAAGTTTGATGTACTTTGGAGTGGCACATACATCATCAAGTCATGCAAAGAAGCTAACTCTTTTGAGTTAACTCATCTAGATGGAAGAGTGCTGAAAATCCCAGTAAACGGGATCTATCTCAAACCCTTCCATTAGGTTTGTTGCATTATGATTGTATATATTAGAATTGTTTCATTCCTCCAAGTGTGCTCCGCATATATTGCTTGTTTGTACATGGTTATTTCCTCTTGTTTGCTTCATGTGCGTGCTCTTTTGTTACTTATAGAATGCAGATCCTCTCTTAGCAGTTGTGAGATTCAAAAAAAAGTGCAAAAATGATTCTCAAAGTGACCATAGAGGTATTTTCATGATTGAACAAGCAGACTCCATGCCCAATGGACTTCTAAGGCTATTGGTCTCTTACATCTAGCAGGAAGATGGCCCCGAAAGTCACCAGAACTATTATCCAAATAGCTCCCCTAGTGATTTGGATAACTTGCATACACATTCTGGCCCTAAGTTATCTATTGAAGAATTACATGCACTCAAAATAATTTGGTAGATTACCTTGGTCGTATTTCACCCACGCGCCCCTTTCCTTTCTTCCTTCCACTCCCCCTAACACCCACCTTCCGTGCATCTTCCGCATGTCCACATTATTTTGAGCCAATTTCTCCCCATCCTGCATGCCTAAGTCCTTGGCCCTTCACGTGTTGTACCCATTACTTTGTAATAGTTGCACCTTAACCATATGTTCTCTACTCACTGGTTTGATTCATCTCCCCACATGCATCATGTGTGCCCTCTCCATGCCTTTGTTTTCTCTATGTGCCCTTCTATGCCAAATCATCTTTTGACATGCTTAAATGTGTCACATGTAACCAGTCAAGCGTGCCAACAGGGTGCCAAATCCTTGCAACAAATGAATGATTGATGTGTGGCAGAAATATGGAATAGTTATACAGTTGGCCAATATCTCAGCCAACTAGTGCACACCATGTGTTTTGCATATAATGATGACTCTGACATCTTTTGATGGCCATATCATCAGCTACAGAGCTCATATAGATGTGTACCTAGACTTGTTAGAGAGCTGCTGACATCAACTATAGTGCCAGAAATTCAAAATTCAAATTCTAGCAGATCTGGTAGGTGAGAAATGGGAAAACATCCCTCATAACATTGATGAGTAGATTTGATTTCTCCATCCACCCAATTTGGTATGATCCACCCTCTTTTGTCCTTAACACGTCAAACAGGCATGGGGAAGCATATTTCATAGATTTCTAAGTGGATTTACAGACATTGAATGCTTCTTGTAGGTGATTGTAATTCAAATTCAGGTTTTCCCTCATTTTTCCTTTCTTCCTCCATAGATTCATCTATAAATGTAAGAGCAAGGCTCATTTGTTATGTTAGATACTCTGGATCCTTAGGCATGTTGCTAAGGAATCCATATTTTCTATATTATGAGCTGCAGACCTCCACATTTGGCTCTTACATGTGGATATCAGCCTCCTTTTCATTGTAACAGTTCTACATAATTTTAGAAGTAATAGAAGCATTGTTTTGTGACTATTCTCTATCCTAACGTGTTTTTGTTCCTTCTTCTTACCTCTTCTCTCGCATTGTGTATTGTTGTGCTACTTTAGGTCCCATGTAGCTCCATATTTGGTTGTATTCCATGATAACAATTTGGTGAATCCATTTTTTTATGTGCTACTCATGCCTAGCCTCCTCTCACACATTCCCTATCATTCTTGCTCTGAACAAATAGTGTTCCTCCCTCTTTTCTAGTGCTATCACCTTTTAGTGTAGTTTACTTCATGTTATCCTTCTTTCCCTGGTCCCTTGGCATTAGAATCTTAGTTTTCCCTTTCAGCACTAGGAGTAGCAGTAGTAGTAGAAATAGATAGAGGAACCAACCTTCTCTAGAGATTTGTCCCAAGCTTGCAAGGTCCCACAACTTGGGGATGGTTCCATTGTGGTCTCAAACACCTTGTCCCTTTCAAGATCCAAGAAGGGGGTGCACATTTGAGCAATCAAAAATACCCTAGTGACCACTAAGCTTGCAATAGATTTCTTATTTTCGATAAATCCTAGTGATATCTAATATCCAAATAATATGTTACAGCATAACCTAGCAGACGCTATGCTAAGAATATAATTCATTAATGTGTTAATTGCTAGCAACCCTAATGTTCAACATATTAGTCTATGTCCTTCTAGAGAGACTAATAATATTGTGGCCTTTTATAGCAACCCTAATGAATTAATATATATGAAAACACTCTATCTTTTTCCAATAATATGTGGCCTACTGATAATATTGTTTTATAATAAATATTTCATCGTGACTACAAATTTATGTGATTTTGTGTTATGGATTAGTAGGTGGAAAAGGAACTATAAATTTAAATACATAGTGATTACAATATTTAATATTTAACATTTATGCGTAGATATAATATGTTTACCTTCCATTGCACACAAAATTATCTCACAATTGAAAACTTAATATGATTTTACAATTTTAACCCATTTTGTTAACCTCAAATATCTTCTCACAAATTCAATGCAACAACTATATAAATAATGTACAATGAAATAATTACCTCGGGTTGTTTCTATCATCATAATAAAAGGAAAAAAAGGTAGACTTAACAAATACCAAAACAATATTTTGAGTCTCTCTAAACATTACAATTTTAAAAACTAGTGATTATGTGACTGGCCAACATTATCGAAAAAAAAAAATCTAGAGGGGGAAATAGATCCTTAAAAAATTGAAAATGTTCAAATGAAATAAAAACCAGAGATAAAAAGAGATTAAATTTTCTTCAGTTGGGGCAAAAAATATTCCTTATTTTCTTGAAGAAAAATATAGTGTGAAAAAATGATCAGAAGGAACTAGTAAGTAGAGCTAGGCTACGGAGTGCATTTTTGTAGGGAAAAATAGGGTTGGAATGACGTGAAAAAGACATGAACTATTCAGTACAAGGTGGTTTGACAAAATTATCCAAAGGAACCAATAAGCAGAGTTTTTCTATGGAGTGTGTTTTTGTAGGGAAAATCAGGGCTAGAATGATGTGAAAAAGACAATATCTATTCGAATACAAAACGACTGAACAAGACCGCAATAAAAAATGTGCACATTTAGCATAGTATACATTTTTGGTAAATTCTTTATTTATATCTGATATTTTTTCATGATTAGTGATTTAGTTTGAACCAGCATCTGCTGCATCGAACTAACTATCTGCACTATTTTTTCATAAGCCCTTTTGCTTCCCCAGTGTGTGTGCACCCTTTTTGTTAACCCATGAACGAGATTATAATTACAACCTGATTGTTCCTTGGCCAAAATGACTAGGATTCTTGCATTTGGCCTTGCAATCTTTGACTTTTTTATATTATTCTATGATTTTACAAGTTTCTCTTCTGCAAGACCGAAATAAAACCCTAAAAACTAGTTCTCCGGGGTATTTAATATATTTTCTGGCACAATCCACGTTAGAAATTTTGAAAATTTAAAAAGTGTGGGATATGGAAATTTGAAAATTAGAACGGGGGAATTTTTGTTAATATTGAAATTTCAAATTCTCAAAAATGTGGGGGAATTCGGAATTCAAATTTTGAATTTACGACTCATTAAGAAAAGGTGCGAGATATCAAATAAATAAACAATATTAAAAACAACTCCTTTTGTTATTGGTTATAGCTTAAAATAGTTAAAATGTAATAAAACATATAATGTTATAATAAAACAGAAGAAATAAAGTGTATGAATGTATAAGCACATTTATTTTTATTTTTATCAAAATCAACCTAGACAATGTTAGATGTAGTGCACTAATGAAAAATACTTATCCAATTACTCTGAGCCACGTGGCGTGTTTTGAACCTGATAATTAGAAAACATTATAATTAACACATTTATCAAGAAATTTAAATATTAATAAATGATTATCAAATATTTCTAAACTATATGAAACCGTGATATTATAATACAAATATCTACTAATAAAACGACAACACGTGGTATAAAAATTATGAAATCCGAGAAGGTGGTTTTGCATTCAAACAATGAAAAATAGTAACACCTCAAAGTTGTAAAGATAATGTTTACAATGACAAGAGGTATTGGTATATAGCTAGAGGATGCTAAGCTATATCATGATATTGGTATTGGCATCTTAGCGGTTGCTATGCATTTTATTTGATATATCTTATACGAGATAAATATGTAGTGCAAAACATGGGGCTTCCATGTAAAGTCTACCCAATACGATATAATTACAATCAATGAAAAACACTATCGATCTAAAGAAGAACAAATGGTGATTACAATGATGAGTAATATTGATAGGAGCCTAGTGGATGCTAAGCTAGACCATTTTTTGTTACTACACAACTATTCATAAATTAGAAATTGTTGAGCCTAATGGTCTCTACATTATTTCTTTCAACTAGTAATGGAGTTTAGCAGTCGTTAAACGTATTATTTGATACAAAAAAAAAATCTTGATCCCTCTCGATGCAACGTAGTGTAGGAATTGGATCCACCATGTAACTTGCAGCCAATTTGATACAGTTATAATCATTGTAAACTACAATCGATCTAAATATGTAAAGATAGTGATTACTATGACAAGAGGTAATGAAAGGATTATATCGGCCTCTAAGATTTTTCTTTGATATGGACAAATATGTATTATAATTTACAAATATATATCATAGGATAAATAAATAAGTCTTGAATCCTCTCGATAAAATGCATTGAAGTAATTGGGTCTACCATGTAAAGTCCACTCAATACGATATAATTACAACCAATGAAAAAACAATCAATCCAAAGGAGAACAGATAGTGATTTTAATGAAAAATGGTAATGATAGGAGCCTAGTGGCTGCTAAGATAGACCATTGTTTTTTATTATATATTTATTCTCAAATTTAAAACTATCGAGCCTAGCGGTCGCTATGTTGTTCCTTTCAACTAGTAATGAAGGTTGATGGTTGTTAAGCATTTTCATTTATAAGAATATAAAGTCTTAATCCCTCTCAATGGAAAGCATTGCAAGAATTGGCCCCACCGAGTAACATGCGGTCAATTTGATAACATTATAATCATTGACAATTAAAATTGATCTAAATATTTAAAAATAGTGATTTCTATTATAAGAGGTAATGATATGATCGTAGCGGCCACTAAGCTAGACCATGATTTGTTATTCAATGGATATTTTAAAATTAAGAAATTGTTGAGCCTGGCGGTTGATACCCTTTTTCTCTAATACGAACGAATATGGATTAGAATTTTCAAATTTATGTCTTAGGAGAAATATATAAGACTAGATGCCTCATGATGGGATGTAGTACAACAATTGGGTCTGCCATGTGAAGTCTATCCAATATGATACAATTATAATCAATGAAAAGCACTAACCATCCAAAGTTGAACAGATAGCGATTACAATGGAAAATGGTAATTATAGGATCCGAATGGCCACTAAGATACATTATTATTTGTTATTATATATCTATTCTCAAATTTAGAAATGGTTTTAACTATCAGATGCAACATTATTCCTTTCAACTAGTAATAGAGATTAGCGATTGCTAATAATTTTCTTTGATTGAAAGTAGTGAAGCAATTGGATCCACTAGGTAAAGTGTGGATAATTTGATACAATTATAATCATTGAAAATTACAATCGATCTAAAGTTTTACATCTATTGATTACTATGATAAGAGGAAATGAAATGATCGTAACTGTCATCAAGCTAGGCCATGATTTCTTATTCAATACTTATTTTGAAATTAAGAAATTGTTGAGCCTATAGACTGCTAGGATTTTTATTTGATACAAATGAATATAGATAGTAATTTACAAAGATATATTTTAGGAGAAATATATAAGTCTATATCCGTCTTGTTAGAATGTAGTGTTGCAATTGGGTCCACAATGTGAATTCCAACCAATACGATATAATTAATATCATTGAAAAATAATATCGATCCAAAGATGAACAAATAGTTCTTACAATGACAATCAGTAATCATAGGAGCCTAGTGGCCACTAAGCTAGACCATTATTTTTTATTACATAAATATTTTTGAATGAATAAAATGTTGAGCCTAACGGCCACTACGTTATTCTTTTCAACTAGTAATGGAGCTTAGAGGTCCCTTTTTTCAAATTGAGAGATTGTTTAGCCTAGCCACCACTAAGTTATTCCTTACAATTAGTAATGCATCTTAGCGGTATCTACGCATTCTATAATATAAGAACCTAACTGAATTATATGACATAAAGAATATATATTATGAGAACAATAAAAGGCTTCATTCCTCCTAAACATGGTAGTGCAGCACTTGGCTCTATTAGAAATAGTCAAGCCAATATGATAAATGTATAGTCATTAAAAAATGATATCGATTCAAAAGTGAAGAGATAGTGGTTATAACCAGAAGAGCTAATGTCAGGAACCTTGAGGCCGATAGGCTAGACATGATTTTCTATTTTATATCTCTTTTTAAATCAAGAACTGGAAAAGCCTAGATGTCTTGATGTCATTCCTTTCAATTAGTAATGGAGTTTCATGGCCACAAAGAGTTTTCTTCAATATGAACGAATGTGAGTTACGACATAATCCAATGCTCAATTTCAAATAAACTTAGTAGGTCTTAGCGAGCACTACATTATTCTTTACAAAATGTGTTATGGGACAACTAAACATTTTTATGGTTAACAAATTCTGCTTAGTGACCGTTGGAGCCATTATTGTGTTTTGTTTCTCACATACTCTGCTCAAAATTTGAAAAATTTATTTTTAATGTCCTTTACCCTAGTCCATTTAATTGGTGTTAATTACAAACAAGTAATGTTAAAAACTATCCATTCATATTTCAACTTAAATCCTCTCTCTCACTAACATCTATGTTTCCAAATGTTCCTTTCATGATATCTACGTAATGTGGATGGTTTTCAGACAATAGATAATCCTTCCAAAATATGTTGCGTGTTAATTGCCAAGAAATTTTTTGCATATTTTATATTATTAATGATGTGATCCAAAAAATATGATTTACAGTAACCAGTTGAAGGTTAGATATCATGTTCGGTCGAATCCTAGTGGTTGCAAATGTTTACGTTGATTACTCATCAATGATAAAAAGAAATGTATTGTAGATATTGGTGATCAGAAAGGCTAATACTTACATTCATTATCATATAATGGGGACAAAAATACTCCATATGTGAATTAATTATTAATAAATTCTACTCCAATTGCAAGTACAATGTCTTCCATTGGTCACAATCCATTCTTGGAAATTCCATATATTGAAGGCACTAAGTGCTAGTAGAAAAGAGATGGGGAATGGTTTGTTGAAATACATGGCCCTAATAACTACTACAATGACCTGCGGTTGTTTTTTATAGATGACGGACATGAAGAATTCAGAATGGTTATATCCTTTGCAGTTTTTTATTCAATTACACCACATGTTTAATTCAAAAAAATTGACTATGAAACTAATAAGTGTCTTATTCTTGATATGGAGTTGGTTGTTTCTTTATTCAGGAAACGGGCGATGAAATCCTCAGAAGACAAAACACAATGTTCCTATTCAACATATGGTTGGGATTTAGGGCTGTTAGTAGATAAGAATGGTTGTTCAAATGTAGAAGACATTCACAATGGCATGCTTCCAGTTCTCATAAAATTGTATAGAGGTCATACAACCTCTTCCGTTTGTCATTTTTTGAATAGAAAAGGTTTTCTTTCACCGCCTCAACATGACAAGTTGTTTATAATGCTGAGGAAAGCATCTTTAGCTAAATGTGAGCTCGATCCATCCATATCAAAGTTGTGGGGGTTGAAAAAAAATACTAAATAAGTTACATTACTAAAGAAAGAAACCACTGTATTCACAAAAACAGAACCTTTAACCATTCAACAATTTGATTACTTTTTGTTCAACGGTGAAGTTTTTTCAATTAATGTTTCCAAGTGTCATGTAGCACCTCCAGAGTATCAGTATCATCTTTTAGATGATAAGAATGTCGACCTTATTGTGTAATCTATGTTGATATATGCTATTCCTAGACATAGGGACGTAATTCTTCTTCCCTTCTTGGATTCTATGAATGTTGTGGAGCTCCAAAATCCGAAAGACTTGGAAAGGGGTGACATTAAATTTTATATAATTGATGGCCAACATACAATATGTGCATTAAAAAATATTTTGGGCTCAGATACTTATAATTATTTACATAAGAGAATACGGTTTCAAAGGGCTCACATTCTTTCTGAAAATGTAACTAATGAATCCATTACTAATATTTACAAAAAAACATAAGTAAGTGAATAGAACTTGGATAGTGTTGTCTCCCACAAACCACTTTTCATTTTCCAATTTAAATTTGAAATTTTGAGCTCTCGCCCTCCTAAAGTATTTAAGTCAACTTGAAAGTTTGAAGAGATAGAAAAATCCATACCCTAGAGTTGTTTCAAATCCCCAGTCTACTTGTTTTGACAAATTTTCTATTTTCCTATATGGACACGTGAAAATTTTATTGTTGTCCTCATTTGAATGAAATTTTCAATATTTTTATGACCACAAATCATTGAACCTTGTATTTTTTTCAATTCCTTGGTTTGCGAAAGAAAATTTGAGGATCGAGCACGAAATGGTGGAGTTTTCTTCTTCTCTGCATTTTTCCATAGTCAGGAATGACGAGAAGATCTTCCCCATTAAATTTCACCTCAACATCCATAGGTAGTATGTGGGAATCTCTGATTGGATGTGATTTGGTCATATTTCAAGGTTTAACGGAAGCTTCCACGTGTCCAAACAACGTAACTCCAGGGGCAGGGTCCCATAGATAGTCCTCAAATGGGCACATTATTTCCATGTGTCCAGGGTCAAAAATAAAGACAAAAAAAGAAAAAATTGGCTAAGTATAGAAGGCTCATCAGATTGCTCCACATGCCTCATCAGTGTAGTTTCAATATTCAAAGATGGGGGAGTTCTCAAACTTGCGCCAATCCTCCACGTGTCCTAGGTCCAAAAAGGGACAAAGCTGATCATTGAAAATTGACCAGGTATGAATGGGTCTATAGGAGCCTCCATGTGGCTCAACGGAACATTTTAGAAATGAAATAAAAATGACCCATCTTCAAATGATCGGTGGCTCACCACGTTAGAATCGGCAGAGGCTGCCATGCATCAACACGACACTATTTCAAAATTAAAACCCAAGGGTTAGTATCCAAGTAGCGCCAGCTCACCATGTGGTCAAATTCATTGGAGAGATAGAGTTGGCCATTAAAAATTCTAACCCCGATGGAAGGAGACACGCATCAACCTGGCACAATTTTAGAAGGCACTTCTAAAGAAGAAACTCAAATCAACGCTACCTCTCCAGGTGTCTAGGGGTCAACATGAGTCAAATAGGAATAGAGCCCAAATCAACCAAGTATGAAGGAACTGATGGAGCTCTCCATGTGTCATCCTGGTGCAAATTCAAAGAAAAAATCTAGAGGAAGGTTCTAAATGAGTGCTAGCCCGCCACGCATCCAGGGTTAGATATACGGCCCTGCCAAACAAAAGGTAGACAATTAAAGTATCTATATGCCCATTCCAATCAATTCCTTCCATGTGGGCGGACCAGATTTAAAGCTGTAAAAGAAAATAGAATGGTTCATGTTGTAACTTGAAAAATAATGTAACGGCTTAATATTTTAAAACTATTTATTTCCACCATAAGTGTTTCTCTGCGAATCAAGAATTTGAAGGGGTACGAACATATAGAAAAGGTTATAACTATTTCTTGCTCGTCGGAGGAGGTTGTAATTGTTTCTTGCTCACCTGAGTAGATTGTAATTGTTTCTTATGGGCTATATCATGGAATCTAAAAGTCATTGTACAGGGTTAGCAATTGATCTTGTAAAATCACGAGTGCATTGTACTTAGAGAAAGCAAAGGAGACAATATTTTTCTTCTAGTTCCCTCCATTCCAAAATTTCTTCCATTCCCACATTATGTACAACTTCTGTTTGAGCATCAATACAAGAAGAAGGATTTTTTAGCCTCTTTGATGAGGATATTTTAGAAACTTTGATTTCACAATCTTATCTTGTCTTGTTGCCATTTACAGGGTTGTTTCTTCTCACAAATGCATGTGTTAAAGTTTCTAACTAATGTGTGTAGGAATCTAATTTCCCACTTGCAACATTAGTTTCCCCTATCTCATTTCTCACTCCCTTTCCCGCCTTCATAGAAAATTCCCCCCTTGTAGATAACTGCAAGTATTTTCCATATGGTTAGTGGAGTGCCCCTATTGTATCCTCGGTCGAAAGGCCACCACAGTAATCCACATTTTCTCACGCATGCATATATGATAGCTGCACTAGTTAAGTAGAGGGACATAAATTCCCAGAGCATTGGAAAGGAATTCACAAATTTTTCCACCCAAAAAATTTCCTCACCAATAGTTTTTGGTGCCCACCGTGGGGTAGATTTAGCAGTATCTGCACCTGAATGTAACAGTAAGGTCAGAAAATTCAAAAAAAAAAAAGAGAGAGAAAAATTTATAGAATTTAAATGGCTATATGAGCCACATGGATTCAAGTCATGGCTATTCCAGGAAAACCTCCTATTGAAAGACATGAATCACTCTTCCACATTCAAGAAGAATTTGCTTTAGATTATAGGGAAGCTATCTAGCATAATAGACAAAGTACCAATCACTACTTCATTGCCATGAGAATTCTGGACCTTGAAGAGGAATGCGCTGCTAAATTGGAGAGGCAAAGATGAATTCTAGCACCATGAATAAGAGCTTAGATTTTCAAGTTGGCAGATAAAAGATACACCCGGCAATAGAGACAAGGAGGAAAAAATGATCCCATTTTTTAGGAACTTCAAAGGAGACAAGAGCTACTTGGAATCCAGAGGTTTCCATCTCAAGCAACCAGTCACGTTAGGAACCTGGGTGTTGCCAATCCTTTGGATGGTGAATTTCCATACATAAACAAGAACCTTGATTATTTCATCGACGTAGAGACTGAAGAATAATCTAGAGAAAGAGAAGTAAGAGTGGAAGAGGAAATAAGAGCTCAAATTGAAGAAATCGAGAGACTTCAATTTGAGGCAGAAAAAAGAGCACCAACAGAAGCCGCAACCTTAGCAAGGCTATAAGATAGAAACAGACATAGAATGGAATATCGTGATCATGAGGGTGAACATGATTGTGAGGCTTGTAGGCATAATGTACCATGGGGAGGAAACACCAGTCCACTAGCTCTTTCTAAACCACTCCGTGAGCTACCAAGAGGCTCCAGAAAAAACTTCCCAAAATTCAGAGGGGATGGTTCTCAACTCCTTGAAGATCATATAGAAACATTTATCACTATTTGTTGTGTGTTGGGTGTGTTGAGGATGAAGATTTTTTAGTCTGAATCTTTGTGGAGTCACTTTAATAAAAGGCTACTGAATGGTTCTATATGCTACCCCCAAGGTCTGTCACCTGTTGGGAAGATATAAGAAGTGCATTCGAACACTGGTTTAAGACCACAAAAGATTGTCAGGATCTTTTGGTCCAATTGGTACAAATGAATAAATAAACCTCTGAGTCGATGAGGGATTTCATAGCAAGATATGATAGAGTGATAAGAAGGATCCCTAAAGATGTGGTTCCTCCCAAAAATAATTTAAAGAGGTTTTCTATCAATGCTCTGCCATCAAAAGTAGGTTTCTTCCTCAGAAGAGCCCAACCAATAACATTTAGGCAAGCCTAGGAATTTGTAATAGAAAATGATGATGATCTAATCCTTTCTGGAAAGGTGAAAGGCCCCAATGGGAAACAAAAGGGTCATAATTCAAACTCTGTCACCATGGATCTGATGTTCCAAAAAATGGCAAATGAATTGGTTGCCTTTAAGAAGAATCTATCTCAGATCATAATACAGAATGCTTCAAGGATACCAAACCCTCCAAATAGGTTAAGGATTGCTCCACCTCCTCACTAGCTTTCTCTTGAAGAACCACTAGTCAATGCCATCTGTGACACCAAAGAGCTAGAGGAGGAATAAAAAATTGTTGAAACAAAAGAAGAAAATATGGAAGACTATGAAAACTATCTTGAAGTCGAGGAAGTTTATATGCACAATGGGATAATTGAGTACGTTGATGATGAAGATGAGGATGACAATGAAGCTTCTAGTTTCTCATGTATTTTCCTCACTTGTGCACAATCCAAGAAATGGATTTTAGGCCCAACAGTTACAACAAAGGATAAGAAGAAGAATAAAGAAGATTTTCCTCCAGAGGTTACACAAAATAAAATCATCGAAAGAGGATCACCATTACCACCTTCTTTGGAATCGGCCAAAGGAAAACCAGACTCACTTGTTGCCAAAGAGCATGCTACTATACCAAGTAATTCATTGTATCCTTCTTCCATCTCAAAATTTTCTAAGAATAATTCTCTTCTAAATGTTGGTCCTACAAAAACATCTAAAGTTCAGTCAAAAGCTACACCCTCACCACCTTCCAAGCCAATTGTTACATCTGAAAAAGAAAACCCGACACCAAAACTAGAAAATCCTCTACCATGTAGATCTTCCTCCATTTCAGGAACCTCTTCCTCACTCACCATTTTCCTGTTTGACTTTGTAGAACATGCAAGAAAAACCAAAGTCCAACTCTCTAAAATAGAATACCTACAAAAACATCCTGCCCAATTTAACATATTCATTAATACAATTCATAGTGGTAACCCTATATCCTCGAGTCCTAATTCTAAAGGCTTACTTCCCACACCATCCACACCACCTTCCTAAAACATGCTCACCCTCAGTGCCTCCAAAACCAATAGGGTTGAACTTTTCTACCGATCACTCCTCATTAAAGGTTTCCAGCTAAATAATTGTATCATATATTCTAGAGCTTCAGACAATGTGATTCTAGTCAAAGTTACAAATTCTCTAGGCCTCACTTTGACCTGGGTAAATGGCACATGCTACTCAATGGAATCAAAACAAGCTCCATTGGTAGGAAGAATCAAGGATGCACAAGTGGTACTAGTTTATTTTCCAGACAAGAAGGTGCTCTTAACCATATTGGTAGCAGACATCCCAACATCCTTTGGTATGATTTTGAGTAGAATTTTTTACAAAGACATAGGTGGAGAAATAAAAAAATGGATTGGTCATTTGCAACTATCTCAGTAAAAGGTGATATGAAGAAGTTACTACCAGTAAGAAATATGAAGTTCACAGTACGAAAGTCTGATGATCTGAAAGCAAACATTCTCTTTCAATATTTTGGGCTAGGAAACTACTTCCTCACATTAGAAAAAGAGGAAAACTTTCCACTTCTCATGGAGGAAGAGGAATATTAAATTTGGACAATGTAATTTAATGGTAATCATTCCAGAGAAGTCTCGGGGGCTGGTGTTGTGTTGTACTCTCCTTCCAATGAGTTGTATCCATTTTCCTACAAGCTAGAATTTGATAATACAAATAACACTGCAGAGTATGAAGCACTACTCTTAGGCATGAGTGTAGTAGAGGACATGGGAATCAAGAAACTGAGATGCCAAGGTGATGTAGAGGTTGTAGTAAAGTAGGTCTGCCAACAATATCAGGTGAAGAATCCAAGACTCCAACATTACAGAAACAGAGTGTGGGACTGCATTGAATCTTTTGATGCATTTTCCATTAAAGCTATTCCAAGGGAATAAAATAAAAATGTTGATTCTCATGCAATGTTAGCTTCCCTAGTAACACCTCATCCTTCTTTTAGTAAAGACAAATTGACCATTAAAATGGTGTTTAGGCCTAGTGTACTAGACAATACAAACCATTGGCAAGTCTTCAATGATGATAACCAAATTCTATCCTTTTTAGAGTAAAGGGATAATTTCAATAGTCTCTTCTTTGAAGGAGGTGAAAATTCACACCGAGAAGCAGCCCCTAAAGAAGAGAAAGAATGAATTGAAGGGATTTATGATGAGGGAGTAATCAAATTGAAAGGGAATAAAATTCCCAAAGGCCTAGTCTCTTTAGAAGACCTCTTTGACAAACATGACATATTCATTCAAGAGAAAGAAAAACAATATTCTCGGTGCCCAGCTGATTTTGATAAAGAAAACATTGGTACCCTGGAGGAGCCAAGGATGGTCAATATTGGAAAATGTTTCTCACCTAAAGAAAAAAGAAGGTTTATTTATTTACTTAAGAAATACTCAGATGTCTTGGCCTACTCTTATGATGAACTCAAATCCTTCTAGCCAAAGGAAATGTACCACTCAATTCCTTTGAAGTAGGGTGCTAAGCCCTTTAGGTAGAAACAAAGGTTGTATAACCCAAAGATTGTTGATACCATCAATGAGGAAGTAATGAAGATGCTTAATGCAAGGATCATTTTTCCCATCCACCATTCAACTTGGGTAGCTAACATTGTGCCAATGTGGAAGAAGAATGGTGAAATAAGGAAATGTGTATATTTTTGCAACTTGAACTAGGCATCACTAAAGGACAATTATCCTCTTCCTATCATGGACCATATCCTGTAAGCAGACACTAGATCTAAAATGATTTCACTATTGGATGGATTCTCAAGATATAATCAAATCAAAGTAGCAGAGGAGGACTGCGCCAAGACATCCTTTACAACACCATGGGTCACCTTTGCATATAGAAGAATGCCTTTCAGCCTAATCAACGCAGGAACTACATTCCAAAGGGTGATGGATTTTGCCTTCAAAGATCTAAAGCATTGTATTGTCATATATCTAGATGATCTCATAGTATTTTGAAAGAAGAGGGGAGATCATATTTGTCACTTGGAACAAGTACTTGCAAGGTGTAGGAAACATGGCATATCACTAAATCCAAAAAAGGTACATTTTTGGAGTCACAGAAGGTAAGTTATTGGGGCACATTGTGAAAAAACATGGAGCACACATTGATTCTAAGAGGGTTAGATCCATTCAAGCATTAGCCCTACCCACAAGTAAGAAAGGAATTTATTCATTCTTCATAAAGGTTAACTTTCTTCGTCGTTTTGTGCCTAAGTTTGATGATTTGACGAAGCACATCACTTCCATGATGAAACAAAAATAAAACTTCAAATGGAATAATGAAGGGAAGGTAGAATTCAAAGAGATAAAGAAATCCATTGCCAAGGCTCTGACTCTTGTATCTCCATATTTTAACAAAAAATTCATCATGTACTATTATGCATCAAAAAATACACTCTGTTTCATTCTCGTCTAGAAAAATGATGAAGGCATGGAAGAACCTATTTCTTTCATGAGCTATACTTTGAAAAAGCATGAGCTAAAATATAGCCAATTGGAAAAGCATGCCTATGCAGTGGTCAAGGCTATAAAAAATTTTAGGTTTTACATCCTCAATTCCCATACGGTGGTGATGGTCCCTGGCAGTGCAATCAAGTCCATATTGTTACAGCAAGATCCCAGAGCTAAAAGAGGGAATTGGATTGCAAAGACTCAAGAATATGACTTGGAGCTTTGACACTCCAATCTAGTAAGGGGAAATGGCTTGTGTGAGTTGATTGTTGAAGATGAAACTCTCAAAGTTCAACATGGTGAAGAAACATGCACTTTCTCAACTTATTCAGAAGAAGACCCACTGGTTCTCTTTGTCACCACTACCGATGAGTGGTATGCTGATATTTCCTACTACTTGACTTATGGAGAATTACCTCCTCATCTTGATTACAAAAAAAGAAGAACACTCAAGTTGAAGGCAGCCAAGTGTTTGATTTGGAATCATGAACTCTACAAAAAAGGCTTGGATGGTTATTTCCTTAGGTGCGTAGATAAAGAGAAACAAGAAAAGTTGCTTGAAGCATACCATAACCAAGCATATGGTGGGAATTTTTCAGTAATGGTAAATACACACAAGATCCTCCAAGGAAGGTATTATTGGCCCACCATCTTTGTGGACACTTAAGATTGGGTTTCTAAATGCAAAGCATGCTAACAATTTGTTGGAAGACCACGACTCATTGCATTACCACTCAGGCCTATGGTTATTGAAGAACCATTTCAATAGTGGGGGCTTGACTTCATTTGTGTTCTGAACCCTCACTCAAGCATGGGGCACACCTATGTAATCAGAGAAAAAGACTACTTCACAAAATGGGTGGAAGCCATTCTGTCTAAAAAAGCCAACACTGAAACAGTATGCAACTTCATCAAGGAGAATATTATAGTCTATTTTGGAGTGCCACAAAAGATTGTAGTAGATAATGCTACCTATTTCTCTTCAAGAGACCTAACTGAGTTTTTATATAGCTATGAAATCTCCCTATCTGATTCTTCTTACTACTATCCATAAGGAAACAGATAGGCTAAATCAAGTAACAACAACATTGTGACCATTTTCCACAAGCTTATAAATGAGAATCAAAGGAATTATCACAAAAGGTTATATGATGCATTGTGGGTGGATAGGATCACTCCCAAGAAGGCAATAGGTATGTCACCATTCCAATGACTGTATGGAGTCAAAGCAGAAATTCCTCTCACAATCAAGATGTCAGCTCTCAAACTACTACAGAAAATAGAAGATGGTCAATACAAAGCTTCCATTGACAAAAGGATCCTCTTTCTTGAGAAGCTCAAAGAAAATAGACTCTAGGTGGTGGATTGAATAAAATAACACCAATTGAAAGTGAAGAAGATATTTGACAAGAGGTCTATGGTAAGAGAATTCAAGGTTGGAGACTTTTTCCTGTTGTGGGACAAGAGAAAAGAACCAAAGGGAAGCCATGGAAAGTTTGATTCATTATGGCTCGGCCCATTCCAAATTTATGGAGCTTGTGGTGAGAATGTTTTTCTCCTCTCATACTTGGATAGAATGCCATTGGAATTTCTTGTAAGTAGGGAATACTTGAAACTATATCATCAGTGAAAGTGGGTTGTCCCCCGCCTTGTACCATAGGTATTTTCTTGGTGTGTTTCCCTTTTTGTTGTGTGGTTTTGTATCCCCTTCTATTGTGTGTCGTGTGTTTCCTTCCTTTTGTTTGCTTTTGTGTTTCCTTCTTATGATATTTCTTTCTTGAAGTTGTATATGACTCTATAAGGCCCAATGCATAAGGCACTGGTCAACGTTATACGGTCTAAAAATTGATATTCTAAATCCTCATACCACATCTTTGCCATGCTCAGTCCATGCCATGTCCCCAAGCTAGAGCCAGTTGTTGTCTCCCGAAAAATTCTTTTCATTTTCCGAAATAAATTCAAAATTTTGAGCTCTCGACCTCCTAATTTATTTAATACAAATTGAAAGTTTGAAGAGATAGAAAAATCCATGCCCTAGAGTTGTTTCAAATCCCTAGTCTACTTGTTTTGAAAAAAAAAATCATTTTCCTATCTGGACACGTGAAAATTTTATTGTTGTCCTCATTTGAATGAAATTGTCAATATTTTTATGACCATGGATCGTCAAACCTTGTATTGTTTTCAATTCCTTGGTTTTCAAAATAAAATTTGAGGATTGGGTGTGAAATGGTTGAGTTTTCTTCTTCTCTAAATTTTTCCACAGTCAGGAATGACGGGCAGATCTTCCCCGTTAAATTTCACCTCAGTATCCATGGGTAGTATGTGGGAATCTCTAATTTTATGTGGTTTGGTCATATTTCAAGGTTCATCGAAAGATTCCACGTGTCCAAATGACGCAACTTCAGGGGTAGAATCCCAGGGACAATCCTCAAATGGGCGTAGGATTTCCACATGTCCAAGGTCCAAAATGAAGAAAAAATAAGCCAAAATCAGCCAAGTATGGAAGGCTCAGTGGATGGCTCCACATGCCTCATCAGTGTAGTTTCAAGATTTAAAGATGGGGGTAGTTCTCAAACTTGCACCCATCCTCCACATGTTCTAGGTCTAAAAAGGGACAGAGCCGATCATTGAAAATTGACCAGGTATGAACGAGTCTACGAGAGTCTCCAGGTGCCTCAATGATGAATTTTAGAAATGAAACCGAAAGGACCCATCTTCAAATGAGCAATGACTCACCACATCAAGATCAACGGAGGGTGCCATGCTTCAGCATGATGTCATTTCAAAAGTAAAACCCAAAATTTAGTCTTGAAGTAGCTCTAACTCGCCACGTGGTCAGAGTCATTGGAGATATAGAGCTAGTCATTGAAAAGTCTAACCCCAGTGGAAGGAAACATGTGTCAGCCTGACGCAATTTCAAAAGGTGCTTCTAAAGTGGAAACTCAAATCAGTGCCAGCTCTCCACATGTCTAGGGGTCAACATGAGTTAAACAAGAACAGAGCCTGAATCAGCTAAGTATGAAGGAACCAATGGAGCTCTCCACGTGTCAACCTGGTGCAAATTCAAAGAAAAAATCTAGAGGTAGGTTCTAAATGAGTGTTGGTCCGCCATGTGTCTAGGGTCAGATATAAAGCCCCGCAAAACAAAAGGTAGACAATTAAATCATCTTTAGACCCGTTCCAATAAATTCCTTCCAGATGGGCAGCCCAGATTTAAAGTTGTAAAAGCAAATTGAATAGCCCATGTTGTAACTGGAAAAATAATGTAACGGCTGAATATTTTAAAAATGTTTCCTTCCACCATAAGCATTTCTCTGCGAATCAAGAATTTGAAGGGGACGAATAGATACAAAAGGTTGTAACTGTTTATTTCTCACCGGAGGAGGTTGTAACTATTTCTTGCTCACCCGAGTAGATTGTAACCACTTCTTATGAGTTATATCATGGACTTTAAAATTCATTGTACAGGGCTGGTAATTGATCATGTAAACTCATGAGTGCATTGTACTTAGAGAAAGCAAAGGAGATAACCTTTTTCTTCTAGTTCCCTCCATTCTCAAATTTCTTCCATTCCCACATTATGTATAACTTCTATTTAAACATCAATACAAGAAGAAGGGTTTTGTAGCTTCTTTAATGAGGAAATTTTAGAAACTTTGAGTTCGTAATCTTATCTCTTCTTGTTTCCATTTGCAAGGTTGTTTCTTCTCACAAATGCATGTGTTAAATTTTCTGACTAATGTGTGTAGGAATCTAATTTCCTACCTATAACACTAGTTTCCCCTATCTCATTTCTCACTCCTTTTCCCACCTTCATAACAAATTCCCCCCTTGTAGATAACTACAAGATTTTTTTGCAGGGTCAATGGAGTGCCCCTATTGGATCCCTGGTCAAAAGGCCACTATAGTAATCCACATTTTCTCGCACATGCATATATGGCAGCTGCACCAATTAAGTAGAGGGGCATAGATTCCTAGAGCATTGGCAAGGAATTCAAAACATTTTCCACCTGAAAAATTTCCTTGCCAACAAATAGAAACCAAGTTTATTGATTTGTTGTATAAAGCTAGATCGGTTTGGAAATCACTTGGATGCCCTTAATGTCCCGGATTGGAAAAAAAATATAGGAGTGGAGGTTAATGTATTTTAATTTTTTTACATTTTTTACTAACATCTATCTTCCTTATATAAAAAAGATAAAACACTTGATTGTCCTTTGAATGCAGAACTTTTAGAATCAATGCCTTTTGATTTTAAAAATGGACACAACCAATAATCTATACAAAAAATGGACTTTTATATTCATACCAGATGCTAAATGGACTAAATGGACTACAACATTTGAGTTATTTAGATCTAGTGGCCTTTCTTATTCACCTATTAAATATAATCACGATAAATTTCAACCTAATTCATTGGCAAGATTCATAGCTAATTTGTTCATGGATGTTAGAGTTATGAACAATGAATAACTATCAGTACTAGTAGATAATGTACAATCAGGGGGTTCCTGGTCAACTAGCCCTTTTCAAGAAAATGTAATAGCATAAACATTTGATTCTTACTACTAGAGAATAAAAGGAGACAAAAAAATGAGAGAAATAATTCTACAATATTTTAAAGACAAACATCTGGATATTGATATATTGACATCCTATAATGAATCCAATGTAATTGAAAAAGTTAAATTGTATGAATCACACTACTTCCAATTTTGTATACTATTGGGTGAAGAGATAAAGAAAGAGAAAATTTTATTCCTACATATAGGAAAAAAGATAAATACAAAAATGACCTGGTGGTAGAAGATCTTCCCGTCGAGGCTCAGACAATATTATAAAACTATGTAGTGTCAATGGAAGACAATATAACGACAAGGATGGAGGACACAAAATAATTTACTTTTCAATGTGCATACCCATTCCATATTTTTGCAACTCTAGCATTTATTCCTACCACCAATCCTTTCAATGCAGAATGTGTTATCGCTGATTTTTACAATTTGTATATTGATATTTCTTTTGAAGTAATAATGGAGCTGCTAACAGTTATTGGAACCAGTGTGCTGGATTTTATTATTATTGTTCTCATACGAATTGAATATTCAAAAATGTTGAGAGAAACAGTAAAAAATACGTGGAAAAGGTTAAAGAAAATGAAGAATCGATTATGGATGAATGTTACAGACTCATTGATAGTAGTGGGAAATTTAAAAGTTTGTTTCTTATGTACACAATAACTAGAGTACATAACTGCAACGATAACAATGATGAAAGAGAATAAATCACTAGGGATTGGATGGAAAAACTACCACAACAATCAATAGATACAAGAGAAATTAGCCTAAAAGGAAACAAACATCCTTTTCCTTGCGAGCGATCATATGAGTTCTGGTCTGAGATGTTTTCTCAATGCTATTCCCAAAATTCTTTAGTAATAGTGCTTTACAGTGGCAATGTCACACTGTGTACATTGGTTGAATTCAATATGATTGTTTTTTTTATTGTTGAGACACATAGTCAAGAATTTTTTTTGAAATAATACTATTCTCATATAAAGAAAGTTTCATACCAAAATACAAATCATACATGCAATTATGTTAAATGTCTTTCAACTAAAAAAATATACTTACACATTTCTTATTTATGTAGACAACCAAATAACAATAGGATTTGGTTAAAAACCTCTCAACTTAATGCTACACAACCAACTCATCATGGTGATTGACCTTCATTCATTTTATAAATATGTTTAATGATCTTTGTTCTCAATTGCCATTTTTTTAATTTTTTTTGACAATACTCTATGCTCACCAAATCTGAAGACAAATGAGCATAACTCATCCACAACATGCATGAATATGTAATAAAATCCTGGTATGTTAGTCGTGTGCAGTAATAAATAAGAACCACTACTAAGCCCCACAAATTTATAAGACAAGTAATGGTTTATGCAGATTACCAACAACCAGAGAAAGTAATAGTGGAGTACATGGTGGTACCTAACATGAATATGTAGTCAGAACCAGGTATGTTAGCCATACAGATTTTTAAACATAACCATTTATAAGGCTCAAAAATTTATAGAAAATGATATGAGATAATTCTAGAAGTGGAACCATTTTCAATGAAGGTATTACCAAATAACTTATTTCAAAAGTTCATGGTGGCATCCAATGCTACATAGTTTATACTTATCATGTGATTGGTTTTCTGCATAAACCTTTAGTATTGACATAATGATATAGACATTAGAATCAATGATTATTCCATCCAATGATGGAATAGCCTAGCAGTCACTAATCCACATCAATATCTCAAAATTGTTGTCCTCCAATGGGTGGTTCAATGGATATAAACGAATTCTAGCGGTTGCTACAATTCATTGAGAAAACATAGAACATTTTGATTTGTACTTACCATATTACCATGGATACCAACATGCAATTCAAATATTATTTCATTTTTCATAGGATGAAATTATTTATCAATTGATTAATGTTGTTTGTAATACATTGTACATAAAAAAAAACTAGCAGCTAGTAAGGTCTATGCAAGCCAAGCTAGAAGATTGATTTATAAGTGGTAGCTACCTAAAGTGTTAATATTGAATTTACCATTTTACCACATATATCACTATGGTTTTTTCAAATACACTTTCATTTTCCATAGCAATAGCTATATTATGAATAAATTGATGTTTTTTTGAAACAAATATTACATCAAAGGATCCAGCTATGGGTAAAAAAGATGCAATCCTACACACAAGGCCTACCGGTAAGTGATATCCGCAAGCTAAAATGTTGATTTTTTCCATTGGTTAGAATTGATATGAGACCGATTAAAAAACTATTTACTTCCTTTCTGTTAGCCACAAGAATTACTTTCTTATTTTAGATTTGGAGGGATTTTTGTATGAGAAAAATGAATCACCCTCTAGGGACATGTCATTAAAGTTATTCAAGGAGAATATAAACATGCGAGGTGTCCTAAAAGAGTTTATAAAGTCATTATAAACAAAATTTGAAATGGGATTTTGGTGAGACAAAATCACTTCTGCTGATGTTAAAAAGCATATAAAAGCCTTCAATAAAAAATTATTGACCGAATTGAATCCAGTAGTCACTTGGGGAAAATAACATTGCAATATAGTCAATGGAATTGCAATAAAAGATCTAGAAAAGGTTTGCATTACAAATGATTTTCCCTACATTTCTCAAGACACAATGTGTATTACATTAGGTGCAAAGGGAAACCCTCCAACAAATTTTATGGTTGGGATGACAAGCATAGGAGAATATTGTTCAAAAGATATGTGGTTGATGACCAATTTGTATAAAGACTTATCAATAATAGTGTCAAAGGGATTGAATGTGGTATATGGCATCAAATATTTGGAGTGAGTAAATGCTAAATAAAAATATATCATTTCAAAATGTTATTGTGATGATATAACTTAATATTGTAAATAAAATACAGTCATATGTTTTTGTGATGGTTATGCATAAATATTTTGTATGTTGATATTGTATGATTATAAGTTGGGAGAATTTAAATTTTCCATGATTATAAGTTTAGGGAGTGAATGTATAAGTTGCGAATGCAAATTAAAATAAAAAAATTATTATATCAAATCTTTGAGCAACTTTTATTAAAGAAATATGTATTCCTAAATTAATTCTGAGCATGCTTAAATACTAGTTTTTTTCTCGATAATAGAAAAGGTATACCAATTTCCAATGCAATGAAATAACTATAATATAGTATGTACAGACTCATCACACTGAAACATTATATTCTATTTAAATAAATTCTACACAGAAAAATATTCTGAGTATAGCAATAGGAAATGAGGAACACCCTTATATTTTTTACCTTTGTCACCAACTACAACCATTTTATTTTTGATATAACAATATCAAAAGGGTTTTTTATTTTATTTTTCAATTTATTCACTCCCCTCAACCATTTTTATTTTTTTTCATTTGCAGATACGAACACGTGCAACATGAAACTAATCATATTTGATATAAATGGTGTTTTGGCACACACACCCTCCACAAGGTTGATTCAGAATTTAAACAGTTAAAAAAATTGGAGGCATCGAGCTCAAAAAAATAATTTATCATACCTAATGTGAAATATTTCTTGCAACGGGGCCAAAAAAATTTCAAAATAGCAATATGGATATTGAAAAGAAATTCAAATGTTAATGACATTATGCCTTCATTCCTTCAAAACATTGGCTTGGAGGTTGTAAGCTTTGAGTTCATATTTACATAGGAAGATTGTGTTGAGATCAAACACTCTGATTATGAAGGTTCTAGGAATCCAAAATTATATCTCAAGAATCTTAACTCCATTTAGTCGTAGTTTAATGTATCGTACAATTGTTCAAATGTGGAGCTTATAGATGACTCTTTAGAGAAAAACAAGTTCAATGATGTTGCAAACTACATAATTGCTGAAATATTTAACATATATTCTAAGTCAGAAGACAAATACTTGTTAGATGTGTTGTGGAATTTGTTGCAGCCATTTAAGGATGTCAAAGATGTTCGGGATTATATTAAATCAGAAAAACAATTATAGGGAACTTTTTAATTGGATTTTTACTATGTTTTGTATTGTGGATTTGGAAGCCCATCTTTGGGAATAGTGTTATATTATAACTTCAAATTATTATTCAAATGTTTTACTATGATTATAACTTTAGTAAAGGAATTTCAATTTGTTTCATAGCTATATTTAAATACTAAAATATATATGGGATAATTTTATAATTAATTTTAAATAAGTTCATATCCATATTTGAATATGAAAATTTTTATGCCATGTCTCTTATAGTTGATTTTATATCTAAATTTAAATATGAAAATATATCTGATAGGGTTTTACAATTAATTACATTCTTTAACACTCAATCATCACCCTCTACTAATTTCTTCATAACATCTTCAAAAATTCTCTAGTTGCGTTGAGGTTCAATCACACCATAATAAATGAAGTAAATTTGATATGTAACTTTAAATATAAAAATATATCTGGAATGATTTTACAGTTAATTACATTCTCTTAAATTTAATCTTCACCCTCTTTAATTTTCGTCATAACATCTTCGGTAATTCTTTGGCTTCCCCAAGGTTCAATCGAACCATAGTAATTCAATCTGGAAGTATCTCACATCTCGTGAATGTCATTAACCTAGAGGCTGCTTGGCCAACAAAATTTGAAATATTCAAATTTGCATAGTTTAATATTAAAAAAATCTTTAAAATGATAAGAGTATTATTCCAAATCAATCATTAAGCCTAGCAACCACTAGCCCTTATAAAACAAAACATGTATATTTTTATATAGGCTAGCGGCCACCATGAATTATTTCTCATATCAATGTTGGATTCCTTGAAATCATTAAAAAAAAATTCACATATTCATAAATTTAATCCGTGACTAGATATATTGGAATCCAAAAGGAGAATTAATGTATTCCAATAATTTAATTATTGGATTTTAATATATGTGATGTTTGGGTATAGTTAATTCCAATATAGGTGATTTTTTATTCCAATATATGTGATTCTGGATTCAATATATGTGATTTTAGAATCCAATTTGTGCAATTTAGGAATCCAATATGTACAATTTTGGAATCTAATATGTGTGATTTTAGAGTGTAGCTAATTCCAATATTTAACATTTTGGAATCCAAAAATAGTAATATTGGATTCCAATATTCGCTATGTTTTTTAGCTGCTCGTACTAGAATAAGTCTAGATTTAATGAAAAAAGTGTGAACTAATTGAGAGATTGTAAGTGGTGCAAGGACATAAAATAAGAGATGAGAAATTCTGCAAAAGTTTGAGGAGAGTTAGAGAACTTATTTACAAGATTTTGAGATCAAATCAGGTTATGAAATTCCAAGTGTGAGCAACTTAGAAGGATGTGTGTTTAGGGTTTGAAGGAATTTGGAGATAAATTTTGTGATCATTGTTAGCTGAGTGTTGACAACATATCTTTAGCGATATTATTATCAAAATATTGTGTGATGAGTCATATTTATTAAAGTCTCTTGTTGTTATTAATATCAACAAGGGGTTATGGGTTGGTGTTCCTTTTGGGGTTGGTGTGTCACTAAATAAATCTCTTTTGATGTGTAATATTCACTTAAGTACATTGTTTTGAGTAATATCAACAAATTTTTCAATGTGTTTTATTCCCCTTGAGATTTTCCAACTTATATCTTTTGTTCTTTTGTACTCTATGTGTATGATATTGTGGATGGTTTATGATTATTTTTAAGATCTCATTAATGCATGGTTTAATGTTAATAGTGTATGAAAGTTAATTTGAAATTATTTAAGGGTTTTGAAGGAATGATTCACCCCCCTCTCATTCAATTGTGATTCCAACACTCATATGCCTTGGTTAGATTCCCTATCTCACCTAGATCATTTATTTCACCTAAACCAACTCACCCATCTTAATCAACTCACCTAGCTCATTTAGCTCACCTCAAACAACTCACCTGGATCACCTCAACTAGATCATATTGGAGAGATGGTGATGGATTCAAGACCCAATTATTCCTTGGCTTGGATTTCAATGGAGTTCTTGGATATTTTTTAATCCTTTTCATAGTGTACAATATCCCTAACTTTCACCTCCTACACTCTTCTATATTCCACCTATCTCTCGTACACAATTTTGACCAAAACGATGCTTCAGGATCCTCATGAAGGGTGAATTATATATTATTTGAGATACAAGGAATATTTAAAATAATATTAGGATGGTATAAATCAGTGAAATTTCTAACAATGGAGCCAACAACAATTTTATGCACTATAAATCGAAACTTACTATTTTTGGCAGGTGGGACCAAGAGCTGCTATTTTGGAAAAAAAAAAAATTTCTCAAATTTGATTTGTTGAATCTCCTATCACAATAAATTAACATAAATTGATGATACTTCACCCTTTTATAACAAGTTTCTATTTTAAGAAGGTTACTTTCTTGGACCTGTTATTTTGGGAAAATTGTCAATTTTGCCCTACTTGTTGTTTTACACTTTTTTGAGATGAGCTAAGTGATCAGAACTTGAAATATGAGGGAATTAATATTTTTATCATGTGAATAGGTATTTCATATTTTATTTTAAGTAACTTCTAAAAAATTGGTTTGCATCAAAAACATTATTTTTGGATTTAGATCCTCGTTACGATCTTATGCTCCAATTTTCGTTGTGCCCCGCCCATTGAAACTCTTGGAAAAAGAAAAATAATTTTTTTGAGGTTAGGGTTTATGTATCTGAATATTTATGGTAGACGTTAATGGATTAATTATTTTATAGTGATCACATGTATCTTGAGAGAATAAAAATCAATTGAAAACTTAGTGCAATTGGGTTTTCAGATGAAGAATTATCAAAAAAACTCCATTTTTGCAACCATGGATGGATCTGGAACGTGATGGGAAGTATGGTGATTTTAATATAAATAATTTATAGTTTTTATTACCTCCAAAATGTTATATGAATTGAAATATTTAAGAAACAAGCTAAACAAGAAGTTATTTCATGTTTTATAGCTTACCTGACAGTCAATTTTGATCATGGGAGTGGGAGAAGTAGCTAGGGAACAAAACAGGGTTTTATGGTTGGGAGAGGAGATAATTTTTGTGTCCCCTATATCCCCATAGGAATTGTGATAAGTTGGATAGAAAAATGTGCCTCATTCTAGTGAGGACAATTGGCACACTGAGGTTGGATGAGAGGAAAGATGAGAAAAGGCATGCCCTAGCTCCTGGGGGCCATCATTTGGTCACATGAATAACTTGAAGAATGTATAAAGAGGGGTTGAATTTTTGTTTCCCATATATACCCTTGGTAATGGTGACAAGAGATGCATAAAAATTTTCCTCATTTTGGTGATGACAAGTGTTAAGCAGATATGTCACGTAGAGGAGATAGGGTTTTGACTTGACTAGCACCTGAGAGCTAAGAGTTGGTCATATAGAAGACCATATGAGGATCTAGAGAGGAGAATATTTTTATTTTCCATTGATAATTGGGATAAGAGGCAAACAAAATTGAGCCTCAACCTAGATGTGACATGTGTTCACTTGGAAATTTGACTAATTGCGAGAAGCACACCTACAAGAGAGATAACTTGAAGAGATGGTTCATTGAGATCCATAAGGAGTTTTCTCATGAAAATTTATATCATTTATAATCCAAATACCATTAAAATAAAAATGGGATAGTTTTTATACTCCAATTATTCTTTCATATTCAAAAACAATCCCCTTTGTATTCGGGACAACATGGTGTGTCTGTTAAAATTGAGCTTCCATGAGAAGTAATTAAGGTTTGTTAAAGATTTTATGATTCAATCATGTATATTGTTACTTAATATGTGCAATGAATATTTTTTTCTTTCCAATTCATTACAGAACTCCCAAAATCCTTCATGGAATATCATGTCCATGTTTTAACCACATGCTCCTCGCACCTAAAAACTCGATGTTGTATAGTTTGTTCCTAAACATCCTAAAATTTCCTAAATCAGTTTCAAAATGTTTTTTAATCTTAAATACAACATCCATATGATTATTTTATTTCATATCCTTCCCATAGAGTGCACACCTTCCTGGAAATATTTAGAATTATCCTCTATGGGCCTTCTGAGAAAGTAGCCTTTAGAAGAACTTCACTGAATGAGGTGAATGACCTTTATACCTTGATTCAATAACATACAAAATATTATTAAACATAATTAGATTATCTACAAGGTTAGGGTGAGCATTACAAAATATACAAACTAACCAGGAGAGGGTTTTGGGAAGACTCAGGAGAAAAATTTTCAAATTTGGCTTAGTTGTCATGCTTGAAATCTTAAATTTTTCATGCTACACATTTGCATGAAAAAAAAAATATTAATCTATGATATTTACTTAAAATAATGGATGTTTAGATACATGCAAGTTATCTTTAGTTTTAAGGGAAATATTTTTTGGGTTGAACTCATCAGCAAGTCCATCCATGATTAGGTTATTAAGATGGTTGTGTAAATCAGAGATGGATCAAAATAGAGATATGAATTTTACATGACATCATATATTTTTTATAATGTATCATGTCATAAATCCCTTGTGGAATATAAAGGATGAAAGTGTTATAAAACTTCAGAGTATATGATGTCTACCCTCAACTGAACTTAGGAAATCAATAAGTTGACTTCAAAGAACCTTGTGATGATTTCTTTGCACCTATTATTTTCCTATTCAGACTAGAGTGGGAATATTATAGAATATTTGTTGAGGTAATGAAAGTGATTAGTAATTTTGGTTACTATTTCATATAATTCATATTCTCCACATACATAAGAGTTAGTTTTTTCCAAGGCACTCCATATATGTTTCCTAATTACTTGGATGATAATTGGGCACTAATTGAATTATCTAGATAACTTGGTGTGCACAAGTTAATTGTAGGGAAGCAAAAAATAAATATAAAGTTACCAATTACTATTGGGAGGTAGAAATGTTCCACATTTGTTAAATATAGGATTCTATATATATAAATGAATAGGATGGTTATGGAATATTTCTAATCATGGCCTAACTATAATATCAAGTGGGTGATGCATAAAATCCTAGGGAGGTCATATGAGCATCAGCCCCATTATGAAGACTATTAGATGAAATGAAATGATGAAGAGGAGGTTAGACTTTGTGATATCTCTAGGATAAATTTTACACAAATCATTGATTACAAGGTGTTTTTTACTCCAAAAGGACTCGTATATGATCACCAAGTGATAATTAGGTTTTATGTTGACAAGAACCTAGCTGCACAACCAACGGATCCACTTTATTAGAACAAGAAAGAATCCACAAAACTGCATGACAAAACTACAGATATTATGAGGAAAACCTTGACCTGGATCATGAAAAAAGTAATAGATTTATATATTCAAACACTATGGTAGTAAATTAATATAGGGTTTTAGGTATTCTAAAGGAGGATCTTCAAAATTATAAATAGGGTGCAGCTACAATAGATCCTTTGAAGGGTAAAGCACCTCAGGTCTCATTCAAGAGACCTAATTCTAGGATGGTGGAGGAATGGATTGTTTTTGTAAGTAGAATAGGTACTTTTGTAACCCATATAACCCCAAAGGAATAAGACATGCTGATGAAAACCATGAGGGGGGTACCCATCGCTTAGAAAACTCCATTGTAATCTAAGATCCCACATGCATCAAAACACAAGACAACTATTGTAGCTCCTCAAGAACCCTCAAGTAAAGGGAAACAAATTATGGTATCTCTCCCATAGATAGGATTAATTATTAGAGCTACAATGGGATCCATATAAGAAAAATAAGATGAGCAAGAGTCTACCCTTAAGCATTTTCTAATAACTAAGAAGGATAGATTTTAAAACTCTACATTAGGAGGAGTTACAAGTGCATATATCATTAGGAAAATTATAAGTCTTGAAGTAAATTAAAAAGAGGTGGAAGTACCTAAGGTGGTTAATACTACTCTCCCCATGGGAGCACAGGAAAATACTATTACAACATCAACCCAGGATAGACTAGAGATGCAAAGGTTGAAGTGGTTCACATTGCTGAGCAAGAGGCGGCCCGTACTCAGTTCTTTGTTAATTTATTACAAGGACTTATAAAATAATAAGGATATGACCTCCATTTACTTGGAAACCAATAGGTAAACTTCCCAAAAATGTAAGGGAAAATCAAAAAATTATAATTAAGTTACATATAGTTGAAATGTCTACAATATATGCAGGTTCAGTGTAAGTACCCTTGAAATAGGTAATTCCATTGGAAAAAGAATAGACTTAAGTTGAAATAAGCATTGCTAGACATGAAGGGAAAATTACCACAGATGATCCTATTAATAATGCATTGGAAATGGTAGAGATGGAATTGGAAACCCATGAAGTTGCAAAGGAATATGAAAAGAAGAAATTTCAATAAGAGGTTCAAAATCTAGCTCAAACAATGGCTCTACTTGTAGAGCCTAAAACTTACGATGAGGAAGCTAATTGATTTTATACAAGTACCACGAACCCTGATCCTAAAAAAATTTCAAAAAGGTTGAGGTTTCATAGTCACAATTTATGATTCTTCATGTCACCCGCTCTTCCTCAAATGATATTTTGGTGGTCCCTAGCACCTCTTAATAGATGCCCCAAATTCAGAATGAAGGGAATACCCCAACAACAAGGTGGTTGGGAGCTACCCTCCCAAAAAGAGAGAATTTGAAGATTCAATTGGAGGATGTTAGTTTAGAAAATATCATGTCATATAGACATCTAAGGGCCCAAAATAAATCAAGGGTGTCATCAAAAAATATTCTGGGCACCCAAGGGGAAAGGTCCATAGAAATTGTAACACCAAAGGGTGATATACGAAAAAGTGAGGTCACCCCTATAGATTACCAAGTTACACAAAACTTTTGGGGAAGCCCACAACTGACATCTTTAAACATGAATCTTTAATAGCTATAGGAGGTCTCTTCTAAAAAAATGATAAATATAAATAAGCCAAGAAACAATTTATGTAAAATTTTGATATTCTATTAACCTATGTGCAAAAATGGATATAACCCCCACCTAAGATTCAAGAAATTATTGTTGCTATAACTTCATAAGAATTACTAGTTGCATATGATTCAAAGAGTAAAATAGATGCTACCAATAAATGGGAGGAGGAGTTGATAAGAAAATGTAGAAAGTCCATAAGGAGCATTATGGAGTACTATAAGAAAGTTTCTGAAACAATTTGAGCTGGCAAATGAGAAAACAAAAAATTTCTATGATTAAATAAAGTATTGGGATGGGTTAATACATAAAGTTAAGGAAATAACTGATCTAGATGATCAATTGGTTTAGGATGAGGGAATTTTTCCTCTAGATTGTGACTAAAACAACATATATATGTAAGGGAAATAAAACTAAGGACAACTAATTGTGGAGGATGCATCAGAAAACTCCATGCAAAGAAGGATAAGGCTGGAAAGTATGTTGAAGACTTATATTATAAACATGAAAATATGATTCTTATTCTAGATACACACACCCTAGGAGCTACAAATGTAAAGAATATGATGGAAATTGTTCAACATCATGTTATGTGGGATTTTTATTCTTCTTCCTCAATTTTCAATTATGTCTCAATTCATCAATTCGTTCATCTAGAGGGAAGTGTGAACAAATTGGGCGAGAGGCTGAAAAAAAGGAAGGCCATCTATGTTGAATCCAATGATGTTTTGTCAGCGTAGGAAATTGTTTTTATTTTCCATGTTGGTCTAGATGATGAATTCTTCATAAACATGTTTTAAATATTGGATTCTTACACACCAAAGTTGGAAGAGCATGAGAAGGGGGGCCAAATAAATTGGTTCCTCTATAATATTTCACATAATATATAACATTTATGTACACAAAATAAAATGGGGATTCTATAGGGGGTTCATGTTGGTACCCAAATCGGTTCTCCCTTTGAATTCAAGAAGCATCAACAGGCTGAGAAGGATGCTTAGAGAAAATAGATTAGAAATTAAATTATGTTCTAGCCAGGGAAGGATCTAATTGTCTCTTTGTTACTTGAGCTTCAGAAAATTTTGATATCACCATGCCAAGGGTGTGACCTACCCTAATAATTTAGGTTTTTCCTTTAACTAGGGTGAGAGGACTTATTTTATAACCTATATTTGTAAGGGAAAAGAATGGATCAACAATATTTGACTCTCCTTTTAGGAAATTGAGAAATAAACTTGAGAAGACATGGTTAATGCAACATAATCTAACTCTCACGAGTTGTCACCCTAGAAAATATAGATGTCTCCTAGGCAAGGTTCAAGTTACTAAAGACAACAATAGAACCAACTTGCTCCTGCATATTTTTGGGTAAATGACGGGTAAATTCAACAAAACCTTAGTATTCATGGATAAGCAGTGCAAGTAAGGGTGGTTATTGTATGATTCATCAATTATGGATATATTTTTTTTGGGAATTAAGCAGAATAAAGTTGATTATTCAAAATATTTGAAAACTTTTAACAAATGTTGAAAGATATGTCAAATGAGAAGATAAGAACAATTCAAATAACCAACACTGAACCTTTAACCAGAAGATGTGCACCCATGGAATCCCAATAATACATTATTTCACATAATCTCTGAGAATTCAAACATAAAATCTCATGCCAAACACTCAATAAAACATCAAGGATCCTCGATCTATCACGTCTAATATACACTCATAGAATTACAAATAATCTTCATCAACAAAGTGGAATCAAAGTGAATTTAAAATTGTTTATTACACAAGGTATTGTTTGATTCAGAGGGATTCCTAACATAAGATTGCAACAAGAATATGAATAATTACTTTGAAATATATCAACTTAAAAGTAGACATAACAATGCTCATGATCAAACACAATTAACTCAGAATTCATCAAATTCATCAGCAAGGGAAAGTTTAATTTGTAGTCTCAATTTTTTTCAATGGTTATACACTTGCAACCATCTTGATATTTTTTTATTTGAAAGATAAAGAAATCAATATGTTTATCAAACAAGTTCTTGGAAAATGGTTTCTCTCAATTTACGCCTTTCTTTTCTAAAATTTTAGAAAATTTAAACCCCCCTTATACGAGAGTATTCTCATCACATTTATACATTTTCAATCACTCACTCACCTTTCATTTTCCCCTCAAAATCATGAATATTATTCTTCTCAACATACAATTTTAATATGTTATCTTATGTTTCCAGGTGGAGGAATTATGAGTTAATGCTATTGTTTCATTCCTTTTTTCATTTGTTTAATCGTTTCTCCCTTTTGGTGGGAAAAGAAACCCCCCTTTGATATTTTTTAGGTGCCTCTATATGATTTGATGTGACGTGTCAATCCCTTGTACCTTTTGGGGATCAATATTGAGTAACACAGACTTATGTTTGTGTCTTTCTGGGCTGGATTATTTTCCATAAATTATGTCACATCAGTCCAGATATATTTTTCTTACACAATGCTAATACATTTCAGATTTATTTCCCTCGTGTGAGATGAGTGAAAAATCCTTCTTCATTTGATGACAATGATTTCATTCAACTTATCTTGACTGCACCATTTCTTATATAAATTAAATTTTGTTTCTTTATTGGTATGCATCCCTTTTCCATTTTTAGACTTAAAAGGTTACTTCAAATCTCTCTGTTGGTGCAATGGTGAGAGTAGCTATTGAAAATAGCTTGAAGGAAATATCATTAGAAAATTTAAATAAAATATTCGATTTAATAGGCCCAGATGAAGCATTTGTGAGGGGCCAATTTTAAATTGTTGAACCTGGGGATAGAAAAGGGCCCATGACATATCAAGAAGTTTTTTTCTCCGTCCTCTTGATATTGATTAAAATAAATCTTGTTTTTTGAACTTTACAGTTGATGTACTACCATCTGTTTCATTGGGAGCACCAAAAATATTCTTAAGAGTTGAATAAATTTTGTATTAAGAGGAGGCCTACTGTGATAGGCATGGCTGAATACAAATTTCCATTTCTATGCAATGAAGAATTTTTGTTGAAAGAGGTTCCCAAAGAGTCTTTTGTTCTTTATGATAATACTTCAATTGATATAGTCCCCACCATTTCCCATAAGGTAGAAGAGTTGGGGAAGTGAATCATTTCCCTGGAAGAAGGTCAAGTAAGACCTATGTCATCTCATCAATCTACAATACTAGCACCATCATTAAAAAGAAAGAGGGTAAAATCAAGTTCTCAACCCCCAATTATCATTTTGGATGAGGAAGAAGCGGAGCCTTCATGTCCTCCTCATTCCAAGGCCTCAAATTTTACTACTAAGGATGGTAAGGGAAAGTCTTCTCTCCAATCTTCCATTCGTCTAGTGTAAAGGGCTCCCTTGATGGAGTGAAAATTTTTAGGACCTCTGCCTATTCATTTTCCAAAAGAGTGACCACTAGGGTTCATTTTAAGACCCACCCTCCAAAAATTTAGTTTAGGATGGGTGTCAAATCTCCAAAATCAACTTTTGAATCGATGGTGAATTTCTGAAAAATGTTTCTTGGTGAAGGCAATTTGGTAGGGATCAATTTTCTTGGATGAGGTACAATGATAAGAAACGTTGGAAAAATACATGCATAAGTTAATTTAAGATATAAATAGTAGGTGAATTCACCCATATAAATGACTTATCTATGGAAATTTAAGGTGAATTGAGTGGGAGACAACTGCTGAAAATTAGCCATTTCTAATTTCCAAAATCCCTAATATTCATGAGTTTACTAAAATCCACCACTAAAAATTTCCCTTGTGACCACCTTGTACGCAGAGGCATTGGGGTGAGTTTAGTTCAAAATTCCTTATTCCACTAGGTCCCGGGGGTGTAGAAATCACTCTTCCAGCCACTCCAAATGTTTCGTCTCAGTCTACCCCAGACAAGGAAAAAGGGAAGATGACATTCCCTATAGGTGGTTTGGATCTTCTAGACTGTGTATCTATTGGTTTCTCAAACGTGCACCCATGTCTTGGATCTCGAAAGGGCTGAGGTGTCTAAAACCAAAATTGAACCATCACCAAGTTGTGGGACCTCACGAGCTTGGGACGGATCTTTGGAGAAGGCCGGTTCCTCTATCTATTTCTACTGCTACTACTGCTCCTACTGATAAAAGGGGAAACTAAGTTATGAATTCCAAGGGACTAGGGAAAGAAGGATAACATAAAGTAAACTACACTAAAAGGGAAATAGCACCAAAAAAAGAGGAATGAATATTATCTATTATGAGAAAGAATGATAGGAAATATGTGAGAAGAGGCTAGGCATGAGTAGCACAACAAGACATGCATTCACCAAATCAGCCTTATGGAACACAACCAAACATGGAACTGCAAGGGACCTGAAGTAGCACAACAATATACAATGTGAGGGAAAAGGAAAGAAGAAGTAACTCAACATTCTAGGATAGAGAATGATCACACAATGATGCTTATATTACTTCCAAAATTCACATAACTGTTACATTGCTAAAGAGGCCAATATCCACATGCAAGAGCCAAACCTGGAGGTCTGCAACTCAAAATATAGAAAATATGGAGTCCTTAGCAACACATAATGATCCAAAGTATCCAACATAACAAATGAGCCTTGATCTTACATTTATAGATGAATCCATGGAGGAAAGAAGGATAAAGGAGGGAAAACCTGAGTTTGAAACACAACCACCAATAGGAAGCATTCAATGTCTATAAATCCACTTGGAAATATGTGATACGCTTTACCATGCCTATTGTTTGTGTAATGGATAGTGGATCATGCTAAATTGGGTGGTTGGAGAAATCATATCTTCTCATCAATGTTTAGAGAGACATTTTCCAAATTCTCACCTACCAGATTTGCCAGGATTTGAAATTTGAATTTTTTGCACTGTAGCTGATGTCAGCAGCTTTCTAACAAGTCTAGTCACGCATCAATCTAAGCTCTGTAGCTGATGATATGGCTGTTAAAAGGTGTTAGAGTTTTTGGTGTACGTGAAACACATGGCACGAGCTGATTGGCTGGAATAATGGCCAAATGTATAATTATTTGTCATTTCTGCCATGTGTTTCCATTCATTATCGCAAGGATTCGGCACCCTCTTGGTGCACGCTAATAGGTTACATGATGCACACTTAAGCACATTATGGGGATTGTAGGTAAACTAAAACCAAGGGAATATGTCAAATGATTCTGGGTGCGCAAAAAAATTTCAATAGATAACTTGGGGCCGGAGTGTGTATGCAAGTTATCCAAATTACTAGGGGAGTTCTTTGGATAACAATTTTGGGGAATTTCATCGCAATATACCTACTAGATGAAAGAGACCAGAATCCTGAAGCATCCATTGGGCATGGAGTTTGTATGAAAATTCCCTTGCTATCACTTTGAGTATCATCTGTGTACCCTGTCCTGAATCTTACAACTAATGAGAGAATCTCTGCATACTGGAAGCAACAAAAGAGTGTGTACAAGAAGCATGCGAGAGGAAAGAACTATGTAAAGACAAAAAGTGTGTGTAGAACACACTTAAAGGAATTGAAACTACTTAATATATACAATATGATGTAGTAAACTTAATGGAAGGGTTTGAGATAGATCTCGTTTACTTAGATTTGCAGCACACTTCCATCCAGATGAGTTAACTCAACAGAGTTAACTTTTTTACATGACTCTATAATGTATAGGCCACTCCAAAGTGCATCAAAATTTGAATGGCACCCTGGTTTAGCTCTGTTAGCATCCCATTTTAGAACCATGTCTCTAACTTGGAAAGCTTGAGTTCTAGCCTTTCTATCAAACCATTTCTTTGTTTTCTACTGATGTTGTTCTAGCTTGATCATGGAAGAGTTTCTAAGTTCTTTGAGATGAACTAGCTCTGATATCCTGATTTCTCTCTGATCTGTGCCCTCAAACTCTAGCTTTTAGGAAAGTGCTAATGAATTTAGCTCTATTGTCAAAAGGAGGGAAGCCTCCTTGCCATAGACAAGCTTTTAAGGAAAAGTTCCTATTACCTTTTTTACTATGATTTTATCTACCCAGAGCATGCACAAGACCTTTCTATGCCACTGTCTTTGGTTGGTATTAATAATGCACTTCATGATTCTGGTCAGGTTCTTGTTTGTTGATTCTACCAAACCGTTTCCCTGAGGGTAATAGTTGGAAGAAGTTTTCAGGTAAATTCCCAAATTTAGAGCCCAATCAGTGATTTTAGCAACCAGGAAGGCCTTCACATTATCAGAGATAATGGTTTGAGGAATGCCAAACCTTGTGACTAAACCTTCAAGGAAGTCAAGGATGATTTCCTCAGTTGATTCCTTGAGCGTGAAAGCCTCTGTCCATCTAGTGAAGTAATCTATAGTTGTCAGTACCCACTTGTGTCCAGCACTTGAAGGTAGATTGATCATGCCTATGAAGCCTAGACCCCATTGCACAAAAGGCTGATCCACTTGGATTGGTTGGAGGGGAAACACTGACAATATTTTCTTTCCTACAAATAAGGTGCATTCCTTTCATTTTGTGACTCGCTTATATGCATTTGTAAATAGGGTAGGCTAAAAGATACCTGCCATTATGATTTTCATTGATGTAGTTTTGGCAAAGAAGTGTCTGTCAGAGAATCCATCAAGAAATTCTACTAACACTTTTTCAGTCTGCGTGTTGTTGATACATCTTAACAGCACGCCATCTAGATTTATTCTTAAGAGAAGTCCATCAATCAAGACATAAGGAATAGATTACAACCTCATATTTCTTCTCTTTGCTTTTTTCAAACTGGGAGGGTAGGCACCCTCGAAAAGGAATGTGATCATGTCCTTCATCCAATCATGCATGTTGGGGTCTATATTCTGCTCATGTTCTACATGTAGGAGGCCTTCATCTAGAAATAATGAATCCTCAGGTTCATTCTGTGCATCCTCAGTAATCTACCTACATATTGAACTGCCTCTTACCAACTTTGTGGCCTTAATAGCCACATCATATTCCATGATTTTGGTCACCCATCATGCTCTCTTCTCACTGATTTATACTCCCATGATGAAGTTTCTGACCGATGAGTGATAAACTAACACCTTGATATGATTTGTGGTGAGCATGCTCTTGAATTTATTGAGCATGCGCATGATGGAGAAGACCTATTTTTCTATGTGACTGTACTTCAATTCATAATCCTTGAGCATCTAGCTGAAGAATGCCACTGGCTATTCCAATCCTTGTTTATTTTCCTATGTTAGGAAAACAAAAATGCTTGCATTGGCACCATAAGCATAAAATATGAAATCCTTTGAGTAATCTTGATTAAGGAGTGTTGGTGCACAAGTAATTTCTTTCTTTATCTTATTGAATCTTTCTCTTCCTTTTGTTGTGCTTTTGAAGTCTATGTCCTTCTTGAGCATAAGGGTGATGGGCCAAACTAGTCCTACAAAGTTAGGGATAAAGTTCCTAACAAAGTTAATCTTGCCAAGTAAGGACTGTAAGGATTTTTTCTATGCTAGTAGGGAAAGGGCTAGGATAGCTGAAACACGCTTAGGGTCAATCGCGATGCTATCCTTTGAAACAACATGGCCTAAAAACTTTCCTTGAGCCACTACAAAAATTGCACTTCTTGGGATTAAGAGAAACCCCAAATTCCTTACATCTCTCAAATACTTTTTCCAGGTGTGCTATGTGATATGCGCTCTACTTTGAGAAGACAATTATATCATCAAGGTAAACCAAGATGAACTCATTGATGTAACCTTTGAAGGCAATATCCATGGTGCGTTGAAATGTTGCACCCGCATTTGACAAACCAAAGGGCATTTTATGATATGCATATGTTCCCCACTTGGTTGTAAATTTTGTTTTGAATTTATCTTCTTCCTTTACCAAGATCTGGTTGAAACCCAAGTACCCATCTAGCATGGAAAAATTTTACACATCAGATACAGTCTGCAAAATTTGGTCCATTGAAGGTAAAGGATAGTGATCCTTTAGAGATGCCTTATTCAAATATCTAAAATCAACACAAAGTCTGATTTCACCATTCTTCTTATGAACTGGAACCAGATTTGTGACCTAGGTAAAGTATTTGATAGGCAAAATATTTTTTTCCTCAATGAGTTTGGATAACTCCTTTCTTATGAGGGTCTCTATCCTTGGATTTTATCTAACAAGATTTATGCCAGGATCAAATTCAATGGAGTGTTGAGCAATACTTAGATCAAAACCCCTAAGGTATTCATACTCCTATGATAAAATGTCACTGTATATTTGATAGAGAGAGATGAAGGCTTTTTTTTATTCATGTGTGCAAGTCCTGCTGAGCAATAGCTCTTTTCCGCATGCAATAGTAATGGGAGAGCAATCCTCTTGCGCGGCGCGCATATATCTTTCTTCACCCTTGAACTCATCATTAGGGCTGAACATTTTCTCTAAGGTGACCAGCCCTTTAGGTAACTTATTTGTCTTCAAATGTATTATTTGGTCACTGTAGCTATTATGCAAGTCAGCTTGCATACTTGATGAAAATTTAGCTTCATTCTATATAAACTAGATGATTTGTGCATCATTTTCGAACACTTGCCAACTGGTGTTATTATTTGGAATGGATAGTCTAATTACCATATTAATGTGATGAGTGTTCCCTTTGAAAAATTCCACAATAGGAGAAAACAATAAACTAAGCACGGCCATTTGGTCGGCTTCCTTTTTCATTTTCCGTGGGACTACCTATAGATTAAGAGCATCAAAGCTCTCATGTAGATCCCAAAATCTATGCTTGTAATCTTTAAGAAGATTATTATTTGTTTGGAATTTTTTGGTGACCTAGTGGATAACCAGCTCTGTGTCCCCAAAGATCTGCAGTGCTTTAATTTTCTTCTTTTTAGTAATAAGCAATCCATGCACAAGTGCTTCATATTCTGCTACATTGTTATGACATGAAAACTACAGCCTATGTGCGAAGAAGAACTTCTCATCCTTAGGGGAAATGAGAACCAGTCCTACTCTTACACTGTTTTTACTTTTGGATTCATCAAAGTATAAATTTTTGAGATTTGTCTCCTATGAGCGCATGCGGAAGCGTAGTTTCTTCTTCTAGGATGAAATAAGTACCAAGCCCAGCCTTATAGGCTTCTAGTTCTTCAGCATATGGATCAAATTTTTTATGCCTCTTTGCCCATTCATCAAGTACTAGGTCTGGGACAGAGGGTGGAAGATACAACTCTTCAGGAACCGAAGCTTGTTCTTCTTGGATAAGACAATTAGCTTGGAGAGGGGATGGAACATATGGCTTTGCATGATAAGAAAATATAGGCTCATCTTGTATGGTAAACCGGGAACCATACCTTGTCTTAAGCAACATATAAGACCAATCAGATGATAAGTAACCACCCACTTTAGAAGTAAATTCCCTTGATAGACATAGGGAAAACAAAGGAGGTAGGTCAATAATTGACACATCTTGAGTAATTGTCAAGATTAGACATGCATGGAGGGTTAATTTAAGATCCTAGATGACTCCTAAGTTGGTCACAATTGATCCATCAAGTTGTAGGACTCCTTTAGACAAAGGGCTATATTTCAGACCTAAGACATCATCTATCTTCTTAGGCAAGACAGAAGTACTAGCACCTGAGTCAATCAAGTAGTTATGCACTAGGTTTTTTCCTATAATCAAGGACATATAGAAGGGTGATGCCTTAGCAATCTTGTTTACTTGTTTCTCCTCTTCTTGGCAGATTTTGATAGAAGTGTGTGGCTTCTGCATAACTTGGTCAGCACACATAAGTTGTGCCAGAGCTTCATGCAGAAAATCCCACTGAGATGGAATGGTCAAGGCATCCCACATTGTGACATTTATGTTTGTTCTCTTCATCTGGTCAAAAATGCTGAATGGAAGCCCTCCTACCTTATGCATTTGGGGAACAACATCCCTTTTGGACTGTTCAGGTGCAGAAGCCTGATTTTTTGCTAGAGTAAAAGCTTGCTTTTTAGGTGGATCAGAAGCTTGGCCCACCAAAGGATGGGCATACACTACTTCAGAAGGGGATTTACACGAGACCTCCTGCATGGGGAGTTGAATATTTTTTGCTGCAAGAGGTCTCGTCTAATTATTTTTTCTTCTAAAGATCTTCCTATATTGTTGGTACTGTGACTAGCGTGCCAGACTCCAACATTCTTTTCTTATACCTTGTGATGTCTATTTGTATCTTCCGTAGCTTGATTGATTGTGCAAAAGTCCTCTGCACCAAAGAACATCATATTGGTCTCTGGAGGACCCTCTAGATCTTTAGGGTTACTTGCTTTATGGGTGCTTGTTGAAGGATCATAGGAAAAATCATTCTAGATCATGAAGGCTTGGGCGCACATGGCATTAGCACAATGGTAATGAATATGAGGCATTTTCCAAGGGAAGCACCACTTTGACTCTTGTACCAAGTTGTTTTGAACTGGGATGAGCACTCAGCTTGCACTAGGCACTGGAAGAGAAGGTGTGGGGGGTACATCTTGCAAAGGTAGATGTGGATTAGGCTACCACCTATCATTTTGTTGGTTGGGCATGTATCTTTGATTTCTATATTGATTCCACCAAGGCTGATTCCCTTGGCCATGCACCAGAGTGGAAATGCCTCTATATGATTGCACTTGCTACTTTTCTAGTGATATGACCTTCTTTGACAAATTTCTGATCAAGGCCTTAAATTCTTCATCTTCCTTGTGTTGTGCTAGAGAGTAGGATGTTAAGGCAACTAGATGTGCGCTTTTCTCAGAAGTAGGAATGGGGGCCACAAAAGGCTGGGGCACTTGTGACATCTCTGGGAACATAGGAATGGGTGGTCTAGGAACCATCTTTCCCACTTATATGATACTATTTTCTGCCCTTACTGTAATGTTATAAGTAGCTGGTAGATTCCTACCTCTCATAGATTGGATCATAACTAGGATATCACTATTGAGTGCCTTCAGATAATAACGGAAGGCATGTTGAGCTGTAGGTATCACCATAAGAGGAATTCTATCCCAAGTCTTATGAAACCTGATGTTGAAACCAGTCATCTACTCATTAGGCACTCTCTTTGTTGTTGCTAATTGCTCCACTAAAAATAGGTGATCTGACTTTTCTTCAAAGTAATTGCATAGAGCTGTTCCCATCTCATCGCAACTGGTGATATATCTAAGCCTCAAGCCTCTATACCACTGAAGTTCTTTACCTTTGAAAGAGGTTGTAAGTATCTTGACTTCTACATCATTATGCATGATCAGATAGAATGAACAAACATTTGCTACATCTTGGATGTGCTCCTGAGGGGTGAACTGATTATCACTAGTAAATTAAGGAAAAAAAATTAGCATGCCATTAGGCATATCATGTTGTATGGCCAAGAGTAAGGGACTCCCTTTGTCAAAGTTCACAAAAATTCTTAGAGGAGGAGGTGGCTAATGTGCCATTGCAGGGCAAGTAGGTTATTCTTTTACAAGAGGAGTTGAATGGGCATGACACGCTGGAGATAGAGATGTGCACGTGGGCCTTCTAGAAAATTTTTTTATTGGGGATAGCTCAAGGTACTCAAAATAATTTGTAGCTACTGCACTTCTTCTTGTGTGCACTCTTCTTATGAAAGGCACTCAGGACTGCTAAAATAGAGATTGTAAAATATTGGGAGTCGCCAGATGTGTTTGAAAAGGAACCTCTTCTAAGGTTAAAACTCTAATTCCACACATAAGAACTTAGAAATATGAAATTTGAGCTTTCAATGTTGGTCCCACCGAGCGTGCCAGAAAATGTTGGTTTCTCAAACGTGTACCCATGTCTTGGATATCAAAAGGGCCAAGGTGTTTGAGACCACAATGGAACCATCCCCAAGTTATGGGACCTCGCAAGCTTGGGATGGATCTCTGGAGAAGGCTGGTTCCTCTATCTATTTCTACTGCTATTTCTGATCCTAGTGCTAAAAGGGGAAACTAAGCTGTGAATGCCAAGGGACTAGGGAAATAAGGATACCATAAAGTAAACTACACTAAAAGGAGATAACACTAGAAAAAGAGGGATGAATACTATCTATTTTGAGAAATAATGACAAGAAATATGTGAGAAGAGGCTAGGCATGTGTATCACAACAAGACATGCATTCACCAAATCAGCCTTATGGAACACAACCAAATATGGAACTGCAAGGAACCTAAAGTAGGACAACAATACACAATGTGAGGAAAAAGGTAAGAATAATTAAATCAACATGCTAGGATAGAGAATGGTCACAAAATGATTCTTCTATTACTTCCAAAATGAACAGAATTATTACAATTCTAAAAAAGGTCAATATCCACATGTAAGAGCCAAACATAGAGGTCTGCAACTCAAAATACAAAAAATATAGAGTCCTTAGCAACACGCATAAGGATCCAAAGTATCCAACATAACAAATGAGCCTTGCTCTTACATTTATAGATGAATCCATGGAGGAAAGAAGGATAAAGGTGGGAAAACCCAAGTTTGAAACACAACAACCAACATGAAGCATTCAATGTCTGTAAATCTTCTTGGAAATATGTGATACGCTTCCACATGCCTATTTTTTGTGCAAAGGAGAGTGGATCATGCTAAATCAGGTGGTTAGAGTGATCATATCTAATCATCAATTTTTAGAGAGATGTTTTCCAAATTCTCACCTACCAAATCTACCAGAATTTGAAATTTGAATTTTTAGCACTGTAGCTGATGTCAGCAGCTTTCTGACAAGTCCAGGTGCATGTTGATCTAAGATTTGTAGCTGATGATATGGCTATCAGAAGGTGTCAGATTTGTTAGCGTATGTGAAACATGTGGTGTGAGCTGATTGGATGGAATGATGGCCAAATTTACAACTATTTGTAGTTTCTACCATGTGTTTCCATTCACTGTTGCAAGGATTAAGCACCCTATCTGTGCGTGTAGACATGTTTTACGCTGCACGCTTAAGCACATCACAAGATGATCTAGCTTAGAATGGCACGGGGAGAAAATAGTGGGAGGTGTGAAGGGAGTGCATGTGACACATGCGGGGAGAGGGATGAAAGTGGTGAGTAGAGAACATATGGTTAAGGTGCAACTATTACAAAGTAATGGGTGCAGCGCACGAAGGGTCAAAGACTTGGCTACGCAGGGTGGAAATTAACTGATCTGGAAGAAGGTGGATGTGTGGAAGGCATGCATAAGAGAGAAGTGGAAGGGGAAAAAGAATGGGGTGTGCAGGTAAACTGTGACCAAGGGAATATGCCAAATGATTCTGGGCATGCAAAAAAATTTCAATAGATAACTTGGGGCCAGAGTGTGTATGCAAGTTATCCAAATTACTAAGGGAGTTCTTTGGATAAAAGTATCATCTTACCAGAAGAAGATGGAACTGAGTAATAACATCGATGGCCCCAAGATGACTATTGAATCATTGAGGGCTATGGATATGTATCGCAATTTGGTTGGGTTAGTTATATTTTCTCAATCACCTTAAGGATCTGAGGAGTTTATCCTGAGGAAGAACATGCTATTAAATAGAATTCCCCCACTTTTAGGAGAAAAAATAAATATAGGGGATAACTGAATTCTTCTCCTCTCTTAGTTTCCTTTTTTGATGTAATTTTTTGAGAATGTCTATAGCTTTCATGTGTAGGGGTCTCTATAGAATTCCCATTTTTCTTATCAATATTCATATTTGCATATTCATATTTTGTTATTCGGGCCTATTTTTTGTCTTCATCTTCTCCCTATCTTCATTCAAATTCTCAACCCTGATTTTGGGAGTCTTCAATTGCATGCTTTAGGAATCAATATCACATTCCAATCCTCCAAACATCGAGCCCTCTACCTCTTTTTTTGGTATTTTTGATAGTGGTAGTTGTTTTGATCAACGTGTGGAGGCCTCGCGTAGTATTGGGGTTTCTATTTATATTTCTCCTTTTGAATTTGTGCCTAAATGATACATGGTGGCCCACAAGCTCTTCCTCTTTATCTTGAATTTTCAACCCTCCCGGTCTACCTTACTACACTTTAGCCATGTGGTTGATTCCCACTTCTTATAGGCCCCCGATTCTTTACACCTTCTCTAAAATGTGCCAAAGGGATAAGTAGACACCTTTCACATCCATATTTAGACTCAGAAAAAGTTAAATCCCACAAAAATGAGAAAAAGGGGCCAGGGTGATAAAATTTGTGGGCATCAGAGATCCTTTTACATTTCACACTTCATCATTACAACATTGGCCCGATTCATGGCCAATTTTTATAAGGAATTTTAGGGGAAACGTGAATATTACGTTCCTCAACCAAAAAAGAGGATTCACATCCTAAACATGAGGTTTTCATTCACATTCAAAATGATTATATATTCCAAGCATGCGTATTTACATGGGTGAACTAGTCAAAGCAAATTTTTTGAAAGCATGCGCTAGATAAAAGGGTGAGATCAAATCAAGAACTAACACTGACTCCGACTCAAGGATGGGAACCCCCTATGGGTGCCACAAGAACCACACAAACTAAAAATATAACATACCAAGTTCCTAGATCCATTGGGTTACAGATTCATTTAAATCATACACAGGTCAAACCAAACCAATACAAACATCACACAAACATACCTAGATACCAAGGAAACTGGTCACTTTAGACCAGGGAACAAAAAGGGAAACAAAAATTGAAACACCAAAAAAACAAAAAAAAGATTATACATTGCACAAAAACTTGTACCTTGATTGTGATCAATCCAAGAAGTACTTTAGATTCCTACCATTGATATGAATTTCTAGTAAATATCCATCTAGGTATTTCAGGAAAAAGGTGCGTTCACCAATTCTTATGTCAATAAAGTAAGGACCCATCCACAAGTAATCAAATTTACCATGTTTTCCTTTATCCTTTTGTATTTTATCCCATAACAAAACAAGATCTCCAACATTGAAAATTCTAGGAGTCACCTTTTTATCAAATAATTTATTGAGTTTCTCTTTGAACTTAAGGTGCCTTTTGTGAGACTCTCTTATTTCTTCATCCAACTCAACTATCTGATTAATCCTTGTTTCATAGGGATTATCCTCTTCATCCTCAAGATGTTGTATGAATTGATAAGAAGATCACTTCATATGTAGGGGCAAGAGAGCTTGGAATCCATAAACCAATTCAAACAGACTCTTTCTAGTAGCCCTTTTTGTAGTAATCATATCTACCCATAAAGTAAATTTTAACTACTCATCCCATTTCTTTTTATTAACCTCCAGTGTTCTTCTAATTATCTTAAGAAAAATTTTGTTTCTTGATTCAACTTTACCATTCTCGTGAGGATTATAAATTGATGCATATTTCAAATTTATCCCATATTCTTGGCACATAGCTACTAATGGCTTATCTTGAAATCTCATGGAATTATCAATAGCTATGTTTGCAGGTACTCCAAACCTACAAATGATATGATTTAAGATGAAATCCATGACAATTTGGTGAGTTGTTTTTTAGTGGGGATAGCTTAAACCCATTTGGTAAAATAATTAGTGGCCACCAATTTCCATTTGTGCCCTGCACTTGAGGGATCTAATATCTCTCTAATGAACTTTATGCCCCATTGTTTAAAAGGAGCTTATATTGATATTGGTTGCAAAGGTAGAGCACCTGAAACTTTCATTCTTCTTGAAAATCTCTGAAAAATTTCACATTTCCTAACCAATAAGGCTACATCTTTGAAAAGTGTGGGCCACCAATAACCTACCCTTAAGATCTTGTGGGCAGTTACTCTTCCATCAAAGTGAACTCCACATACTCCCCCATGGAATTCTAAAATCAATTTGGGATCATTTTCCTCTGTGATGCATCTCAAAATAACCCCTTCAGGATTCTTCCAAGATAACCCATAATCAGTTATGATATATTTTTGGGAGGCCAATTTGAGTGTCCTTATTTGGTTTTTTTCCAAGTGACCAGGACACTCCAAATTCCTAAGGTAAAATATTATTTCATTATACCATGTGGAATTGATTAACTTCTCATGGACATCCATATTTCCTTCCTTACTCTCATTAACTTCCATCACTTACAGGTTGCTTTCTGCCATCAATATTGTAAGGCCTATACCTCTAGCTAGCTTGGTGGTTTGTATATCCATGTCATACTCTTGCAAATTTTTCACCCAATGACATATTTTGTTGGAAATATCTATTTCTGATAAAATGTCTTTTTACCTTAGTGTGAGGGACATAAGCTAAAATTTTGGAACATAAAATATAAGGCCTGAAAACTTTAGTATCTCTTACCAAAGATAAAGCCTTCTTCTCCATGATGGTATACTTTAATTCAGCCCCCTACAAGGCTTTACTGACAAATATAATAGGCCTTTCATTTCCTTATTCATCCTTTTGCAATAGTACATATGCAATAGTGTTTTTCAAATGCAAATGAGAATATCTAAAAATCCTTCTTATAATGAGGGATTGCCAATAATGGAGCATTTTTTAATGCTTCTTTTATTCCAGTGAAATCTTGGAGATCTCCTTCCTCCCATTTGATAATCCAGTCCTTCTTTAGCATTCTTGTAATGGGGATAGTCATTTCAAAAAATTAGAAATGAATCTCCTAATGAAATTTATCTAGCCAAAGAAGGACTGAATCCATTTCTTATTTTTTGGGATAGGTACCTTACCAATTTCTTCCACCCTTTTAGAATCAATCACGACCCTTTATTGTGACACAGTGTGCCCCAACAACTTTACATTTTAAACCCCAAAATTAAACTTCTTAGGATTCAACAAGATGTCATATTATCTACACCTTGTCAGCATCTTCTCCACATGGTTCAAGTGATCACTTCTCTTTCTAGAAATATTTGTCACATCATCCTCATAAACTATAATGAAATCATTTGTGTAATATGAGAATGTAAAATACATGGATATTTTAAAATTAGCCCCATAATTCCTCAGAACAAATGGTTTTCTCACATATACATAGGTACCCCATGGGGTGATAAAAGCATTTTTTATTCTCTTTGATTGCTTCACAACCACCTAGTTATACCCTAAGAATCCATCTAATGTGTACAACAACTCAGATCCAGTTACCAATTATAGCATGTTATCCATATTAGGAAATGTATAATTATCTTTGATTGAGGCCTTATGTCTCCATTTTTATTTCTTACTGGTACTAATTTTTCCACCCATGAAGAATAACTTGTTGGTTTTATTATCCCTCCATCCCTTAACGTTTTATTTCTTCTTTCATTTTGAGGGAGAGAAGTGGATTAATGGGCCTTTCATTTTTCCTAAATGGTTTAGCATTAGGTCCTAGAGGTATCTCATGTTGAAATAGATCCTCTCTATATGATTTTAATTCTGATTAGGACCATGTTAATAAATCTTGGTGCATTTTTAATAGCTCAACATAATACTATTTTTCCTCTCTACTCAAATTAATTCCTAGCCATACATTTCTAGGTTTCTCTATAGTTCCCAAATTATGTTCTACCACATACTTTGAAGCTGAGATGTGTCTATGAACCACCTTGTCTGTATTATCAAAGTTGGACTCTAAATCCACCAACCCTCTCGGGATTGTATTTTTTTCAATTGGATGATGTCTTTACAAAATAGGGTCTCCTTCCCATCACATATTGCAACCATTGGTTCCTAATCCATACATTGATTGGTGAATTATCCTTCATTCTGCAAGAACCTCTAAACCTGGGCATCATCATCAAATACTTTCCAGTGTTTTACATTATCAAGGATGGATGGTCTTGACAGTACTTTAATATCATAGTCACAATAAGAGGAAACAGTGTAATTTCAAACTTGGATCCAAATACCACCAACCTATCTGCTGCAACATTCTGAGTTCTATCATGATACAATATTTTAAAGGAGTCAAACATCTCAATGAAATCCCATATTGCATGCTTATATTTTTTCATTATTTGATTTTTGTGGCATATAATTTCTTTACTTGTTTCACTACAATATTTGAATCTCCTTTAACGATTATGTATTTTATACCATACTTCCAGGAAACCCTCAAATGCAAGAGTAATGCCTCATACTCAGTAATGTCGTTTGTGCATTCAACTTTAAATTTGAAAGAGAAATTAAAAGTTTCTCGGCTTAGAGATATAAGTACAACTCCAGCTCCATTTCCAAGATTAGAACAAGCTCCGTCAAACATCAAGGTCAAAGGGACACCAAATTTTTCTAAGCATTTACTCTTATCAATACCATGTTCTTCAAAATCTGCATACCCAATGAAATTATTAACATCGACATCTATATACAAAACCTCAAAAGTAGCATTACTAGGATCTTTAATCAGATGTAACATATTTTTCTCCCCATACAACTTGATAATATTTCCTTCTACTAGTATGGTGGCATACAACATATCCATCAACACACTTCCACCAACACTAGCAGCCCACTTTCTTTATAATAACATACCCCATTTTGAGGGACAATCAACAATGACTACATTAATGGTTAAATACTTACCAGGATAAGTTGTTAATTGTACCACTAAACCCTTCACATACCCAATGAGTGGAAATTCTCTTGATTCCAAGGCAGTACACTTTCCAAAGGTTGTTGTTACTCTGATATCCAAATCATTCATAACTTTAAGAAGCATCACATTACATGAACCTCCTAAATCAAACATGTAATTGTGAAGAAGTTTGCATTTAATAAGCATAGTAGTATAGAATGTATCAACATCAAGTTGGGATTCAACAAGGGAAGTTCCTAAATATACTAAAGGGACTCCCCAAAATTTTTCAAGGTCTACAAAATTTCCAATTCTTCAATAATAGGAGGAGTATCAAGACTATTAATATCTTTTCCCATCGTCACTACCTCCTCCTTAAATCCCAAGTACTAAAATTCTCTTCTTTTGTGCTCAAAGATCCTAAGAAACTCAATGACGGGTATAGTGGCCTTGATCTATCTCTCAATTTGAGCCATATCATAGGGGTTATACTTTGGTAAAGTTATACTAAGAGGTGGGGTGATGGCCTTTTCTTGTGGTATGAGGCTCTTCATGGCTTGGGCAAGGTTACTAGGTTTATTGGCATTAGCTGGACTTTTGGTTGGCATATATTTCTTTTAGGAATCCTTTTAGATATTAGTGATGAGGGGATTATTTGATTTAGGTTGTGGCCCTCCCATTTTAACATTCATGTTTCTTATATTTTATTCTTTCTCTTGGGCCACCACAACATTCATTAATAACCATCTATCTTCCTCAAAAGGAATTCGACCATCATATTTCTTAATCATTAATGCACTTAAATATTCAAAATCCTGGACCATATTGACATCAAGATTACTAGTAGAAGGAAGAGAAGATACCCAGTTTATGCAGTCCCAAAAATGTTCCACAGTCCTAGCACTCAGCAATTCAGTAGAGGTAACACCTTGTCATGTACTACCATGGCATTCCATCATGCACACATTACCAAAAGTAGCATCATCAACAGCCTCTTTTGTTTCCTCATTTAGATCACAAGGGGAATGTGGAAAGAAACACTTGTCACACCAATTATTAATAGGGTTCTCTTCTACCATGGAAAACCTAGCAGTTAAGGGACCAGGGAATAATTTTCTCTCCTTTGGTTGTTATTTATTTCCTGACCCCATGGGCCCTTTTCCTCTCTCATCTGATCTTTGATCACCTTTCGGATGATTTCCAAATCTATTTTTCCATGAGGTTGGTGTTGGCCTTGAGAAAATTTTCCTACTCCTCTAGCAATTTTATAAGAGATTTATTTCACCGCCCCTGCTAAAGTTTTAACCACTTCTTCCAGTCTGACTCCCTTAATTTTTTTAGGCCTTTCAAGATTAATTAGTTTGACACCCTCCCTTTTAGGAGGTTTACCTTTTTCCTTTTAGGAGAAAGTTTTCCTTAAAGTCCTAGAATTTTAATCCCTCAAATAGTACACATATTTCTTATCAAAGGAGTCAGAGTATTTTATTAGATAGGATTTATCACTTGGCTTCAAAAATATAGGCAGTCTTGTTAAGGTTTTGTTAAATCTGGTATTAAAGTCTTGAATAGGCTCATTGTGATTCTTTTTTATTTTTTCAAAATCAGAAAGAAGAAACCTTGGATTAGTTTTGTCCTCGTATTTTGATCTTAAAGAGTTTTTCATCTCAATCCATGAATCAATTGAATTATCTATTAGGGACTTATACCAATCATATGAATCCTCTTCTAAGGTGTCGATGAATAATTTTATATAAACATATTCATGTTAAATCTCAAAATTCTCCATAGTATTAATAAAAAATCTAATGTGTTGGTCACCAGTGATAGCATTGTTTCCTTAAAACTTAGGAAACATATTCCTTATTCTTGTGGATCTACATTAGGACATCCCACCATGCATGTGAAATCTATGGGTCCAAAAAAATTTACAACAAAGATATGTGTAGGTAGAGGTTGTGCCATGTTATTTTGAGGGGTTCTCCAAATAGGAGGGTTAAAGTGGTTGGGAATAGGAGGTCTCTATGGAAATGGGGTATGATTCTCAAAGTATTGGTCCTTTAATGATTCGGTCTCACAGAAAAATATATTTCTTCTACGTGATAAATGAGGGAGATGAAGAATACCTATATCAGTTGAAAATGAAGGACCCTCTCGAGTTTGAGTGTATAAATTTATACAGGGACTACTTGATCCAGAACTATCTGAGGAACTAGAGTAATCCTCTTTCACAGGATGATCACTCTCAACCACAGGCACTACTTTCTCTTTCAACCTTTGATCTCCCAAATCTCTCCAAACTTGTTTCTTATTTGGATTCTTCCTTCCTAGCTCTAGAAATAATTTTATAGTAGGATATCTCTTGAAGAAGGACCTTCTTCCTTCCATATTTACATATCTTAATAATAAATTTCAATTGTTGAAGCTTTAGGCACTAGTATTTATCAAAAATTATGACCAATGGTGGAGTCGCCACTAAGGTCTTACACCTTAGATGTGTAACTCACTGCAAATGACTTGTCAACTGAAACTCAATGATTAATTTCAACAAACCTTGACAAATATTAGCATCCTTTATCAATATTTACCCCAAGCCAAGTAAATTTAATGGAAATATTTATTAAACTAAGAAAATATTAAGCAAATAACATCTGATCAATCTCATTTTTCTTAAAGCTAAACAAATATGATGTCTAGACCATGTATTTGCATCTAAACATGTATAATATGTTACCAGAGGTCGATATTTATTTATATTTGCACAAATATTCCCCAGAAACAACACCAGAGCGGTGTTGGTACTAAAATAGGTTCTCCCTTTGAAATTAAGAAACATTGATAGGATGAGCAAGATGCTTAGAGAAAGATAGATCAGAACTTAAATCATTTTGTAGCCAGTGAAGGATCTCACTGTCTCTATATTACTTGATCTTGAAAAATTTTAGATAGCATCATGTTAAGGGTGTAACCTACCCTACTACTTTAGGTTCCACCTTCAACTAGGGTGAGAGGACCTATTTTGTAACTTGTATTTGTAAGGAAAAATAATGGATCAACAATATTTAACTCTCCTTTTAGAACCTTGAGATGACATGGTCAATGCAACATAATCTAACTCTCACAAGCTATGACCCTCAAAAATGTAGATTTCTCCTAGGAAAGGTTTAGGTTACTAAAGACCACAATAAAACCAAATTTCTCATGCATATTTTTGAGTAAAGGATGGGTAAATTCCACAAATTTCCTTAGCATTCATGGATAAGCAGTGTAAACAGGTGTGGTTCTTATAGGATTCATCAGTTATGGATGTATTTTGTTGGGGAATTAAGTAAGATAAAGTTCATTATACCAAATCTTTGAGAAATTTTAACAAATGTTGGGAGATCTTCCAAATGGGAGGATAATAACACTTCAAATAACTAACACTGAACCTTTAACCAAAATATTTGCACCCATGGAAGCCCAAGAATACATAGTTTCAGACAATATCTAAGAATTTAAACATAAAATATCATGCCAAACACCCAATAAAACATCAAGGATCCACAATCTATCATGCCTAAGATACACTCATAGACTTATAAACAACCTTCATCAACAAAATGGAAGAAAAATGAATTTAAAAATGTTATTGCATAGTGAAATGAAATCTCTTCTCACAATGCAATTGTAATTACCACAGTGCTACCACAAGAGAATAGGTCTTGTGTGATTCAGATGGATTCCTAACATAAGATTGCAACAGGAACGTGAATAGCTACTTTTAAAGATCTCAACTTAAAATACAACACAACAATGCACATGATCAAACACAATTAACTTAGAACTCATCAAATTCATAAGCAAGGGAAAGTTTTATTTGCAGTCTCAATTTTTTTCAATGGTTGTACACTTTTAACCATCTTGACATGATTAAATTTGAAAGCTAAATAAATTAACAAGTTTCTCAAACAAGTTCTTGGAAAATGGTTTCTCTCATTTTATGCCTTTCTTTTCTAAAATTTTAGAAAATTTTAACCCCCCTTATGTGAGAGTATTCTCATCGCATTTATACATTTTCAATCACTCACTCACCTTTCATTTTCCCCCCAAAATATGAATATCCAAAGAATATTCTTCTTCTCAGCATACAATTTTAATATGTTATCTTATGTTCCCAGGTGGAATAATTATGAGTTACTCATGTTGTGTCATTCCTTTTTCCATTTGTTTAATCGTTTCTCCCTTTTCATGGAAAAATAAACCCCCCTTTTATAGTTTTTAGGTGCCTTCATATGATTTTATGTGACACACAAATCCCTTTAACCTTTTGTGGATTAATATCGAGCAACACACACTCATGTTCATGTCTTTCTGGGATGAATTATTTTCCATAAATTTTGTCACATCAATCCAGCTATGTTTTTCTTGCATAATTCCAATCTCTTTCAAATTTATTTCCCTTGTGTGAGCTGAGTGAAAAGTTCTTATTCATTTGATGGAAATCATTTCATTCAACTTATCTTGTCTATACTATTTCTTCTAAAAATTCAACTTTGTTTTTTCATTGGTATGCATCCCTTTTCCATTTTTAGACTTAAAAGGTTACTTCAAAGCTCTCTGTTGGTGTAATGGAGAGATTAGTTGTAGAAAATGGCTTGAAGGAAATATCATCGGAAGATTTAAATCAAATATTCAATTTAAAATGCCCAGATGAAGAATTTTTTAGGTGCCTAGTTTTACTGACCCTAGGGATAACAAAGAGCCCCTAACATATTGATAAGGTTGGATCTCCCACCTCTTGAGATTGATTAAAATCAGTCCTATTTTCTCATATTTCCAGTCAATGTTCTACCATCTCTTCTGTTAGGAGCACCAAAATATCCTGAAGAGTTGAAGAAATTATGGATTGAGAGGAGGCCTGATGTGACAAGCATGGCTAAATACAAATGTCCCTTTCTATCTAATGAAGAATTTATGGTGAAATAGGTTCCCAAGGAGTCTTACGTTCTTTATGATAAGACTTCAATTGATACTATGACCATAATTTCCCATAAGGTAGAAGAGTTAGAGAAGAAAATAATTTCCCTAGAAGAAGGTTGAGAAAGACAAATGCCACCTCATCAATCTACAATAGCAACACCATAATCAAGAAAAAAGAGGGGGAAATCAAGTTCTTATCCCCCAATTATCATTTTGGATGAGGAGGAAGCAGAGCATTTTTCTCCTCCTCATTCTACGGCCTCAGCTTCTACTAACAAGGAGGGTAAGGGAAATTCTACTCTCCAATATTCCATTCATCTAGTATAGTGGGATTCCTTGATGGACTGAAAATTGTTAGGACCTCTGCATGTTCCTCTACTAAGAGAGCATCCACAATATACGTGGAGGCATCTGGGTGAGTCTAGTTCGAAATCACTTGTTCCACCAGGTCCCTGAGGTGCAGTTATCTCTCTTCCACCCACTCTGGATGTTCCCCCTCAGTCTTTTCCTAATCATTCTACCCCATACAAGGAAAAAGGGAAGACGACATTCCCTACAGGTGGTTTAGATCTTTTAGACTGGGTATCATCTTACCAGAAGAACATGGAACTGATTAATATCATGGATGGCCCTAGGATGACTGTTGAATCATTGAGGGATATGGATATGTCTTGTAATTTGGCTGGGTCATTTATATTTTCTCAATCACCTCAAGGATATGAGGAGTTTATCCCGAGGAAGAACATGTTGTTAAATAAAATTCCCCAGCTTGCAGGAGAAAAACTAAAAGTAGGGGATAACTGAATGTTTCCCTTCGCTTAGTTTTATTTTTGATGTAATTTTTTGAGAATGTATATATATTTTATAGGCAGGGGACCCTATAGAATCCCCATTTTACTTATCAACCTTCATAATTGCATCTTCATTTTTCATTATCCATCCATGTTTTCTATCTTCATCTTCTGCCTAACTTCATTAAAAACCTCAACCCTAATTTTGGCTAAGTCTTCAATTTCATGCTTTGGGACCCAAGATTGCATTCTTATCCACTGAACATCGATCCCTATGCTTTTTTTATTTGTTTCAACTTTGGTAACCACTTTGTTAGACACATGGAGGCCTAAAAAATATTTGGGGTTTCTCTTTCTCTTTCTCCTTTTGAATATATGCCTAGATGAAACGTAGTGGCCCCCAATCTCTTCCTCTTTATCTTCACTTTTCAACCCATCTGAGCTACCTTGCCGCACTTTATCCATGTGGTTGATTCCCTCATCTTAGAGGCCCACAATTATTTATACCTTATCCAAAATGCACTGAAGGGACACATGGACACCTTCTTTGTCTAGATTCAAACTCGCACAAAATTAAATCCCACAAAATACGAAAGATCACAAAAATGAGAAAAAGGGGCCACGGTGATAAAAGTGGCAAACATCATAGATCATTTTTCATTTCACACTTCATCATTACAACATTGGCCCAATTCATGGCTGATTTTTATAGGGAATTTTAGGGGCAACATGACTATTACATCTCTTGACCAAAAAAGATGATGCACATCTTAAACATGAGGTTTTCATTCACATTAAAAATGATTATATCTTATTTTCATTCTATTCATCCCCAATAATATTAATCAATTCATTCTTATTTTCAAGAGAGGTAACCCAATCAAGAAGGTTTTCTCCCCCAGTGAGGTCTATTTTTGTCCCACGATGGATTCTAATTTTGGATGTTGGAGATGACTTGGGTTTATCATTAGGATTCCTTTGATGTACTTAGAATTTATTCAAAGGATGAGATTGATATTATACAAGGGATTACTTTGTTGGTGATATCTTAATAGTTTTTTCCATAGTGGAAACCCTTTCCTCCACTTTCACCAAACATTGTGTGACTACAACTACATCTTTCTGAGGCTCATTCATGGGATTGGCTTGTTCATCTTGAGGAATTTTACATTCCATAACTTTGGGGATGAACAAGGTCTTTAAAATAGTAATTTTTGTGCCTTGGATGATTGGGAAGAAGTGGAGCCAAAAAAATTTAACTTATCTAGTTGAACATGGTCTTCTAGGCATAATAAGTGGTAAAAACATAAATTCAAAGATAGAAAAGAAGGGATTCATTTTGCTAAGATTTCTAAAAAGAGATAGCTGCACCATGTTGGGATTCAAGGCTTCAATGGAAGGTTCTTATTGGTTAGGTATCTTGAGAAGAATTTTGACAAAGGCTTCATATAGGCCAGTGATACTTAAGAGAGATTGTAATGCCTCAGCAGATATCTCAGACAACTGAGTTCCTACTGTTTCCATTACTTAAAATAGAGTATGCAAGTAGATTTTCAAATTTTCTATGATCAATTCTAGATAAAAAAAAATTTATCCACGTAGAGATAATTGGGATTTAAATAGCAAGAAATTCCTACAAAGCATGTGTGAGATATTGTTTCATTCAAAACTATGAATTTTTATTTTGATTTTAGGATGATCTGGGTAGAGGGGGAAGTTAATTCACTTTTGTGAGAAATTTCTTTCTAGTTCAAATCCTATGTCCCATTCATGGGAATTCATATTAGTGGATATTACCATATTTTTTTCTTCATTTACCATATCTTTGAAAGAATCAAATCAAATAGAATGACTTCACAAAATTTGAACATTTTGCATAACTGGGCACATGTGTGATAGTGATGTAATATAAAAGAAAAAGGAGTTCATTAGCATAAAAAATTAATATCATGTGCATGTCCACATCTTCAACCATAAAAAAAACTATTCCAATTTGGGTGGTTAAAGGTGGAATATTTTTAGCTGTAAATCCTTCTCTTCCATTTTGGAAAGACTGAGATCTTTTGTTATGCATCTTTTCTTTCTCTAGCCAATTTTTTTTTTTTTTTTTTTTTTTTTGGGGGGGGGGGGGGGGCGATTTGGGTATTATTACTTCATGTATTTTTTATAAGTATGAGTTATTTTCCTCATTCAAGGTGGTTGTTATTGGTGGGTTGAGAGTTAATTTCTTTAGTTCTAGGTTTTCATTTTCTATAAGTGTAGAAGTTTTGCATATGAAGTTTTAATGCCAAGGTGGTTGAACTATACAACCATTAGTCGGAATTGAGGACATCTATTTTATGTCCCCTTATTAGAATTAAGATGGATAGAAAAATAGATTTTTATTCAGCCATGGATTTGATGTGTATGTTGAATATTTGATCAATAAATTATAACTTTTACTTCAATATTTTTGTCTATTACATCTATATCTAATACACTAGATTAATATCTGGTTATTGCATTTTTTTACTAGATAAATATTGTTTTTTAGATCTTACTTCCCAACATTTTATCTATTTATAAAACATTTTTTCCAATCTTACTTTGGAATGATTTGTGTTTGACTTTGAGTGTATCTTTGGCATATGAAAAAGGAAGAAATTAACACTTCATTGGAAATTCTTGCATAAGCTTTTTATGTCAAGGTATTTTAAATATTGTCTTGAAAATCATTTGCAGTGAATTGAGTATTAATGAAGTGTAAATATTTTTTGTTTGAGAAAGTTGTCACTACTTAATCATATGTTATTTCCCTGAATTCTGGAGAATAACATGTTGTCATAGTAATTGTTGATGCACTTTGTCTATAGGAAATCAATGATCGTCCAACTCCCCTTCTTTACAATCAAACCTATCTATACCATTTTCCAAACACCATACAAACCGCATTCCATTTACCCTATTATGAATGCTATTTTCGTCTGGCATCATGTGAAGATTACTTCTTCCATACACCAATAAGATCTATTTTATTTAACGATTATTCATAAATGATGTATGTGAATCATATCATACTATATTTAGTAACTTGTGTCTGGTGCAGTAAATATACGTAATAATCTTTGTGAATAAATCTTGCGAGTGAATGTTACATTTATGACCATATTTAGATCACAGATTGACCCACCATTTAACAAACCAAGAGGAAATTGAAAGTACTAATTATCCTATCTCTCATTCAGGTTACCCTTATGGGTCCTCTCACCCTAGTTTAAGGCGGAACCAAAAGTAGTAGGATCAGACCATCCCCTTTGTATGTTCCTGTCAATCAATCCCAAGACTATTGTCTCTAAAGGATAATTTTAGATGCACTCCACAGAATGTAAATGGCATGTACCCCCATATCTATCATGTTACCCTTTAATCCATTACTATTCTCTTTAAAATTGTTTTTCAAGTCCTCTAAGGGGTTGTAAAATTGGGAACCAACACACTTCTGACACCATTGACGGGGAAAATAATACTTGGGTTTAGTCATTGTCACAATCATTATCTGAATAGCTTGATGTGAGTTCATGTACTTTTAAGTACAAAAAAAATGTCAAGTATGTGGCTTTTAAAGAATTATATTAGACATGATATTATCTCATAGTTCTTGGCATTGTAGATACCTATAATTAACCTTTGAACAATTTAAATGACTTAAGTTTTATCTAATTCATGCACTCAATACCAAAACAAGTCTAGAGGTCCCCTATGATCAATTTAGGTGAAATGGGTTTCCCTTCTATCCTTGGTATAAACCAATGGATACCCTCATTCCTTTGAAATGAGTTGAATTAACTCTTCTAAATAACAATTCCATGTCGACTTAACGATCAACATAGATTGAAAAGACTCCCCTAAAGGATCAAGATTAATTTATTACTTTTTATTGAAATAATGCTTCCCCTTCCATTAGACCAATAAATAATACATTCACATTGATCATACCCCTATCATCCTAAGCAAATCATAATTGAATTATTCCTCTAGAGTACATCTTCTATAAGCTTGAAAAAACGATCAATTTGAGGGTTTCTTTGATTAATTATTTAAACCATCCTTAATTATCTATGAGTCACTGAGTAGGATAAATGTAAAGATCTCGATAAAGTAAACTCGACCACTCCTAAACCATGTATTATCCATGAGACTAACCAAGGCGGGAGTCATCAAGCCACATGAGAATTCAGGAAGTAGATCTGGTAGAGATCATAGAAGGTCATCTAACTTGTTATCACTCCTCCTACCTTTCAACTTACACCATTGGACATGCATAGTTGACCTAAACTATACGATATTTCATGGGGTTATTCAGACCAGTCTGTATCCTATATGAGCTATATAGCCTCAGATCTAAGCATATAAGAAATCCAATATTTTGGAAATAAACTATGAAGATAATCAATACACGAGATATTAACGTGGTTCACCTAGTGTGAAGTTATCCTCCACTCAAGAAACAACCAATATTATTATTCAAATCAATCAACTTAGAGGTTATAAAATGAAGATCTATCTATGTTCCACACCTTCAATTGTTTTGGTAATCTAAATACTAGAGATCCTCATAGTGCTTCTCATTTTTCTCTCTCCAAGAATTATCTCATTTACAAGTACTCAATGCATAATCTTGGTAACCCTATCTTAAGTTAACCTCTATATAGGCATATATAAACATGAAGGATACTTTAGTTATGCATTTAGAACCATTAGATAAAATTTACAACTATTAAGGTGTTAGATCCAATTACGCTTAGCTGACTTAATTAATGCATGATACATTTGACATGCTTGGTAGGACATGAATGCATAGTCAGTTAGATCTTAATCAATGATGTCTAGTTCTTCTCATGTTCCTGACCGATACCGGTCCCCATGTGAAATAAACTGCTATTCTTAGTCCGTTAACATGACGCTAGTTACTATGTATTCTAGCAAGTTCATAAAGCATGCTCATGTGAAGCAATTAAGATCCATAAGCTCAACAATATCCCACTTGAAGATAAATTGACAACACTGTGAGCTTTTTGAAAAATCCATCCTTGGATCCTTTCCTTGGCCTATTTCTGTCCTCTTCAAGGTCTAGGCATACACATCGAAGACCAATTTATAAGTGGAGTGCATACAGTTCAAAACTTAAGCCTAAATTTCAACGACTTCATTAGCATATCCGCAGGGTTCATAAGTTAAGTGTATGACATTTTCTCCAGTGTTCATCTGCCCATCCTCAATAAACTTTTTGCCATCATGCTAGTGATATCTCAATTGAATGTGTTTCATTCTTGAATAAAATGTCGAGTTCTTTTCCAGATGAATCACACTGATATTACTATTCACTATACAATTTAAAATCTCTCTATATGCTCCTGTATGCATCTAAACCCAAGCTTATGTGGTCATACCTGCTCATACACATATAATAGTGTTGTTTCTTCGACCATGTTGTACTCTGCAAACATACTTGCGTCAAACTTTAGGCATAGTATAGCTCTCTGGCCACATACCTATCTAGCCAATCTAGAAATCCAACTAATTGTCGTCCCACCCTACTGTGAATACATATCCTAAGTGGTGCTTCTACTACCATCCAAAGTCACGAGCTATAGGCTAAATCAACATAGCCACGTAAAGTAGATATTTGACCCTCCATAGCATTTTTAGAATGCATGTTTTCCGGATGTCCCTAACTTCAAATACATGAGAATCCATTAAAGACTACTCTTCTAATGCTCTTTACCTAGGACATGTGCCATAAATCTTCTTGAGAACTCCTGGCTTGTTTAAGGGTTCAATGAATGTCTGTATGCTTAGTTAGGATACCATAGACATCACATAAGACTCTCCCTTCACACCTGATGAAGTCATCTTGGGAACTCAAAAATGCCATGTAATATGACCTCCTCATTGCTAATCGTAGGACACTGATGCTTTGCTATAAGAATGAAGTGTCTAGCCCTAGGTGTACTTACAGGTGAATGAATTTTTCGTTTAAATTCAGTACCTTTCCAACGCCTTAATTGCATAGTAATGGTTTTTGAGAAAAATGCATTTTCTTCTCTTGCATCTTAGGATGATCTCTGTGAATTAGAAAATGCCATTTTAGGACTCTTTATTTGGTGGAAAGCTCCCAAATCCTTCATTACAAATGTGTGAGCTAAATGCTTTTCTTTAAGCTCAACAGGTAGTCCTGCATACATAAGACTACTATGTAATAAACATGGATCATTGCCACATACGTGTAACAAAATGATATAACATCCATTTTCAAGATTTTTGAAATAGATGAACAATGGTCAGATTCCACATATCATATAACCATGATCATGTATGAAACTATCAGATAACCTCATATACCATCTGCCTTAAGGATTTCTTGAGCCCTTTGGCATAAGCTCTTTTTTTAACCGATGCAAACATAGGGTTTCTCCTAGGAACCTTTGAAGTATTATACACCAGAGGGTACCTTCTGGACATATATGGGAAGTCTCTTTCCTCACAAATAGCTATGACTGGAAATCCATCTTGCCATCAAGTTTAGTCTCAAATGAAAACCTTCTACTCGCAACCCTAATGATCAATACATGATGAACGACATGTATTGTTCATCTATATCTGACAGGGGGTAAATTAAATCCTAGATCATCCAAAGTCAATACCTTGGAAACTTGAGCTGTGCATTAGATAAATTGTTACACATAAGCCTGAGTGAACCACCTTGGTACCTATCTTCTATCCACCCTCTTCTTCTTTGATTATTATCAAAGCCAATTTTATTCTGACAATGTCATTCGTACCTGCTGACAACTTAACTCATAATCCCATGTCTAGTTATGTTTCAAGGATTCCAGGGTCCTCATCCATCTCATGCTCTCATTACTTGTGGTTTCATCTTGCATTACTTCTTCAAAACTATTCTGGTTCACCACTTTTTCTTAGTCAATAATAAATCAAGATAAGGTGAGGTGAAAATATTTCTAGAGTGATCTACATACCCTCTTGTAACCTTTTCACTAAGATTTGGGGTGCCAGAGGCTTCAATCTGTTCATTCTAGACAAATTGTTGATCTATGTTTGAATAGTGACTGACACCAGTCATTTCCTAGGTTGATGATGGGTTCTGACCAGCTTGATTCTATGTCTACTAACTGATGCCCATGTCTGCAGCTGATTCTGGTAAACGATGTAAAGTGTATAGGCAATCAATTTCGGTATTATTGGTTCAACCGACACTTAGTTATCTGTGATAAAACCTATAGGTGTCAAGATTTTAAATCCGAGAGTCTTACTTGTTTCATTCACTAGAAAATCCTTTCAACCAGTTATGTTCTTTGTATCGTATCGACTACAATTTTGATCCCTATACATATCTCTTTTCATTCCAATTAATGTCACGAATCATAAGTATCTAGAATCTTCTAATTTCCCACTAACCAAAATTTGACAATTCACTAGAGCCATAATCCAGCATTAAAGTGTATCTCTTCAGACATTACCTCGATCTCAAAAGGTACTATTGTTACCTTTGTGAGCATCGTATCAATATATTTTTTATATTAATAACTTACTTTCCCATAAATTTTGGTTAAAATAAATATCTTACCTTTTTCATAAGTCCAAGCTGGTCTTGTTGTGTAATCCACCATCATAACTTGCACTTTTGAAGGATACACAGTCTTGATTAAATACAACCGCACGTGTAGTACTACTTCTCCCAAAAATTGTAAAGGATAATCTCAAACTCTTGTTATCCTCATGCTTACTAGCATGTTCCATGATTGTCCTGTTCATTCTCTCAGCATACACCATGGTCTCCTTTGGTGTTCTAGGAGCCATTCTTTCTCTGTGTATTCCATTCACTTAAACAATAATCATTAGCAAATACCTTATTTGATTAATTGGTACTGAACCACCATTGTGTAGATCTAAGTCTTGTTTTTCAACTTTAAATTAGATTCATTTTCCATAATCAGCTTTCCATCTATTGAAATTCTTTGAAATTCATATATTTTCACTTAGATGTGACCAAATACCTTTTAAAAAAAGGGTAAGTGCACGAAGTATGTGGATAATTTCGTGGACATAAAAAAACTTGAAATAAAGGGAACCGCGATCGCGGTTTATATACCACGATTGTGGTTTTAAACCGTGATCGCGGTTCCTGAATTTGAGGTTGGGAAATTACCTAACCTAAAACTGTGATCGTGGTTTAGAACCACAAGCATGGTTATAAACCGTGATCGCGGAACTCTGAGACAAAAATTAGCAGTCCCGCGACTCCTTATTTTCCTCATTTTTCATTTCAAACCGCAATTTTTCCTAAACATTTTTCACTCGACGCTTTCAATACCACCTCAAAATTTCTCATTGGACTTTTGGATCAGTGATAGATTCATCCATGCCGCCAAGATGAGAAGGTAAGTCCCTGAGTGTAATCATTTTTTTTGGCATTTTAGGTTTTTTTTTGCATTTTCGTGGGTTTTTTTGAAATGTTTGTTTATGTATACAATTTTCTTATTTTATCAGTTGGTCGGCAAGCTCGAAAATCATGACAAACCGTCAAAACATTCCTCAAAACCCACCGAACATTCCTCAAAACCCTCCGAACATTCCTCAAAACCCTCCTCCAAACATAGATCCGCCTCCTGTGGCTCCTTCTGTACCTCACTGAGCCAACAGGAACGTAAGATAATATCATTGGAATAATCCGAGAAAACAAAATTGTCATTGAGAACCTAATTCAAACTATAAGACAAAACCATGCTACAAATCCATCTCGCATTGACTTTAGCCAATACATTGTAAACATTGATTGGCGAAGTCGAGTCTGCAACCAACCAAATACATAGATGAAACACCTTTAGAAGTGACTGTAGGCGGTGGTATGTGGATAAACTATCCCATGCGGCCGTCAAAGACAAAAAAACTGGAAAATACCTCATTTGTGCATTATTTACTAACCCTAGAACCTAATGCCCTCCTCCCCCCCTTGTATTTACTTGCAAATGGTTCCCAATCCATTAGTGCCATGATGACAGAATCAAAAACAATTTTTAGGACCGATGGTGGATGGTTTTTTGATTATCCACCATACAACAACAATGAGTGTTCCTTCTTTATTTTTTGAAGAAATTATATTGCGAGTTCTGTGCTCAATGAGGTCTCGAATTATTTTGAATTTTCTGACTTTTTTCGGTCGAGGAGGTGGCTTTTGCACAGTAGCAGACCTGGTGCATGCATAGGTCAACCAAGGATCCCCCATGCCCCAAAACCCCCACTACCTTCATTTATCCCTCCTACAGTGAAGGAGGTTGTGGAGATTGACACATTGCATGCATTGAGGGAGCTCACTAACACTCTGACCCAACATATTGACCAGATTGCATCTGGTCATGTTGGTGGAGGCGATAGTTCTAGCACACCACACTAGTGTGAATCATGTGGTGCCGTATGCATTGCGGGTGAGACATCATTTGCTAGTTCACAGGATTTCTTTTCTATAGATGAGATGCTGGAGGATTTTTTGGAATTGGTGCCACTAATATTGGTCTTTCACAGGTAAATTTCAAATAAATATAAATTATATATATATATACAATAGTTTAATTCACATGTTTGAGATTCTAATATATATGTATTTGATTGTACGTCATGTACATACATGTAAAAAACTAATTTTTATTTTATTTTAAATAGCAATAGTTGGTGAAGGAAACATCTAGTGTTGACATGCTAGCTATTGTAGTTGGGTGTGTTTCAAACGTAAGTTTTAAAAGTTGTACAAACTTACATTTTTAATTTCATTCAGATTACACTAGATTATTATTATAATGTTTCACGTGTATGTTGTACATATTAATATGTTTGTCTTTTATACACAGGAGCCTAGTGGGTCATCATATGCTCCGAGAACTGAGGCTAATGGCATGCCTCACATGAGTTTTACGTAGGTTAGTTTCTCTTTACACTTTTTTTCTAATTGTGGAAGTTCACGTGGATTACATGCTTTGGACCTCTGTTATGTGGTGCACAGTCATACATAGATTTTAATATTGATTTGTACATGTTTTTGGTATAGCTTATGACTTCCAAAGAGACTCCTCCATATATGCAGACTGTGGAGGCTTCTGTAGATATTGCCATATCATCTGTAGATCCACTAACTGAGGTACAATTTTTCAAATTTGTTAAATTTTAGAGGTTCAAATGTTATTTCTTATTACTTAAATCTACAATATCAAATTTTGTATGTATGTGAAATATTTAATTTGAAAATTAATTATTTATATGTAGCTTACCCCTTGTGAGTCTCCTATTGTCCTTACGAAGTGTCAACAACAAATTGATAGGTATCATGACATTACGGTAAGATTTCACATGCATTTTAGCTAAATTTTACAAGTTTCTAAATTTTGAATGTATTTTAAAAATTTGGGTGTTAAAAACTTGTTGTTTATGAATGTGCAGGTTAGGTTACAGGCCTGCTTAGAGATGCCTAGGACCACATGGATGAAATTCGTAGTGGAATATCCCTCCACTACATCCCCAGGTCATGGATGTGCTACTTCTAGCAGGGTGAAGAGAGGGAAGATGTTTCATGAGTAGATTCATAGTCCACCTGGATGCACATAGATATATATATATATATATATATGGGCCATCTGGTCCTAGTGAACATGTTTCTTCATATAGTCCATTGTATATATATAGCCTTTTGTGAATGAATGTGGTCCTATATAAATTATGACACACTTATTTTGAGATGTACACATGTTATGAACTTACATATTTTTAGAGATGTGCGTCTGGAGCACACTTTGTTTGATTCTTATATATCCATGTGTTTTGGTTTCCATATTGATATTACTAAACTATATCTTTGATTAGATTTCATTGCAGTATGATATCCTTCTATGTATGTTTTCATAACCATTTATTAGTTCTAGATATGTATGTTTGATTTAAAATTAAAAAACCATGTCCCGGAGCGCTACATGGTACAATTGTTAAGCAAACCTATTCCATTAAGCAAAACCATGCTAGGTGAACTACAAAAGGACAATACGTACAATTACTTTTTTTAAAAGCTAACACTCATTTGTTGCATATCAAATAATGCGAACATTGATAGAAATAAGTGAGGTAGAGTTCATCTTGAACTATGGTACTATTGGTGCAACATTGAAGATTTTACAATTTTCCCAATTTTCAAGTTTTACAATTTTCATATTTCTAGAATTGAAGATTACACAGAGGTTTCAAATTTTTTTCTTTGTTATCAAAAATTATTATTTTTAATAAGGATCATATGCCAATTTAATAATAAATATAATCATGTCTTCTTGTATTTGGATTGAGATGAAAAATTTTCATTATATTAGGTATTTTCATACATGGTTTCCTGCTTCAAATTTCAAGTGTTTTCGATCTCCGGAATTGCAAGGATCTAAAAAGGCAAGTTTTTTCTCTGAAATTTTAAATAGGATGCTATAAAAAATTAGGATACTAATGGAAAATATTTTTAGATCATCTTCAAATAGTTCATGAGTAGAAGTTACGGGAAAAATTACAGGGGAAATGGAGCAAAAATGTGATTTTTGCAATAGGGTTTCTTGAAAAATTAGTAGTATGTAACTAAATACTAGCAGCAATGAAGGAAAAGGAAATATTAAAAAGGGATTAAAAAAATGGCTAAGTGTTTTTTTATACTCACCTCTTAACATTAACCTAGCTAACTCACCTTCTAACTCATCCTTGACCATTCTTCCTCCTCTAATGAAGAATTAACTCATGTCTTCCTCCGCGGAAGATCTTGAATGATGAGGCTTTCCCATAGACCATCTTGCTGAATCTGGAAACTACAAATGAAACTTTCTCATATTCCAAGATGTTCACATGCTCCAAGTGTTGAGTCAATTCTCAGTAATGGCATTGATATTTCCACATTGGCTTTAAAATATTTGTCATAACTCTTCATAGGATTAGAGATATAACCTATGATATCTACAAGGGCTTCTAAAGTATCACTATTGAAGGAAAGGGTCACAAATATTTTCCTGAACCAATTCTTGAAATTTGAATCCTGAAGATTCTTCATGGAATTATTCTCCCTAAGATGAGTACTAATCTCATGCATTCTTGTGCCAAGATCTTCCAAAAAATTTGATACATTCTCCTCATGGTATTCAAAATTAGAAATGGATTCTTTTAAAGCATCAAACCTCTAGGTGATGGTATGGGATAAAATTCCATACAAGTTCTCTAAGTCAGATGAAAACACACCTAAGCTCACCAAGGAATGAGAATCAAAATTATTCATCTCACTCACAAATGGGAGATTATTTTCCCAATGGAATTTCTCTTTCTTCATCTCAACTCTATTCCTATTGATTTTCAAATATATGACCAATAACAATCTAAACAAAGAGATAATGCAGTACAAATGCTTTATTTTCAAATATATGACCCAGAACATAGTTTCCAATGGTCACATGTCCTTCCTTGCAGTATGAATGCTTGATCTTGCTTGATGGATTAGGGGGTTGAAGTTTCAGATGGGAGACATTGCTTCAATTTAAGTTAGAGATGATTAATATCATGCAATAGATGATTGCACTTATGAATAAAAGGTCCTCACATGTTCCCTTAATTTTTTGAAGATTTACTTATACTCCTAATTATGTGTAGTGATCTATGATGAAGAATCCTATTACAATGCAAAAATAATGAGCATGTAAAAGCACATAGCTGGGGTAGAAGAGGATGGAGATAGATCACCACAACAACATAGCTCAAGAGAGAAAATAAAGGACAATGATGAAGCACCTAAGAGGAAAGAGGCAAGTCCAAAGAGAATAAGAGAGATGGAAGGTAAAAAAGTGACATTGAATGTTTTGAGTCCCAGGAAATTAATGGACGTGAGGAGTGAGAAGTCATGCCTCATGACATCATGGCACCAAAATGAATGCATCGACATGTCTGGGTGGATAGGTGAATGCTAGAGGAGGTGGTGTTTCAGTGCGTGACAAGGTCGTTGCTTCCAGGCTACTTCATTTGGGCGTAGTCCCTTAAGAGCCCTGAGACCAAAATATCATTCAACTTTGATGGGTGACTACTCAAACTACATTGCACCTAGAGATGCCTCATCTAATCCAACACCTTGGTGTAGGGACCCTCTAAATTAGCCTCTCTCAGTTTTTTTCCTTCTCATATCGGTGCTCTAGCTGCCCTATTGTTTGCAAACGCGTGAAATAGTACAGTTTGAGCCAGTGTAAGGTTGTTAAATGCTATATTTTGTAAATGATTGGTCATGGAACTGAATTGACTATGCTGACATATCTAGGTGGCTAGGTGAATGCTAGAGGAGGTGGTGTTTTGGTGTATGACAAGGTCGTTTCTTCCGAGCTACTTCGTTCAGGCGTAGTCCCTTAAGAACCCTGAGACCAAAATATCGTTAAACTTATATGGGTGAATACTCAGACTCCGAGGCACCTAGAGAAACCTCATCTAATCTAAAACCTCAGTGTAGGGACCCTCTACAATAGCCTCTCTCAGTTTTTTCCTTCTCATATCAGTCTTCTCGCTGCCCTATTGTTTACAAATGCGTGAAATAGTGCAGTTTGAGCCAGTGTAAGTTTGTCAAACACTATATTTTGCAAATGATTGGTCATGGAACCGAACTAATTGTGCTGACAAATCTGGATGGCTAGGTGAATGCTAGAGGAGGTAGTGTTTTAGTGCGCGACAAGGTCGTTGCTTCCGGGCTACTTCGTTCAGGCGTAGTCCCCTAAAAGTCCTGAGACCAAAATATCGTTAAACTTCTATGGGTGACTACTCAAACTCCGAGGCACCTAGAGACACCTTGTCTAATCTAAAACCTCAGTGTAGGGACCCTCTACAATAGAATCTCTTAGTTTTTTCCTTCTCATATCGGTGTTCTCGCTACCCTATTGTTTGCAAATGTGTGAAATAGTGCAGTTTGAGCCAATGCAAGGTTATCAAACGCTATATTTTGCAAATGGTGGGTCATGGCACCAAACCAACTAAGCCAACATGTCTAGGTGACTAGGTGAATGCTAGAGGAGGTGGTGTTTTGGTGCGCGACAAGGTTGTTGCTTTCAGGCTACTTCATTCAGGTGTAGTCCCTTAAGAGCCATGAGACCAAAATATCATTCAACTTTGACGGGTGTCTACTCGGACTCCATGGCACCTAGAGATGCCTCGTCTAATCTAAAACCTCAGTGTAGGGACCCTCTATAATATCCTCTCTTGGTTTTTCCTTCTCATAACAGTTCTCTCGTTGCCCTATTGTTTGCAAACGCGTGAAATAGTGCGGTTTAAGCCAGTGTAAGGTTGTCAAATGCTATATTTTACAAATGGTGGGTCGTAGCACCAAACTGAATTTGCGGACACATCTAGGTGGCTAAGTGAATGCTAAAGGAGGTGGTGTTTGTGTGCACGATAAGGTCATTACTTCCGAGCTACTTCATTCGGGTGTAGTCCCTTAAGATCCCTGAGACCAAAATATCATTCAAATTCGACGGGTGACTACTCAAACTCCATGACACCTAGAAACACCTCATCTAATCCGATACCTTGGTGTAGGGACCATCTACAATAGAATATTTTGGTTTTTTCCTTCTCATATCGGTGCTCTCACTACCCTATTGTTTACAAACGTGTGAAATAGTGCAGTTTGAGCCAATGTAAGGTTGTCAAATGCTAGATTTTACAAACAGTGGGTCGTGGCACTGAACCAAATGTGCCAAAACATCCAAGTGGATAGATGAATGCTAGATGATGTGGTGTTTTGGTGCGTGACAAGGTTGTTGCTTTTAGGATACTTCATTCAGGCGTAGTCCCTTAAGAGCCTTGAGACAAAATTATCATTCAACTTCGACAGGTGACTACTAGGACTCTGTGGCACCTAGAGATGCCTTGTCTGATCTAACACCTGAGCGTAGGGAGCATCTACAATAGCCTCTCTTGGTTTTTTCCTTCTCATAACAGTGCTCTCACTGCCCTATTGTTTGCAAACGCGTGAAATAGTGTAGTTTGAGTCAGTGTAAGGTTATCAAACACTATATTTTACAAACGATGGGTCGTGGCACCGAACTGACTACGCTGACACATCCAAGTGGCCAGGTGAACACTATAGGAGGTGGTTTTTTGGTGTGCAAAAAGGTCATTGCTTCCGGGCTACTTCGTTCGGGCATAGTCACTTAAGAGCCCTAAGACCAAACTATCATTCAAATTCGATGGGTGACTACTCAGACTTCGTGGCACATATAATCACCTCGTCTAATCACAAACCTTAGCATAGGGAACCTCTATAATAGCCTCTCTTGGTTTTTTCCTTCTCATATCAGTGCTCTCTCTGCCCTATTGTTTGCAAACATGTGAAATAGTGCAGTTTAAGCTAGTGTAAGGTTGTCAAACGCTATATTTTGCAGACACTAGGTCATGGCACCGAACCGACTATGTTGACACATCCGAGTGGCTAGGTGAATTCTAGAGGATGTGGTGTTTTGGTGCATGATAAGGTTGTTGCTTCCGGGATACTTCATTCGGGCGTAGTCCCTTAAGAGCACTGAGACCAAAATATCATTCAACTTCGACGGGTGACTTCTCAGACTCCATGGTAGCTAGAGATGCCTCCTCTGATCCAACACCTCAGTGTAGGGACCCTCTACAATAGCCTCTCTTAGTTTTTTATTTCTCATATTGGTGCTCTCGCTGCCCTATTGTTTGTAAATGCATGAAATAGTGCAGTTTGAGCCAGTGTAAGGTTGTCAAATGCTATATTTTGCAAACGGTGGGTCGTGGCACCAAGTCGACTGTGCTGACACATCTGGGTGGCCAGGTGAACACTAGAGGAGGTGGTTTTTTTATGCGCAACAAGGTCTTTTCTTCCAGGATACTTTGTTCAAGCGTAGTCCCTTAAGAACCCTGAGACCAAAATATCGTTCAACTTCGATGGGTGACTACTCGGACTCCGTGGCACCTAGAGATGCCTCGTCTAATCTGACACCTTGGCATAGGGACCCTCTACAATATTTTCTCTCAATTTTTTCCTTCTCATATTGGTGCTCTCGCTGCCCTATTTTTTGCAAACACGTGAAATAGTGCAGTTTGAGCCAGTGTAAGGTTGTCAAACGCTATATTTTGCAAACGGTGGGTCATGGCAAAAAACCGACTACACTGAAACATCTGAATGGCCATGTGAATGCTATAGGATGTGGTTTTTTTGGTGTGATACAAGCTCGTTACTTCCGGGCTACCTCATTTGGGTGTAGTCCCTTAAGATCCCTAAGACCAAAATATCATTCAACTTTGACGGGTAACTACTCATACTCCGTGGCACCTAGATATGCCTCGTCTAACCCAATACCTCAATGTAAGGACCCTCTACAATAGCCTCTCTCAATTTTTTCCTTCTCATATTGGTGCTCTCGCTGCCCTATTGTTTGCAAACGCATGAAATAGTGCAGTTTGAGACAGTGTAAGGTTTTCAAACGCTATATTTTACAAACGATGGGTCGTGGCACCAAACCGACTGCACCAAAATGTCTGAGTGGCTAGTTTAACACTAGAGGAGGTGGTGTTTTGGTGCGTGATAAGTTTTTTACTTCCAAGCTACTTTGTTTGGGTGTAGTCCCTTAAGAGCCCTGAGACCAAAATATCGTTCAACTTCAACGGGTGACTACTCAGACTCCGTGGCACCTAGAGACACCTTGTCTAATCCAACACCTTAATGTAGGGACCCTCTACAATATTCTCTCTCATTTTTTTTCCTTCTCATATCGGTGCTCTCATTGCCCTATTGTTTGCAAACATGCGAAATAGTGCAGTTTAAGCCAGTGTAAGGTTGTCAAATGTTATATTTTACAAATGGTGGGTCATGGCACCAAACCGAATACATCGACATATCTGAGTGGCTAGGTGAATTCTAGAGGAGGTGGTGTTTTGGTGTGCGATAAGGTCATTACTTCTAGGCTAATTCATTCGGGCATAGTCCCTTAAGATCCCTGAGACCAAAATATCGTTCAACTTTGACGGGTGACTACTCGGACTCCGTGGCACCTAGAGATGCCTTGTCTGATCCAACACCTAAGTGTAGGGACCCTCTAAAATATTCTCTCTCATTTTTTTCCTTCTCATATCGGTGCTCTCGCTGCCCTATTGTTTGCAAACGTGTAAATAGTGTAGTTTGAGCCAGTGTAAGGTTGTCAAATGCTATATTTTGCAAACGATGGGTCGTGGCACCAAACCGATTGTGCAAACGCATAGGTATGGTCTTGCAAACACTTGGGAAGGATTCATTTTCAAAATTTACAAAATTTTCAAAATTTACACCTTTTTCAAAATTTACAACTTTTTCAAACAATGAAAGCTTCTCTTAGCTTCGAGAATTTAAAATTCTCTACTAACAGTGCCGACCACGTGAAGGTGGAAGCTTTTCTGGTAGAACTAACCTGAACGTAAAAGTGTTAGTCAAAGAAATTTAAGTTTCAAATAAAAACCATATACTAGATATATATAAAATACACAAATTTAAAATAAAATATATGAACTTAAATATAGATCTAACTAACAAATTTATATATATATATCAAATAAATTATATATACCAGACATGAGCATTGTAAATTCATTCCAATGAACCATCAGGATTGGATCTACTCTGAATAGCAGACAAGATTGCTTCATGATCGGACTCTTGAACCTTCCAAAAAATCTTGTTATTAGGCCTTCCTCTATATCTATACAGCTGAATATTTTTCTCTAGAACTAGATACAAATATAAGAGTATTTTCCTGTGTGTCTCAAAGTCTTCAAACACCCAAACAGAGGAGTTTTTTAATGGATACCATCGAAGCCAAGTTCCAGTAACTACCACTAACCCTACAGGATACTCAATATCTTCACCATATATAATAGGAGAATTCAAATTCTTTCTTTCCTCAATGCAACGACATAAGAAATAGTCTGTTCCTTCTTCATTGCCTTCTATCACAATAACTGCAAACACATGTCCTACAAAAAACCAAAGGTTGAACAACTTAAACTTAAATTACATATTAAAATTTCAATGGACATAACTCAATACAAACATTAAATAAATAACCATAAATAACTTGTCATACCAAAATCAAAATTTCGTCAAAGTCCTTGGATGTTACAACTTCATTTGTAGAAACAAGTCATAATGCTTGTGGAGGTTGATAACTAGGAAGTGAAGTTAGAGGCCTACAAATCCATCCATCCACCCATTCTTGTGAATCACACTCAGTAGTGAAAAATTTGATATAAGATGCATAAAAACATGTCAAATTTCTTGTCTATACGGCCCACAAAGTAGCGTCTGAGATACAAAATGAGTGCATTTCACTAGACCCAGTGAGTTTCATACAATCCTTGTAGTTAGCAATTTGTTGTTCCTCTATCAGCCAAAAATATCTGCAAACTATGTAATTTTCTTGAGAACCTCAAGCCATGTTTTCAATACACCATTCCATTATGCTCTTTTCATCTTTTAATTTAGCACCATCTTTGTACTTCAACTCTTCTCTTGTAAGAGCTCTTTTCACACATGCCCTTGCACCGTCATGCTCTCCTTTTCCATGTCCAGCCTCAATGAAACTCCAAATATGTTGTACACCCATCTTGACATGCATTCTACTCATCTAATAAAACATTCATGCATTCTTAAACTGAGACGTGCAATTATCTGACCATATATAATGTTGTTTGAAGTGGATGTCCCTATTAGACAAGTTTCCATAAAATAACTGGAAACACCCTTACACAAATTCAGTAAAATGAGTATGATTATCACTGATATAAAAGTGGTACTCTCTTAAAAAAAAATGATTATTCTCTGTACTGTCAGGAGAATGTAGAAATGTTATATGCACAAAAATGGCAACTTGTACTGAGTTGTAATATTGCGATTGAACCTCCATTTGTGGTTGTAATGTGTAATTCTCTACAAAATAAACCACTGAAACAATAGTAACAATAGGAAATTTGTCCTTTCATATCTTAAACTATTCATCTAACCATCGAGCTCTATGTGTATGCCTAGCATACTCATAAACAATTTCATCCTTAAATTTTCTCAAAAATTGGAAAACGGGTATTTGTTCTATAATGAGCTCACAAAGTTTAGACTCTTTTCCATATTTCAACTGGTATGTAACTAATGTATATTTATCAAACTCAACTAATTTATGTCCTGGTGTACCTTCAATTTTCTCATGGATTCAACTTTCCAATTTAGGTAATCTATCGCATGTACTACAACTTCTATCTAAACAATCCTGACTATAAAAAAAATTTCCAACTTTTTCACAAAATATAGTAGCAATGAAATCCCTAGAAGATATTGGTGGAACTTGAACACCACATTCCGATAACATAGTTTTAGAATGAAAAATAGAATGAATACGTAAAAATTTAGCATAATGCATCGCAAATTCAACATGTTGCCTACAACAAGTGGTGCAAGCGTGGTTGATTTTCACATAGAATGGTTTCAACATTTCAAAAAAGTGTTGACTAATTTTAATTTCCAGATTCTCTTGTTCAAACTTAAGAAAAAAATGAGTTTGATTCATATCTAAGAAATGCTTTGGATGTGGTTCATGATTAGTACAACCAACTCTCTGTTTTATAACATCTCTTGTATTAGGTAAAACTCTAGTGTTATCATGCCAAAATTTAATAAAAGCTTCTCTTATAGCATCAGAATTATTTTTGTCCTTACACGGTGCTCTAGTAGAAAATGCCCAAAAATCAACGTTATTGAGTGATTGAAGAATATTACGTCTTTCAATTACTTTCATTAGATTTTTTCGATTAACTTGCAACGTTTAACTTGTTTGCGTAATCAAATTTTGTTTTTTTATTGATTCACTTACAACACTAGTAGCAAGTACACGACGCACAATATTACTATCCCTAGTACGTCTCTTGACACCAACAATGTGATATGCATCATGAAGGTTTTCAACAATTGTAGAGGTTCGACCACATATATTAGATGTTTTCAATCCTGAGGTATTTAATGTAGGTCTCATTTTAATCAATTTCATCAAACTAACCAACAACTGACATCTTTGGGAATCATTTAAAATTTCAAAATGATTATCCAAAATTTCAATGGCTTTTCTTTTTATTTGTCATTCAGAAATTTTTTTAGACATTGGTTTCAAAAAAATTTCATCAATTTCAATAAAAAATTAGGTTTCTTACGTAAAATCCTAAGAGGTTTTTTTGTCAAATTTTGCCTGTCTACAGTTTCAACATGAATTTCCTTATTCACATTTTCATTGTCTCCTTCAATTTCAAAATTTGTTACATCATGAGTATTTAATTCTTCTTCAACATTGACAGTAAAAACATCTTCATCACGAGTATTTAATTCAACTTCAACATTGGCAGTAGAAACATTACCTAGTTCTTCATTGATTACAATAGTTGGGGTTGAAGATGAACCTCTTCTTGATTCACGAAGATTCTGCATTCACTCAGCATTTTGAATTTTGTTGGCCTCTAATTCGTTTGGTGTTTTTTTACTTAATGAATTCCTTTTTTGAATTTGTTTCTTGTCTCCCATGATGTTTTGCTTCTGGTGATAAGAAAAATGTGCAGAAAAAGATAGAATTTCATAGTAATTCATACAATAAGGTCAGAGAGTAAAAATCACATGGTAATGTAGACATTGGGATGTGTGTAAATATGGTTTATAAATCGTGAGTGCTCTTTATAAACCGTGATCATGGTTTATAAAGCGTTCTCACAGTTTGTGTTACAAAAACCATGATCACACTTTATAAACCACAATTGCAGATCTATCTGCCGAACCTAAGCCTTGAGAAATCTTTGTTTTTCCCCAACCAAAGCTATGAAAGGTCATTACGAAGTGTAAAAGGTCAAAAAACCTCAAATTTTCTCTTCCAAAGACTTGAACCATGCTAAAAAACTGAAAACATTTCACAAAAATGGTGCCATCACGTAGGGGAGACTGTTAGCTTCTTATAAATATTGATTTTAAAGTGAATAGAATAAGATAAATATCATTTTATAATTTTTTACTAACAATAGGTCTTTAAGACATTTTTACCCATGAATGTTCATGTCTACATTTAAGACTGTAACTTTTTTTTTCTTATCGAAACGTGATAAAACTTATACCATCCCAAGCATGGATAAATTCTATACACGTTAAAAAAAAAAAATTATTTTTTTATATAGTTATGGCGGGAAAACAGTATGTGCTCCATTTTCTAAATATTTTTAGACCACTTTCATGGAAAAAATCATTATAAAAAAAATATTGTTCAAAAAAATACAAAATAAAATCCATCCCAAGATAAAAAACTACATCTAACGTTTCACCAAAGGAAAAAAAAAAAAAAGATTTGGTCATCCAAAATGCGGGCAAATGGACTACAATCTTATAAGTTTTTTTCAAAAAAAAAACCAAGTCATATAATTTTAAGTGTTTAATGTAGGTAAACTTGTTTGTTTGTTTTTTTTTTTTTTTAATTTAGAAACTAGATTTTGAATGCTACGATTCATATTTATATAAATTTTTCTAATTTTGAGTACGCGTATTGCTAATAATCCCTACAAGTTGAGATTTCACTGTTTTTTGCAATATCACATCCATGGATGACCCTATATTTGTCCATCAACTTCCTGCACTTACCCAAAATTCAAAACACATTAGTGAAATTATTATTCATCATGGCCCCCAAAACAAGAGAGGGAGATAAAATACAAGAAATTGAAAAACAATCATGGGAAACATCAAACAAACAAGGGTCAAATACCTTTATTTGTCATGATTTAGGGCCTATTTTTTCCACAGAAAAAGAAACAGAAGAAATGGTAGATCATAGTAGTGATGAGTTAGGGTCACCACACACGGAGTTTGATTTTGACCCTACCCTATCAGATGATTTCATTTTCATAAAAAATATATGGTTCTTGCGAGAGTGGTGGAATGAGGTGCTAGAATGCCAACAAAACATGAAGCTATTCCACCCAAAAATGAGGCTAATTAGGAGGAACCAATTCTCATCAACATGGATGAAATATTAGCACATGGGCATGCTTCTACATCAAACGTAGGAAACGATAACATGGGGGTTATAAAATTCCACTTATTAAGGTACCACATAGAGTAAGAATAGAACATGAAAACATGGAATAACCCCCATTTAATGAAGATTAAGAATAACATCAAGAGGAATAAGTCACTATACCACAACAAATTCATAACATTAATCAACAACTAGTTGTATTAACATCCCATGTACAAAAGGAAACAAACAAAAATGTACATTGGGAGAAACCTAAGGTCAAAAATAGTGAACTTCACATAGAAAACCAAAAAGGTGAAACATCGAAAAATAGTCGCGTGTATATGCTACCTTTCCCCAAGAAATACCAAATTCTTTCATAAGAACTATAATATATGAAAACAATGCTCACAAGCCTTCAAGAAAGTAATGGGGGACATATCAAAAGGTATCAATACAAAGAGCTATGCCCTCATCCATTTGATAAGGCTATGTTGCTTCAACCCTTTACTAAGAAATTTAATATGCCAAAATTTGATAAGTATAGAGGGAAAGGTGATCCACAGGATCATGTGAAATATTTTTACAGGGCATGCCAAGAAGTGGGATACAGTGACAATTACTTCATATGACTCTTTCCAAAAATTCTAGGAGGACAAGCCTTAGAATGGTTTACTTGCTTACCTCATGGGTCTAGCTTCACATGGTCCAAACTAGCAGACAGATTTGTGTGACATTTCTCATACAATATGGAAAGTGACATAACCATGGTAGACTTATGTAATACTAGACAACGTCCAAATGAAACCTTCACAAGTTTCCTACAAAGATGGTGGGGGCTAGCTAACCACTTCCCTTTCTCATTTCCTTAAAAGCAAATTGTTATCATCTTTGTATCAAATCTAAATCTGGACATCACTTTTCATTTACAAATGCACTGTGTTTGGAGTTTCGAAGAGGTCATCGAGAAGTGCATACAAATAGAAAATTCCCTCACCATAAAAGTGACAATCAAATCATCATCCAAAGATAATCAACCTACCAAGCCAATAGACAAGCCAAATATCATTAACAAAAACAAAAATGTGGTAGGAGATGGAATCACTTATTCCAAACGTATACAAGTAGTCTAAGTTGGTCAACCTTTTAAAATGACCAAAGGATTGATCCAACCACCAGTCAAATTCATAACACTCACTCCTCTTATGGAATCTTTGTCTGCAATATTGAAATAATTAGATGCATTCCACATGGTGACATATCTTACAACTCAACCCTTTAATGACAATGCTCCTAAACCTTCATGGTACAAAGATCATGAATATTATGACTTTCATCGTGTTAAGGGACATAAGATAGATAAATTCCTAAGACTTAGCCACTATATCCAAGATATTATCGATAGTGGGGACATAGAAGTAGATTCACTGGAATCAAATCAACAACCAATCAAAATATGGGAATATTCAAGGAACCATTCCTGAAGCATGGTAAACCATGTGAGAAAAATATGGATCAGAGAGAGTCATCCCAAAGCTACAAATCCATAAACTCTCTATATGCCAAAAGTGATAATAATCATTACAACTCACTTAGTATATGTGTTCTCGCTTCTTATGAACATGTGAGTACCATTAGGATCAAAGGAAAATATTGCACTTCAAGAACAAGGCATGCTCATCTCACAGTCTCAGAACCTCCTCTATCTACCCCTCAAGATGGTTAATACAATATCCTAGAGAAACTTGAGAAGACTTCTACTAAGATTTCAATCTTAGATCTTCTTAAGATATCAAATGTACATAAAGACATCCTATAAAAAACCCTTCAGGGATTAGGAGTTTCAATGGAATTAGATCCTTCACACCTACAAGATTTGGTGGAAAATATTACACCTAGTGAACACATTCCTTTTAACCATAATGAAATCCCTAACAAAGATCATACACATAACCTTCCTCTTTATATATAAGTATTTGTTACTCGCTGAAAGATAAAGAGGGTGCTTGTGGACAACAAGTTGGGATTGAACATATGCACCTTGAAACTAATCAAACAATTAGGAAACATGGAGAAAGATCTAGAGTCCCACATTATCACCATAACTGCATATGATAACATAGAGCGGGAGTCATATAGAACAATAACACTTTCAATAGAAAGTAGGGCCTACTTGCCACAACACGAGATTTTCATATCTTAGATTTGGAACTTCCATACAATATGACTTCTTGGCCACCCATGGATCCATGCCATGCAGGCCATACCATCAATTTTTCATTTGTGTATTAAAATAAAACATGAGGGACACACTATTACTATTCAAGGTGATTTATAACCCTTCGCTCACTACAGAGCTCTCAACAACTTTACGCGTAGGGGTGCATATACATTTCCCTCCATTGATATTGTTATTCCCCTTCAGTCAAAGGCTCTTAAATCACGGGTAAATTTAGAACTCCCTAATTTCTTATACTCATGAGGCTTCTACATTTATGCTTCTCCCTTTGATTCATGGGAGATGAAATTTTTTGAGTATTGTTGTGGAGAATACAATGTTCAGTAGGCTCTCCTAGTTTGAGATCTATATTTGTCACCAAAAACAAGAGGTAGACCCAACTACCACTTCAAATGAAAAATGACCTAGAGATTAATGGACTATTGGGACATTCTTACCTGGTGGACTATTTTCCAAAGAGAAATTTTTTGACGCACCTACAACGTGGGTCCCTGAAGACACTAAGCCTACCTATTATGAAATTCCAGAATACACAAAGTCTAGTAGAATGATGTATTCCATGGGGCTACAAAGGCCTTGGATGTGAAAAAATTTTAAACAAGGAGAAAGGGAACTAGTCCCACTTCCACATTTCAAAATTGAAAGATATGGTATATGTATTCGGCCATATGGGTCGCATCTACATGGATCAATATGTTACATGCTCTGAATGTGAGGATAACTCTATTTATTCAAATAGCTGACACATATTCCCATTCTAGTCCAATATGAGGATCTTATCCTCCACGAACCTTTGTCATGGATACCACTGTCCTTACCATAAGCCCCGATCAATTCCTAAAATTAACCCTTGTATACCCTATCCATTATTGATTGGGACCAATAACATCATATGTCATTATACCTCTTTGAGAATGACAAGGCTATTGTAGAATTCATGGGCATACATGATACCATTCCTATTGGAGATCATAATAAAGGTTTCTTCATTGACCTAGATACTTGTGCATATTTTGGTGAGGAATTAGAGCTTCATTCGTGGTCAGACAAAATTTAAGAAAAAATGAGGGAAAATTTTCCAAAGAAAAGCCTCAGAAAAAACGTAAGTCCAATTCGTATAGTGAAAATCTCTTTGAGGAACGTTGGGTGACCAACAAATAAAAAAATCAATAGAAAAAATAAGTGACCATGACTGAGGGTGAAAACCTCAAAGAGATGCCCTTAGAAGAAGATATCTCAACCTTCCTCATGATCATATGCATATGGAGGATATGTCAAAAATGTGGGTAGAAGAAATTATTGATGTAAATATCAGAACATAGGAACAACCAAAGATAGTCAAGATGGGAGCTTCGCTTTCAGCACAAAAGCAAAATATGTTCACCCTTGCTTGTTAGAGATTTTGTGGATATATTTGCATGGTCTTATAAATATATGTCAGGGTTAGATCCAACTTTGGTGGTGCACAACTTATTTGTGCATGTAGACGCAAATCCCATTAAATAGAAGCTAAAGAAAATGCATCCACGTGTGGCCCTTTTGGTTAAAGAGGAGTTAGAGATACTATTAACAGCAGGTTTCATCAGACCCATTGATTACTTTGATTTGATATCAAACATTGTTCCAGTACAAAATAATCCTGTTGGAATCAGAAGTTTTACAGACTTTCGAGACATCAACAAGGCATGTCCAAAAGATGATTTTCCTTTTCCTAACACTGACATGTTGTTGATTCAACTACAAGATATGAAGTGTTATCTATTATGGATGGATTTTCAGGCTACAACCAAATCAAGATAGTAGAGGAATATCAACATAAGATGACCTTTACAACCCCTTGGGGAACATTATGTTATTAGGTAATGCCCTTCGACCTCAAACATGTCGGCGTAACTTATCAAAGGGAAATGACTGTAATATTTTATGATATGCTTCATGAAATCATGGAGGACTGTGTAGATGAAATATTAGGGAAATAAAAGACAAGAGAAGACCATCCTGAATTATTGAGGTGTATCTTTGAACAACTCTGAGAATATAAGGTCAGACTAAATCCAAAGAAGTGTTTCTTCGAGGTATTATTAGGAAATATATTTGGATTTATTGTATCAAGAAGAGGGATTGAGGTATATCTGGCTAAAGTAAATGTTACTACTGAAATGCCTCCTCCCATGAACATAAAATAGTTTTGCAGTCTACATGGGAAAATACAATCCATTCACCACTTTATCTCGCATCTTGCCAACAAATGTAATTCCTTCACCCATCTGCTTAAGAAATATGTTGAATTCATTTGGGGACCAGAGCAGCAGCATGCCTTTGCCTTGCTCAAAAAATTCTTGGAAAATCCACTAGTCCTCATACCTCCAACCCCAAGTGAACCATTTTTGATATACATGTATGTAACCCAATTTTCTATTGGCTTGTTACTTTCTTAGTATGACCTAAGACAAAAAGAAAAAGTAGTGTACTATCTCAGTTGTACCCTAGTTTCATAATAGCTCAACTATCCCCAAATCAAAAAATATTATTTGGCTATAGTTTTTACCTTCCAAAAACTTTGCCATTACCTATTGAATAAAAAAACAAGCTTATATCCAAGGATGGCCCGCTCAAGTGCCTATTGTCGAAACCCGCCCTTACTAGTAGGATGGCTAATTGGATCATCCTACTTAGTGAATTTGACATTGAGTACGTACACCAAAATTCATTCAAAGGATAGGTGTTTGCTGACCAATTGGTAGGAGCACCCTTACCTGGAACAGATCCTGTGAGTTTGGATCTACCTGACACATCATTGATTTATATTGAAGAATATGTTATATGGAAAGTAAATTTTGATAAGTCATTTACTTTCCATGGTTTGGGGGAAGGTGTAGTGATAATCACTCCTTCAGGTGACCCCATACCAAAAGCTTTCCATCTTGTATTTCCTTTCAAAAATAAAATTAAAGAATATGAGGTGCTCATCGTTGGGATGAAGCTAGATATAAAATGGAATATCCACCACCTTAAGGCCATTGGCGACTCACAACTGATTATCAAGATAATCAATGATGTGTACAAGGTCAAAGATGAAAAAATCATCCCATATAAAGATTTGGTAGAAACTCTGAAATAATATTTTGTATGCATCACATTTGAACAAATTCCAAGGGAACAAAACCAATCTATAGTTATAATGGCAACAATGGGTTCTATGGTGCAGATTCTTCTAGATACAATGATATGCCATTTTTTGTTGAAAATATATGTCAACCTGCATATGACATTCCATATTATTACCTAGCATCTTAAGTTTTTAGTCCCCACTCCCCATGGTATGCCTTTATTTTTAACTACCTCCAAAGTGGTACCTTTCCTCCTTACATTTCCTAGTCTAAAAAACAAATCCTTATCCACCAAATAGCTCATTACACCATCCTAGGAATCATGCTCTATCATCGTGGATATGATGAAAATTTGTTGCGTTGTTTAGATGTAACAGAGTCACTAAAAATGATCAAGGAGATACACGAAGGAGTGTGTGGATCCCATACAAATAGAATGGTGTTAGAAAATAAGTTGTTAAGAGTAGGCTATTAATGGCTTACTATGGAAATGGATTGTTACAATTATGTAAGGAAGTGTGTCTTATTTCAGAAGTATGGTAATTTCATTCATGCACCATTGCAGCCTTTACAACCAATCACAACACCATGGCCATTCTCTAAATAGGGATTAGAATTAATAGGGAAGCTTACCCCTACCTCATCTAATGGTCATACCCACATCATCACAGCCAAAAAATACTTCACCAATTGGGTGGAGGTCGTTCCATTGAAATATGTTATAGGTGCTCAAATATCAAATTTCATCATGAATATCTTTATTTACTAGTATGTAATTCATGCTACCATTGTTACTGATAACGACAAATATTTCAAGAACAAGATGGAAAAATATATTTGTCATCGCTTTCAGATAATACTAAAGTGGTCCACACCATATTACCATCAAGGTAATGGGTAGGTAGAAGCCACTAATAAAACATTTGTTTGAATCATGGAAAATATAGTGAGTAAAATAGGTTGCAATTGGAATTTGTAAATTCACCCAGCCCTTTGGTCTTATAGGACTTCCATTCACACCCCTACTGGTGCGACACCCTACTCCCTAGTATTTAGAACTGAATCCATCATCCTAATTGAAATCGATCTTCCTTCTCTGAAAATATCTCTTAGGGATTATCTAGATAAACATGAAGATTACAGAGTGGCTAGGTTGGTAGAATTAGAGCTCCTAGATGAAAAGCACATCTACGCTCTTAACCATCTCAAGGTGTATCAAAATAGAGTATCACAGAACTATAAAAAAAGGACCATACCTCGTCAGTTTGAGGTTTGATATTTTGTAATGAAAGAGAACTAGATCAACACAAGGGTAGAAAAAGAGAAGAAAGGAAAGTTTCAAACCTCATTAGTTTAGGACCTTATGTCACTGTGGCCAAATATGGGACATGAGCATGTAAGCTTTCCCATCCTAATAGAGACAAGATTCATGAACCCATGAACGTCATGCACCTCAAGTGGTTCTATGCTTGAACATGGCACAAAAATCATAAAACAACCAAAAAAGTAAATAAAATTATGAAAAAATAGAATACTTAAAAAAGGAGCAGAAGAAAAAGAGAAAATAGGTCATCCAAATGTGAAAACCACATGCAATTGTGGCACTTTGGATAGATCCCTTGGTAAAAACTGGTTTCCTGATGCCTTGGGAGGATTCCTTGTCTCACAAGCATCTTACATCTAAGGGGTAATTTTACTTAGCCTAGGGCTAGTTCCATGCACCTAGATCTAAGTTTCTTTGTGAACCTATCATATCAGGCCTTGATCCGGTTGTTTCTCCTCTTGTAAATTAGTGAAGGAATTTCCTTTGTATATTCCCCATCTAACGCTAGGGGTACCTTCACACATTCACCTTCTTGTAAATAACACATGGAATTTTCCCTTTTCTATTCCCCTCTAACGCTGGGGGCATCCATGCTTCCCATTTTCCTGTACATAGCTTTAGAAAACCTTTGAAAATCACAAAAACATTCAAATATGTGGAAAATCGCAAAAACTTTCAAATATGTTGAAAATCGTAAAAAAATTCAAATATGTGGAAAATCAAAAAACATTCAAATATGTTGAAAATTGTAAAAACATTAAAATATGTGGAAAATCACAAAAACATTCAAATATGTTGAAAATCACCAAAACATTCAAATATGTGGAAAACCACCAAAAAATCACATAAAGCTTGAAAAAACCCAAAATAATAGAAAAGTAGAAAATACAAAAACAATAGAAAATTGTATCACAACACTCTCAAAAACAACACAAAATGCATTGAAAACAATATAAAAAAACATAGTTTCAGTTTACTTGATTTGTTTCTTTGTTATGTTTCTTACTTTGTTTGTTTGGTTATGTGTAGTTTTCTTGTATAGTTTTTACTTACTTGTACATGGGTATAGTGTGTTTCTTAAACATACCTTTTTATATTGATCTTTTCTTGCTTAGATTGGATTCATTCTTAATTGTGCATATGAGGCGTGTTTTTGCATACTTGTAAATAGTTGTGATTTCTTGTGTTGATTTGGTATGTGTAGTTTTGTTAACATTTGTTTGTGCTTGTTTGTTTCTTTTGCATTATGTTTTCACCAACATCATCATATCTCCATCTATATCATCACATATAACATCATCTATAAATCATATATAAATAAAATACTAAATTCTACATCATACATATATGATAAATCTAGTCATCACATATCATATCATTAAAGGGGGTAAGAGGGGTCACAAATATCAAAATCTATCCCCCCGCACCAGTATCATCATGTCATCTCGTACACTAATCTAGAAAATCACATGTCCAATACAATTGACATCATCTACAGATCTATCATAAAAATAAAACACATGTGATACATCATCAATATACATCATGATACATACATAAGAAATAAAATTAAACAACATCATGATACATCATCATCCATAACCATGATAGTCATCATGGATAATATAAATGTCCATATAAATGTATATAATGTATGTATCAAGAGAATATACATCATCGATAAAAAATATGCCATCAAGGGCATCGATCAAAAAGGATCCTTCATAAGAGGCATAAAATCCAAAATAATACATCCAAACTATAAGAGGCATTAATCAAAAAGAGCCTTCATAAGAGGCATGCATCCAAACTATATACATCAGTGCATATATGTAAAATGAGTCAAATCTGACTAAATCCCTCATAAAGACTGGGAGGCCTACGATATCAAGGAGGGGTCATCATCTATGTGCTCACTCTCCTTTCTGTCACCATTTCTAGGGATTTCATGGCTGCTCCATAGATCTCACTGATGCCTCAAGCCTTGATGATCCACCCATCGAATACTCACTAAATTTAGGTATCTTCTGATCCTCTGAAACAAACTCATAGTACATGACCTTGTAGTAGAAGGACCTATCATTTTCCATAGCCAATTCCATGAATACATGCATCACCACCAAGGCCCCATCTATCCACTAGAATGAAGCCACCTCATCCCGTACCCTCACCAGCTCAACCTAGCCCACTGATCTCTCAGCTATCAATTGGTCCCTCTCTAATGTGACTTGATCTCTCTCTGTAGTAAAAGCCTATGTTTGTTCCTAGTACTACTGTAAAAATCCCATAGTCTATGCACTCTATGAGGCCAACTACTAAATTTACTGGAACCAGGTGGCCTTATCTCCACCACCTCCTTGGCTATTCCATGCTATGGCCCAGTATCACTTTATAGTAAGACCCTGTATCTAAGCCTAAGCCTGATCCCTCTCGGCCACCACCTAAAGTTAGATGGTTATGGCTTACTATAACTATTCCTATAATACAACTACATGTCCTTGATCTCCACCATCTCCATCCCCTCCCCCCTCTTGGTAGACTATGTGGTGGGCTAGGCATAAGCCCCTATCGTAAATTTGGTTATGGAGGAGGACCTTGTGGTACTATATGTGTTGCCACATGCTATAGAGGAAAGTGAATGCCAACTGGTATGCCCACTCAGGGAATTTGTATCCCTCTAAAAATGGGTACCTATCTCTGTCTTTTTCAGGGTAATGGTGAAGGACCTTGTCCCCCACCACCATCAAGCTCATCATCATCATCATCACCCTCTTGCAAAGGCTTGTGCTCATCATCGGAAGGTCCCCTAACTCCAGCATCCCATAAAGCCTGTGAAATAGTAATCCGGCATAGTAAAACTATTACATACCAAGCTCTATACTCAATCATGATCTCATGATCTTTGACCTATCTCATGGGTAATCATACTAGTGACACCATCCCATCAAATCTTCCTTGAACCCTATCAGGTTGAATTTTTAGGCCAATGTCAAATATCTCAGCTACCCTATGTGTGTACCACATATCAAGACCGGGTACATCTTGTGTTATGCCAAACAATCTCTGGAACCTATCCACCCTATATAAACTCATGATGTAGCCCTAAATTCCAATCAAAAAATACTCAACTATGGCTATGTCAAGCTCAAGAGCATCATCTTCCCATTGGTAATGATGATAGGGACACCATAATATATCGAACTGCTGAACATCACTGAAAAATATAAGATAGTAGTACGTATCACCCTAGTACTCACAGAGGTCATCGCTAATAGAAACCCATCCCATGACTGATGGATCCTTTGGATCCCTCACTCAAAGATTACATATGGGGTGACCAATAGAAATATTGTCCCATGCCCAAATCTACTATAATGTAGTAGGACCCATGGTCTTCTGACCATGATAAGTAATGAGGTGTAGATCCTAGTACAAATGCGCTAAAATGTACTGGCCCCAAAAATAATGCTCACCACAAAATATTCCATATATAATTTTGATCAAACCAAGAGGAAATGTGTCACACGTATTGTCAATGTGAAAAAAACCACTGATAAGAGACATCTATAAACTTCCATGCAATGAAAACTGGGATCTCTATGCAAAAATTCATATGAACTGTCATCCCTTGACGAGGTATATCAATGTGACCAAAAACTTCAATAAGGATGTCCATAATTTCCTCATCTTTGCTGATGTACTCAATGAGCTGCCCCTATATCAGCACACAAATAATATGCCAAATGTCCTCGAGATTCATAGTCCTCTCCCCTGTCAGGATTTGAAAACATTGACTCTTGTTGTGCCACCGCTCCACCAAGGCTATCAAGAGGCCATGATCCACAGAAATAGAGGCAATCCTCACCACATGGGCTAACCCAGTCATCTCCAAGAGAACATCCATCGTCCTCTTATGTCATATCCGGAAGGTTTCCTCTATGGCAGTAAGACAAACATGACACTCTCTAATCTGTAGAACGGGCAGTTGGATCTACAAAAATAACACAACATGTGTCAGAACTAATATTTCTTCTATCTTCTTCCATTTTCTTATTAATAAGTCCTCAATCAACTAATTTCATCCAAATTCACTTATTTTCCTCTAGAAAACTCCTACTTTATTCTAAATAGTGTGGTGTTTTCTTTCTTCAATGCCTACGCGCCCTTTTGGGACTGTACTGTTAGGAATTAATAGAATCTAATGCGGAATAATTCCTCAAAATTGCAATAATAAGAAGTATGAATAGAAATTACAAAAATAAAATATGCAAAACATGAAGACAATATTTAATGTGGTTCACCCAATGTGGGCTACATCCACCAAGAGCACTTGCTTAGATTTTATTGCAAGCCAACAGTCTTCACAATTACAATAACCAGATCTTGTTTGGAGTTGCGTTCAACAAACCCTCCTGAATTCACACTTGAATTCACACACACTATTCACCTTCACAAAAACACACATATAAATCCTATTGTATGTCCATCTATTTATAAGTACATCAATAGGTAGCCAAAGAGGCAGTTTTACAAAATAATGGGTACCGAAAAACCATGGGCCCAGAAATAGCCCATAATGGTTACCCATTACCCATGGGTTAATAAACCACCCATGAAAATTTACTTCAAGGGCTTCACCCCCGAACCCCCTTGACCCGCTCACCGGTGAGCAGGGCCACCGTAAAAATATCTGATTGTAACACATGGAAGGTGTACCAAACTCTAACATGAAAATAGGCTCCACAAACATAACAATCTCCCACTTGGAGACTGATTTTCACTGAGCAAGCTTCTCAACCCTTCACTGTCATCCGCGAAGGCCAACCAAAGCTGAACATAGCTTTAGTTTATCCCTTGTGACCACCTTGGTCATCATGTCTATAGGATTCTGACTAGTATGAATCTTCTCCAACTTCAACTTATCTTCCTCCAAAGCTGTCCTGATGAAGTGATATCTCAATTGTATATGCTTCATCCTAGAGTGGAAAAAAGAGTTCTTAGCTAGGTGTATAGCACTTTGACTATCACTATGCAGCTTACATTCCTCCTACTTATTCCCTCTTTTCTTGCCTCTATGGCAGCAACATACTCAACCTCCATGGTTGACAAAGCCACCAGCTTCTGTAGTCGTGAAATCTAGCTCACTGCTGTCCCACCTACAATGTAAATATAACCTATCATGCTCCTCCTACTGTCAACATATCCAACCATGTCTGAATCTACATAACCACGTAAAGTGGTGTCTAATCTACTATAGCACAAAACTATCCCCATGGTCCCTCTCAAATACCGAAGGATCCACTTTAATGCTTGCTAATGCTCTTTACTTGGATCACTCATAAATCTACTCATAACTCCCACTACATGGGCAATATCAGGCCTAATGCACACCATAACATACATCAAACTCCCAACCGCTAATGAGTAAGGTATCTAGACATCTGGTTTCTTTCCTACTCTGTCTTGGGACACTTCTCCTTTGATAACTTAAAATGGCCTGCCAAAGGAGTCCCAACAAGTTTAGCATCCTACATGTTAAACCTATCCAATACCTTCTTAATGTACTCTTACTGAGATAAATTCAGCTTTTTTTCCTTCCTATCCCGAGTTATCCTCATACCAAGGATTTTTCTGGCTACCCCCAAATCCTTCATATCAAAGGATTCACTTAGTTGTTTCTTGAGTACTTTTATTTTCTACATGTTTTTACCTACAACCAACATGCCATCAACATACAAGCACAAGATAATATAACTTCCATCCTCAAATTTCTTTGTATACACGCAATGGTTAGAATGACATATAATATAACCTTGCTCCATCATGAAGCTATCAAACTTCTTATACCATTGACATGGAGCTTGTTTCAAGCCATACAAGATCTTCTTCAGTTTGCACACCATCTCCTCTTTACCTTTGACTTCATATCCTTCTAGCTGCTACATATATAGCTCCTCCTCCAAATCACCATGGAGAAATGCAATCTTTACCTCTAACTATTCTAAGTGCAAGTATTTTGCTGCCACTATTCCAAGAATAGTTCTGATAGAAGTCATTTTTACTACAAGAGAAAAAATCTCATCAAAATCTATACCTTGTTTCTGTGCAAACCCCTTGACCACCAACCGGGCCTTATATATTTTCTTTCCTCCTTCATCTTTAACTCTGTACACCCACTTGTTCTACAATGCTCTTTTTCCTTCCGGTAGCTTCACCAAATCCCAAGTTTGGTTCTGCATGAGAGACTTATGCTCCTCATCCATGGCTTACTCCCACTTCTTATTGGCATCTACCTACATTGCTTCATCAAATCTCTCTGTCTCTCCACTATCGGTGAGTAATAAATAATAAAGAGAAGGAGAAAAATGTTTAGGTGCTTTTCTTACCCTAGAAGACCTCCTCACTATAGGAGTTTGGGGTTCCTGTTGAGTAGGTTCCTGAACTAATTCATGGGTCACTGTCCCATCCAAAAGATCCTCTACCACTGCATTTTTTTTCTTGTATTCTTCCCTATTTTCCTATAATTGTTGATTATACATGACTTTCTCATTAAAGACCACATCACTAGACCGAATGATTTTCTTGTCCTTAATACTCCAACATTTAAATCCAAATTCATCACCACCATAACCAATAAAAATGCATTTTTCTGATTTATCCTCTAGCTTGGTCCTATTATCCTTGTCAATATGAACAAACACCTCATATCTAAAGACTCTACGAAATGAGTAATTGATATTCTTACCATACCAAGCCTCCTCAGGTATGCCTCCATCCAAGGAACTTGAGGGTCCTCTGTTTATCAAGTACACATATGTGCTCACCTCTTCTACCCAAAAATAAAGAGGTATTCCTGCATGTATCCTCATGCTCCTAACACGTTCCATTATTGTTATGTTCATCCTTTCTAACACCCCATTCTACTGTGGGGTTCCTAGAACCATTTTTTTCCTATGGATTCCATTCTTAGAACAATAATCATCAAATTCATTGCTGAAATACTCCCCTCCATTATCTGACCTGAGACATTTTAACTTAAGACCTGTTTCATTCTCTACCAAAGCTTTCCATTTAACAAAAGTATCAAATACATCATATTTGTTTCTAATACAATAAACCCAAACTTTCCTTGTTACATCATCAATAAAAGTAACAAAATAACTCAAGCCTCCAAGAGATGATACCTGAGTCGGCCCCCACACATCAGAATGTTCCAGCTCTAACTTACTCTCTTTCTTCGTAGGTCCAACCTTAATAAACCTTACTCACTTTTGTTTCCTATATATGCATTTCTCACAGAAATCCAAACCTATTTCTGTATATCTAGGAAAATTCTTATTTATGATGTCCATGCCCTTATGGCTCATATGATTGAGTTTATAGTGCCATAATGTTGTATCTACATCTGAAGCCACAGGATTACAATCATTAGTACTATCAGTGGTTAAATACAAGGTTCCAACCTTCTTACCTCTTGCCACCACAAGAGCACTCCTTGTAACCTTCCAAGAGTCAGCTGTAAATATCACAGTACAACCATCACTTCCCAATTGCCCCACTGATATCAAATTTCTCCTTAATGTAGGCACATGTTTGACATCCTTCAATAGCCATGTATTCCCATTCTACATCTTAACCTGAACATAACCTTTTCCAACTATACTGCAAGGCTCATCATCACCAAGAAAAACATGCCCAAAATCCCATTGAACATAATCAACAAAATAATGCCTATGTGGAGTAGCATGAAAAGAAGCCCCTGAATCTAAAACCCAAGATTTAGTAATATTATGCAAAGAAAGAATCAAAGCATCCTGACATACATTACCCGATGCCACATTTGCCTCCTTGTTTTCTTCATGTTGTTTCTTCTTGTCCCAAATCTCCCAACAATCCTTTTTTACATGCCCGTACTTTCCAGAGTACCAACATACTATCTTGCTTTTAGATTTTTACCTTGCCCGATCCTTTGATTTTCCATGGTTTCCTCTATTCTTCTGTCTCCCTCTAGTTTCCACTGTCAAAGCATTCCCTGAAGCAGAAGATTCACCAGAGCTTTTTCTTCACATTTCCTCACTTAGAATCACCCCTACAACATCCTCAAACTTCCACTTTGAGTTAGTAGGAACCGAGTTGCTTTCCACCATTACCAGGCTATTCCAACTCTCAGGTAAAGAGCACATAGCTAATAAATCCCTAACTTCATCAAATTTTATCGTAACCGAAGCTATCATATTTACAACTGTATTAAAATAATTTAGATGATCTACTACTGAACCATTCTCAGACATCTTCATATTAAACAACTTTTTCATTAAAAATATCTTATTAGAGGCAGAGGGTTTTTCATACAACTTCCCTAATGCATCCATCAGTTCTTTTGTAGTCTTTTCCTTTGAAACATTAAATAATACCGAAGATGCAAGACATAGCTGGATCGTTCCAAGTGCCTTCCAATCCAAAAAATCTCATTCGACATCTATCATACTTGAGGGTTTGTTTAACTTATCAGATAACAGAGTAAAAAGATTCTTCTGATAAAGGTAATCTTCCATCTGCATCTTCCAAAGACTGAAATTATGCCCATTGAATTTATCAATGCTATATCTTCCATCATCTACCATAGCTCCCACTCAAGCTAAAAACTTTCCCTGTGATTCAACACTTAAGCAAACCAAACAAGGCTCTAATACCAATTATTAGGAATTAATAGAATCTAATGTGGAATAATTCCTCAGAATCACAATAATAAGAAGTATGAATAGAAATTACAGAAATGAAATATGTAAAACACGAAGACAATATTTAACGTGGTTCACCCAATGTGGGCTACATCCACCAAGAGCACTTGCTTAGATTTTATTACAAGCCAACAGTCTTCATAATTACAATAGCCAAATCTTGTTTGTAGCTGTGCTCAACAAACCCTCCCAAATTCACACTTGAATTCACACACACTATTCACCTTCACAAAAACACACATATAAATCCTATTGTATGTCCATCTATTTATAAGTACATCAATAGGTAGCTGAAGAGGTGGTTTTACAAAACAATGGGTACTAAAAAACCATGGGCCCAAAAACAGCCCATAATGGTTACCCTTTACCCATGGGTTAATAAGCTACCCATGAAACTTTTCTTCGGGGGCTTCACCCCCAAACCCCCTTGACCCACTCACCGGCTAGCAGGACCACCGTAAAAAATATCCGAGTGTAACACATGTAAGGTGTACCAAACTCTAACATGAAAATAGGCTCCACAAACATAACATGTACGCACCTATTCTCTTGTGTACGCACTCTCGTGGAGTACATATTCTCATTCCTCTATGTTTTATCCTTTAACTAGCATGTACGTGGCCTTTTACTACATAGGTGAGTGTTTTAGTGTATACATTAAAGCGTATACATGCTCTGACCTATGTTTGTGTATAGTAGGGTTTTGATGCCTACGCATGCACGTAGACATAATTTTGGAATGTGTGCACACATTATTTACATGTGTATGCACCCCTATGACCGCATACGCACCCCTAGGTGTGCGTACATATTTTTAACACCTAAATAAACCATAATTAATGATAATAAATGTGAAATTTGACGAGAAGGGTTTAGGAACTCAAAAATGTAGGGTCGGACTCCTCCCGAATGATGTTGGATTTCCTTCATCATCTTTAGACCCATGCCATCTTACTCATGTTAGGAAATAAGTTATAAAATATGCAGAATAATCCCTCATAGAATCGCAATAGTAGAAACTAATATGCAGAAATTATTACAGATCTCAAATAAAAGTGCAGAATAAAATAACACAACACAAAGAGACAATATTTAACATGGTTCACCCAATTTGTGCTATGTCCACAAAGAATCACTTCCTTAGATTTTATTACAAACCACATCTCTCTCAATACAATACCCAGATCCATTTGGAGCTATACTCAACAAACTCTACAGAATTCACGCCTAAATTCAAAACACATATGCAATGTTTTCATATCTCTACCATATGCACAAAACCATATAAATAGACAACTACTTAAGTAGTTTTAAAAAACTATGGGTGTCAAAACCATGGGCCAAAACCATCCCATAAACCTATGGGTCAAAAAACCCGTCCTTAGGAGAAAATCACATTTACCGATGTATCGAGCATGTTTTAAGGCCCAAAAAATTTTCAACTATGGAAAGTGTACATTATTCTTAGTGTATAGTCTTCAACACTTTCTCACATGAAAACAAGCTCCAAGACCTAACAACTCACTCACCACTGACTCTCGAATCACTCGCGGTAAAAAACTCGACAGCACTCCAGTAGCAAATAAACTTGTCGCGATGGTTTCCAACTCCTAGGGAGGGGTATATCTAGTCATTTTAACCCACTGTGATGCCCTAGGGGCATATTTGGACTTTCATGATCATTTTAAAACTTATTCTCTCATCCATGATGATTATTTTTATTAAATAATCATTGTTAACTACTTTTGACTACGTCGGGGCATTATTTTACAGCCCGGAGCCCATTTTTTCTCCCTGGAGAAATTTTCTTTCTTTCAAATGAACTCATATTTTCTCCTTTCTTCCATAAAAAAATTCAAAACCCCTAAAAAATAAAAATCAAAAAAATCAAAAAAATCATAAAATCTTCAAAAATCCTAAAAATTTATAAAAATTTAAAAAAAATGTAAAAATGGGTAAATAGCTCCAAGTGGTTGAAACTTATGTAATGTTCATGTTATTTATTCCATATATTTATGATATTTTCACATGTTCACAAATTAAACGACTCGGAGATCATCATATTTACAACCATTTACAAATCTAGCTTGTTTGCTTTATCGATACTCTGGGGCACATCGAGTTGCCTGATGTTGTTTTGTTGTGCACAAATCTTTATCATTGGACCATATGTACTTCATCCTTTTCCCTGGCATATATCCTTTCTAAAGGCATAATTTTTTAACCCTTTTCGTTAATCACAAACACTTGGGGATCTTTAGCTTCATAACAAAACATTTGTGTAACAATCTTGACCATTGTTGTTTTGAGTATGGGTGTTTGTAATTGCTTCCCTATTACATGAGCTTTTTTTCTTCTCATATTTCATTTCTTTCGGTATGTTGTATTGAGTTGTTGTTTTCAGCAATGGGTAATTGTTTGTAGTATGACTTTTCATTTCATTCTACTTTTGTCATATGCTTATATTTTTAATAAGGACCGATGATGTAGATCCTTAGCAATATGATGACAAAAAAGTTATTTTTTATAATACAATGGATGAAAGCTCATTCCTTTCTTTCCATCTTCATTTTCCCTCTATATCATTCCCTTATCAATGATATTCTTCTTATTCACCTGGGGCATCCTACCCCTACCCATTTTTCTATCCATTTCTCTCACCTTTTTTGATCATCGATCACCTTCTTTCATCACCCCATCGACACTCAAGGGGGCATCTCTCTCTTATATAATTTTTTCTTCTATGCCTTCAAAAATTTACCTATCTCCTATCTTTGAAGTGGTGTCACTTACACTACCCCAGAGAGGTGCAAATTTAGACACCTATAATTTAGCTCGAGTAATTTAAATACTTAAAATGTGCTAATTATACCCTTTCCTGCAAATTGATGAAATATCGTCAATATTGCACATTTTCTCTTCTATCGTCATTAATTAATTACATTATGCTAGTTAATTAACTCTTCTATCTAACAAATGACATCGATTAATGACCTTCTGTTGATCATATCCCCTTTCTATCTAGATTAATTAATTAAGCTTCTCATGTTACTAGATCAATAAATCATCATTTATTTGATTAAACCCCTTTTATCCCAAAAATCATACTAACTATTCCTCTAAAAATCTTCTATAATCTTTCACACCTATTAATTAATCACTTTGATTAATAAATAAACCCCCTCAATTCCCATGATTCACTAGAGGACAAATTAAACTCTCCTAAAGTAAACTCAACCACTCATAAACCATGTTTACCCATAACTAACCTAGCTTTTCTATTATCCCACATACAATAGGATGTAAATCTCCTTCAATCTAGAGGGTTATATAAAGAAACCTCCTCCTACATTTCTACTTAAACCTTACATGCATATATCTAAATTATAGGCATTTCACTTAGAGCATCTTTCATTTGAGCTAATAGCCTCATTCTTGCATTTCATCCATCCAAGCTTTTGGGTCATATGGAGATAATCAAAATGGTCTTGTAGCCATACTTTGATGAGCCTCAATTCCCAAATAGTTAAAGATCAAGCAATCAGCTTTGATTTCTATGGATCTATCTAGGTTCATTCATTTGTTTTGGTAATATAAAGAGTAGATATTCAATTGTTTTACATGTTAGTTTAATTTCCATTTCAAGTTCTAATACATAATGTTGGTAGTTAGTCTCTTTAAGCTCTTAGCATGATGATATTTGTTTAGTTAACTTAGTTTGTGAACTGTTTAGGTGTTAGTTTAAATTCTCTTAGCTTAGTTAACTAATGCATTGATACATTTATAAAGTGGGCCTCATTACATATTTTAGTGTTAGTCTCATATTTCTAGAGTGAAAATCTCCAGTGGAAACTTCATTGTTAAAGTCTGGGTCATACTAGTGCTTTTTTGTTTGATATATCTTGTGGGCAGTGTCGATTTTCAACATCAGTGTTTAGATATGTATACACAACTTGAAGATATTGATTCTCGATGGACTATGAATTTTGATGGAGAATGCTCCAATTTTAGATATGGAGCTGGTATAATATTTACTTCCCTAAGAAATAGTTATTTCAGTTTTTATTTTAAGTTAAGTTTTGAGTTCATGAATAACATAGCTAAATATGATGCACTCTTACTTGGTTTGAGAATTTCTTAGAGAAATGAAATTAAGAACCTCATTGTTATAGGTGACTCTGAGATGGTTGTAAAACAAGTTAGGAATCATAAGTAACAAATAATCAGAGGTTTAAATAGTACAAGCAATATGGGACCTCGTTGAGCTATTTAACTCTTTCAATATTTAGTATCGTGAAAGGAGTCAAAACATTACAACTAATAGGTTAGAAGTCTTGGCCTCTCGGTATGATAATGAGAATGTATCCCCATATTGTAAGTTTTAATTTAAAGTGTTGGTCAGACCTTTTATGCATGATAATATTCAACATTGGTGGGTGTTTGATAATGATGCTCAAATCCAAAGGTTCTGTTGGAAATTAGGACATTGAGAGGGGGTGAATTAGTGTCTGTTCAAACTTTTGAAATAATTTAAGATTCTTCAACTATCCAAAGTTAAACAATCTTAATATATATATGAAATCACGTACGTTGGATAATTATCTAGTCCTGATTACATATGACTATTCATATGATTCTTAAGCAAGAGTGGTACTAATTAACCCATGTCTTTGGCTACCTTTCTTTGTTTTCTGTTGATTCTTTGAGTCTTATACCCTTACTTTCTTAGTCTTCCTCTATATTCTTTAGAATTTCTCATCTTGGACACCAGCACCCATCCAGAATGCTAGCTCCAGGTGCCCTCGCCATCTCTATGTGCCCCTATCCCCTTTGTACTTTACTCATACTTTGTAGGTCCTTTCTAGCCTTTTGAAAATCTTATCATTTTAGTAGTCACCCTTTTCAGGGTTAATTATGAAATTCAAGAAAAGGAATCATATAAATATAGAGTTATTTAATCATAATAATGGACCAAGAAATAATCATTATCTTACACCACTTAAGTTTGCATCCATCAAAGGCATTTAAGAGCTCCATTTCATCCATCTAGCTCCATCACAAGGGACATAAGGGCTGGTTTTCTGCATCACACTTCATAGGAGAGAATTTCATTATATTTCATGCACACATTTATAGATTCTATATCTATCTACTTTCTTGGTACCCAAGTGTGACTAGCACAAGAGAAATCTAAGGCACAATTTTACACACACACATAGAACTACATTGGGTCTAAGATGTAGTGCAACATTGATTCGTAAGTTCACCATTGTGACAGCTAAGGACAGTCTGACCCCTCATTCTGCATCTCTATTTTTTGGGACTTGATGTTTATTTGAGGGTTTTTTAGGTTTACAGTGATCTCAGGGATCTTGGTGTGACCTCAGAGCAACCAAAATCACTTAAAGGAAAACATCTTGTAACACCTCGGAGGAGGTTTTTAGAGCATTTGTGCAAACCCAAGCTCCCAAAAATGGGCCTAGGGCACCCACGGTGCCCCCGTCCCTCTCCAAGTGCCCAATTCCAGTCTATACCTCTAGAACTACAATTTTCAGGGCTTTTGTGCAATGCTTCTTCCTCTCTGTTCGGCCTATCAAATATTAGGTCTAGTTCATATTTTACTATGAATCAGATAAAGTCTTTTACCCTCTCTTTGTAATTAGGGTTTCATTATTTACTACTTATTTTGCTTTAGTATATTTATGTATTTTGTTGCATCATTTATTTACTGCTACTATAACATCAAATTAAGCATAATATTCCATATTTTGCATAATCATTTTGGTGAACCTGACGTGATCGGTCATTCAGATATTTCTTTGGCACATCATCTTTTATATCATGGATCCTAAAATTCCTCAAATCTCTTTGTCTTAATTACTTCAATTGCATGCACCTTGCAAAGAGGTTCTTTAAAAAACCCTACACATCATGTATCTCCCTAGATATATGCCACCCAATCAAGTGGGTGCTATTTTTTATCAACTATCTGATGATTCTATTCATCTTATTACTCCATCCAATCAACCCATCTTTGAGTCAATTCAATCTTTAAATTCTTTATTTCAAGACAAATTTCAAGCTATGGAATCCATAATTACATCTCTCAAATCTGAAATCCAACATCTTAAGGATGTCTATCAGGCTCATGTTTTTTCTCCTTCTACATCTCATCTTCATTATATGTCTTCTACATGTGCTCATATTAGTGAACCCTAAGTCTTACCTCTCCCTGCACCTCTAAGTTTTAATCTCAACTCTAAGCAACAAGATATTCTTCCTCAACTCATAACTCATCAATTAATCAAATTTTCATCTACTCATTTTTATCCTCCTTGCCAACTTTCAAAATATCAAGTTCATCCATATTTCAACTATCATCAGATCAATGGACATAACAACAATGATTCTTACGCTTTATAATGAATAATCATGCATCTTGGGTGTAAAGGGTTTCTCTCATTCACTGCACAACATTTAGTTTCATGCCCATATACAAATGTTACATCCAAATGGGATCCTAAATCTTCTCCTTCTATGTCTAATGAGCATCATTTCATCCCTTCTAATGTTTCTTCTTCCTTCACTCAAGAACTATGTATGCAATGAACTCAAACTAAGTAACCACCTCTCAAAATTAGTCTTATGCTGCCTACTCTCAAGTCATCTATAGTTCTATCAAGTCAACCTGAAACCCCCTCTAAAGCTCAGTTCAACTTGGCCTCCACTCAAGTCTTCTATGGTATTATCATATAAGCCACCACCATGTAAGGCTCCTCAAGCATCACCACTTGCGCGTCCAATAAATTGTATCAAGGAAACTACTCCTTATATTGACCCACTCAACATCATTACTTGATCTCTTCAATCATCACACACTTGGAGGTAAATACACTTATTTCTCCCCCCCCCCCCCCCCCCCCCCACTTCAGCATTGCCATGTGTTTTATATTATCATTATTTCACATCTAATCTCTCCCATACAACATATATTTTGATACACTATTTGTATCATCACTTCATGATAACACATTGATGCAGGATCATCCTTCATGATGCTTGGAGTGCATAACTAAGGTTAAATAAGCCTTGAGAAGCATGTAAATATGTACTAGGGGGTTATTTCAATCCTCCCTCTAAAATTTTAATTTTGAATATGTGAGTTGTAATAAGGTTTACTATGATGTAAGAATGAAAAGTGGATTTTTGAAGTCTTAGGTGAGTATGAGTTGTCACCTCTATGTTGATAGAGTTTGAAATATTCTATGGTTAGTTGTAATAGTGGTCAATAAGTCAAACATAGGAGATTAGTTCCTATTCTCAAGCAAGAAGGAAGGAATATCAATAAAAATATGAAGATTGACCATCATAAGGGGAAGAAAATAAAAATCCAAATCTATTCAAGGAGAATAAGGTTGAATTATATCAAGAGAGAGGAATAAAAATGAGTACTAGGTGGGAGAAAGTGGATATTCTAAAGAAAAGTGTAAGAATTGTGTGGAAGAAATGTTGTATAACGGGTTTTGGACATGAATGAAATGGAATAGAATCTCCTGATCCATATAATTCTATGAATTCTCCTTCATTGCTATGTATTTGAATGGTCTAGAATTGTTATCATGATTGTAGAGGATGAATGTTCTTTTATTCTGGTATGTTGTTTATTTACTTGAACTATACATCGTGATTCCTGAGAGGGAAGCAAGATAGAAACCCTTAGTTTCCCCTAAACAATATGAAACCCTTGACTATTAAATCAAGAAGATGTTATAGGGGATGACATGTGCCCCTACAATATTTGTAAGTCTTGACAGTGACTAACATGACTTTTGTATAAAAATACCTTCTCTCGGGCTTGGTCTAGGGCATCTTGTTATTTTTAATTCCACTAATGAAAATATCTACAATTTTGTAAAAATAATTATCCTATCCTGATGAAGAAGACCCCCAAATTTCATTTAGAATGGATCTATGCATGAGATGATATCAATGATTGTGTTTTCATTGTGTTAAGTAATAATTTCAGTGTGCAAAGTGCTAGAGAAAGAGAGTAAATTTGATGAAATATCATCCACTATGTTTTTAAGCTTGTCATACATGTTGTTGGGGCTATATTCAAAGTCCTTGAATGGATTTTACAATGAATACATTAAGACAATCACAACATTCAAGCTCCAAGTATGACTATGTATATCAGGTAACCTAATTGAGGGATTGCACAACTTTAAAAAGGGTTAACTATGCATAATAGGTAAGAACCTAAGTCATGAAAAGTCTTTAAGTACATAAAGTAATATTGAGAGCACCTGAAACACACAGTATTTTTGCATGTTAGTCACTTATTTTCATATTATGTCTTGATTCATTATAAAGAAGGGATATTGTAGACACCTAAAACATGCTTACACTTAGCATTTCCTCCCATTCAACCGATTAACAACACTTCGTTAATTCCCCCTTCTTCACTCAACTCTTGAATGCCTATTCATGACACCTTCTCATTCATATTCCTCCTATAATCAACTTGTTTGGCTAATATCTCTCTTGTTAGCTAAACATTCCTCCTTTCGACCATTCAGAACCTCCCTAGTTCTCTCTAGACCACTTGTATTGACTTCATAGGCTATCTATAAGTCACAATTGGTTACCCATACCCCTCAAAACATTCAATGAGTCTCTAATCACTTGCTAAAAAGGTTTAACTAGCCTAAACCATAGTTAACTAGCCTAAATCAAGCTTAAGTAAGCCTAAATCTTGTTTATTCTGATCTAATCTAAAAGAGCTTTAGTCCCACATGCACCCAAATTCCAAACTCTTCCATTTGGAAATATATAAATAGAAGGGTCACCCCTCCCTTTCAAAATTACAACTTCACTGACAAGTCCTTCTCTCTCAAGCACTTTGGAAAGGCATTAGAAATCATTTGTGATAGCTTTAAGCTATAGAACATTTAGATCTTACCCATACTCCATTGTTGAGAGCTCCCCCATCTTGCATCCATCAACTCCATAATCCAAGTTTTGAGTAATATGGAGAGAAAAATTGGCCTTGAAGCCATTAGTGGTGAGAATCCATTCTTGAAAGCTTGAGTTTCATATCAAACTTCACCACCTTTGATTGCTAAGTTGATCTTTTTATGTTCAATTTCTTAATTAAGTAATCTAAAGAGTATAGAGTAGTATATATGCTAGGTTTTTTGATGTTTTTGTAAAATTTATAATGCATGTATATGATTAACTCTTTTTTATCTCTTATCTCATGGTGCATGGATGAGTTAGCAAATCTTTGAGGTTCTTTAGCCTCATTCCATAGTTTTTGCAACTTTTCATTGCATACATTTGACACGCCCAGTGGGACATAAAGTCCATCCTCCATTAATGGAGTCTTTTCAAGATATTTATTATCATTTTTTTAACTAATTTAATGCCTTTTAGGATAAATAGCTTGTTATTTACATGATTTCATTTTTTAAGTAGGCTAAATCATCCTTGATCATGTATATTTTGTGGGTTTGAGCTAAAAATAGGCTTCTTTAACTAACCTTTAACCTGTTTGCTTTTGAAAATTTTTAAATTCTGTGATTTTTGTAGATTTTATAGGGGGTGTGCGTAGGTTTCATTCTGGTCACGTATGCGTTGAAACAGGCACGCACATCAATACTAGGGTGCATCTGTGTTAAACTACATTCACCACTAATCTTCTGGAGGCCATAACTTTTGCCCCCAAGCTCGAAATGACTCTATTTTTGTTGCGTTGGAAAGGTATTGAGGAGAAATACACATTAAAATCATAAATTTAGTATTTTGACTTAAATAAAAATTATGGTTTACATTATTAGGTAAATAGTCATTTTCTAACATATCTTAAAGTCTAAAAAATTATTTTCTTGGCCATTCTAACACTTTGAAAGGTTTTGTGACACTAATCAATTTTTTGCAAGATTATTTTGGTCTTTTTATTTTTACTAACTTAGATAATTGTTTCATTTTGTAGTTAATAGAGGTTTTTTCGAAGTGTGTATGCTCTTTCCTTGTGCCTTCTAGGTGATCTTGGGAACCAAAAACAATTTTCAAAAACCTCTTATTGCTTAAAAAAAACTTACTTTATGCTTCCTAATGGATGAAAATTTCAAAATTGATTAAAGTAAACTTGAAATTTTTGAATAATTCCATAAACTTGTTTTATTTGAGTTTTCGCGTTGTGTATGTTGTTCCTTCGCACCTTTTGGTAATCTTAGGAATCAAAAGCAACACACAAAATCTCTTTTGATATCATGGTATTTTGTGGAAAACTAATAATCTTAGTATGTAGGACAAAAATCACATGTCAAAGAAGGGCATCAAAACAAACAACACAAAACTTCTAATAAACGTGTTCTTGTAGGTTTCCAAATGGTGTGCCACATAAAACCACATTTAAGTTAAAAAGATAAAAAAAAACACACCATATTCAAAACATTGTATTGCAGGTTTCAGAAAAGGGTATGTCCCTCTCCACTTAACTGGAACGTAACCCCTTTGGCATAATTCCTTAAGCTATAACAATGGGGGTGGTACCATGAACCCTAAAGTAGTCCACCATTGTGTAACCTCGTGGATGAAACAGGAAGCACCTCGCTTACCCACTTGACTAGTTTTCCTTTTGAGTTAGCATTACAAAGTTGTCTGTATCACGACCCTGGCAGGAGTATATGATGGATGCAATTATTTCCCACTATACTTAAAGGGGGAAAATATGAGATACTCCCAAATTAGTCAGTGCAAATTTTTAGGTAAATCATGCCCACTCTTAGATGACTTTGTAACACCTAGTTGAGAGAACTTATTAAGGAGGCCATTTTGTCTTGAGGCCCATTTTACTAGTCCTTTTTCACATCTCGGCCATCATGAAGTGATAACTTGTTTGGATTTAGAACCTTGTTTTTTGAACAAGGAAAAGAATCTACTTAAGTTGGATCTAAGTGCCTTTCATCATGGAAATTAGATGACGTTTCACTTAGCTTACCTTCTTTCTCTCCTTCGGACGAGGTGAAGCTCTACCCAAGTGGTGCTTATTTTATTTTTCATATTTTTATATATACCTTTGCATTCTTGTTGCCCATTTTGGACAATAGAAGGCATCTTTCGGGAGTGTTGTCATAGATAGTGTTCACCACTCTTTTGTCTATTTATGTTGATCCATGTTTGCAGCTGAGTTGTTAAACATCTAAAGTGCATGGATGTGCCCTTATATCTTTAATGGCCACTTGATCTTGATTTCAAGATCATCATCATAGTTAGGATTGATTCATCATTTGATCTCCCTTTGATGTGTTGCCTCATTTGCATTTTCTCGATACAGTTAAGATACTTATGTAACTTTTTTTGTAAACGTGATCTAAGTGTCTGTATTATGGTGTTACGCTACACACATTTTAGCTCATCCTTAGTATACTTTGACTTGGTTTTTCTTCAAACATTGTCCAAAATATTGAAGAGTCTCTCATACTTTGTTTGTGTCATTTCGATACCACGTTGGCACTAATATCTCACTTCTTCATAAAACTTGATTAATGTGTCTAATTGGTGTGGTTACATGGTTTACATTTATAATCCTCACCCTTTAACATTTAGACCTTGTTGGTTGTTGAACTTATCATGGTATCCTTTGATTGGGAGTCACATCTACCCTTTGTTAAAATTTATGCCTTGTTCATTTTGAGCTTGACATAAATGTTGACATTTGTTGATCATCTTTGCATCGAACTCACTTTGCACATGCATTTGCATAGGGTGTATTTCCTTTTTGATTGGCTTTGTTTTTCACACTTGCATAATTTTTCCTTGTGATTATTCATCTAGAAAAAATATTTTCTAGGACAAATCCTTTTTGATCTTGTCAAGATTGCATCATCACAATGCCTATTTTCCTTAGACCTTCTTCAAAAAATCACGTAAGCATATCCATACTTACAAAATGTCTAGTTGGATGTCATTATGCTACTCAAATCGACATGTCACTTCCTTCCATTTGAAGTAGTTTCATCCCACTATCTAGGTCTAGACATTTGTGCTTAAACGATGCCAACAATGCCTAACTATCACGCGGTTTCTCACACTTACTACAATACGGAACCTAGGTTTATCAATTCAAATCAAAATATTCCCATTACAACTAAACCTTGTTTCGTTCTTCGTGCTAGAGGGCCCATTCAGGTACCCTATTCCCCACCTTTAGCTCATATTCGGTGGTATGCTTTGGATGCTCCTAATCCAAATTATTATTCAGGTTGCCCCCACTCTTATTCTTTTGATTCATATCTAAACTACCATTTAGATTCCCACGCTTCTTCTGAATATTCGGATCCCAACTACTGTTCGGATACACCTAGATCAAATCCTGAGTCAAGGTCCTCCCTTTCTTTGCAGGACCTTTATTCTAACTCACCTCAATGATTTCTTCCTCCTTTGAAGACTCATGTAACTCCAAGTTCCATCTATCGAACATATAATTCGGGTCTTGTAACAACCACTTTTGTCACTTTGTCTCTAGAATTTTTTTTATATATATACTTTATGCAGCTGATTTAAATACCCATATATTTAAATCTACATAAATCTTAAAGAAATCCATTTTTGATAACTGTCATGAACCATGTGTAGTTGTATGAGAGAATACTAAACCTACTCATTCTCCCTCAAATCCCTGTACAAGCCCATACACGAACTGTGTCCTTTGGTTCTCCTTTTTCAAGGTTTGATATATAAGAGAATGCTCCTAAGTTTCTACCCGGGTTCCACCTAGGAAATCCACAGGCATCCGACAACTTAGATTAAAGGGAAATCTCGACCATGTAATCAGTATCTTACACCACTTTGTGCAAAGTTTTTGGGTCATGTATACCATGCTCTATTCCATGACGACACACTCGTCATTAGAAAATTGTCGTTTCACCTTCATCATTTATTCAGTTATATGGATTCACAACTTAGATGATGTAAATAGCTACAAGTCTAGAATAAGGTACAAACCAGTTTAACACACATGAGGATGTACTTCTATGTCATCATGTGATGCCTATTTTGTAACAATTCACCTTGTTACTCACCCACATCTCTTCATGTAGCCATCATAGGTTGATATAAGGGTGCATACCCAAGAGGTCCAATCTGTCTTGTAACCCTATCCAGGTTTGTACTTAGGGCAACACCATACTACTATCATGTCTCTTAATGAGATAACTCATTACAGACATTATACCATATTATCCAAAATGGTGATAATCGTCATCATAGGGATACTACTATGTAGCATATGCAACAAGTTCTCCCACCTAGAATCCTGCATTGTTGTATAGTGTTCTATGTTTTTGAGGTAATTATTATCATTAATGAATAGTTGGATTTTACGACACTTTCTCCATGAATGGGTCATACCTAAGGTCAAGATTAAGTTGATATAATGACCCTCCCCAATCTCTATAACATTTAATTACCTTTCATTATCTCATATCCAAGTTAACCATTTATAGAAATGATACTATCAAGGTCTATGATAATTATTGCAGTTTCAAAATTGCCCCCGCTTTATCATTTAGTCTCATGTTCTTTATTTCATATTCTAGGGATATGTAATTTTATAAAGTTAGGTAATTATGTATGATTCATTCTTTGAATTATGTGCCATAGGCTATTAATGCCAACCGTCCTTCCAGTTTAAGCACATTACCTTCCTTAATTACAACTTAGTAAAGAATGTTCATTTATTTTTACTATCTCCAACAAGTAAGATATACTTGGGGTATCCAGCATGACAGGTTTAATGAACCACTTGCCCATTTATCTTTCCCTGTCACTCTCTAATTCTTTATAGAGATAATTACATTATCAACCAAGGATGAGGTTCCAATTCTTGTTCTTTTAAACTTAGTATGCATATTCCCTTTTTACTTCCTTATATTAAACATGCTTATGTGCTCATAATGATGCATCAAGTGAAAGCCCCTAAATATAAAAATTTCATCTACTTAATCAAAATATTTTGTAACACAGTTTATCACAATTATTCAATTCCCAAATAGTGGGACTGTACTCAATATATTTTCATTTTAGACTACCATATCCCTTCCTCTTTTTGCTTCTGTGTGTGATCCTCGTATAGGACTTTAATGTTGATTTCACTTAGAAAACAATATTGCATTCTCATTTCTTTTTCATGAGCTAGAATGACCTGAGTTTCTAAAATAGTCATAACACAGAAGTACCTGATTATCATAACCTTACTATGGTTCATGATAATCCAACTGCCTACTTAACAACTATCTTTTAAGATTAGACAATCATATTTCTAGATATCCTTAAGTGGTTGATAACACCCTAAACAAAACCTTTGGATAACTTAATCACAACTTTACAAGTAAGTTGATAAATTGCATTTTATATCTAGGTAGTTATCCATTAGAAACCTTAACTATTTCCAAGTTCGCATAACGTACGGTTTGTTAGATCATGCAATTCTTAGGGAACATTCCACTCATAGTTCCTTATATATTCCCTAGCATTCACACATAAGTTGTGTGCTAGTAATTATTGTGCATTTAAGATTAACACTTAGTATAATAGTGACAAAGATACTAATAACCTATCTTGATAAATTTCCAGTTCGTAACTCATCATTGCCATTTAATGTCTTATAAAACAATATATTGCGACGATAAAAATTTCTTAATTTCTTTCAAGAGATAAGTACAATTCATGTCTATAAGAATGACCAAAGTCTACCATTTTATTGAATATTACAAAGACATTACATAAAAAGGCCTTTCCCATTTCTAATATCTTTAAGAACATTTAAGAACATTTCCAATCATTCATATCTTTAACTTTCCTCGATCAGAATAATATACAAAACTAATTACATCACTCTCCTTTCTCCGTATTTATCTACAAATTTTTTAGCACAGGTCAGTTCACATGAACTGAGCATGATCAGCCTCAACTCATCATAACAACATACTCTACTTAATTATTTCATAAAAATAACTCATATTATTTTTATGAATCAATGTTGCAGAACTTAAGAAGATAACAATTATTTTTATAACATTTCAAGAGTAAGCACTTTCATGAGCCAAGAAATAAATTAGTTTCAAACTTACGTTTCAATACAACTATTTCAGTCACTCAGAACAATCACCTAATTTATAAGGTATCTGACATTCATAAGAGATCAAAAGACTACTCATAAGAGTATCAAGATTCCACTCATGTAATCCCACACTTGCATGCCTGGAATCACTTCTACTCATTAATTAAGTAACCATAAATATAACAAGAATCACATTCAAAAAATCTCTCAAATATTCTTAACAGATCCATCAAGGATCCCATACACCCATAAGGTCTACTAAAGTCCATGTAATAAATCTAAGGCATCAAGCATTATTAGTTAAAATTATGATATTAGATTTAACTTTAAGGGTGAGAGAGAGAGATAATTCAAGGCATCCTGCCTTTTAGGTAACAAGTAAAATTTAAGTAATAGGTTATATACCAATACTTTCCTCAACTTAAGCATTTACTCTATATTTCAACACTAGGAAAGAGAACATAATTTATTTTCTTGAACCTGGTTATCAACATATCAATACCGATTAATTGCCAAAGCATTTCCAGATGTTTTAACGAAAGGGAGTCATGATAACATGACTGAAATTTAACCTATTATCCCAAACTGGGCATTCATATTCGTATGAGTTTTCTCTTTACAAAATTCAAAATGAAGGGTTTACTTATTCCTCACTGAGTCAAACACTCTATTAGAGTAATGAAAAATATCTGCTGACCCGTTTCACTGAACAAGGTTAGAGCACACCCAATAATTCATGACACAACCCCAAAGGAATCAATGAAGAACTTTTAAATGTCAAAAGAATTTTGTAATCCTCCAAGGAGAATGAAATACAACTAGATAAGATATAAGGAGTCAAATTTTTCTAACAAACTGAAATAACACTTAATCATTTACATGAACTTACGCCCATCAAGGATATAACACTTTATAAGATCGTAGTTAGATAGAATCATGTAATATCCTTAAGAGGAGTATGATTTTTAATATATTATGACCTTAAGTGGATTTCAACTGAAACTCAACAAATCATGTTTTTCAATTAATTATCAAATTAAGGTTGTCAAATCAATCAAGCTTTTCTCTGCATCGATTACAATGAAGGAGTAATATCTCCATCTATTTAACACTCCAGGGGTCAAGAGGGTTTCTATTTTGATCAAATTTAATATCCTATCATGCATAATGACTCAAGTCCAACCATAAGAGACATAAAACCAGCTTAAGGTTAAAACTGAAATAGCTCATCAAGAAATCAGCTACACTCATGAAAACTATTCCAAATCATTTCCCAAACCTTCTAGCAATTATTAATGGTAGGTCATTACTAGTGACAAATAACCAACAACCTTTACTACATATTTTTGAATCCAAGAAGAAGGTTATCAATAAACCCCGCCATCACATTCAAACACGTAAGGATTTAAGAAATCAAACACAACTAAAATAACTAGCTCATACATTGAGATAAGATGTACCAAATACAAAGAATTTTCCAACACTTTTTCAACTGCAAGACCTTATGCATAAGCTTCTAGGAGAATAGCTCACTTTTTAGGATTGTTTCCTAATGGACAACAATGTACAGGAATTGTTTCAAAGGAGAGAAATTTCTTAGTCAAAATCAACTTTACCCTCAAGTTCAACATGGTGTTGTTAGTAGAACAGCGAAGCTTTAAGAAAATTAGGTGTTGATAGTTAATAAATTAACTCCATGAAAATCATGCAAGATTTGTAACATGAGCACAACTAATTTTTCCCTGTTACAAGAGGGCTAATGAAGTATCTGAGTGCATAGTGAGGTAGATTTTGATTTTAAGGAAAAACCACCTTACGAGATATTAATTCCTCAACATAATTACTTACTCCACATAAAAAAATTTTGACTAAGCATATGATACCTTCAACAAGACCTACACGACACCACAAGAATTTATTTCCTAAAATAATAAACCCAGTTAAGTAAATCTAACGATTACTAGGATAGGGAGAGTCGTCTGCTGCAGAACTTCTCAACATTGACTTCTAGTATTAACATCATCTTGTTAATATTATATAATCGAGAAGAAATGGGTAACCATAAAGACAAGGTTTTTTGCAGTTTAATTCCTTATAGAATTGCAACATGGAAATAAGAAATCAAAACACACTAAAAGAATCACACCAAAACCCAATGATGAATACAGCTACAACTTCTCATTCATCCCAAAAAATATGTTGTTTCATCACAATAATAAATCACATTGAAACCAATAAACTTTACTTTGTTTCCAACAACATTCATCGCACTCAAAGATCAAACTAATTCTACGGAAGTGAGGATTAAATCAATTTCACATCACCAAGGATTAAGAACACAAATTTCAATCCAGGTAAAGTTCTATTTGTGAAATAACTAAATAGAGTAAGAAATTATGATGGGTTAGGGCATATCATGCCTGTTACGCCTTCCTCTCTTTCCTTGCAAAGATTTCACAATTCTTCAAAAGATCTCAAACTTGGAAGCGAATTCCTTCATCCCCCAGCTTACAATGGTTTTGTAATATTTAATGAGTATAGGAACTTGCTATTCCAAAGATTCAACTGATGGTTTCTCCATGCAAACTTACAACAACACACAGTTGAAATGCTTCCTTGCACGTAGAGCTACTACAAGTTTCCAGCGATGTAATGAATTGATACTAAAAACTACCTATTTTCCCCCAATTCTATCCATGCACTTCCGGAGGAAGGTGCAAGTTTATTGCATGTTAATTGCCATTAATGCAGTGGTTGGTGGAGCTTGCCACCAGTTTATCTAACCAGCCATTCTTAGCCTTTCTTTAAATTTAGCAAATTCGCACTTCATGCCATGCAAGGATATTTGAATTTAGTTAACCCATATTATTTTCCTCAAACTCGTTCGATGGATCAATAAATAAACAATAAATAATTAGTACAATATATTGGCGGTGGGGGGTGCCCAACTCACCACTTAATTAAATTTTGAAACTTTAGATTGTATACAGTTTTTAAAAGACCAATTAAAAACTTATGCAAATAGCAATTTCTTATCCCCATCTCTTTTACATTTAAGGACTCGCACAAATAATTATATTAATACATCCTTTCCAAATAGCCAAAGTTATATCAACTCTAAATTCACAAAAATAATAAGTTCTCTTGTTAGGTTAAGACCATACTATAAGATTAGATTGTCCTTTTCCTGCTTTACACAAAGTTAGTAAATCTCTTGTAGTAGTTATTTATCTACTTCAGACTTTACAAATTCCCTTTTTTTGTAATCTATATATGTATATATATAGATGCTATAATGTTAACATTGATCAATAAAATTTCTCATGCAATCTTTATGGGAATTATTTCCCCTTAATTTAAATAATTAAGTTATTGACTAACGACCGTATTCATTCACCCAAGAAAATACAACCATGCTAGTGTTAGCCATCTGGTGACGCAAAATACTGAATGGTCAGCTCAAAATCACTTATAAGTCAAAATAAAATCTTATTCGAGTCCCAATTTTGGTCGTTAAGAAAACTATCCAGCTGTAAAAGCCTTAACATTACTTAGTCATAAAAGTTGTAATGTTAACAATTAAATAGAGATAGGAAAATACATCGCAAATCACTTTCTAGGCTTAAATTTACACCAAGGATTTTATGACATTCAATTTTACAAATGACGTAATGTCACCTTATCGAAAATAGATCATCAATAAGATAGACCCCGGATTAGCAAGGTTCTCATCTAAGGATATCATCCTTAGCCCATTTTTGATATTGTGATAACGTGTTCACATCAAGTTTTCTTTTAATTTTTGATACACAAGGATGCCAACTACATAGGATAAAACCATTTGTCCTATCATAACTTTGACAATAATAGTGAAAGTACGGGGCGTTACATACCTCCCCTCTTAAAAGAATCATCATCTCAATGATGTGGTCCTTGTCAAATGAAATCAAACAATTCCACACATGATATAAGATTAATTCTCACATAATAGTTAATATTCCCATAGAAGTTTATGGTTTTCATATTTGAAACTTTAAATTCAGTAGCTGTATCATCTTGTCAGATTGTAAATAGTCACGCAGTCTAAATTATGCCATGATTACTTTACCAAAGTAAATCATTTTTGTGCAATACATATATTTAAAAGACAGAGGATATAATTAAAACAATCTTACCTGGTACCTTTTAAGGAAGAACTATCCCTTTCTTCTGGGATTACAGCGTGTGGATCTATGGTAGTTCATTCAAACAAACCACTTTCCTCAGCTCTGTTAAAGAATTTTTGATTTGAGGTTCCAAATCTCTATAATCATTGGGTCTAAAGATAAGGTACCGACATTCATTCATTCAGCTGAACTAGAATATTTCCTTTTTCAGTTATCAAATACCTCAACATATCTTACACTTTTTATCTCCTATACCTAATCCAATCAAATAATGTTGTCAATGTGGTTATCCAAGCTTATGGACCTATCAAATTTGTTTATTTAAGAAAAATTTTAACAAAAATTAACTCATGAATGATTACTAACTACCCATTTTCTTGTCCTCCAGCAAGAGGTCTTCAAATTTATAGATGTTTGGGAAAACTTGCTTGCAAAAAACCTCTCAAAGTGTTAAGTAATAAAGTCACCTTATTAGATATAGATTTTGAATTCCACAACATTTTTATTCTACTTTTAAACCTCCTCAGTGGATTCACATAATCGTTACTGATCCTAATATTACCAAGGTCATGCCCAAATTCCACTTGGTTTGCACGAGGGTTTCAAGTAAGTAGCGTATTGTTTGTAAATTTTTGTTTACCTTAATAATTAGAAGTATGCAAATGACTTACTTATGTCATTTAATGACTTACTAAATTCTCTTGAAAGCTCTAAACATTCCTCTGACTTAAAAGTCATCGTATCTTTTTCCCAACATAATATAAAGCATATGATTTAAGTTTGAAACTCTATGGGCTCAAAGGCACCATGTTGAGTTACATAGAAAATGTTACTAGAAAGGGATTTCACAATACATCCTTGATCCTGAACCTGCACATTTCTACAGTAGGGTTCATATTAGTGAAGTATGAATTCCCTTATCTAGGTTCAACGAAAAGTATTGGAATCGACCATAAAAACCCATGAACGTTCACAACAATTCATAACCAGAATTTCCACATGGCTACAACACATCACGATAGGTGAATAAAAGGAAATCATGTCGTGATAGGTAGTATAAAAGAAATCTTGTCTCAAAAAGGTACAAGATATTACTAGAAGTTAAATATAATCTCATACTATATATGATTTTAGATGAGTCGATCCAAAATGAATGATCATCAAACCCTTTTGATTATATTAAGTGATAGCTTGCCAAGCTCCCAGGTTCAAACCTGAGATCCTCCTTACAGCGTGATGATACCCCAAAAACTTTGGGTACTTGAGTAATACAACCTAGAAGTAACATATACCAAAATATAAATATATGTATATATATATTACAACCACTGTTAAGAGTCATCAAACAGAATATAATATTTTCAGTTTCTTGGAATTGAAATATTAATTATATACATCAAATATTTGATAGAATATAGAACCATCACTCAAATCAATGCTACCTAACTAGACATAAGCTGAAAATTGAGTATTTTTTTATTCCATATTACTTGAAAGAGTTAGGCTTCACAATTGTCGACCAGTTTTTCATTGATTACAATAATTCCATATTTTATTTCTTCTAGTATTGAAGAATACTAATCTCATGGATCTCTTCACAATTTTCTACGTATCCTACTAGGGTTACTTGTTCTTTCCCCATATTGTCTACTCTTGCATCATGTTTTATTTTCTGATGCTTGTTCCTCTTCTTTAAAGGACATTGGCTAGCATAATGCCCATTGCCACACATGAAACATCCACCAGTAGGTCCCGATTGACCGCTTTTTCCATTTGCAATAGTACCATGCTTTTTCCTGTAGGTTATCACTGCAAGTTTTTGGGAAAATTTACTTTTGGCAGAACACATTTTCTTGCTATGCTTTTTCCACCAAATTTTCTTAGCATTCTGAGATGAAGAAGAATTATCATTCTTATGACCCTTTTCATTTTTATGAGTGGGAATGTCTAGCAGATTTGGTTTTAGCCCACTGGCCTTTCCAAATTTCATCTTGTTGGAAGAAGATCCAAGTTTATCCAATATTTCTCCCAATTCTGAGTTTAGTTCGTCTTTGGATTGGTAAGTCCAAAACTTGCTCCAAATGATCAGTACATCATTTAAACAACTCTCATGTTGTTTTTTAGTAACCAACTAAAGTTTTCCTTTATCCAACTTATCACTTTCACCCATCACCAGCTACTCCAAGGCATCTATCTGGTTCTGGGTACATTGAAGGACTGTCAGAATTTCATCTAACTTTTTCACTGTTGAAACTGCAGAAAAATCAGGCTCGGTTCTTTCTTCTTGGTGCATCCTTCCCATTTCCATTTTATTCTGAAAAAAATAAAATTAATTAGCGTAAGGACCTAGTAAGTCCAAGAGTTGTAACCTTCAGCTCTGATACCAAAATGTAACAACCACTTTTGTCACTTTGTCTCTAGAAACTTATATATATATATATATACATACATATATATACATATATACACTACATGTAGCTGATTTAAATACCCATATATTTAAATCTACATAAACCTTAAAGAAATTCATTTCTGATAACTGTCATGAACCATATGCAGCTGTATGAGAGAATACTAAACCTACTCGTTCTCCCTTGAATCCTTGTACAAGCCCATACATGAACTGTGTCCTTTAATTCTCCTTTTTCAAGGTTTGATATATAAGAGAATGCTCCTAAGTGTCTACCCGGGTTCCACCTAGGAAATCCACAAGCATCCGATAACTTAGATTAAAGGGAAAGCTCGACCATGTAATCAATAGATTACACCACTTTGCGTAAATTTTCTGAGTCATGTATGCCATGCTCTATTCCATGACGGAACACTCATCATTAGGAAATTTTCATTTCATCTTAATCACTTATTTAGTTATATGGATTCACAACTTAGATGTTGTAAATAGCTACAAGTCTAGAATAAGGTACAAACTAGTTTAACCCACATAAGGACATACCTCTATGTCATCCTGTGATGCCTATGGAAAGAAATTATTCTTGTAACAATTCACCTTGTTACTCACCCACATCTCTTCCCATAGCCATCATAGGTTGATATAAGGGTGCATACCCAGGAGGTCCAATCTATCTTGTAACCCTATCAAGGTTTGTACTTAGGGTAACACCATACTACTATCCAGTCTCTTGATGAGACAACTCATTACAGATGTTATACCATAGTATCCAAATGGTGATAATCGTCATCATAGGGATACTACTATGTAGCATATGCAACGAGTTCTCCCACCTATAATCCTACATTGGTGTATAGTGTTCTATGTTTTTTAAGGTAATTATTATCATTAATGAATAGTTGGATTTTACGACACTTTCTCCATGAATGGGTCATACCTAAGGTCAAGATTAAGTTGATCTCAGGACCCTCCCCAATCTCTATAACATTTAATTACCTTTCATTATCTCATATCCAAGTTAACCATTTATAGAAATGATACTATCAAGGTCGATGATAATTTTTGCAGTTTCAAAACTGCCCCAGCTTTATCATTTAGGCTCATGTTCTTTATTTCATATTCTAGGGATATGTACTTTTATAAAGCTAGGTAATTAGGTATGATTCATTCTTTGAATTATGTGCCATAGGCTATTAATGCCAACCGTCCTTCCAGTTTAAGCACATTACCTTCCTTAATTACAACTTAGTAAAGAATGTTCATTTATTTTTACTATCTCCAACAAGTAAGATATACTTGGGGTGTCCAACATGACAGGTTTAATGAACCACTTGCCCATTTATCTTTCCCTGTCACTCTCTAATTCTTTATAGAGATAATTACATTATCAACCAAGGATGAGGTTCCAATTCTTGTTCTTTTAAACTTAGTATGCATATTCCCTTTTTACTTCCTTATATTAAACATGCTTATGTGCTCATAATGATGCATCAAGTGACAGCCCCTAAATAAAAACTTTTCATCTACTTAATCAAAATATTTCATAACACAATTTATCACAATTATTCAATTCCCAAATAGTGGGACCGTACTCAATATATTTTCATATTAGACTACCATAGCCCTTCCTCTTTTTGCTTCTGTGTGTGATCCTCGTATAGGACTTTAATGTTGATTTCACTTAGAAAACAATATTGCATTCTCATTTCTTTTTCATGAGCTAGAATGACCTGAGTTTCTAAAATAGACATAACACAGAAGTACCTGATTATCATAACCTTACCATGGTTCATGATAATCCAACTGCCTACTTAACAACTATCTTTTAAGATTAGACAATCATATTTCTAGATATTTTTCACTGGTTGAGTACACCCTAAACAAAACCTTTGGATAACTTAATCACAACTTTACAAGTAAGTTGATAAATTGCATTTTATATCTAGGTAGTTATCCATTAGAAACCTTAACTATTTCCAAGTTCGCATAACGTATGGTTTGTTAGATCATGCAATTCTTAGGGAAATATTCCACTCATAGTTCCTTATATATTCCCTAGCATTCACACATAGGTTGTGTGCTAGTAATTACTGTGCATTTAAGATTATCGCTTAGTACAATAGTGACAAAGATACTAATAACCTATCTTGATAAATTTCCAGTTCATAACTCATCATTTCCATTCAATCTCTTATAAAACAATATACTACAACAAAAAAATATTTCTTAATTTCCTTCAAGAGATAAGTACAATTCATGTCTATAAGAATGACCAAAGTCTACCATTTTATTGAATAATACAAAGACATTAAATAACAAGGCCTTTCCCATTTCTAATATCTTTAAGTAATCCATTTAAGAACATTTCCAGTCATTCATATCTTTAACTTTCCTCGATCAGAATAATATACAAAACTAATTACATCACTCTCCTTTCTCCGCATTTATCTATAAAATTGTTAGCACAAGTCAGTTCACATGAACTGAGCATGATAAGCCTCAACTCATCATAACAACATACTTACTTAATTATTTCATAAAAATAACTCATATTATTTTTATGAATCAACGATGCACAACTTAAGAAGATAACAATTATTTTTATAACATGTCAAGAGTAAGCACTTTCATGAGCCAAGAAAGAAATCAGTTTCAAACCTACGTTTCAATACAACTATTTCAGTCACTCAGAACAATCACCTAATTTATAAGGTATATGACATTCATAAGAGATCAAAAGACTACTCATAAGAGTATCAAGATTCCACTCATGCAATCCCATACTTGCATGCCTGGAATCACTTTTACTCATTAATTAAGTAACCATAAATATAACAAGAATCACATTCAAGCAATCTCTCAAATATTCTTAACAGATCCATCAAGGATCCCATACACCCATAAGGTCTACTAAAGTCCATGTAATAAATCTAAGGCATCAAGCATAATTAGTTAAAATTATGATATTAGATTTAACTTTAAGGGTGAGAGAGAGAGATAATTCAAGGCATCCTGCCTTTTAGGTAACAGGTAAAATTTAAGTAATAGGTTACATACCAATACTTTCCTCAACTTAAGCATTTACTCTATATTTCCACACTAGGAAAGAGAACATAATTTATTTTCTTGAACCTGGTTATCAACATATCAATACCGATTAATTGCCAAAGCATTTCCAGATGTTTTAACGAAAGGGAGTCATGATAACATGACTGAAATTTAACCTATTATCCCAAACTGGGCATTCATATTCGTATGAGTTTTCTCTTCACAAAATTCAAAATGAAGGGTTTACTTATTCCTCACTGAGTCAAACACTCTATTAGAGTAATGAAAAAGATCTGCTGACCCGTTTCACTGAACAAGGTTAGAGCACACCAAATAATTCATGACACAACCCCAAAGGAATCAATGAAGAACTTTTAAATGTCAAAAGAATTCTGTAATCCTCAAAGGAGAACAAAATACAACTAGATAAGATATAAGGAGTCAAATTTTTCTAACAAACTGAAATAACACTTAATCATTTACATGAACTTACGCCCATCAAGGATCTAACACTTCATAAGATCATAGTTAGATAGCATCATGTCATATCCTTAAGAGGAGTATGATTTTTAATATATTATGATCTTAAGTGGATTTCAACTGAAACTCAAAAAATCCTAATTTTAAATTAATTATCAAAGTAAGGTTGTCAAATCAATCAAGCTTTTCTTTGCATCGATTACAATGAAGGAGTAATATCTCCCAATTTTAACACTCCAGGAGTCAAGAGGGTTTCTATTTTGATCAAATTTAATATCCTATCATGCATGATGACTCAAGTCCAAACATAAGAGACATAAAACTAGCTTAAGGTAAAACTGAACAGCTCATCAAGAAATCAGCTAGACTCATGAAACTATTCCAAATCGTTTCCCAAACCTTCTAGCAATTATTAATGGTAGGTCATTACTGGTGACAAATAACCACAACCTTTATTGCATATTTTTGAATCCAAGAAGAAGGTTATCAATAAACCCCGCCATCACATTCAAACACGTAAGGATTTAAGAAATCAAACACAACTAAAATAACTAGCTCATACATTGAGATAAGATGTACCAAATACAAAGAATTTTCCAACACTTTTTCAACTGCAAGACCTTATGCATAAGCTTCTAGGAGAACAACTAACTTTTTAGGATTGTTTCCTAATGGACAACAGCGTACAAGAATTCTTTCAAGGGAGAGAAATTTCTTAGTTTAAATGTACTTTACCCTCAAGTTCAACATGGTGTTGTTATTAGAATAGCCAAGCTTTAAGAAAATTAGGTGTTGATAGTTAATAAATTAACTCCATGAAAATCATGCAAGATTTGTAACAGGAGCACAACTATTTTTTCCCTATTACAAGAGGACTAATGAAGTATCTGAGTGCACAGTGAGGTAGATTTTGATTTTAAGGAAAAACCACCTTAGGATATAATAATTCCTTAACATAATTACTTACTCCACATAATAACTATTTGACTAAGCTTAAGATACCTTCAACAAGACCTACACGAATCCACATGAATTTATTTCCTAAAATAATAAACCAAGTTAAGTAAATCTAATGATCACTAGGATAGGGAGAGTCGTCTGTTGCAGAACTTCTCAACATTGACTTCTAGTATTAACATCATCTTGTTAATATTATATAATCGAGAAGAAATGGGTAACCATAAAGACAAGGTTTTTTGCAGTTTAATTCCTTATAGAATTGCAGCATGGAAATAAGAAATCAAAACACACTAAAAGAATCACACCAAAACCCAATGATGAATACAGCTACAACTTCTCATTCATCCCAAAAAATATGTTGTTTCATCACAATAATAAATCACATTGAAACCAATAAAATTTACTTTGTTTCCAACAACATTCATCGCACTCAAAGATCAAACTAATTCTACGGAAGTGAGGATTAATCAATTTCACATCACCAAGGATTAAGAACACAAATTTCAATCCAGGTAAAGTTCTGTTTGTGAAATAACTAAATAGAGTAAGAAATTATGACGGGTTAGGGCATATCAAGCCTGTTACGCCTTCCTCTCTTTCCTTGCAAAGTTTTCACAATTCTTCAAAAGATCTCAAACTTGGAAGCGAATTCCTTCATCCCCCATCTTACAATGTTTTTGTAATATTTAAATATTCTGGGAACTTGCTATTCTAAAGATTCAACTAATGTTTTTTCCATGAAAACTCGCAACAAAACACAGTTGAACTTCTTCCTTGCGTGCAAAGCCACTACAAGTTTCCATCCATGCAATGAATTGATACTAAAAACTACCTCTTTTCCCCCAATTCTTTCCATGCGCTTCTTGAGGAAGGTGCAAGTTTATTGCATGTTAATTTCCATTAATGCAATGGTTGGTGGAGCTTACAACCATTTTTTACAAACCAAATATTCTTAGCCTTTCTTTAAATTTAGCAAACTCACACTTCATGCCATGCAAGGCTATTTGAATTTAGTTAACCCATATTATTTCCCTCAAACTTGGTTTGTGGATCAATAAATAATTCAGTACAATATATTAGTGGTGGGGGGTGCCCAACTCACCACTTAATTAAATTTTGAAACTTTAGATTGTATATAGTTTTTAAAAGACCAATTAAAAACTTATGTAAATAGTAATTTCTGATCCCCATCTCTTTTTCGTTTAAGGACTTGCACAAATAATTATATTAATACATCCTTTCCAAATATCCAGAGTTATATCAACTCTAAATTCACAAAAATAATAAGTTCTCATGTTAGGTTAAGACCATACTATAAGATTAGATTGTCCTTTTTTTGCTTTATAGAAAGTTAGTAAATCTCCCATAATAGTTATTTATCTACTTCAGACTTTACAAATTCCCTTTTTTAGTAATCTATATATGTGTATATATATATATATATATATATATATATGTTATAATGTTAGCATTGATCAATAAAGTTTCTCATGCAAGCTTTATGGGAATCATTTCCCCTTAATTCAAATATTAAGTTATTGACTAACGACCGTAGTCATTCACCCAATAAAATACAACCATGCTAGTTTTAGCCATCTGGTGACGCAAACTACTGAATGATCAGCTCAAAATCACTTATAAGTCAAAATAAAATCTTATTCGAGTCCTAATTTTGGTCATTAAGCAAACTCTCCAGCTGTAAAAGCCTTAACATTACTTAGTTATAAAAGTTGTAATGTTAACAATTAAATAGAGATAGGCAACTACATCACAAATCACTTTCTAGGCTTAAATTTACTCCAAGGATTTTATGATATTAAATATTACAAACAACGTAATGTCAAATTATCAAAAATAGTTCATCAATAAGATAGACCCCGGATTAGTAGGGTTCTCATCTAAGGATATCATCCTTAGCCCATTCTTGATATTGTGATAACGTGTTCACATCAAGTTTTCATTTAGTTTTTGATAAGCAAGGATGCCAATTACATAGGATAAAACCATTTGTCCTATAGTAAATTTGACAATAGTAATGAAAGTACGGGGCGTTATAGGTCTTGAGTCATGGTCCTCCCTTTCTTCACAAGACCTCCTTCATCAGTTACATCAATGACCTCTTCCTTTGTCAAAGAGTTCCATGACTCAGATTCCCTCTAGTAAATCATCTAATTCAAATCCTACATCACGACTTAACGGATGACAATGTGATCCTACTTTCCAACCTACATTACATCATCTTCTAGAAAAACGACATAGCTCTAAATCAAAATCATCCATTTATGAGATGCTTACCTCCAATCCTACTTCCTCTCTTGAGTCATCTTCTTCTATCAACAATCTTCCCTCCTTATCAGACCTATTTCTTTTGTTCAACCTTCTATGACTAAATAAAAACAACCTCTGCTAATTGATTTCTCTTAGAATGAAGAAACAATCAGACTACACAATTATATCCCTATAGAGGATTGCAAACAAGGATTATTTCTAGAACTCGATACGCTCGCATATTGGGGAAATTTTTTTTATCCTTTTTGACAGAACATAAAGGAAGATCCTAAATTCAAGGAACTTAATTCTTCTTCTATTATTTCATCTTCACCTTCCTCTGAGAATGATGATATGTTAGGGTCTAGCATTGATCCATGGCCTATCTTTTCATTACCAACTCATTCCTTATCTATCATCATTCCTCAATCAAAATCTTGTCTTAGGTCACAGCTGACTAACCCATCATCTTCTTCTATCTTGGAGCCACCCCTAGGTAGCCATATATTTTATACTTATGGATCACCTCCTGGTATCCCATTCCCTTATATTCTTGGGCCACATCCTAGTAGCCCTTCATCCTATTATATGTATGGGATACCTCTGAGTAGTCCCTTCTCGTCTATACTTGGGCCACACCCTAGCAGCCCTTCGTCATATTCTTCTATTCTTGGGCCATGTCCTCATAGCCTAACTTATTCCATATTAGGGCCATATTCTAGAAGCCCTTTGTCATCTTCTATTAGTGGATCACCTCCTTGTAGCCCATCCTCTTCAATTATTGGACCGTATCCTCTCCATCCCTCTTCCAATGACCGGGGAAAGCCCACTATCATTTCTTTCATTCTACCATCAATAATAAACGTCCACATTCTCTTTCTTCTCCTTCTCGGCGTAGTCATTTTTACTCCCATCACAAAAGGAAGGAACCCCATGCACACCGACCTATCACCCAGCAAAAACTGAACACTCACTCGAGGCATGCATGGGTACTGAGTCTCTCTTTTATGTGAGTTTAATGGCAAACATCATCTATGATTAGTGTAATATTTTTCAGGAGGGAGGTTGAGACATACAAGAACCATAGGGCTCAGAACAGCCTCTAGATCCTTGCAGTCACTTTAGACTAAGTGTTTTAATAGAATCTAGAACATGTATTATGATAGAAAGAACTATACAAGCATTCATACATGGCATGAAAGAAAAGAGAACTCTTAAGAGAGAAATATGCATTAGAACCATTGATATTCACGTATATATTATATCAGGTAACCTCATTACATTCAATCAACCATTACAAGGTGTCACAAAGAAGCAGACCGTAGTATGAAATTCACTGGACTCATGTAACTAAGCTACCAAAATAAAATAGACAACTCCATGCCTAGTACATTCTCATTTGAATCAACTATCCACTAATAGAGTCCTCGTAGTAATTCTATAGAGCTCTACCCATACTATATCTCAAACTTGCTATATCTTTTACTCCATAGGAACTTGTATTTATCGCTTTCCTCCACTATCAACTCACCCTCCAGCGCCCTCAGATATGGTTCCAAGTTTCGAATGTGGTCCTTCATGCAAGCATGCTTCTCCAAGCCTGAGCTTTCCACTTTATATCATGATGTTCTTCTAGAAGATTCCATCCAAGGCATACCCCTATCGAGGCCAACCTGTCACCAGGATAGCACCTTATCCATGTACAACCAGTCATGTTTTTCATGTGTTCTACCCTGGGCACTCAAATTGAGTAAGTGTTGAACCTCCTTTCATGCACCACACGTGCTATGTGCTTCCTTAAACCTTTCTCTTGCACACTTTTTCATAATTGGGATCCTGTGTGCCTATGCACCTTCATACTTGGCCAATATTCCAGGGGTCCAACATCACCCCACACTATGCCTGTTGTCCATCCTTGGAAACACTTTACTCAACCAAGATGCATGCTACCTTAGGGAACCAATGTATAATCTTACACTTTACAAAATAATAAGTAAATGAAAGAATTGGGGAAAGAATGAAGAATGGGGGGAAGCATTGAGTCAACAAGCTAGGAAAATCCTTCTGTAAGTCTGCCTCTAGCTTGTTCCACACTTTGACCTCACCCTGCACTTTCTGACAAAGGTCACCCACCAAGGTGCTCACTTCATCAAAACTCAGGCCAATTTCCTAGGTGCCCAAAGTGTCCACAATCTACTCCATTTCTTTGCCTAGGTCCTCGAACTTATCCATCCTCCTGGTAATTTAAGGGTATAGTTCCTTTATTCAAGCCTTGATCGAACTACTTAAGGCTTTAATTACCTCTGATTTTATTTCTAATTTAGCCAGAACCCTATCCCTTTCTGCCCTGTTCCCCTTGTTCTTTTCTTAGAACCTCTGCTTCGAGTGTGGTGACCAAGGAGCTTTCCACCTTATCTCTATCTGAGCATGTATCATACGAGACCTTTACAGATTGGATAGTGACCTTAACCTTTTTGGGTACTTGGTTATACTTGGAAACGAGTCTACCGCCTTCAATATGTCCTCCTCCTTCAAACACGTAGCTACTTCTTCTGCAGATTCCATGGCCAAATGTCATCTCTCCATAGTGAGGACATGAGTTAGATCTTCTATACACTCTAGAAGGGATGAGTACTTCTATGTGGGTAGTGCTAATTCTGGGTGCTTCAAAAGGATGACACCCTCGATAGACTCCATTTTCTTATACACTTACTACACCTTTATCTTCTCTTCCTTTAACTCATGCCTTAGTTGTGCACAAATCAGTTCTTCCTGCTTTAGGCTTTGGGTCTTCTCCATCAGCTCCTCTTCCTTCTTCCCTAGTTTTTCCTCCAATACTCTTATCCTATCATTTCACACAAAGAGTCTAGCCTCGGTCTTGACCATGACCTTGTTGAGTGCATTTCATACTTGCTCGTCTGAGAGCTCCTAAGAATTCACTAAGGGATTGGCCCCCTTAGATGTTGGTAATGTTATGAGCACTCCCTGATAGACTTCAAAGTCTGGCTCATCAATGTGGGACTCAAATTCCCAAGAGAGCATCTTATTTATTTTGGGGTATGCACATCCTTTTTAAAAGATCCCATGGCTAGAAGCCTTTTCGTGTGTACAGTGCTTTAGAAATGCACGTGTAGCACCTTCTTTATGTCATCAATGTAGCCCATTACTTACCTCTGCTCCGTATCAAGATTCCTCCTACCCAAGTACGTGCCTTTGGGGAAACTTACTGTTTGAGCGGGACCTCCTCCAAGGCTGTCATGCTCTTTTTCAATATTATCCTCCTTCCCTTCCTTCAACACTATGTCCACACTGCACTCTAACTCTTGGTCTACCAGGACCTTAAGCATTCTCTATGCTTTTCTTTCCGCCACCTCAGTGATTTGCTCCTTCGTAAAACTTATTTCTCCCTACTTTTCCCTACTAACCTCTTCATTCCCCTCCATGTCTCCGGTATCCTCCTTATCTTATGCACCCTTGCACCATGTGAATACAAACTCTTACTTCTCATCTCCACTCTCCTCTTCTGAGTCATAGACGCTGAAGACTTGTATCTCATGGTCTTTTTCGAGCTCATCTTCTTCACCATCATCTTCTTCACTCTCATCCCCTCTTCCACCCATGTACTTTTCCAATTTGTTGGTCGCTTCTAAGTCAGCTTCCTCATCTACCCTCTACTTTTTCCTGAGAGGTGGCTCCTAAACTGGGGATTCTACCTTATCTCCTCCCTCACGCAATTCTTCCTTGGTGAGGGGTTTCCTAGGTGCCTCTAGTTATAGTGTCTTTTCCTTCACTAGGGACTTCTTTCTCTGTATGTAGGTGCTTGGCTTAGTGCTCATGGTTGGCATGCTCACTATCTGAGCAGTCGGCACACTTATTGCTTCTTCTTCTCCTCTCCCTCTCTTCTTTGATGCAGGCCCCTTCCTCAAACTTTGGCCTTATACAGAGGTACACGTGCACCGCGGATCCTCCAGCGATGGGTAGTGTCATCGGCCTTGGTATTTGGATCTCGTGCAATACATACCTCTCCATATATGAGCACTTTCTACCAGGGTAATTCAACTTATTTCTCATCTCTCTATGTTCCCAATCCAAACTACCTAGTTCTAGGCTTAACTTCTTTGACTCCTTAAATTTTTTCACTCTCAGTTGGAAGTATTGAGTAGTGAATGCGAAGGGGAGCTTGCACCAAGGGCTCCATGATTCATATATCAACTTGAACCTGCCCAAGCAAAAATATTGATAGATAGCGAACTCAGCTTTCCCTTTAGTGGCTGCTGGGAGTTATTCATGGATTCTTCACTCTGCCTCGAATGCATTCCTCAAGTGCGTGTACAATTTCTCCAGCTACACCTTATGGGGTGTTGTCATTGTATCATAGGCATACTTCTTAAACCTCTTTGTAGGAAAAGGATCCTTGGTGGGGTACTCCCATACAAAATTTTCCAATGCATCAGACACTCCAATATTTGAAAATACAATGGTTAGTAGGATGTTTCCAAAGAGGATTTTGTCCCCATCCTTCACACAACTGAAAATTTCCTCCACGATGTAAGTAGACAAGTTGTATATAGTGCCCTCTACAATTTTTTTGCAAACATGAAGCCAAGGCTTATTAACTTGGGTCCACATCTCCTGGCCATTCAGCTTAGTCACCAGATGTGTGGCCATTTTCATCATGGGTCCTTGATGTCTGAAATGTTGTAATACCTTGACCCCTTCTTGCAGGCATATTCAGTGATGGTCTCCTGAATAGCCTCTTTGTCACTTAGGTCATCTTCTAACCTATCTCCCTTACATATGAGGCTTGTAAATTGTGAGATAAGCTGGGAAGTAATGTGCATCTTACGCCCTACAAAGTGGAAGTAATCCTTGTGTACCTGTGACATTAACCATTGGTACAGGCACTCTGGTTTTCCAAAATAGGGAAACTCATAGATTTGCAACAGCCCCCGCCTTCTCTATTTTAACCTTCACCTCATCATTATATATCGAAAAGCCCTCTGGTGTTTGTTTACTAGTGGGGTACACTAACTCCAGTGCCATTTCCTTTTCTATAGTGTTTTTTCTGTGATTATAGTCACTTACAGGCACATTTCTTAGGTGGTATCCCCACTCCTTCCCCATCATCATCTTATCTGGGTATTGCATCTCTGCATACCATTCTTCATTTGTGTTCACGTCGGGTTCTTGTTGTTTCACCTTGCCCTTACCTTTTCCTTTCTTGGGTTTCATGGTCAAGGTATTTTTATTATTTTAATCCCTCTTTTTTACTCTATTCTTCCACTTCTTCCAACCTTCGATCTTAAATCTGTGATATCACTCTTTTGAACCCGTGCCCTAGTTTTCCGAACCCTAACTGAGATTAAATTAACTCCACAAGATGGCACCTCCTTACAACCTTTTCCACACCCGTGTAACCCCTTCCTTCTGGTTTTCAAACTCAAATTGGCTGCTCATGCTTTGATCTCATAGGTATTTCTTCACACGATCGAATCTAGAAACCCTAGTTTATAAAATTGACTCCTTTCTCTATTTCAAAAAGTGAAAATGGAAGAGCCTCAACCCTTTACTTATAGTTTTTCTCTTTTTGAACATTAAATGCTACTTCACCTACCACTATACTTTGTTCATTTAATGAATATTTTTCAAACAAATCCCGTCTTCAGCACCTTCACTCACACACCCAACCTTGCACAAAAATTCCTCCAGCCTTCTGGCACGCAACCAATCCAACATGACAAGAGACTCTTGTGCATGTGTAACCCACACCGAAGGAACTTATTCTATCCTAATTCTTGCTCTCTCCTACCTTGTGCTTCTTAAATGTGCTTTCTCCTTAGTACATGGGATCTACAAGTAGCTTTATCCTGGTAACAACCATTCTTCCATCGTTCTTTGTATACCTCTTTCAACGGAGCCATTCTACAAGGATTTTTAACAAAAATTCCTTAGCACTCTAATCATGTGCTCCTTCACATTTCTCCACCCCACACTTAAAATGATGCGTGGTCCTCTGCACACTCACAAATTCTCAAAAATAGCAATAAGGTTACTGGTGCCCAAGGCGCAAAAAAAAACAACAACGTGAAAGGGAAACACAAGAAAGGGAAAGCATAAAGGAAAATTCTAAACTAACTGGAAAAACTTCCTTATTTACAAACATCCAGAAGACTTATTTATAGTAGGGATTTAGCTTACTCCCATTGAAGTTTCTGGGAAAAATTTTCCTATCCATCACTTATAACTGGCATGCGCCTAAATCAAGGATGTACAAGATTGTGTAAGGACCCAACTAATGGACTTTCAACTTCCCTGGATGGCACAGAAATTTGGAATCATATAGTAACACCATCTGCCCAACCTCAAACTTATTTTTCTAATGTGACGATCATGCCAAGCTTTTTTCTTTTATTTCTCTATTGTTTGGCTCCATTGGGTGAGTGATCGTATCTCATCCAGTTTTATTAACTCATCAATACTTTCTTACAGCGCTTGTTCATCGGCTAACCCTCCTACACGTGCTATTCGTAGAGGAGGCAACATAAATTCAATCGGAAAGATAGCTTCCATGCCAAACACTAATTGAAATGGTGTGGCTTTTTTCATCCTTTTATACGTTGTCCTGTAAGCCCATAATACTATCGATACTTTTTCATCCCAATCTTGTCTTTCAGCATCACAAATTTTGGTCAAGGTATGACTTAGTATCTTTTTTAATGCTTCCACAGTTCCATTTTCTTGTGGGTGATAGGGCATAGTCTTGTGATGAGCCACCATGAAATCTGATAACAGGATCCTCACAGTCTCATTCAGGAAATGTGTACCCCTATTTCTGGTCAAACTCAATAGGCATCCATACCTCGTGATAATGTTTTCCAACAAAAACCTTACTATTGTTGTTGCTGTGTAATCTTTAGTTGGGGCTGCCTCTTCCCACCTTTTCAGGTAATTTGTGCAAGTGATGACATAACGTGACCCATTCCTATGTTTTTCTGGTGCAATATTTCCCACAAAGTCTATCGCCCACTTTTTAAAAGGATCCACACTAGGAATAGGGCACAAAGTCATTTCATCTCTCCTTCTTGGTTTTCCAATGCACTGACAATGCTCACATGCTTTATAATAGTCTCTAAAATATTTGTATGAGGTTTCCCACCACAAAACTTCCATTAATATCTTGCATGTAATGGCATCACCTGCATAATGCCCACCCGCACTTCCTCCATGTGCTTCCTCTATGATGACCAGGAACTCATGCTCTAAGACACATCTTCACAAAACTTCATCACGTCCCAACTTGTATAAGTCTCCACTAATTAACACATAGGGCGTGGCATGTATGGCCAACTACTTCTTTTCTAAAGTCTTCATTCCTTCCGGTGCCATACCTTCCTTTAAAAATATTGCAATCTCTTCCAAATCCAAGGGCTCCTGCCGCAACCTAAATAGTTGTGTTTCTAGCATTATCTCCTCAATACTCTACGCATTTTCCCCTGAATCAATTCTTGACAAATGATCAGACCCACAATTGATTTTTCTAAGCTTTACTACAACGCTAAATTCAAACTCTTGAAACAACAACACCCATCGACATATGTGTCCTTGTAGAATAGGCTTGTTCACTAAATACTTCAATGCCATGTGGTCGGTGTAAAACAGAAAGGGTGTTGCCAGTAGATACTGTCTAAACTTGATGAGTGCATAGATGATTCACAATGCCTCACACTCAGTTGTGGTATAGTTTTTCTCTACTGGTGTCAGCTTCCTGCTTGCAAAACATAGAGGATGATCAACAATCCCTTCACATGGTTGTGTAAGCAGTGCTCCAATGGTAGTCCCTAAGGCATCTACATGGACATAAAAGGGCTTGTCCCAAGAGGGAAAACATAAAACAGGTGTGGTGATAAGCCTATATTTTAATGTATCAAACACCCTCTACTGTGCCTCTACCCAATGGAAGGCACTTTTATGTCTAAGTAGCTCCTCTAAAGGCACGGTGATCTTGGTATATCCCTTAATGAAATTTTTGTAATAGCTCGTATACCTAAGGAATCCACGCACTACACTCTGGCTATTAGGATCCCTTAACCCCACAATAACTGCAACCTTAGCAGGATCTACCAGTAAGCCATTATTACATATGATATGCCCCAATAAAGTCCCAAAGGGTGTAGAAAACATGCATTTCTTAATGTTGAGGGATATCCTCAACTACCTACACCTCTCAAACATTAACATCAAATTGTCACAATGGTCTTTAACAAGACCATATACTGTCCAATCATCCAAATAGACCTAAAAAAACTTATGGATGAAGTCTTGGAATTCTTGCACCACTATGTGTGAAAAGATAGCTAGCGTATTCTTCAATCCAAAGGTCATGACCGTATATGCAAAACTTCCCCACTCGGTGGTGAAAGTTGTCTTCTCCTGATCTTCCTTTGCAATCTGGACTTGGTGGTACCCTGAAAATCCATCCATAAAAGAATAAATCTCTTGCCCTACGACTCCTTCATAAATTTCCTCAGTGAAGGGGGTCAGAAATGAATCAATGACACAAACTATGTTCAATTCCCTATAATCCACAAAAATCCTAATCTACCTATCCTTCTTGATTTCGATTACCATCGGACTTATCCACTCCGATTCTTCCATTGCCTCGATGATCCTAGAAGCTATCATTTTTTCTATCTCCTCCTTGACCTTCACGCACAAGTTGGGATTCATCTGGTAAGACCTTTTCCTAACCACGCACAAACTATCCTTCAGTTTTAACTTCATCTACCCTAAGGAATGGTGAACACCTTTGAGCTCATGGTACCCATGCAGGAATAAATCTTCAAATTCACGTAGTAGATCAATGATCTTAGATACATCCTTCTCCATCTAGTAATCTCTAATAATAGCTTCCTTAGGTTCTTCTTCTGAACCAATGTTAACTTTCTTCATTTTTAAAGGATCATGGTAGGTGTGCACGTAAGTATTTGTAGTGTCCACTACCTCACACATCCCTATAGAATATATAACATCTAAGCTTTCTGATTCCTCTCCATCAATCACATATACCAACTTTCCCTTCTCATTTTCCAAACACACGTGCTCAAGTTGTACCTCTTCTGCTTCCTCTTCTTCTTCAAAATTTTGCTCCAATCCTTGTTTACCTAGTAATTCCAACAGCCTATCTTCCATCCTGGCACTATCTCCCATGGTAAGGTGCTTGATACCCTACAGGGCCTTATCAACTTATGGCTTGGTACTCTGATACTCAAAGGTTTGAATAAGGTCAGCCACGAGCTCTTGCAAATACCTTGTATGGCAGTGTGTCTCTAAATGAATGTACCATGTGCACGTAAAATCTTGTAGTGTAGAATACAACTTGTGCACCCAAATGGATGGTGGCAAAGCATTTGCACCTTCTCTCCAGACCCATTCACATTCCTAGATATGGAAAGAGGTGGGCTCCTTCCCATAGTACTCCTTGATGATCGTGGGTACATTGCGCCTAGAAAATCTGACAGAGAGAGAAATTATTACCTCACACCATTCTAAAAGGCTCTCCTGATGTGTGGCCCACAACCGAGCTGTTGTGCTGAGAAGACATAACTTAACATCTCCCTCCGTTCCTTCTCATCCTTCCATTGAGCTTCCATCTCTTGTAGAAAGATCTCCAATAAGGCTCCCCCTAAATACTTGGGTAGTTCTTTTCCTCCAAGGTGCCAAACTGTGCGCACCTTTATCACCTTGGTCACTGACCCTCTCAACTTCCATCCCACCAATTTGTAAGTTCCATGTGCCCAATTGTCACATGTCAAGCTAGTGGTATCACTCACTGACTGAGTATCTTCAAATTAGATAACCTCATTATTAGGATGTATTATCTCAGGGTATCTGATTAAGCACACATAAATCCTATCAAGAACTTCCTCTCCCAATAGTTCAATATATGGTTTTGACTTCCCATCAGCCAGGGGTATAATGACCCGCTCCTCCTTATTCTTGAAGCTGATGTACCCTTTGTTGAAATGAAGGTCCGCATTTTTCTTGTAACACTAAGGGCACCCAAGTAGTGGTGGGAAATTATCTTCCTCAATGAGCACCAAGACTTCGAAGTCCCCAGTAAACTTGGCTCCCTAGATAGTGATAGCGGTATCCTTAAGACACCAATGGGAATTGCCTTAGTCTTGTTTTCCATATATAGCACATTCAAAGATGGTTATAATGTGGGTCTTCCCATCTGATGCCATCCATCCAAAGTCATAACATTAACCTTTGTGCCTGTGTCAATGAGGATATTGCTAAGGATCCATCCATCTACAACTACATTCAACATAATCTCCTTGTCATAGTTGAGGCTGTGAGGGGGAAGGTTTGTATGCAAGACCTATCTTTTGTGCTCTTCTCCAGTACATGGTACCTTCTCTCCGAACCAGAATTCTATCAAGGGAATGATATTCTCTTGCTTATCATTTTACACACCTTCTTGACCTCATCCAGGTTATCCTTTTGCACATCGACCCTCCTTCCTTGTTCCTCCCTCCTGGATTTCTCCTTTAGACACTGGATCTCACCTTGTAATCTTTGAATAACATCCATGGTGTCTTGATATATCTCCTTTTGATGCGTGGGATCTAGATATTTTCCATGAATGACCTCCTCCCTTGAAACTAGGGTTTTCTATCTTGGTACCTCTCTTACACACAAGGATTTTTCCCTTTTTGTTACCAAGATAGGTTCTAAACTTGCATCTCATGTTACCTAAGGCATCCACTGTATGTCTACCTTCTTGATGAAGACCATAGCAATGCCCTTGTCCTTCTGGTGCTGTTGATTCATATACTCAAATAATTCTGGGCACTCCTCATACTTATGCTTCTTCCTGCACCACGAGCACTGCAACAAGTCCGGGCACTCACGTTTGTAATGTTCTATAGATCCACAGTTGAAAAATGTTCCATGCGGGAACTCACTCCTTCCTCCTCCATGGTTACCTTGACCATGGAATCCACCTCAAAAACCTCTTCCTCACACACCTCCATCTACGTGCTCCTTGTAACGGTGATCATCACCTTTAGAATCACTTGTAATGTTAGTCTGGAGCACCCCATGATCAATGGCCTCATGGATCTGATCAATGAGCCTATAGTCCTTAGTATCATGGGTTATAGAGGTGAAAATTTTGTAATAATAAAATACATTATACCTGATTACGCATTACAATGAGGGACATCTACTTGCATCATGGTCCCCATGAAAAAATTCACAATCTACCACTACAGTGAGTACTATCATCTAGGGGTAGTTATCCTTAACGTACCTCTCTATCTCACAATCTATGCACCATAAACCACTATGAGTCTCATGGGCTGAGTTCGTAGATAATTTTCCAACTATTTTTCCATAGCATCAATCTGAGCCTCCAATAATGGGCTAATGCCAGTATCTATACTACCAATAGCTTCGATGCATAGGGTAGCTTCCAATGCTTCGTGAGGGTCTATAAAAGTTTTATGAGACAAGGCCCTTATAAAATGGGTGATCAATCCTCCAACAAACCATTGGGCATGCTGAGAAGAATGAATATCATATGATAATTTAGACAAGAGAGTTTTAAAGCACACATCATACTCCTGCACACTCTCTGACATTCCGTATTGAATCTCCTTCAAAGCGTTGATGCTTTTCTACTCAAACTCAAGAATGTGGAATTCTGCCAAGAATGCATTCTTTAAAGTAGTGTAGTCCACCACCATTTGATGAGGGTCATACTTCCTATACCAGTTGTGTGCACACCCTTGCAACATGGTTAGAAACTGACTAGCCTTCCATTATGGGGTTGTGATACCCTTTGCGCTCCATAGTAGTTCATAGTTTTGAACATGTTCCGTAGCATCCTTAATGCCCCTGTAATCTAGAAAATGTAGAGACATTTAAAAAAATACCTGAAGTGGTGGCTAGGGTACCTATCCTCCTGAGCTAGAGCCATGGTTCCCTCTGGTGTTTCCTCCACCACCTGATCCACTAGGTCCACTAGGTCCTATGCCTCCAAAGCCACTAGATCTGCCAGAACCACTGGGTCCAATAGGGCCTATAGGAGATGTACCAAGTGCCCCTATGGTCCCACTGAACTATGCGCTGATGGTCTATAATAGCACTCCACTACCACTACTGTGTCCCATGCCACTCCCTGGTGCGAGACCATAATCTTGTACACTTACTCCTTGTCTAAAGAATCCTCCAAATACTGGAATATGTGTAGCCATAGAAGAAGGAACCAAAAAATTGTATCTCCTAGGTTTGGATCTGTCTCTTCCATTGATGTCAACTCAATCACTAACACTTCTTCCTAGTTCAGGGAAACCAAGCACCAGGGTTTGGTCACTGGGTGGGTTCAGATATGCACCAATGATTCTCCTTTCTCTATGTGATGAACTCTCACCAGAAGCCAAAGGGGTCTCCCTCACGTGCTTTCCAAGATGGGGTAGGACATACTACTCAAGTTCCACATCCTCTGCATGAATCTACACTCCTTCCTGCAACATATGTCTTTGTAGATCCATCACACTAGTAGCCTCACATCATCTAAAAATCTCCCTTTCATGCACTTCACTATACTTGAGATATCTCTCTTTCCTCTCCTTCTCTGTCATGATATCTGCCATCTTCCTTCACCCAAGCTCCCTTACCCAACACTCAGAAAGGTCTATCCGGCCATTGGGAATGCCTCTAAACTCATGGTAACCATCAATATCTTCACATCTAGAGGAATATCACATAGAAACATTCCTCTAGGTTCTTGTAGAAATTCAAACTCAGTAACCTCCAGACAAGAGTACGTAGAAATTATGTACTCTAGAGTGTAGCTAGCTAGTACTCCTCTCCACCAATGGTCTACATCACGGGTCCACATCAAATCTGCATCCTGCAAGATTTGGTAATCTTCTTTGGTCCACACATGTGATCCATAACACCAACTTGATCTAGATGCATAGGCTAAAATCCATTCATATAGTTTTACTGGGAAGCAACAGAAGAAGGTCTCATACAGATCATGGTAGAGGTTCTCTTCTACCCATCTATGTTTATTAAAATCAGGTCCATTGATGAATCTCTGAGCAAATTCATCCTCCGTGCTCTTGAACAACGATTCAACATTTTCCAATGTTAACCACTCTATCATTACTTATTACATAGATCATGATGTATGTTATATCCCACTACAACTTTGAAAATAGGTCCCAACAATAGAACTAAGATGTAGTCATTTTTACTCCCATCACAAAAGGAAGGAACCCCATGTGTGTCAGCCTATCACCCAGAAAAAGTTGAGCACTCACCCAAGGCATGCACGGGTATCGAGTCTCTCTTTTACATGAGTTTAATGGGAATAATCATCTATGATTACTGTAAGATTTTTCAGGAGGGAGGTTGAGACATAAAAGAACCATAGGGCTCAGAACGGCCTCTAGATCCTTGTAGCCACTTCAGATCGAGTGGTTTAACAAAATCTAGAACATGTATTATGACAGAAAGAACTATACAAGTATTCATACATGGCATGAAAGGAAAGAGAACTCTTAAGAGAGAAATATGCATTAGAACCATTGATATTCACATATATATTATATCAGGTAACCTCGTTACATTCAATGAACCATTACAGGGTGTCATAGAGAAGTAGACCACAGTCATGCAATTCACTAGACTCATGTAACTAAGATACCAAAATAAAATTTACAACTCCATGCATAGTACATTCTCTCCTAAATCAACTATCCACTAACAGAGTCCTCGCAGCAATTCTGCAGAGCTCTACCCAAACTATATCTCAAACTCGCTATATATTTTAATCCGTAGGCACTTGTATTTATTTCTTTCCTCCACTGCTAACTCACCCTCCAGCACCCTCAGATCTGGTGCCAAGTGTCGAATATGGTCCTTCATGCAAGCATTCTTCTCCAAGCCTGAGCTTTCCACTTTATCTCATGATGTTCTTCTAGAAGATTCCATCCAAGGCATGCCCCTATTGGGGCCAACCTATCGTCAGGCTAGCACTTTATCCACGTGTAACCAGTCATGCTTTTCACGTGTTCTACCATGGGTGCTCAAACTGACTAAGTCCCAAACCTCCTTTCACGTGCCGTATGTGCTATGTGCTTCCTTAAACCTTTCTCTTGCACACTTTTTCATAACTGGGATCCTGTGTACCTATGCGCCTTCATACTTGGCCAATATTCTAGGGGTCTAACACTCAAGATCAAACAAATCATGCATCAACTTATAAGAAACCAAAACAAATTCTTAATCAAGCTCAAGTCAAATTTTTTGAGAGCTCCAAAGCTCCTAACAAATCAAAGGATATTAAGGTTAAAAATCTAGCACGATTCAAGAACACACACCAACGCAGCCATCAAGTATGTCACAAAGTACATAAACCTTTGGATAGGGAATTCAAGCTCCCATATACAAAATCCATGTTTCAAGAAAAATCACAATCATTTGTTATTACGAGCTCACCATGATCATCGAGATTGGAGAAAATATTACACTTGATAAACAAACACGCCTAGTCTCCCTTATCAAGGAATTCACAAACATTATTGTTGGATCTTATCAAGTAGAGTGAATTTTTTGGTCCCAACTTTCCAAAAACCATCAAAAATTTAAAAATCAAAACAATTCAAAAATACCAAAAACATGAGAAAACACAACAAAAATCAAAGGTACAAAGATCACACATTGCAATTAGGTATTGCGTACACATGGATGTTTATTTCTTCCCTTCCTTGCTAATCTTCTGCATGTCTTCCTACCATTTTCATCCCTTTGGTGATATTTTGGTTAGCCTTTTCACATGCATTTTGTGACATTTATCTCTATGGTATTTGTTTGACCCTGGTCTTTCATCACCTTAGTAAATTAAAGAACGACTGACCTCTTAAAGATCCTATAACAATAAACATATAATAAACTTGTTGTGAAGAAATTTTGGACATATTTGTTGGCACTAGCCAATGTTGTAATCACGATCACTTCCACCTCCTCTCATCAAGAAAAATTTAGTTCTTAACCCCTTATCAAACAAGAGAGATGAAATAAGTTTTCAAAAAGCAAAAGAATCAAAATCAATTAAAAAAATCAAAAGCTAAAATCCTAAAAGCAAAAGAAAATTGATATATATCTCTCTCTTGGGATATTTCCAATAATCTCTATCAGGGCTTTGGACGCCTGACTAGTAGTAGAGAAATGTTGTGATTAGAATCAAATGCATCTTTGTCAGGGCTATGGACATCTGGCTGGCAGTGGAACAATGTACGATTATCCTGACACCCTTCATTCACAAATCACCTATCATCTATCAAAATAAATCATTTCTACACATTAGCTAGGGTGTCTTCACTTGTTTTCCATTAAATATTCCCTTCAAGAGGTAATAAATTCCACATGCACACACTAGATCTCTATGAGTAAACAGGATTAGTATGTTACCAAATTTCTTTTTTTGGGACCTTGTTCAAACTCTTACTCTAGTCCATATCTCGTCTCATGATTTGTGCCTTTGGCTAATAACTTCTTCATCATGAGGCTTCTAAGCTACATTCATATCATTCACATCATTCTTCTACTTTGTTCAAAACATCCAAGTGTATAAAATTACTTTTTTTCCATGTTTGCGGACACCTTTGTCACCTTTCACAAAAAAGTCTTCTCCTTCCTTTCTGTCATGTTCCTTTAGGCCAACTTACATTGAGGGCATCCTTTCTCCTTACCAGCACTTCATTGGTTTATGTTCATCATCATGTTGAACCTATCCATAATGGCCTTGGGTCTTACTTCTACCTTTGAAGATTTTTCCTTTGAATAAACCCGCCTAATCACTAAGGCATTTTTGCATCTTCATCTGTCTCATATGCACATTGTCTTCTTCCCTTTTCCATCCCATCTATCGCTAGGGGCATCCATGCTTCTTTGTCTTCCTATACATAGTTTCATAACACTTTCAAAATAAAAAACATTCAAATATGTTATAAAAATCAAAACATTCAAATATGTTTAAGAAAACTTCTAAAAATTGAAAATCATCCTACAAAATGCCACTCTTTGTTTCTCACCTATTCATGTGCGTGACTTATAGATCATCTCGATCTACCTCCATCAACAAAAGCTAGGCTGCTTACTTCATCTATAATTTGGAGCACAATGGGTTGCCTGGTACTATTTCATAGTGCACATTGCTTTTTCATAGGACCAAGGTGTCCTCCATTATTCTCATTGCATGTATCTGTTTCACTCGGAATGTTTCGTTCCTTTTAGAAACAGATAAGGTTAGGGGCTAGGAGGAATACCTGTAGAATGTCGAGATGGTGTGCGCGTACCATAGAGAAAGATCAGGTTGATTGCGAAGAACTCCTTTTTGTCTTGGAATGACTACCTGCAAATAAGAACACAAGACCACAAGATTTTGATTAGACAATAAATGAGGAAACTGCCTTGGGCCCAGGAAATATAAAACTTCCTTTCGAAGGTGGTCAGTTTCCCTGCAAATATGAATTAACACAAAAGACTGTAAAATATCAATTAAGTTGCTTTGTTGAACTGGGTAGGGGAAAGGTTGGTTTTCTGGTTTTGATCAGAGGAACCGATGCCGGTTACTGATAACCGATACCGGTGGGTTCTAGGATCTGTAGGTTAGTTGCTTTGTGGGGTGGTTGTGTTGTTTGTAAGGCTGTATATAGGTGGTATTAGGAAATAAGGTGATGAGAGGTAAATGAATGATAGTTAGAGGTAATATTCATGTTGGGTAGTGGATTCAGGGATGGATTTATGAGGACTGTAATTCAAAAGGCATAAGAAATGTTATAACAGAGGACATGCAAGATGTGACTTACTGGTTTTGACGAAGATGCAAGCTGATCTCCTTTGCTGTAAACACTTCTGGTATTTCCACTCTTCTCTGCTCGGTCAAGTGAAGATCTGGACTCTGTTTTTCACTCCCAATGATCTCTGTTGATTCAAAAATCATTCGACCTGATCCCAAAAATGAAATTCCGATCCTTTGTTTTGGTTTGGGGAGCCCATTTACAGGGAACCGATGGCGGTTGCGTAACCGATGGCGGTCGAGTAGGAACCGGCATCGGTAAGGAAAAAGTAGGCTATTTTAGTAAAATAGCCCACCTTCCCTGCTTTTCTCACGAGAGATCAGTTGCAGGCTTGGTCAAGTGGCTAGAAGGTCGGTTTTGGGTGCGAGTAAGGAGGCATTAGTTATGGATGTGAGTCTAGACCAAGTCATAGGTCTTAATTAGGTTAGTTTAGGGTTAGGGCTAGGTCATGATGAGGTGGCAAAATGAGGTGGCAGGTAAGGTGATGTGGATTTATCAATTACAAGGTAATTAATAAATAATTGTGTAAGGTTTAGGCGATGAGGTTAAGTTACGAGATGAGATGCGGGTCACAAGGGGTCGTAAGACACAAATTTGGTGTCTATAGTATCCTTGATTGGGGAACCATTTTCAACCCTTGTTAATACACACAGGTCAAAACTAAAGCTTGATAACAAAAACATTACATTATGTTTTTCTGTTAGGTTAGCTTGTTTAATTTCTCATATTGCATTGCATTATGTATGTTGCATAGAGTTAGGCATATTTTACTTTCTCATATTGCGTTACATTATGTATGGTGCATGTAGTTAGGCATCTTTTACTTTCTCATATTACATTACATTTTTTATGTTGCATGGAGTTAGGTATCTTTTTCTTTCTCGTATTGCATTACATTTTGTATGTTGCATGGAGTTTGTGTTTTTTAGAAATGGACATTTGTTTGTATATGGATTTTCATGTCATACTACACTTTTGTTCATTCTTTTTAATAAGGACCGATGATGAAGATCTATAGCAATATGATGAAAAATAAAGTTATTTAAAAGGAATTGGATGGATGTTAGCTCATTCCCTCTTCCTCATACTAATTTTTCTTATATATCCCCTTTCTTCTTAATCACACTATTCTTTCTTTTGTTCTCTTTCTGTCATCTTTTTTATCGTTAATCAAGTTCTTCTATCACCCCATCGACAATCGAGGGGGAATCCTCCATTCTAATCAATTTTCTTCTATCTCTTCAAAACTTTCTACTTATTTATGCTTGTCTACTTTCTTTGAAATGACATCACTTACACCACCCCAAAGAGGGGAAAATGTAGACACCTTGTTGGTATCCAAATTTGTTCTCCTTTTCAGTCGGAGCAGCATCAAAAATATGGCATGAAGCTTGAAGGCAGATAGATCTTTATGTATGTCATTTTGTAGCCAGGGATGTGATCTAACTGGCACTCAAATTTGTTGAGAGATGGATAGAAATTTGAAAGTATTTCTATCTAATCCTCACTATTTTAGGTTGTGCCTTTCAACCAAGGTAAGAGAACCTATATTGCAGCCTCTATTTTGTGAAGGAGGTGGAGATATCCTTATACTGTTCATATTATATGGACATGGCCTGGGGAAAACATGATCATTTTTCCATTATTCAAACTCAACAGAGTTGTCACTACTAAATGATGGAAATGCTTTCAAGACAAGGCTGAGGATGCTAGAGACATGGTATGATCTTGATTTTCTTTGTGCATTTTTGTAGATGGATTGTGTTATTTTATTGACACATAATGCAATTTAGGGGTAGTATGGGGTAGGATTAGTTATTCTGAATGAATATTTTGGTGGGAGATTTTAGACAAGACTAACCATAATTTTCCAAATTCTTTGAGGACCTTTGCAAGAAATTTGTAAGAACCACATAGCAAAATTCTTCAAAAGGGTTGAGATACTCCTTCAACCAGGATATGTCCACCAAATGGATGCCCAGATCTGCATTCTTCCACACAATCTTTGATAACCTACCATAAGATATTGAAGAAGATGAACCAATAAAGCATCCAGAAATCTCTATTTTATCATGACCTAAGGTGTACCCAAAGGTTTACAATAATCTAAAAATTCAAGGAAGGTAAAGTGATTTTAAATCTATTTATCTCTTTATCAGATGAAAGCTCTTCTGAATGTGATATTGCAGATGCCACTAAACTATCTACAAGAAATGAGACCATGTATGATCAAAAGAGTTTTCAAACACAAGACTACAACAAGAGCAAGAAACATAAATTAAAAACATTTTAGAACATAATTGCATGCAAATTTTTCCAAGAGACAACACAAAATAATCCAAAAATGATCAAATCTATCAGCAGGGGAATGTTATAAGAACAATCTCAGAGATTTTTCATGGCTTTACAACTGAAACCAACTCAACATGATACAAATCTGATGTAAAAAGGAATTAGAAATGGTTCTTAGGTGGTTTTTCAGAGAATGGGCTTCTTCACAGATTTTTCCTGTGAAATTCTAAGTTTCTTTGACCATTTACATTTCTCATAAATGCATTATATATCTCTTGCTACATTGGAGCCTTCTTTCCCAAGAAAAGAATATGCCAAGGGATCAATTTTGTTGCAACAATTCCTCATGATTCACTGAAAATGACATTTAATAGATTCGTAAAAAATATTGCCAAGTGTTTAAAAAGGTTGAATCATTACAAATATTCAGATCATTATCCTTCATAGAGGCATGTTTTTCATCATCAAGGCATGTAGATGCATTTCCACTCATCATTTCACCCTTTTTCCTTTCCAAATTACCTTTGCAACTTTCAATTTGACATTTCACGTGTTTGAACAGATTAGGGAAAAGTTTCATTTCAAAAACATCTTAGGTCTACAAATTAAGCCATAAAACCAATTGCATTGATCTTTACAGGCACAAAGGACACAAATTCACCAAAAATTTGATGAAAAATGATGCAAAATTCACATTTTCACACTTCCTAGAGTAAAAATGGTGGCCAAAAATGAAAATGTATAGTTACCCTTGATCTTCTCTTTCTCCTTCAATATGTGCCCTCCATGTGTCAAAATATGATTGGGAATGAATTTGGGCTCACTTATTGACTTTTTAACATTTTTGGAAAAAATGGAAAAATTTGACTTTTTCCTCCGCTCCTCCACCCTTTAAATTTGGTGATGACACGTGGCATATGATAGGTCCCATTGGGATCAAGCTTCAATTTTACGTGTTTTGACCTTTTTTTGAAATTTGGAAAATTTTCACTTTTTTTCCCCGCGGGCCCACACCTCTGCCTTTGCCCTTGACACGTATCATCCTCTCTATCACTAAAAAACTATGGGATTCTTTCATGTTTTGACCCCTTTCTTTGCCAAGAGAAAATTTTCAAGTTTTCTTCCATGGGTCCTGGCCTCCGATTCCTCCCTGCCACGTGTCCCCTTGTGGTTCGTTCACAGGCTAGTACTTCAAATTTCCACACTGAGTCTTTTTGCAAAAGGTAAAAAATTCACTTTTTCCTCCGCTAGCCCACTAACTCGCTCTACCTGCCATGTGTCCATCACTGATTGGAGTGGAGATGCATCCCATTTTTTTAACTTTAGAAAACAAAGCTAAAAAATCATTAAGTTTTCCATCAGCCCGCTCCTCCTTTGACTCTCAAAATTGGCCACATGTCACACCTAGATTGGTTGTGGAACTTCGGCCGAAGTTTTGACTTTGATCCATTTAAAGTTAAAACTTCAAATTCACCAAGAAATCTACCCCCCCATTCTAACTTCTCATGGACATTTGTCCACTTTTGATTGTCCATGGGGTCGTGCTCCAAAATGTCACCTTAGCTTTTTCTGCCAAAAGGGAAAAAAATTCCTTCTACCTCCAGTGGCCCACACTTTCCTCCGCGCCTGCCACATGTCCATCCCTTACTCACTTACGGACCCACATGCCTTTCCACACCCTTTTTCCCTTTGCCAAAAATGGCAAGAAATTCCTAAGTTTTCCGTCAGCCTCCCAATCCACCTTTGCGTGAGAATGTGACACGTGTCCTCCTACGGAGTTACGGGGGAAATTGTGAATTTTTTCCCAAAGCCAAAAAAAATGCTAAGTTTTTCAAATACACCCACTGATCCTTGTCCAACCAGAAGTGGCCACATATGAGGTGTTGTTTAAGCTTAATTTTGACGGGAAAATGACACCCGTACAACTGTCAAAAAATGTAGAATTTACCAGAGATGCCCGAATTTGATTTTTTCTTCGTGGGTGAGGGATTTTTTGCTCAAAAAACAAGGGTAAATTGATTTTATGCAAATTTCAACCATGGGGATATATATTTTTAGGGAAAAAATGAAAAATATGAACAAACATGAGCTCCACATGTTGGGAAAATGGAAAAAATGACAGAGAGCCATGGATTGGGAAATATTAGGGCTCAAAGTAAGGCACACATGTATTTTTCCTTCAAAATGTGGCAAAATAATAAGTTTGTGAGCCTTTGAAAGCATTTAATCTAGAGAACAAATTTTATAGACCACCAAGTTTGAAGAAAAACATTTTAGAGCATGCAAACTAATGGGGAAAGATGGGAAAATAATAGAGGATCAAAACAGACACCAACACACCTAAAATATGCTTACAGTTAGCATTTCCTCCCATTCAACCGATTAATGACACTTCGTTAATTCCCCCTTCTTCACTCCACTCTCAGATTTCCATTCACGACACCTTCTCAATCATATTCCTCGTATAATCAACTTTTTTGGCCAATATCTCTCTTATTAGCTAAACAATCCTCCTTTCAACCATTCATAACCTCCCTAGTTCTCTCTAGACCACTTCTATTGGCTTCATAGGTTATCTATCAGTCATAATTGGTTATCCATACCCCTCCCAACTCTTAATGAGTCTCTAATCACTTGCTAATCAAGTTTAACTAGCCTAAATCAAGCTTAACTGAGCCTAAAGCATGTTTATCCTAATCTAATCTAAAAGAGATTTAGTCCCACATGCACCCAAATTCCAAACTCTTCCATTTGGAAATCTATAAATAGAAGGGTCACCCCTCCCTTTCAAACTTACAACTTCACTCACAAGTCCTTCTCTCTCAAGCACTTTGGAAAGGCATTATAAATCATTTGTGATAGCTTTAAGATATAAACCATTTGGATCTTGCCCATACTCCATTGTTGAGAGCTCCCCCATCTTGCATCCATCCACTCCATAATCCAAGTTTTGATTAATATGGAGAGAACCATTGGCCTTGAAGCCATTAATGGTGAGACTCCATTCTTGAAAGCTTGAGTTTCATATCAAACATCACCACCGTTAATTGCTAAGTTGATCTTTTTAGATTCAATTTCTTAATTAAGTAATCTAAAGAGTAGAGAGTAGTATATATGCTAGGTTTTTTGATTTTTTTGTCAAATTTATGATGCATGTATAGGATTAAATATTTTTTAGCTCTTATCTCATGGTGCATGGATGAGTTAGTAAAACTTTGAGGTTCTTTAGCCTCATTCCATAGCTTTTGCAACTTTCCATTACATACAGCTATAAGAAGCCTAGAGTAGAGGACTAGGAAGAACAAATTAATTCAAGAGTATAAGCAAGCCAAGGTGGATTAAATATTTCCAAATCATGTTCCTAACATGTCAAAATAGGTTTGAATGATCTTATAACCCCTATGTTTTATATGGCTTCATTTGTGGTCATATGCATGAAATAAAGCACTAGAATTACTTGAATGATTCTTGAAGTATGAGATCATCCTTGAATGTACAGATAGAGGTTTATGATATGTATATGGTATTGAATCATAGATCCTAAAGTCATCAGAATGGTATCATGCAACAAAGATACTAGATAAATTTATACCTAAGGACTATTATGTTATGGTCATAAGAGACAATTTTGAACTACATTCTGAATAGTGCTGGAAAGGACAATTTATGTGGGTCTCATTGGTGGTTTCAGGTTATATACATGTTGGAATGGTATCATGATATTTTATTATCTCACAAATGTGTGAATTAGCATACAAGGAGTGAACTATTAATAACTCTCCATCTAGATTCCTCTAAAAACCACTCATATGACTATACATTGAGGAATGTTTACAGAGCTATAGTAAATGACTGCATGTGCATGTTGGTTGTTTCTTTAGGAAAGGTTAAAGAGTTACAAGATTTCTCTTACAATGTTAATTATCACCTTGGTGTTTAGAGGTACAAGTCATCTTGAACATATTGTCATTGAGATTGGAAGAGCAAGTATTGTAAAATGATAGTATACTAAAACATGGAAGACAAGGCATATAAGGCTAAAGACATATTTGGAACCTCAAGAAAGAAACATTATATCATCGAGAGTCATGTGAAGTATCATTTGAGTACCTCTAACCAAGTTTTTCTATGATCTTTTGAGATTGATATATGCTTCTTGAAGGTGGATTCAATATTACACATTGAATTCCCTCTCCTTATGAGTCTAAAAGAACATGAAACCTAAAGGAAGGCCTGTGGGTTAACTAGGATGGTAATGTAATCAAGATCATAAAGCTGAGCTAAGAAGAAAGGCATCACACACTCATATTCTTATGGTTCTTATATGAGCTCTTAGGGATCTCTTCCAATAAGAACCTCATTCTATTGCAGAATCACTTGCACATACATACATTTACAACCACAACGCATACAACACAATTTTCTATCATTTACTACACTACTCAATCAATCATAAATTAAATTTTACACTTTAGCATCATCACACAATTCTAAAAAAACATTAATCACATAATACATCTATCACCATCACTCTTTTCCTCTTACACACATTTTGTCTCATCCTGTACATTGTCATTACCCAATGATGCACTCTGGTGATATGATTCACACTTGACTGTTGAGGTCATACTACACACATGAACCTCACGCATGGCATAATAGACACTACATTTTACACATCCTCACACATTCTACACCTTTATACATGCACATCATCTTCCTCTTACATCTAATATGAATCATTCACATTTTGTAATTTATACATCTATACATCTATACATCATACACATTTTACACCCTACACTATTATACATTTTACATCGCATGCACTTTGCACTTCCACACTTATATAATCTACACATCTTACATTGAACACTACACATTTTACATTACACATTACCTACCTTACACATCACATGACATTTTCTCATCACCACAAATATTATACATATTTCACATTTTACTCATCTACTTTTACGCACTGCACTCACTACCTAATGACGCACTTTAGCCCCTCAGTTCATACTTGAATGTTGAGGGTTTACCAATCAAATGGACCTCATCACACTCACACATTTGATCAACCAATATTTTTATCATATTATGTAAAAAATTTAGCCACAACCTTCTTCACACATATTGTGATATACACTCTAAAGATAAATCATCACCCCTTTCTAGCATATTATCCATAAATTTCGTGATATACATTTTTTTCTACATTATCATGTTTTCTACCATTGTATTGATACATTTAGTGATATCCACTTTGTGCTACATCATCATGTTTTTTATCCTTTCATTCATACATTTTTTGTTATACACTTTGTGTTACATCATCACACCTTCTATCATTTCCATCCATATATTTCGTGATATACACTTTTTTCTTCATCATCATGTTTTCTACCATCTTGTTCATACATTTTGTGATATCCTATTTGTGTTACATCATTAAATTTATATCTTTTCATCCATACATTTTGTGATATATGGTTTGTACTACATCATCACGCCTTCTATCATTTCCATTCATATATTTCATGATATATGTTTTATGCTACATCATCACGCTTTTTGATCATCTTCCTCACATGTTTAGTGATATACACTTTAGGCTAAATAATCACACATTATACCACCTCATAACTTTTACTTTATTACATTCAATCCTACACATCACATGATAACTTACAATCACCATCTTTCTTATCACACTTTTCAAACCACTTCCTGATGACATGCTATCGTTTACAGTTCATTTTCGATTGCTGAGGGGGCATAAATAAATGAACCTCATTGCATATATACACATCCACTCAGGGGGAACACTACCCCTATCATTCATATTGCATTCCATTTTGCCTCATCTACAACATACTGCATATCTTAGTTGCATTTACTCTTGCTTACTTATGCTTTTACATGTAAACTTTATTACACATACTAGATAGATATCTTATATGTAATAATTTTTTTATCATACATGCATGTGCATTCACTTAATTTTATATTTGTGATCATAGACTATACAAGTATATTACACACATCATGGATTCTTATCGCAATACCTATTACCAGTCCCGCGGAGGCTTCTAAGGGCATCCACTTTTTTACACTACAGGTGTTATTGTTTCATTTTGTTTCATAGAACATCACTTTATCAGATTATACACACTTTGACATACTTTTTATCTTTCTAACATGCTAACGGGTGCTTCATGTGTAGCATTTGTTTTGTAGAGCTATTTGCTTCCATGGTTGTTTGTTACATTGTTTGTTATTATTTTCCACTATTTTCAGGCTTTTCCCTTTGTCTTATGTGCACACTTGTCTTCTTACAGTCACTATGGCCTTAATTATCTTGTGACATCATGAGTGATGTCCCATGTTTGTAACCCACTTTTCATGGTCTACATTGTCTTCTTTCACGTTTACATTCTTGCATCTTAGATTACATATTATCTACACTTTTATTTTATATGCATGTTTTCCTTTACTAACACGTATCTCCTAGCCACTTGTTTGTGTGTACCTTTTTTTTTACCAAGAAAATTCCCTTCCCCCCATAGGTTAAACTTTTAGCACAACAGTTAGTCATGTTTTGGGTTGAATACTCCTTCAACAATGTCGCATGCACCCCAAATGAGGCAGGGCATCATATGGGTGAATCATTCACCCCATACAATATTATACACAACACAACATAGTACTGGTACAACATAGTTCTCAGGGCTCAGAATCAGACTTGGATCCTTAGCACAACGACCTTTTCTAGATGCCTAAAACCATGGGGTAATACAGTGGCCTTTGTTGGATTCCTGAAAACATGGACAATATGGCGTTCTTTCCTAGAATGCAAGTAACAATCGGATAATTACATAGATATTCAACATGTATCAGAGGATTTTGACATGGAAAATATTATTTTAGCACTGGGTATTTACATAGTGTATTTTATAGGGCAGAGATTCCTTATCACATGCACATCATCTGCAGTGGTGTTTTACACAGCGGGAAGTAGTTAAAGGTTGGTGAATGACACCAGAAGATATCTATACACTTTTTACATTACACAGGTGTGATATCACCTGAACAAATTGCACATTGACAAAATCTATAAGATCCCTTCTACACTCTTTCCTCATCATGGATCAGGTACACATGTTCCCTTTTCACATTTTTCATTTAACATAAATTTTACCCATATTGTTGATAATAATTCCTACCTCTTCAACTTAATCTACAAAGCAAGAAAGTGAAATTTAACCAACCTCAGAATGACGACGTTTAGTGATACATGTGGATGTGGATGTGGATGAATGATGTTTGACTGTTGCGCTCCGTGGAAAGTTGGTACAAGCTCCTCTTCCTGCGAGAAAACCTATAAATCATAGACACTAAATAGAATATAATCAGTAAAATATAAAGTTGATTGCCTGGCAAAGGCCAGTCCCTGGACGCCAAAGGACTTCCTTGCAAGGATGTCAATCCGCTTTCAATCAATCAAGTGATTTGAAAACAAGAGGTGATATACGATAAATAATAAATGATAAATGTTTTGATAAGTATCAAGTTTATTGTTAGACAAATAGCTGATAAATAATGATAAATGGAAAGAAGAAAGGCTATGGCTCGAATTCAGAATCTAAGTCCGAATCTAAATTCTCAGAGAAATCTGAATCCTCTTCTTCAGTGTAATCCGGATCTTCTTCTTCAGAGAAGGTTGAATTCTCTTGTTCGACAAAGTCTAGATCCTCTTCTCCCACTTCGTACTGGTACTCAAACCAAGCAAGATCAGCTTGGATGCGCTGGACCTAAAATTATGCTTCCCAAAATTCCTCTACAGTGTCACAAATCCGCTGAGTGGGCTCAAAGATGCTCTACAAATGATCCAAAGGGGCACAATGGATAGCACTCAACTCAAGATCGTGAAGGATGTCTTATTGTTCCCAGTACAATGGATGACAAACAAAGTGCAATGAGTTGATACTAGTAATCTCATGACTCAAACCACCTATTACCATCTAAAAATAAACCATGCTCGAGATAGTGTTAACAACAAAGGGATATAATATGATAGATATAGATTATTGGATGAAGTATGATAAAATTTGTAGGAAAACAGAAAGAATAGAAATCGCAGGCGATTCCAGTAATCGCTGGCGGTTACTATAATCGTTGGCAATTCTAGCAAATGACAACAAACTGATATAATGAATGCTTTTGATTGATTAAGCTAATGTTTAATTTTTGCATAAGATAAAAGTGATGTGAAACAGATAAAAAAAACAAGTATGAATACCTCAATATGGCGTGGAGGTGATAATATGACCTTGATATGAAATGATGCAAGCAACTAGATTAAAACATGCAAATGATGATAGAATTTTGATCTATAAAATCTCCAAAGGTGATTGAAGGATGGTTGAGGAGTGTTGGTAGGATGGCTGGACAATAGCTCAAAACTCATGTGTAAAACAATGCTATGAACTTAGGTAGAAATTTGAATACTCGAGAATGCAAGTGGATGATCCCCAAAGAGAGACTAAAAAATTATCTTAAGTAATCACTGGTGATTACCTAAATCACCGGTGATTACCTAAATCACCAGTTATTTTGGTATTTTTATCCTTTTTTAGTAAATGGTTGAAACAACTTGCTAAATCTAGATTTTTGTTTTTGAATTTCGGGGAGTACAGTTGTTAATTTGTTTGGGAATGTGTTGAGTAGTGATGATAGACTGAACTAAATTTGGGCTAGATTAGGTTAGGATCTATCTAGGTTTATAGATAGGTTTATTAGGTGTATAGAGGATAATGTTAGTCATGTAAATGGTTATGATAGGTGTATCGAGATAAGGGAGTTAGAAGTGGTTTTAGATATATTTTAGGGAATATTTAGTTTGATTTAGGATAAATAATTAAATTAACCTAGGTGGTTAGGGTGAATGTAACATATCATGGAAAAAAATTTATATTATGAAACATTAATTAATTAAATGAAAATGGGGATGTAATGTAATGGGGGATGTAATGTGTGGCCTAAAATGTATTTAATTAATAAAAATGGGGGGTGATAAGGGTCATAAAAATAAGATGTGTATAGTTGGAATGTTGATTAATTAATTAATTGAAGAGGTGTATTTATTAAGGATTGTCAATGTTTAATTAAGATTTTGGGAAGGTGTAGATTTTTGGTGTCTACATTTGCCCCTTTTTGTCTAGCGGTTTAATGACAAAGTGTTAGACAAAAATAATGAAAAGTTGATTTTTATGGGTGATTCAACTATAATGCAATACAAGGAAGACAAATGTTTCTATATCATGTGTTTCATAAAAACAATTCCCCAGTCCAAGGGGTACCAAAACAAGATGTGTTACCAAGGGACCAAATGACAGGGGAACCAAAGGATTCGATACATATAGTCGTATGATCCATGAAGGTAGACTAAATGAATGGGAAATTAAAGTGATGAAGGCCAAAGGGCACGCGTCCCATAGACATATGATGAATCCTGATGTCAATTTTGTTTATTTGATTAATGTTTCAAGGAATAGGGTCCTTTGAAAGGGAAAACTTTGTGGGGAAAAGTGATAAATTGATCAAAATGGGCATGGATGCTAAAAATGGGGGAATCACTAGTGATTCGGCCAAGCTAGAGATTGCGGAGAAATCATCGATGATTAGGGAAATCGTCAGTGATTGCATCGAGTAAAAAATGGGGCTATAAATAGTCTGATTGCAAGGTTATTAGGCTCATTGTTACCAAGCTAAAAATGGAATTGCATAGAATTTTTGGTGAAAAAACATGTTTTCAAGTGGGAAAGTTGAGATTTGACACAATGGCATCATCAAGCATGCACCAGAAACCCACCTTGGTTGAGGTAGGTGGTTTCAACTTGTTTTTTTGTCTTTTGTTGTTTTTTCTAGTTTTAGGAATTTTTTGTCATTTTTGGGGGTTGGGAAAATTTCCTAATTTGGAATCATAGGAATCACCGGTGATTCATGCAATTGCCAGTGATTGAAGTGAATCGCCGATGATTCACCTGTGATATAGGAAAGTTAGTATTTTTATGATAAAAACATGTTTTTAAGAAATTTTCAATAGTTTTGTATGGTGTTTCTGGTTCCAATTTAGTTATTGGTGTTTGATGTATTGATGTTAATGTGGTTAATGTTGATATTGATTATATTTTTTATGATGTTGATGTTGATGTTAATGATATATTTTGATGTTGTTGGTATTTTTAGGTGATAATGTTGATGTTGATGTTTAATGTAAATATGTTTTTGATATGTTGTGGATGATATTTTCAATATTTTTGATGACAATGCTAATGTTTGGCTATGTGTTATGTGTTTGCAGGTAGATGAATAGTTGATTATCTGTGATCGTATGCCACTAATTTTGGATGAGGTAAGGGCTGACATGACAAATGATTACTAGGAGCATATTGAGGCAGTGGGTTTTGGTGGCATGAGGACTTATAGGAAGATTCACAGATGTTGTAGTTTGATGTTGGCAATGTTAGAGTGGTGGAATCCTTCCACCTACACTTTTTTGTTACCCACAGGGGAGATGACCATCACCTTAGAGGATGTTCATCGTATCATGAGATTTCCATCCATGGAGAGGTTATTTATATCATCAGTGATGATGAGAGAGTAGATGTGATGCATAGGTTATATGGTGATGGGGCATGGAATGTGAGATATTCATCATGGAAATTTGATTACCAGGTGTTCTATGAGCCTAGGAGAGAGGGTTGTACATGGATGACCATGATGATGATGGCCATCTCTTGTTTTTCTTTACCAAATTCAGGAGGTGGTCATTTTCCATGGATGATGATAGGAGTTTTGGCCTAGATGATGGACCACCACACAGTGTTTGAGTGAGGGTCTACTTTAATGGTGTAAATATTCAGAGATTTGTGGGCTTGGAAGGCCCACAAGATGTTTGGGATTGATGTTGTGATTTTTTACTACAGTGTTCCATGGATTGGTATGAGCATATCTCTATTGAAATGGCCATTGGATATTATCCATGGAGTATGAGTGAGATTGACATCCTAGTTTTATGAGATAGGAGATAGGACATGGGAGTTTAGGGTCGAAGAAGAAGAGGATGAATATTATAGAGATTTGGTAGATATGGACTACCTTAGGGTGCATTATATGTGGTGTGGAGGCCATACTTAGATTTTATGCTTGGCCTTGAGTACTCGACCATGAGTTGATAGGCTTACAGCTTAGGATATATGGGTTCAGGGTCACAAGAGCAGTAGAAGAGGATGAGACAACATATTATGATTTATTTTGGTCGGGTGAGGTAGAAGCCTTATTTGATTTGATACAGGAGTACCTAAGGATTTGATATACAGTATAGATGGGTTGAGGATATAGAGATAGGAGACTCTAAAGGGCATTTTGGATTGTGATGTACCTAGAGCCCATGATAGATTATTGAGATATTAGACTCGGGGATATGGACCCTGAATTGTTGAGAGGATGGATGAATAAGGATGGTGACATTGTGTCACTTGATGATACAGGGGTCACCCCAGAGTATACAGCATGGTGGACCCAAGCAAAAAGATCTTTTGATAGGACCTGTGTTGTATAGTGGGTGAGGTGGGTCCGTGCTCGGGTGGAGGGAGGAACACTTGCTCAGGATGTTATTCAGGTTTCTGAATGATGACAATGATAGTGATGAGGAGGAAGGTGATGGTGATTTGGAAGCAGGCTATTGTAGTGGTGATGGCTGAGAAGGTGTAGTGGAGGGAGAGAGAGATGTGGCACAGAGAGAGGGATGACCTTCTGGGAGTTAGGGATGCTATGATTGCATAGAGAGATCAGTGTGATTACTGAAAGGATGGTGTTATAGTAGAGGAAGAGGGTCTCAGAGCATATTTGACCTCAGGCTACTACTGATAGGGATAAATACCGTCAGTAACAAGATACACTAAAGAAGGCCCTAGGGATCACAGGGTCTTCTATTTTGGGTTTGGAGTTAGCGGCGATGGCCCAAGCTAATGGACAGAGAGAACATACTAGTGGATTGAGGCCATAGGCTAGTAGGGGCCAAAAAGGAGAGTAGAGCCTACGGTACCAGGGATGATTTATATGGCCCATTATTAGACATTACTGAAGAGTCTATAGTATTATGTTGATATGGTGACTCAAAACTATCCAGACGCGAGATTGTATGTTGATCACTTGGCCATGAAAGGTGGTAGAGTATGAGTGCCAAGTACTTATGTGGGTCACCCACCTTAGAGGCTAAAGAGAGGAGATGACAACATGAGAGGGATCCAGTGGATACTAGAGATGTTGTGATGTGGGTATTCTAGGGTGGAGAGGGAAGTGTTGTCCCTTGCAACAAGTTTCTTGGAGATATCCATTTTACTGATTCATGATATGTATTGAACTATATTTGATGATATGTATTTTATTTGGCTCATGGAAGCCCTAATTTTGTATGACATTGATGCATTTGTGTTATGAATTTTATATATATGATGATGATATGCTTTATATGGATTATTTTATTTGATTCATAGGTGTTATGTATTACATATTTTTTTAATTTAATGTGTTGAATGAATTAATGTATTATATTAGATGTCAAGTAATATGATTTGTACATATGTTTGATAAAATATGGTTGAATGTTTAATTAATTAAATGAATTAAAATGTGATCTTGCAATGGATTGTATCAAAAATGTAACCAAGTAAAATAAGATAAAAATGAAATGATTTCCCTATTATGGATTTGGTATATACGTGATGGGTTTTGGTAGTGTGAAAACACTTGCACTTGTAGCCTTAATAAATGTTAAATAAGATTATCAATAGGTAATTAAACAAATTCTTAATAATATGTGGGATTAGATGAATGTAACTTCTTAGGGAATGAAAGGGGCTTTGTGTATATAGGTCAATGCAGGAAAAGGGATCTCCTTTTTCACAGGTTCATAGAGAAATTCCCCATCTTTACATATTTTATTTTGAAGCAAATTGATCAATGTGGGAAGTTTTGTTATTATGGAAAGTTGATCAATGTGGGAAGATCTCCTGGATGCTTTTGATATTGATGTATTTTGAAGGTTGATCAGTGTAGAAATCCTTTTACATAGGTAGCCATCCTTCGAGGGTATGTTCTATAATTTTGATTTTTGAAAAATAGCCATCCTTTGAGAGACCGGTCTATGATTTTGACTGGTAGCTTTCCTTCAAGGGAGTATTCTACTTTTATATTTTTGGTAACGATTTTATATTTTGAATAGTTTCCTTCGAGGGATCATTCTATTATTTTTTTATTTTGATGAAGCATCCAATGAATTTTTATACATTTTTGAGTTGAGGGAAAGACCCTAATAGATCATTTCAAGGAGGGAAAAAGATGAGTATTGACCTACACACATGTGCCCCATGTCATATTTTTAGTTTGTATAGGGTAGGTGGATGTAATGATTTAAGGGGTTCCTACAAAGGAGGAACTTGTCCAAAGTGAAATATGCGATGAAGAGAACCATGGTGCTCATCTTTAAGGTATATTTAGGATAATGACGAATAACCACATGCTTTTCAAATCATTTCTTTGATAAGATGGATGGTTTCATGGAGTGAAAAAAATTTAAATGTAACTATTTTCCTGACAATTAATCATTTAACAATAGAAAGGTTGCAAGTGTAAGGAATTCAAAGTTTCCTTTTTGGGTTCACTGTCAATGGAAGCAAGATGATAGGCTCCCGACCCATATTCGTGAGTGATGACATATGGACTGATCCAATTAGGGGAAAACTGTCCACGTTTACTCCATTCTAGTTGAGTGACATTTTGATTTTCTTTAAGTACAAGATCACCTCTTTTAAATTCATGTTGTTTGATATGTTTTTATAGGATTTTTTAATGCATTCTTGATAGACATGATGATGTTCGAGAGCCATTAGACATTTTTCATCTAACAATTCAAGTTGTGCTAAGAAGTCTTGGTGATATTCTTCATCTGGATGAATTCTTTAAGGGACACATGAAGTGATGGTATTTGAACTTCAAGAGGTAGGAAAGCCTCATAACCATAGACGAGTGAATAGGGTTTAGCTCCTGTAGGAGTACAAATGCTAGTTTGATAGTTCTAGAGAGAAAAAGATTTTGAGATGTCAATTCCTGCCTGCATCATCTAATGTTTTCATAAGGATTTTATTAAGCATTTTTATTTGAGGCTTCATCCTTTCCATTTTCTTGAGGATAATAGGGTGATGAAAAGCTGAGCTTGATGTTGAAGGTGTCACAAAGCTTCTTGAGTTCCTTATTTTTAAAATATTTTCCATTATCTATAACAATTTTAGGTGGAATGTTGAAACGAAATATAATGTATTGATATATAAAGTTGATGATAGTGTCCTGATTTAGTCAAGGTTAGAGGAATGGATTCAACCCATTTTTTGAAATACTTTGTAGCTGTGATAATAGAGTGATGTTGTTGAGATGATTTAGGATTTATAGCACCAATGAGGTCCAACCCCATTTGGAATGAAAGGCCATAAGTCCTGAGCGGGTTACAATGCTTGACTAAGGACATGAATAAGGTCTGAATGAAGTTGGAATTTGACACATTTCTTAGCATATGCACAATAATATTTAGTGATAGTAGGATAGTAGTATCCTAACTGTATGACATGTTTAGTAATATAATTTCCACTAAAATGTGCAAATACCATCATGGATTTCTTCAATTTCTTTGATTGACTCATGTGATTTAAGGCACCTTAATAGGATACCATCAAAACTACGTTTATAAAGGACACCAACTATGATGAAAAGTAGGTAATGCATTGAAGAAACATCCATTTTAGTGCTACGTGATAAGTCAGATGGGATTTTAGATTTGGCAAGGTAGTCAAAGATTTGAGTATGCCACAAATCAGTTGGATCATCGTCAACAACATTGATAGGAGGGAGTTTATTTTGATGTGAGGGGTAATATAATCTTCAAAGGATCATAGATACTTTAGTTTTATCTTTAGATTATTTAATTTCTAATGGGATGAGGGCTCCTAAAGAGGCCATTGTATCTACAAATTTATTAGAGGATCTGTGGGATGGTTTGAGAGTGTAGTGATCAAAAGCGTTGAGGAGAAAGTCAACCTTGACTTTATATTTTTATATAATTTCAGTTTTACATTAATATTCTCCTTTAACTTGACTAATAACAAGTTGTGAATCTCCATAGATGTCTAAGATGTGAACACCTAGGAGAATAGTGGTTGTAAGGCCCATGATTAAAGATTCATATTCTACCATGTTGTTAGTACATTCAAAATTGATTTTGAATGATAATGGAATGAGAATTCCGCAAGAATGTATGATAACAACATTGGCCTCTCCCCCTTGCTGGCACTTAGAACCATCAAAGAAGAGAGTCATCTTGATAGGGATAAATTCATATTCATTGATATTGCTGATGGATTCATCTAGAAAGTGTTCGTGAGGAAGTTAATATTGGGAAGGGGAGTGTAAGCAAGTTGATCTGTAATAGCCTTGACCTTAATAGATTTTTGTGATATGAACTCGAGGTAAAATTAAGTCATAAGCATAAGCCATTTGGTGATACAATCACTATGATATTGTTTAGAGTGTATCGTTTGAGTGGATTGAAGCTAGTGACAACATAAGTTTTGTGATTAAGAAGATAATGACATAACTTAGAAGTGGCAAAGTATAAAGCACAACATAACTTTTCAGCTTTGGTGTAACGAGTTTCATATTCATGGAGTGTGTGGATAATATAATATACGGCTTGTTCACAACCCTAACTATCATGGTGAGTGAGCATGGCTCCTAGAGCATGTGTTCTGAAGCAGATATGTATAAATAAAATGATCTCCCTCATGAGGTGGAATAAGCACAGGTGTGATAGGAGATATTGTTTAATTTCGTTAAAGGATTTTTGATAATCAGAATCCCAGTGAAAATCTATGTCTTACAGAGAAGATGATGAAATGGATGATAATGATAAAAAAAAATTATATAAAACATCGGATAGCCTGTAGTTTACCTTGAAAGCTATGTAGTTGTGTAAGATTGGATGGTGGAGGCATTTAGATGATGGTTTTAACCATTTCTAGATAAAATTAAATACCTTGAATAGATATGATGAATCCTAAAACTTTTCCGATGAGAACACCAAAAACACATTTTTTGGATTGAGATGGAGGCAATACTGAATAAGACAAGGAATTATTGTTTCAAGGATAGTAAGATGATCTTTGTATTGTTTGGACTTTCCTAAAAGGTCATCAACATAGTATTTGACTGTTTTATGAATGAGCTCATGAAAAATGTACGTCATGTTGCACTAATAAGTAGATCCCACATTTTTAATATTGAATGTCATAACACGGTATCAGAAGGTTCCCCAAGGAGTGATGAAAGATGTTTTATGTTGATCGTCAAGGGCGATAAGAGTTTGATTATAACCAGAAGATACATCGATAAGGGAGAGAATTTCATGTCCAGCTGTTACGTCAACGAGCTGATCTATGTTTTGAAGAGGGAAATCATATTTAGGATAGGTAAGGTTAAGATCCCTGAAGTCTATGAAAATGTGTAACTTACCCAAGGCTTTAGTTATAGGAATGATGTTAGAGATCCATTATGGATAATCAATGGGTATGATGAAATTAGCCAGATAAAATAACTCTTATTTGACGAGGATGAGCTATCCGAGGATATATCTTACGAACTTTGTGTTTAACAGGATTAGCACCAAGATATGTGACAATGTTAGGTATGAAAATGTTAGGATCAATTTTAGGAATATCACTATATGACCGCGCAAATGCTTGATAATATTTTGTTAAAAACAACGTTAAGTCATCCAATTCTTGTGAATTAAGTGATTGATCAACCTTAACTATACAAGGATCATGAGGGGGTTCCTAAGTTTATGTCAATGGTGGATTTGTTAAGAAGAGGTGGTTTATTAGATGACAGGTATTTTTGAAGGAATTGATCCTCAAATTCCAAATGGGAAAGGATGTGTTGGTCATCATGATATTGAAGGATATCTATAGTGGGTAAATATTCTTCAACTATTTCTGGTGAAATAAGAGGTAAGGTTTTTAAGGAGTGATCGGATTGATAAGAAAGTGGTCCTAAAGATATGGTATTGACTAAAAAAACTTTAGGTGGGATGGATATGTCATCTATGTCTATGATCATCATGGGATCTATGTCCATAGGGAATCTATAGGGTTGTGTGTGATGAAAGTTCTAGTTCAGTGATAAGCACAAATGTAGTGGGTTTAGATGGGTTAGGGTTGGGTTTCTCATAACCTAAGCCATATTTCTCATAATTTTTAATGGAGCATTAGATTATCAAGTTATGTGTTCCCTATTCATAATGGCCAAGGTCAAAACCCTTCCATGCACAATGGTGAAGGTACATATAGGCAAAACTTGAACTATCTAGGGATTTGAAGTCTAATTTGAAAGGCATGACATGGTGTGGATTGATAGAATGAGATGAAGGATGATCACATCCCCTATAAACAATTTTTTTTTTTACGATAAGAGGGACAATAAGAGATAACATATTTTATGTTAGGCTCATACATTGGTTTCTTATTAGGAAGATCATAAGTTTTTTGGTTAAGGGATGTAATTAAGCATTAAAATGTGATATTCCCTTAGAGTAAGTCATTGTACAATGTTAGTAAGGGAAGAATCATCTAGTAGTTTAGATGGAAGGAATAAACATGTTGGTATATGCTTCATTAGATGATTCCAATGTGGATATAGGTACCAGGACATGTCATTTGGATGATATGTCATATAACATTTGGTGAAGGGATTCAGACTCTACGAGGACTATACAGGTCTGACCTTAATTTTTCATATTTAAGAAAATGATGAAGTCTGGATTTGGCACACACTGCGTAGTGTGTATCCAGGGATGCCCTAACAGCATTTTATATTGGAGATCCCCTTATAAAATGTAAAATAGTTCATATAAGGTTTTAGTGGCAATTTTAATTAGTAAAATAATAGGGCCTAATGTGCGTATGATAGTGTCATTAAAGGACCATAGAAAAACTTGAGTTTGGCCAACAACAGAAGGATATAATTTAAGTTCATTGAAATAAATGGATTATATGATGTTGATAGTTGTTCCCCCCATCAATCATGACTATTATGATGAGGACATCACTGATTAGAGCAGTGATAAATGGTGGTAACTCATGTTCCTTTAGCCTAAGAGAGGGAATATCTGTTAACTCAAATGATATGGTTGTGGATGCTTTAAGGGCCCCTACAAAGTTTGTGAAATATGAAGGGTCATCCATCAATACTATTATTGATTGAAGGGATTTGATCGTAGATTTCTTATGAGAAGGTGACATCTACACTAGCTTGTAAAGTGACATTTCTATGGGAGCTTAGTGTAACTATTTAATGACAACCTTTTGTATTTAGGTGCATGATGAGGGCGGTGTGGTGAGTATTTAAATTTTATCTTTGGGTGACATTGTTTGATTGGATGCTTCAGGAGCTAAAGAAATAAATACTTTAGGCTTATAAGAAGGAGCAGATAACTTAGGATATAGAGGTATGGCCATGAAGGTTTTATATTTCTTTGGTTGAGATGGATTTTTATCAAAGTTCTGTGAATAAGTGGCAATGTGTATGGCATTAACCTGTAGGGAAAATATATTTGACATGGGCTCTTTAAATTTAGATGAAGATGATGATGTGGTAGCCATTTCAGAAGGAAGGAAGGCCTGGTTTCCAAGTTTTTGAGATATCAGGTGAAAGGCCTTACATTCTTCTATAGAATGTCCTCATGTTTGAAGGTAATTCCAAGAGACATTAAAGTCATACCATGTGGGTTTCCATCCTCATGATTCTAATGGTTTAAGAGGTGGTAGAGTTATAAATGTTTGCTGAAGGAAGTCTTCTAAAATATTTGTATAACATGCTTTAGGTGTGGATACAGATTGTAATGAAGTTTTAGGTATCTTATCCTCTGTTGGAAGTAAGACTTTGATTGTGGGTTTTTGGGTTTTCTATCATTGACGGGTTTTAGATCGTGTGACGGATTAAGGAAGAGGGCCTAATGGAGAGGCTTGATAAGTAGGTTTTGGTCTTGGCATGATAGGGTGGTTACTATGAGTGGAAGTGACCCTTCTAGGAGGAGGTGGAAGAATAGGCAAAGGGTTACAAAAATGGTATGATTCAGGGAAGGTATAGGAAAGACTTCTAAAACACCGACAACACCTTATTTGTGAGGTCCCTTTGTGGTTTTGGATGAGCTGAGTGTGGATGTGGAGGTAGTTGTTGATGAAGGAAGTAGGGTTTGAATGGTATGGTTGATGAGATCCAAATGAGTTGTGGACTTTATAGGTTTTGGATTGTTTGAATTAGGGTCAATTTGTTTTGTAGATGGAGGATGAATGTGGTTTGTAATTGCCTTGGGTGGAGGTTTTTGTGTCATAAATGTTTCAATAGGTATCATAGTTATATTTACAAATGAAAATTTAGTCATAGGTGTGGTTATACCAGAGGATGTGATTGGTGGGGAAATGGATTCAGTAATAACATGTGACGAGGATGGGAAAACGGTTTTAGTAATGTTGCTAATAGATGAGGACTTCATGGATTTTAATGTAGATTTAGTATATATTAGTTCAATAGGTGTTGGTGTGGATTCAGGAATAGGTAATGTTTTAGTGATGGTATTGATAGTATGGTGAGCTCTAATGGTGTTGTTTGTGGTTGATCGGTAGATGGAGTTGCTTTGGAAAAGGTTGTTTGAATATGTCAATGTTTTGATTTGGGGGTGCATTTGGATTTTCTAAGTGGATTTCACCCTTGCCAATCAAATCTTGAATAATATTGTGGAACGTGCAACACCTTTCAATGTCATGTCCTTTAACCCTATGGTATTTACGTTAATCATTATCTTGATACCGAGAGGGCTTGGATATAGATGTATTGATAGTTCAGATGGGTGGGAACGATATCATATTTATAGCAAGTAACTTTTCAAAGACTGCACTATAAGTCTCTCCTATGGGTGTGTAACTACATTGTTGATGGGAACACTTGGTAGTGTTTATTTCCTTAGGAGTGGACTTGACTACTATGGTGTTAGCAGATGATTTGGATTTTTCAGGGTTGGAAGATGAATTAGATGGGAATTTAGTTCATGGTTTCTTAGGATGAATTTTTATGTGACCATCTTCTAGAGCTCGTAGTTCCAACTTACAAGCCATAGTTAAGGCTTCATCAAATGTAAAGAAAGATTGGATTTGTAATGTTGTTGAAATGTGTTTAGCACATGAATGATAGAACATTTCAATGAGTTTTTTTTGGTAATAGGAAGGACAGTTGATTAATTGTACCCCTCTAGTGGGAAAAAAATTTGGCAATGGAATCGTCCTCAAATTTTTGATGGTGTATAAGTCATTGATAGTGATTTTACGAGCTATGTTTATAGAGAAATGTTCTAAAAATAGTTGTACGATTTGTGAGAATGAGAAAAGTGAATACGAAGAAATATTATTGTACCAATCTAGAGTAGGACCAGAAAGTTACATGGGGAAAGTCCTAATCATGAGATATTTATTATGAGCTATAAGGTAGCAAGTACGGTGGAAAGCACATATGAGTTATTAGGGATCCTCCTTACTATGAAATTTGATAAACTTTGGAAGTTCCCAATGGGGTGGATATGCTTTGTATAGAACTGAAGAGTGAATGGGCTCATTAAAAATTTGGTCATAAGAGAGGACATTTTTGGGTCTAGATGAGGTAGCTTCAAGATTTGATATGTGTTTCATGAGGGCTTGAAGAGGATCGGGTTGTGCCGGTTTCTATAATTGGCTAGGTTGTGAATATGTATGATACTGCTGAGGAATGTTTTGTTAGTAGGGAATATTTTGTTGTGGAATGTTTTGTTGTGGAATAATTTGTTATATGTTGTTAAGAAGGAATACTTTGTTATGGGATATTTTTCTGTGGGATGTGTTGTTGATACGGAAGGTTTTTTTGAGAGGGAATGATTTGTTGAGGAATGTATTGTTGTAAAACATATTGTTGAGGGACATTTTTTTGAGGGATATTTTGTTGTGGGATTTTATAGGTAGGTTGGGACACTAAATTCTATGAAGGTTAAATATATTGATAATGATGTGAGATAGATGTAATGGTAAATGGTTATGAAAAAGGAGGTGGTTGCTGAAAATACATTATAGAGGCTGTGGAAGATGGTTCTTTTGTGGGATGTTCTATATATGAATAGATTGTGGTGTCAAAATTAATGGTTGCGATGGTTATGGAATATGTTGTGAGATAATGGGTATAATAGATTGGACTGAAATAGGATGATTTGTGGCAATAGCATTAGTATTAATTAAAGGAATAGATGCCAGAATGGACATAGTGATATTATGAATACTACTAATTGGTTGAGATATGACAGTAGAAATAGAAACAAAACTCATTCGAGGTGTCTGGGTAACTGAGGATGCTAGAGGGGTAGATAATGAAACACTAGTATTATGTAACATCCACTTTTTTCACTTCACATCTAGGGAATTTTTTTATTTTATTTTTCATTTTTAAATTTAATTAACTATATGATTCACGATCTAAATACCCATATATTCAAATCCAACATAAACCTTAATGCAATACATTTACGATAATTGTCATAAACCATGTGCAGTTGCATGAGAGTATACAAATCCTACTTGATCCCCCTCAATGATATTTGCAAGCCAATACGACATATGTATCCTTTTTTTTTATTTAATCAATAAATAATAATTAAGTGATACTCTATAAGTTTCTACTTGGGTTATGCCACAAAATCCCACCAGGCATCTCACAGCTTAGATCTTGGTGAGATCATGGCAATGTAATCAGAAGTTATACTACTTTGATTAAAGTTTCAAATGCATGTATGTCATGCTTGGTTCCATGATGGTACACTCGTCATTGGCAACTTGTCATATCACCTAATCACTTATTTAGTTGTATGGATTAGCATTCAACAATGGTGTTATTAGGTTCACTATTAAGCTTCTTAAGTAATCATTTATTCAAAAGACATTTTTAATTGTACAAGATAGCCTATTTAATCAGCATATAACCAATCTCATTGAATAATAATAATTAATTTCTATATAGGTAGCATTCAAGTAATAACAACACCCATAAATGTCCCATTCCAGTTATGTGAGTTGTGATTAGCAGAATCCTAGCTAGTTTTACTTTTCCATAGCCACCTTAAAAACCCAACAATCAAGGTATATTACTAAAGGACTAATATTTTCAAACAACAATAGTTGTGTTGCCTTATTAACAATAATGCAATTATCACCCGCATCCATATTATTATGGTTACTCTTATGAAAACCAACTTAATTCCCTGAGAGGTAAAACTTTGTCAACAATGGTAACATATATCAACCTAATATGACTTATCCCAATCATAGGCATAATAATTCATCTTAATTATAGTTTGGATTCTACCCTGTCAATATCCATAATTACTTGGTTATGGTTGTTGTTATTTTATATGCCAGAGAATCATGACATCCAGGTTAACCAGGAACATCATAGCTATTTCTTGTTATGTGTAACATATATAATATTATCGTGCCACCTAGATGAAAAGACATTTTTGATACCTGACATACCATCTAGATCATACTTAGATTTTTTCTTAGTGAAATGTATAATGTAAAAATTATCCTCACTGAGTCCTTATCTTGATGATAGATTTAGGTTCTTAATAATCCCCCTTGGATTAATATCACTTTCTATGGCTCAATTTTCATAGAAACCTGGTTATGTATTGGTCATAAACAACAATAATAAATTTTTCATGATTAGGCTATGATAAAAAATTACATTTAATCATACTCCAAATGTTATGCAATACTTACGTATTCACTTATCTTTGCCTCTTTAGAAACACATTGTGTTCTTACCTCAATATAGTTCAAGTTACAACTATTTACCTTGGATTGTGCTTAACTAATCATATAGATGTTGAGGCCATATATTAGCATTATTATCCACACTCCTTTATATTTTTTCCATGTTGTATTAATAATGATTTTATTAAAGATTATCAATAATCCATTCAATCCTTCTTATTATCTTATATATATATTCACTACTGACACCTGGTATACATATACATATATGTATGTGTGTGTGTGTGTGAGAGAGAGAGAGAGAGAGAGTGTGTGTGTGTGTGTGTGTGTGTGTTTAATATTTTTACATGAGTACCAATACATCATGATTTCCTTACTAGTTACAACCATATGTTTATTTATTAACACTTACAAATATATACATTGGTTCTGATCTATGATGTGTTTAACACATAACACATCCAATTCTTTGCTCTATCAATATTACCACCCATTTTGGATTGCATTCATAATTAAACAAGTAATTGTATAACTACAAGTAACATTACTTTCATTTTCTTAGTTATCGGAAAGAGGAGCCTCTTTGCTTTATATATTTAATCAATGAGTCTCAATACAAATCTTTTTATTGCATCCCTACTCTTTTGAGGTTGCATAATTCTATAATAGATTATATATGCATGAATATATATCTTATTCCCAAGTTAAAATATTTGTGCCTTAATTACCCATTGATTTAATATCAATGTTTGACCTTTTGTATTCCTCCTCAAAATATTTTATTTAATTAAGTGAAATACATCCTTTTATTCGAATCATATACATTTTTTTCAAAGGAAAAACCATCCAGTCCTTGTGTACTTAAGGAACTATCAATACTACAAGTACACAAGTAGCCCTATTGAGTATATCGCATAATATAACGTCATATAGTTCACATAAATTTTTTGATATTAGATTTATAAATAAACTATCAAATATGGTTCATGTTATATCTCAATTCCTAACCTAAGTAGTAAAAATTAGGTTGAAATTTATATTTATATTAATCAGAGTAACTTTGAAATAATATGTCCCAATAAGGCACATCAATGTATCATGATTCTATGGCGTTCTTCTTTTTATTACATCACATATTCGTTGCATCAATGTATAGACAAGTTGAAACTTTGAATATATATACATACATACATACATATATATATGCATACATACATACATATATATACACACATACATACATATATATACACACATACATACATATATATATAGGTATTCAACATACAAATTTATTTTCATTTAACCCCTAATACATATATATCCTCATTCATTATATGAACATGATTTAAATGCATATTATAATAGTTTATTCACCATTTACTAACTCCCTTAATAGAGGCTACAACTAGAATACATTATAGTTGTTCACTTAACACAAATAAAATTCATACTTCATATTTGGTTCCCAATCAAATGTGGAGTTTATCTTGAGAAGCCTCTTATCAGATCTTAAGTGTAACAGTAATCATTATAATTTCCTCCATTCAATAGTAGGTCAAATGTACACATTTATTAACTATTATTCTTAATCTTTTCAAACTTACAAGCTATATAATCAAGGTACAAAACCTTTTTATAACCAATTTTCTAATGTAAAAAATACAGTAGCCAAATAAGAACACTGCTCATTTAATATTTTCATTTTAGGAGCAAAGATAACATAATAGGCCTTTTTTCCTTTAACCAATAACAAGTACATTGTTGTTTCTTTTAGTTAAAAAAGTACTTATGCAATATCAAAATATCTTATCACAACCAAATAGAACAAGAAAATTCCTTTTTCTTTCGATCTTTAATAATCCATCTACAAAATATGTTAGCATGGGTCATTTCACATGAACTGAGCATAAAAAGCTCTCTTTCCCACTTATCAATTTATACTATTATTATTTGTATAAATGAAATACTACACTAATTAAAATCATACAAACAACATAATAACTCACAAGATTAATTAGCATTTCCTCAAACTAAACTAATTTTCATTCACAGTTGTTATTTCCATTAATCCGATCTAATGCCTTAATGGAAAATTCAAGGTGGTAGAATTATCAATAATAAGACCATAAAAATATCTCACTTACCATAAAACAAGTCCACCATAAATAAAAATATCTTGACATAAATTTTTGCATCAATTAATCCTTAATACCTTTCATAATAGGAACAAATAATTATTCAGATATCAGTTATATTTTCCCTATGTTACTCAACCCCTAACAACTTACATCTTATCTTCCATACCAGGTAAGTAATGACCCATTAGGTAAATTTTTATATTTACATAAAATTTCCTATGACTTAGTTTAGGGTAATTACCTTTGCCTATGTAACTTAACATGCATCCACTATTACCTCACTAGGAAGTCCTTCAATCTAATATTTGAAAGCCATGGTTAAGACTTAAAGTATCATTTCATAATTTTAGTATCACAACACATCGCATGCACATGATTAATCATCATTATTCAAAAATTTATCAAATCTCAATGATTAATATTATATATTTCACACATGATTTTGCAACATATCCACGCATACTTATCCATACCTAGTAATCAATCACAGTCAGGATTAATTTAAATATTCCAAAAACCTTTAGTGTAGGATTGGCTAAGTCAATGTAAAAACTGTTTACCTTAAACAATTAAAAAACCTAAGGATGCAATGAAATTTACCCAAATATGGATCACAATTTCTATATGGTTCCAACTATGTATCAAAATGGATTGATCATGTTACAGACCAGCACAAAGACCATTAATCTCCTTCTATCAAATAATAAAATGAAATACCAAGACTTCATTTCCTCATGTAACTCAATAACTTCTACGTGCCATATAGTTCCAGGATAAGTTGTAACACTAGTCAACGAGATGATGAACCACTATAGACAAGTAATCGTAAATCATTACAACCAAGTAATAAGCACAACACAACCATGCCCAGTCCCTCTGGAAACCTTATCATTTTGTAAAAAAACTAAGAACAGTACGATGTCTATGGTGAGGCTTCACTATGACAAAGGTAAAATCAGCATCATCATAACAATTCTGAAACTCGCAACCATTCAAAGGTATGCAAGATATAATCCATTTACCTTGACCGAAGTAAAGACCCTAACAATTCTTGTGCTAGACAACTAAACACAACCACAAAAATAATATATTGAACCCATTAAATACTTCCTTAATACCTTTATAGGTATCTTTTACAGAGAATAATTATCATTACAAAGATACAAACCATTCAATTTACAAACATGTACACCATTACAGGATGCTACAATGATTTAACTAGTCAAGTAATGTGGACTGTTACTACTTTCATATTCTTGTTTTGATGTTGTATATTTTCTTTTTTCAGGATGTTTTATTGCAGATTTGACTCTTTTTGTTCCCTCTTTATAGTTTTTGTTTAAGCTATAGTTGTGTTAGGGAGAAAATTTTTGGGGGACAAATTGGTGGTTATCTTGCCAATGCTCTAGGAGTCTAAGTCCCTCTACTTAACTGATGCAATTTTTGTATGTGCATGCGTAAGTAAAAATGAGTTTTCTCCTGGTGGCCTTACGACCGAGGATACAATAGGAACACTCCACTGACCCTACAGCAAAATCTTGTAGATATCTGCAAGGGAATAATTTTCTAGGAGAGTGGGAAAGGGAGTGAGAAAATTAGAAAAGATAAACTAATGCTACAAGTAGAAAATCAGAGACTTGCATACACCAGCCATAAACTTCATTACATGCACTTGAATTTAGAAGAAAACAAATCTGCATAACAACAACAAGACCAAATAGAGTTTGATGAACACAAAGTACCACTAAACCCCTTAGTCAAAAAAGGCTAAAATTCCTTCTTCCTTTATTTAATCTCAAGCATAAATTGTACATATCATAGAAATGGAAGACATTTTGAGTGGGGAAAATAGAAGAAATTTGCTATCTCTTTTCTCTCTTCACAAGGATATCTCTCTCATGAATTCACAAAAAAAAACAACCCAATATATAATAAGTTTAATAATATTTTAGAATTTTTCTAAGAATACCCTCAAATGAGGAGCTAGTTACAATCTATAGAAGAGGATGCAACTCTTCATCTTCCCAATGATTTTTTAAATACTTTAATTTGACTTTAGACTATTCATATTCCACTTAAATATTTAAGTCCCTTTTATAAAATCAAGGCAACTTAAATTTTACATTATGTTTCTAAAGTCACTTAAAGTAATATTAAAAAGTGCAAACCTCAATGCAAAAATATAACATTGATGAGAGAGAGAGTTGAGTGAGAAGAGAAGAAGAAGAAGAAATAAGAAGAATTATGTGGAAGAAAGAGCTACTACAGTGGACTTGGCTCTTCTCTCTGACTACTCTCCACTTTGCGTTCCTAAGCATACTTGTGTCTTTCCAATCTCCTTGTTGAAACAAGCCTCTGCAAGCTCTACTTTGTCAACATGAGGTATGCAAATGTAGCTCAAGGTTTCGGTCCATCCATTGATCACACTGTTAATGTCCTTGCACTTCCCGAACCATGATGAGTAATTTTATGCAATAAGTGCAATGGAGGATCAGATCTCTTAGAGGAATTTGAGAGTTATCCTTAGTGAAGGAAAATGGGTTTCCCACCCCTTTCTTGACATATTCTTTGAAAGGTCCAATCAACTCATCAGCAGTTGTGTGTTCGCTCATTGCAGGTACTCCAAGTTTCTGAACTTTCTGATTTATACTATCCTACAGCTTGTATGTTTGTTCTTATTTCTCCTCTAGCTCTATGAAGGCCCAATGGATTGCCTCAAACCTGATTGTAAAGGTCCTCACCCATACATGTGTCAAGTCTTCTACAGGATTTTCAAAAACCTTCTTGTCGATTAACTCCTGACGATGGGTGTTGCTCATCTCACTCACTACTAGTCCTAGAGGTTCCCAATACTCTCTTTCTTTCTCCACATCCTCTTTGAGTGCTCACTGTTCTGTTGTCTATTGTTATGCACATGTGTGCAAATATTGACTACATCTTGGAGTGTTGGCTTCCCTTTTTTGGAGATTGAGTCGATCCATTCATTGTTTCTCTCCCCAGTACATCATGAGCTCATGTGTTCTTCTGGTGGATTCTGGATCGAAGCTACTAATGGGCACCACTTTCTCAATAGGAAGTGTTGTAGTGCTTGGTTCCACCAGGTGTTACACATAAGATGAAAGAGTTTGTACTTTTTCCTCTAGTACCTCAATCTTCTCTTTATATTCTTTATTCCTTGCCACCATGTGAGCAGAATATTGTTGATATATGTGAAAATATCCCTCATGAGTAGTTGGTCCCAATTGGATCGTTCTCATCTCATAGTAAGCCAGTGTAATCTCATCCACTTTATTGATTACCTTTGGCTGAGCTACTTCGATGTACTAATTACCTGTCTCCCCACTCTAGAATCGTGAGGCTATATGTGTAATCTTTCTTGACCTTTTTTTATTTAGCCAATGAGACAATCACTCATAGATCAGAGGCTGCTACTTGTTACATAGTGTGAGTGTCAGGGATGACCATTTCCCGTATCCACAAAAAAATTTCACCAGATTTAGGATCAATTATGGGTGCATCAACCATTCCTTATTCTGGGGGAGTACGAATGTCCTGAATGAGAAGGGTGTTGGTGTCAACAAGAGGCAAGACCTCCTCTGGTAGCTTGAAGAGTGAATCATTATCCATGTACTCCTTGTTCTCCTGTGCTTTTGTTCTATATTTTTTGTTTGCATTATTGAGATCAAGTTTTCCTCCTATAATGACACGAATGAGCCTTCTTCTACCCTGATTTTCTTAGGTGTCTTCTCGTAGGAAAAATTTTCCAATTCCATGGCCTTCCTTTTTGAACTCGCTCCAGAGTGTTTAGAGTTGGAAGTCACCTCCACCACTTTTGAAGATGAATGATGTGAAGCTTGCTTCTAGCTTGGAGAAATTCCTCCCAGTTAGATGACCATAGTCCTTTTCTTCTGAAACTAGTTCCTTATTCTCCTCACCACCTTTTCCATCCGCTCCAATATATTTCCTAATTCATGAAAATGCCATTTGATTTGGGGCATTGGGGACATCTTGACTGTTGTGTACTCAGGGTCATACATCTATCTCCCATCATCATGCAAGATGTCTTCATACCAAGAGAACTTGAATTTCTTCATCTCACTTAGTGTCATCCTCATGTGGTCCTTTTCACATACTTCAAACTCCTCAGTACAGTTGGCCCAGTAGTCCTCGACGTGTGGCTCATGTTACAAATTTGGGACATAGAACAAGTTGGTATCTTCTCAGATGTCAAATTTAGGCCTGGCGACGTAGGAATGCAAATTTAGATGTGTGAAAGCGTCATCTAGGTGAGATGCTTCATTTGAGATTTGGCACGTGAACACCCCTAGAGATATAGGAAATGAAATAAAATTATTTATCTTACTTCTTAGCTTGTTATTCACTTGAGTGATTTTCCTACAAAGATTGAACAATACAATATGGTCACTGAGGTAATTAGGCAATCTCAATCGATCTTGGTCAAAACTAGTGACTCGTATGTAGGAGAAGGTTGAGAATTATATGAAGTATGAGCTATATTCCTTGATCAGGGATGCCACTTATGGTGACATACTAGCTTCAAGATCCCCTTCTAAGCTTTATACCACATACATGGTGAATGCATCATTCACGTGACCAAAATACATGTTGATCTCCTCCATTACTAACTGTGGAAGTTTCTTGAATGCAGGCACCTTGGCAGAAATGTTCTGCGTGAGAGCCAATCTTTTGAATGATCTCAAGCTTGTAAGGAGATAAAATAGGTAAGAAGTCATGTGGAAATTTCTTGTTGTGGGAAATTGGAGCACTTGCAAATGGAGATTGTCGTTGAATGATCTACCCCCAGTCAATCCTCTACTTTCCTTCTATCAATGTCAAGATGAAAAGGCCCATCCAGTCTTGGAAGTCTCTTGTGCTTGCTTCACCCATAACTCTACTAAGGAGAGTGATGACATCAGAATACTCTTCTCAAAACTCACACCTTGGAAGATTCTTGGGCATCCTGGAAGGATTTTTTCATGTTTTCAACCATGAGCTGACCGCTACTCCTTAGACATATGAATCCATTATTTCCAATCATGCAAGGCCATATCCTTTGAGATGACAACCATGCTAGGGAATGTTGATATCTATAAAGAGATTGAAATGGTCATAGGGCTGATGATCGTCATCATTGTACCATTTTCAGCTTGGATGGTTCATGTCTTGGGCTCGTAGTGGAAAGAGTAGGCTAGGACCAACTCAAAACTTTACACAAACACTAGGTTTCCTATAGCAGCAAACAAGCCACTTGTGAATATCTAGTCTTCAATCCTCTTTCAGTCCTTGGAGGCCATGTGAGTATTAAGGTCATTCAGGTCCATGCAAAAGACATCACAGTCTTCCGTGTCATACTCGTAGGTGAAGGGTTGTGTTGGCTTCTGACCTGTCCACTTTGACTTCATGTTTAGCCCTTAGAAAAAACAACTTACTATTTTTAGTAAGTACTGAAAAATCAACTCCCTAGAACCTCCACTGAGATGTTTTGACTTTGTTTTCCTCTTTCTCCCTGTGTTCCTCATTCCTTCTGGATCAACTTTATATTTTTAGCAGGTGCTTGTGGACCACTTACTATTTTTAGTAAGTGTCAAAAATGTTTCGTTCTGGTGAGTTCTCAGCTGCAGTGCATCTTCAATGTCACCATCTCCTTCACAGGTTCTTCTATTGATGACTTTCCTGAAATAGCAGTCCCTATGTAGTAGACCTGCTATTTTTAGAAAGTGGGCTTCTGGAGGTTAGATTGATGTGGAATGAAGTTTTTTGATATGGGTTTTTTCCCAATATCACCCCTTTAAAATTTCAGGCCCATGCCCGCTTAATAGTCCAGGAGATTTTAAAGTTTCAAATTTTGGGCCTGGCAGTGCTTCTGGATGTGACAACCATTAATGGACCTCAAAATTGCAAGTCTGGTTTTCTCCTACGTTTGCAAAAAAATTTATATTTTTTATGTGGGTTTTTTCTTCTAATGCTTCACGTGTAATTCTACTTCATTTCACCCAACAGTTTGACGGGAAATTGGATTTTTTCTTCGTTGAGCCAGAAGTGGGATTTCTTTGTTGTGGATGCTCTATTGCATGAGAGGAGAGTTTGAAGGTGTCTTCTTGATGGCCTTGGGTAGAGGAATGAACAAAAAAATATCTTGTTGTTTCATGCATCCGTTTGAGATATTTCTTCAACTTCTCGTTTCATGGCCATGAAGTTTTCTCTGTTTTCTCCTTCTTCATTTTGTGCCTCTCCTTCTGTGTTTGCTCAAATTTCCCTCTAGGACCTATGTGATTTCATGGAGTGGAAGGGGAGTACCTATGTGGAAGTTTTGGTTCAAGGTTTAGCAATGGAAGAATGATGGTGAGAAGTTACAGAGGAAGAATGGAGATATCTGTGCACGGAGTGGAAGCAGTTAGAAGCATTGGAAGCAGGTGAATATTTTAAATTTTTGAAATCATGGAGGGAGAGAGCTGGGAAAATTTTTCATTACTTTATTTCCCTTACCTTAGTGATGTGAGGGACATCAAATTCCATGGTGGTTAAGAGGATGACACATGTCCTTGATCCGGTGGCAGGGAATGGAGGTGAAAAAAGTTGCTTTAAAGCACTGGGGGCTGAAAGTCGGTCATGTGGATGACCAAAAGACTCCCCATAGGGGCTGGGTACATTTTTCCATGTCTTATGTCCCTAACCTCGGGTAAGTGAGGGACATAAAATTCCATGGTGGTCCTAGAGCTGACACATGTCCTCGATCCAATAGCAGGGAATTTGAGCTCCAAAAATACACCTAGGGGTTGAACTGTCAAGTATGAAGCTCACATGAGGGTCCCAGAGGTCACATGGGGGCTAGGCACATTTTTCAAAGGTTTTTTTACCTGACCTTAGGGATGTTAGGGGCATAAAATCCCACCAGGATCCTATTGCTAACACGTGTCCTCCTGAAAATTGACTAACTCCTAAACTGTCTTCAAGAGGGTAACTTGGAATGATGATAACTTGATCTCCCGATGGAATTTATTAGTGAAATTTTATATGATCCTAATCGTAAATGGTCTTTGTAATCCAATGGTTAGGGTCTTATGTCCTGATTCATCCATTTGATCCCTAAAAAAGTGGATTTTTTATTTGGTACTCCACTTGTGCCTGAGAAAAACTACCTGTAAACCCTATGCGCCAAGGTGTTGTGAAAAATATGATTTCACCATCATGTAGGTCTTGGAATCCTATTTCTGGAGATGTTTTTTTTACTTCTAACTCCATCCAGAGCTCCCAGAATCTTCTTCTGAAGCCCAACAGTTGTTTTAGGCCTGTGTACTGCCTAGGCTTGTGAACCCTGGTTTTTACTCAGACTATTCCAAGTCTTTCAAAACTTCCCCAAACCTTTCAAAATAATTTCCATTATGTTCTAAGGTCTTCAATTCACCTCCATGCTTAATTTTTCCCTTATAATACGCTCTAAGGGGGTTGATCCATTCTTGGGAAGGCCAATGATAGCCCTTCCCAATACTGCCAGAAGATAGCATCTTTTCATAACTTCCTAAAATCACCTAGGGATTAAATTTAATTTCCTAAATCACCCAAGGCACCAATTTGACATCAAATAGGGGTTGACCAAACTGATTTGACCTAGGATGCTTAGGAATGATAAAACATGAAAACTTCGGCATAGGGGTATAGTTGGTGTGCTTAGAAACTTCCAATTTCCATGTCACACATTTGCATGAAAACAGCTGGCTCTAGCTTGGGGACATGGCATGGACTGATTGTAGCGAAGACATGACATGGGAATCCATAATCTCAATTTTAGACCATATAATTCATTGACCAATGCCTTATCCATTGGGCCTTGCAGAGTCATGTATAATTTTGAGAAAGAAGGAGTGGAAGAAGGAAACACACACACACACACACACATAATGACAGAAAGGAGACACATGACACACAACAAAAAAGGGGGAAAACACCTAGAAATCACCTATGGTACAAGGCAGGGGACAACCCATTTTCAATGATGATACAATTTTAGGTATATCCCACTGCAAGGAAATTCCAGCAGCGTTCCATCCAAATATGAGAGTAGAAAAACAATCTTGTCGTAAGCTTCACGAATCTAGAATGAGACAAGCCACAACAAATCAAACTTTCCATGGATACCTTTTTGTTCCCTTCTCTAGTTCCATAGTAGGATAAAGTCTCCAAATTTGAATTCCCTCACTTGGAATTTCTTATCAAAATATTTCTTTACTTTCAACTGGTGTTCTTTAATACGGTCCACCGCTCAGAGTCTATTTTCTTCTAGCTTCTCAAGAAAGAGGATCCTCTTGTCAATGGAATCCTTGTACTAACCATCTTCTATTCCATGTAGCAACTTGAGAGTTGGCATCTCGATTGTGAGTGGAATTTCTTCTTTGACCCCATAAAATATTTGGAATGGTGACATACATATTACCTTATTGGGAGTGATCTTGTCCGCCCACAATGCATCACATAACTTTTTGTGCCAATTCCTTTGGTTCCCATCTATGAGCTTACAAAAAATGGTCACAATGTTCTTGTTTCTTGATTCATCCTATTCATCTCCCTGTGGGTAGTAGTCTGATGAATGAGATAGAGAGATTTTATATCCATAGTAAAACTCAGTCAACTCCCTTGAAGAGAAATAGGTAGTGTTATCTTCTACAATCTTCTGTGGTACTCTGACATGTACTATGATATTCTCCTTGATGAAGTTACATATTGTTTCGGTGTTGGATTTATTGGCCAAAATGGCCTCCACCCATTTCCTGAAGTAATCTATTGTTGTGAGCACATAAGTGTGACTTGCACTTGACTGACGATTCAGAACACCAATGAATTCTAGCCCCCACTGTTGAAATGGTTCTTCAATAACAATTGGCCTGAGTAGAAGTGTATAAAGTTGTGGTCTCCCAATGAACTGTTGGCATGCTTCACATTTGGAAACCTAATCTTGAGTGTCTACAAAGAGGGTAGTCCAGCAATTTATTCCTCAGAGGATCTTATGTGTAGTGACCATCACTGAGAAATTTCCACCACATGTTTGGTCATGGTATGCTTTAAGTAATTTTCCTTATTGCTACTTGTCTACACATATGAGGAAGCATCCATCTAGACTTATTTTGTAAAGCGCATGATTCCAGATTACAAAAATTTTCATCTTCATCTTGAGTTTTATCATTTTCTTGTAATCAATATGAGGAGGGAATTATCCATAATTTAAGTAATATGAAATATCAATATACCACTCATCATTAGTGGTTACAAAGAGAACCTGTGGATTGTTTTCGGAACAAGTTGAGAAAGCAAAATTTTCTTCACCATGTTGAGCTTTGAGTGTTTCATCTTCAACAATCAACCTGCACAAACCATTCCCCCTTACCATATTGGAGGGTCGAATCTCCAAGTCATATTCTTGAGTCTTTGTAATCCAATTTCCTCTTTTAGCTCCGGGATCCTATTGTGTCAAGATGGACTTGATTGCACTTTCAGGGACCATCGCCACTGTATGAGAGTTGAGGATGTAAAACCTGAATTTTTTTACAGCCTTGACCACTGCATAGACATGCTTCTCCAACTATTTGTATTTTAGTCCATGATTTTTCAATGGACAACTCATGAAAGCAATATGAACTTCTATGCCTTCATCATTCTTCTAAACAAGAAAAACATAGAGGGTATGTTCTGATGCATAACAATACATAATGAATTCTTTGTTAAACTCTAGAGACACAAGAGTTGGAGCCTTGGCAATGGATTTTTTTATATCTTCAAATTATTGCCTTCCCTTCATTGTTCCATTTGAATTTTTCATGTGGCTTCATCATGGTGGTGATGTGCTTTGTCAATTCAGCAAACTCAAGAACAAAGCGACAAAGAAAATTCACCTTTCTGAAGAATGAATGAACTCCTTTCTTGCTTATGGGCAGAGATAATGCTTGAATGGCTTGTACTCTCTTAGGATCAATGTGTGCTCCATGTTTGTTCATAATGTGCCCCAGTAACTTGCCTTCCGTGACTCCAAAAATGCACTTTTTTAGATTTAGTGATATGTCATGTTTCCTACCCTTGCAAGTACTTGTTCTAAGTGATGGATATGCTCTCTCTTCTTTGAAAACACCTTAAGATCATCAATATATATGACAATGAAATGTTTTATATCTTTAAATGCCAAATCCATCACCCTTTGAAATGTATCTCCATTGATTAGGCCAAAAGGCATTATGTTGTAGGAAAAGTGCCCTAAGGTGTTGTGAAGGTTGTCTTGGTGTGATTATCCTCTGCCACTTTGATTTGATTATACCCTGAGAATCCATCAAGAAATGAAATCATTTCAGATCTGGTGACTTCTTACAAAATGTGGTCCATGATAGGGAGAGGATAATTGTCTTTCAGTGATGCCTAGTTCAGGTTGTGGAAATCTACACATATTATTATTTCATCATTCTTCTTCTGCATCAGCACAATTTTAGCCACCCACGTTCAATGGTGGATGGGAATATGATTATTGCATTGAGCATCTTCATTACTTCCTCCTTGATGGTATCAACAATATTTTGGTTATATGACCTTTGTTTTTTCCTGAATGTCTTGGCATCCTGCTTCAAAGGAATCAAGTGATGCATTTCCTTTGGTTGGAAGGATTTTAGTTCATCATAAGAGTAGCCAAAACAAAAATATTTTTGAGTAATCTTTCTTCTCCAATGAGAAAATTTTTTCCAATGTTGACCAGTATTTTCCTTATCAAAATCGTGGGCACCGAGAAGATTATTTTTCTTTCTCTTGAATGAATTTGTCATGTTTGTCAAAGAGGTCTTCCAGAGAAACTAGGCCTTTAGGAATCTTGTTTCCTTTCAATTTGATCACTCCTTCTTCATCAACCCCTTTAATTCCTTCTTTCTCTTCTCCGACTACCACTTCTTGGTGTGGATTCTCACTTCCCTCAAAAAATATTTTGTTGAAATTATCTCTTTGTTCCAAGAATGCTAAATTCTAGTTATCATCATTAAATACTTTCCAATTATTTTCATTATCTGGTACACTAGGAGTGAATACCATTTCAATGGTCACCTTTTCTTTACCAAAAGAAGGATGAGGTGTCACTAGGGAAACTAATACCACAAGAGAATCAACTTTTTCATTATTTTCTCTTGGGATAGTTTCAATGGAAAATGCATCAAAAGATTCAATGCAGTCCCATACTTTGTTTTTAGAATACCAAAGTCTTGGATTCTTCACCTGATATTGTTGATGGAATTACTTTACTATCACCTCTGCATCACCTCGGCATCTCATATTCTTGATTACCATGTCTTCTGCCACACCTATTCCTAAGAGGAGAGCTTCATACTTTGTTGTGTTATTTATATTATCAAATTACAACTTGTAGGCAAATGGGTAAAATTCACTAGAAGGAGAGTAAAACACTACACCTTCTCCCGAACCTACACTAGAATGACTACTATAAAATTCCATCATCCAAAATTGATCTTCTTCCTCTTCCATAAGAAGTGGAAATTTCTCATATTTTTCTGATGTGAGGAATTAGTTTCCTAGCTAGCTATCTTGAAAGAGAATGCTTTCCTTTAGATCATCGGACTTTCCTACTGTGAACTTCATCTTCCTTATTGGCAGAAACTTCTTCATCTCACCTTTTATTGGAATAGTTACATATGACCAGTCCATTTTTATTTATCCACCCAAGTCTCTATAGAAGCTTCAGATCAATAGTATGCCAAAGGATGTTGGGATGTCCACCACCAGGATGGTCAGGAGAACCTTCTTGTCTGGAAAATCAGCAAGTGCTACCTATGCATCTTTGATTCTTCCTACCAATGGAACTTGTTTGGATTCCATTGAATAGAAGGTTCCATTTGCTTGGGTCAAGGTGAGGCCTATATCATTCACAATTTTTACGGGCATCACATTATCTGAGGATTTGAAATCTATGATACAATTAGTTGGATGGAAGCCTTTAATGAGGAGTGACAGGTACAAAGGTTCAACCTTGTTGATTTTGGAGGCACTGAGAGCTAGCATGTTTTGAGAAGGTGGTGTGGATGGTGTGGGGAGTAAGCCTTTAGAACTTGGACCTGAGGTTATAGGATTACTTTCACAAACTACATCAATGAACCTATCAAATTAGGTGGGATGCGTTTGTAGGTATTCTATTTCTAAGAGTTAGACTTTAGTTTTTCTTGGGTGTTCCAAAAAATTCAAATGGGGTTATGGTGGGAGAGGAAGAGGTTTTGGGAATGAAATAAGATTTATATGGTCAAGGATTTGCTATTTTGGGTGTTGAATTTTCCTTCATGGGTGCATTAACTGGCTTGGAAGGAGATGGGGATGTAGGTTTTGATGAAACCTTAGATGTTTTTATGGGAACAACATTTGAAGGAGAATTATTCTTAGTAACCTTTGAGTTGAGAGAAGGATTAAATGACTTACTTGGTATGGAAGCATGATCATTACTAACCAATGGGTCTACTTTTTCTATAGCTTTCTCCATAGAAGGTGGTAATGGTGATCCTCTTATGATGATTTTATTTTGTGGGACCTCTGCAGGAGAATATTCTTTCTTCTTATTTTCCTTAACTGCAATCACCGAGGATGGAGCACCTTTCTTGAATTTTGTGTGAGTGAAGACTACGTATGAGAAACTTAGAGCTTCTTCATCATCATCATCATCCTCATCATCTTCATCATCAACGTACTCAATTAGGTTTTTGTGCGTATCACAATCAACTTCCTCAATCTCAATATAGTTTTCATAGTCGTCTGTATTATTTTCTTCAGGTTCTTCAATTTTTGCTTCCTCCTCTAGTTCTTCGGTGTCACATGAGGCATTAACTGGTGGTGCTTCAAGAGTGATCTGATGAGGAGGTGGGGAAATCCTTGGTCTATTGGGAGGATTTGGATTCCTTGGAGTGTTCCGCATTGTGATCTGGGATAGTTATTTCTTCAAGGTAACCAAGTCATTTGCCATTTTTTGGAACATTGGGTCTATGGTGACTGAGCCTGAACTCTAGCCCTTTTTCTTTCCATTTGGGCCTTTCACTTTATCAAATAGGATTAGATCATCATCGGTTTCTATTGCATGATCTTGAGCTTCCCTCAATGTTCTTGGTTGGGTTCTTCTAAGGAAGAAACCTACTTCTGATGGCAAGGCACTGATGAAGAATCTCTTCAAATTATTTTCAGGAGGCACCACATCTTCAAGGATTCTTCTTATCACTCTATTATATCTTGCTATGAAGTATCTCATTGATTTGGAGGTTTCTTTCTTCATTTGTACCAATTAGACCAAGAGATCTTAATAGTCTTCTATGGTCTTAAACCTGTGTTCGAATGCACTTCTTATATCTTCCCAATAGGTGATAGACCTCGGGGGTAGCATGTAGAACCATTCAACACCTTTTTCTTGGAGTGACTCCACAAAGAGCCTAACTGACACATCTTCATCCTCAACTCCCAATACACTGCAAGTGGTGATAAATGCTACTACATGTTCTTTGGGGAGTTGAGAACCATCCCCTCTAAATTTTGGAAAGTTTTTTCTTGAGCCTCTTGGTAGCTCGTGGAGTGGTTGAGCAAGTGTGAGTGGGTCGGTGTTTCTCCCCCATGGTACATTAGGCCTATGGACCTCACAATCATGATCCCCCATTCTGTTTTTGTTTCTAGCTTCCAACCTCACTAAGGTTATGAATTTTTCTACTACTCTTACATCCGCCTTGGCTTGAAGTCATTCAATTTCTTTGAGCTGAGCTCTTATTTCCTCTTCTTCTCTTTATTCTCTTTCTCTAGCTTCTTCTTCAGTCTCTACGTCAGTGAAATATTTAAGGTTCTCGTTGATGTATGGAAATTCACTATCCAAAGGATTGACAACACTCAGGTTCTAAACGTGACCGGTTGCTTGATGAAAATGAGACCTCAGAATTTTGAGAAGCTCTTGTCTTCTTTGAAGCTTTTCAAAAATAGGGTTGGTTTGTCCTCCTTATCTCTATTTCCTGGTGTATCTTCTATCCGCCAGCTTGGAAATTTATGCTCCTCTTTGTGATGTTGGAATTTGTCTTTTCCTCTCCAATTCAGCAGTGCGTTCTTCTTCAAGGTCAATAATTCTCGTGGCAATGAAGTAGTGATTGACACTTTTCATGTTGTGTCAGATAGCTTCTCTCAAATCTGAAGCAATATCCTCTTAGATGTGGAAGAGAAATTTAGGTCTTTCAATAGGAGGATTTCCTAGAATAGCCATGGTTTGTAGACATGTGGCTCATATAGCTATTCAAATTCCAGAAATTTTCTTTTTTTTTTTTGAATTTTGAATTTTCTGAAATTGTTTTGTATTTTTCAGACATTCTGGTCATATTCAGGTACAAATGCTACTAAATCTACCCCATGGTGGGCACAAAAAATTGTTGGTGAGAAAATTTTTCAGGGACAAATTATTAGTTATCTTACCAATGCTCTAGGAGTCTAAGTTCGTCTACTTAACTGGTGTAGTTGTTGTATGTGCATGCACAAGTAAAAATGAGTTTTCTCTTGGTGGCCTTACTGTCGGGGATCCAATGAGGACACTCCACTGACCCTGTGGAAAAATATTCTAGAGATCTGTAAGGGAAGAATTTTCTAGGAGAGTGGGAAAGAGAATGATAAAATTAGAAAAGATAAACTAATGTTAGAAGAAAAAAATTAGAGACTTGCGCACACCAGCCAGAAACTTCATTACATGCACTTGAATTTAGAAGAAAACAAATCTTTGTAACAGCAACAAGACCAAATAGAGTTTGATGAACAAAATGTACCACTAAACCCCTCAGTCAAAAAAGGATAAAATTTCTTCTTCCTTTATTTAAGCTCAAGAAAAAATTGTACATATCATAGAAATGGAAGAAATTTTGAGTAGGAAAAATAGAATAAATTTACTATCTCTTTTCTCTCTTCACAAGGATATCTCTCTCATGAATTAAAAAAAAACAGCTCCAATATCTAAGAAGTTTAAGAATATTTTAGAAGTTGTCTAAGAAGACCCTCAAATGAGGAGCTAGTTACAATTTATAGAAGAGGATGCAACTCTTCATCTTCCCGGTGACTTTTCAAATACTTTAATTTGACTTTAGATTGTTCATATTCCACTTAAATATTTAAGTCCCTTTTATAAAATCAAGGCAACTTAAAGTTTACATTATGTTTCTAAAGTCACTTAAAGTAATATTAAAAAGTGCAAACCTCAACGTGAAAATATAACATTGATGAGAGAGAGCATTGAGTGAGAAGATAAGAAGAATAAGAAAGAAGAAGAATTATGTGGAAGAATGATCTGATGCGGTGGACTTGGCTCCACTCTCTGACTGCTCTCCACTTTGCGTTCCTGAGAAGACTTCTATCTTTCCAAGATCCTTGTTGAAACGAGACACTACAGGTTCTACTTTGTCGACATGAGGGATGTGAATGCAGCTCAAGGTTTCGGTCCATCCATCGATCACATTGTTGATGTCCTTGCACTCCTTGAACCATGATGAGTGTTTTTATGTGATAAGTGCAATGGAGGCTAGGATCTCTGAGAGGAATTTGAGAGTATCCTTAGTGAAGGAAAATGGGTTTTCCACCCCTTTCTTGACATATTCTTCGAAACAGATGATCAACTCATCTGCAGTTGTGTGTTCACTCATTACAAGTACTCCAAGTTTCTAAACTTTCTGATTTATACTATCTTGCAACTTATGTTTGTTCTTCTTTCTCCTCTAGCTCTATGAAGGCCTGATTTATTTCCTCAAGCCTGATTCCAAGGCCCTCACCCATACACGTGTCAAGTCTTCTACAGGATTTTCAAAAACCTTCTTGTTGATCAACTCTTGATGATGGGTGTTTCTCATCTCACTCACTACTGGTCCCAGAGGTTCCCAGTACTCTCTTTCTTTCTCCACATCCTCTTTGAGTGCTCATGTTCTGTTGGTTATTACACACATGTACATAAAGATCTTGACTACCACTTGGAGTTTTGTCTTCCCTTTTTTGGAGATTGAGTCAATCCATTCATGTTTTTATCACCTCTACATCATGATCTCATGCGTTCTTCTGATGGATTCTGGATCAAAGCTACTGATGGGTGCCACTTTCTCAATAGGAAGTGTTGTAGTGCTTGGTTCCACTAGGTGTTGCACATAAGATGAAAGATTTCATACTTGTTCCTCTAGTACCTCAATCTTCTCTTTATATTCTTTATTCCTTGCCACCATATGAGTATAAGATTGTTGATATATGTACAAATATCCCTCATGAGTAGCTGGTCCCAATTGGATCGTGCTCATCTCATAGTCAGCTAGTGTCATCTCATCCACTGGCTTGATTACCTTTGGCTGAGCTACTTTGATGTATTGATTACCTATCTCCCCACTGTAGAATCGTGAGGTTGTATGTGTGATCTTTCTTGACCTTTTTTCTTTAGCCAATGAGACAATCATTGATAGATCAGGGGCTGCTACTTGTTACACAGTGCTAGTGTCAGGGATGACCATTTCCCACATCCATGGAAACAATCATCGGATTCAGGCTCAATGATGGGTGCACAACCATTCCTTGTTCTGGAGGAGGAGGAAATTCCTAAATGAGAGGGGTGTTTGTGTCAACAAGAGGTGAGATCTCCTATGGTAGCTCGAAGAGTGAATCATGAACCATGAACTCCTTATTCACTTGTTCTTCTACTACTGTATTTTTTTTTGCATTATTGAGATCAAGTTTTCCTCCTGCAGTGATGCCAATGAGCCTTCTTCTACCTGACTTTCTTGGGTGTCTTCTCACAGGAAGAAGTTTCCAATTCTGTGGCCTTCCTTTTTGAACTCGCTTCAGAGTGTTTAGAGATGGAAGTCACCTCCACCACTTTTGAAGATGAATGATGTGAAGCTTTCTTTTTTCCTGGATAAATTCCTCATGACTAGATGACCATAGTCCTTTTCTTCTGAAACCAGTTCCTTGTTCTCCTCACCACCTTTTCCATCTACTCCAATATATCTCCTGATTCACGAACATGCTAGTTGATTTGGGGTATTGGGAACATCTTTACTGTTGTGTACTCAGGGTCATACATCTCTATCCAATCATCATGCAAGATGTCTTCATACCAAGAGAACTTGAATTTCTTCATCTCATTGATTGTCATCCTCATGTGGTCCTTTTCACATAATTCAAACTTGTCAATACAGTTGGCCCAGTAGTCCTCAACTTGTGGCTCATGTTGCAATTTTGGGACATAGAATGAGTCAGGATCTTCTCAGATGTCAAAGTTGGGCCTAGAGATGTAGGAATGCAAAGTCAGATGTGCAAAAGTGGCCTCTAGGTGAGATGCATCATTTGAGATTTTACACGTGAACACCCCTAGAGATATAGGGAATGAAATAAACTTCTTTCTCCTACTTCTGAGCTTGTTATTCACTTGAGTGATCTACCTGTAGATCTCAAACAATACAATCTGGTCACTGAGGTACTTAGGTAGTCTCAATGGAGCTTGGTTGAAGCCAGTGACTCGTATGTAGGAGAAGGTTGAGAATTGTATGAAGTATGAGCCATATTCCTTGATCAGGGATGTCGTTTGTGGTGACATCCTAGCTTCAAGATCCCCTTCTAAGATTTAGACCACATACATGGTGAATGCATCATTCACGTGAGTGAAATGCATGTTTCTCTCCTCCATTACCAACTATGGAAGTTTCTCGAATGTAGGCACCTTGGCAATAATGTTCTGCGTGAGAGCCAATCCTTTGAATGATCTTGAGCTTGCAAGGAGATAACTAGGTAAGAATTCATGTGGAACTTCCTTTTCATGGGAACTTGGAGTAGTTGCAGATGGATATTTTTGTTGATGATTTGCCCCCAGTCAATCCTCTTCTTTCCTTCTGTCAATGTCAAGATGAAAAGGCCCATCTAGTCCTGGAAGTCTCTCATGCTTGCTTCACCCATAACTCTACTAAGGAGAGTGATGATATCAGAATACCCTTCTCAAAACTCACACCTTGGAAGATTCTTGGGCATCCTAGAAGGATTTCTTCTTGTTTTCAACCATGATCTGAGTGCTACTCCTTGGACATATGAATCCATTGTTTCCCAATCATGCAAGGCCTATCCTTTGAGATGATGACCATGCTAGGGGATGTCGGTATCTACAGAGAGTGAAATGGTCCTAGGGCTAATGATTTCCATCATTGTACCATTGTTAGCTTGGATGGTTCATGTCTCGGGCTTGTAGTGGAAAGAGAAGGCTAGGACTAACTCGAGACTCTGCACAGACACTACGTGTCTTGCAAGGGTGAACAATCCACTTTTGAAAATCTGGTCTTCAATTCTCTTTCGGTCCTTGGAGGCTATGTGAGTCTTAAGGTCATTCAGGTCCACGTATAATACATCATTATCTTCCACATCATACTCACAGGTGAAGGTTTGTGTTTGCTTCTGACCCATCCACTTAAAATTCATGTTTAGCCTAGAAAGAACAACTTACTATTTTTAGTAAGTGTGAAAAATCAAGTCCCCGATCTTCAATTGGATGTTGCGGCTCTGTTTTCCTCTTTCTCCCTATGTTCCTTATTCCTTCTAGATTAACTTTCTATTTTTAGCAGGTGTCTGTGGGCCCACTTACTATTTTTAGTAAGTTCCAAAAATGTTATTCTGGTGAGTTCTTAATTGCAGTGCATCTTCAATGTCACCATCTCCTTCACAGGTTCTTTTTTTATGACTTTCCTGAAATAACAATCTCTATGTAGTAGACCTGCTATTTTTAGAAAGTGGGATTTTGGAGGTCAGATTGACATGGAATGAAGTTTTTTGATATGATTTTTTTCCCAATATCACCCCTCTAAAATTTCAGGCCCACCCGCTTAATAGTCCTAGAGATTTTAAAGTTTCAAATTTTGGGCCTGGCAATGCTTCTAGATACGACAACCATTAATGGACCTCAAAATTGTAGTTCTAGTTTTCTCCTCCATTTGCAAAAAAACTTATATTTTTGATGTGGGTTTTTTCTTCTAATGCTTCACGTGCAATTCTACTTCATTTCACCCAACGGTTTGATAGGAAATTGGATTTTTTTCTCCGTTGAGCCAAAAGTGGGATTTCTTTGTTATGGATACTCTATTGCATGAGAGGAGAGTTTGAAGGTTTCTTATTGATGGCCTTGGGTATATGAATGAACAAAAAAATACATATTATTGTTTCATGAATCTGTTTGAGATATTTCTTCAACCTTTTGTTTCATGGCCATGTAGTTTTTTCTATTTTCTCCTTCTTCGTTTTGTGCCTCTCCTTCTGTGTTTTCTCAAATTTCCCTCTGGGACCTACATGATTTCATGGAGTGAAGGTAATAACCTTGGTGGTAGGTTTGGTTTGAGGTTTAGCAATGGTGGAATGATGGATGAGAAGTTACAGAGGAAGAATGGAGATATCTGTGCACGGGAGTGGAAGTAGTTAGAAGCACTGGAAGCAGGTGGATGGTTATTTTAAATTTTTGAAATCATGGAGGGAGAGGCCTGGGAAATAATTTCATGGCTTGATGTCCCTAACCTTAGGGACATAAGGGACATCAAATTTGATGGTGTTCAAGAGGACAACACGTGTCTTCGATCTGACGGCAAGGAATGGAGGTGAAAAAAGTTGCTTTAAAGTACTGAGGGCTGAAAGTTGGTCGCGTGGATGACCAAATGACTCCCCATAGGGGCTAGGTGCATTTTTCCATGTCTTCTATCTCTGACCTCAGGGACATGAGGGACATAAATTCCATGGTGGTCCTGGAGCTGACACGTGTCCTCGATCTGACGACAGGGAATTTGATCTCCAAAAATTCACCTAGGGGATGAACTGTCAAGTCTGAAGGTCATGTGAGGGTCTCAAAGGTCACATGGGGGTTGGGTGCATTTTTCCAAGGTTTTTTACCTAACCTCAGGGACTTCAGGGACATAAAATCCCACCAGGCTCCTGGTGCTGACACATGTCCTCCCAAAAATTGACTAACTCCTGAACTGTCTTCAAGAGGGTAACTTGGAACGATGATAACTTGAGCTCCCGGTGGAATTTATTGGTGAAATTTTATATGATCCTAACTGGAAATGGAATTTTAAATCCAATGGTGGGGGTATCATGTCTTGGATTCATTCCATTTTATCCCTAAAAGAGGGGTTTTTAATTTAGGACTCCACTTGTGCTTGAGAAAAACTTCCTGCAAACCCTATGTGCCAAGGTGTTGTGAAAAATATTATTTCACCATCATGTAGGTATCATAATACTCTTTCCAGTGATATGTTTTTTTTTACATTTAACTCCATCTAGAGCTCCCAAAATCTTCTTCTGAAGCCCAACAGTTGTTTTAGGCCTGTGTACTGCCTAGGCTTGTGAACCCTATTTTTTACTCAGACTACTCCAAGTCTTTCAAAAATTCCCCAAACCTTCCAAAATCATTTCCATGATGTTATAAGGTCTTCAATTTTCCTCCATGTTTAATTTGACCCTTCTGTTACACTTTAGGGGGGGTTGATCTAGTCCTAGGAAGGCCAACAATGGCCCTTCCTAATACTTCCAGAAGATAGCATCTTTTCAAAACTTCCTAAAATCACATGGGGATTAAATTTACTTTCTTAAATCACATAGGGGACCAATTTTACATCAAATACAGGGTAACCAAACTGATGTATTTGACATGGGGTGCATAGGAATGATAAAACATGAAAAAATTGGCACAGGGGTATAGTTTTCATGCTTGGAAACTTCCAATTTCCCTGTCACACATTTACATGACAACAAGCTGGTAGTCATGTTTATATTGGATTTTGATCCATTTTTTATGGTTTTACTACACTTTCTAGATTTTGAGCCTTCATGTATTAGGGCTTAGTCCATTCAATACTTTGGTATATTTTTTGATGCACTATCTGGCTTGTGAACTTTTTGTAACAGGGTATAGTCCCTTCAAAACTATTTACCCCTAATAATAAATAAATGCAAATTTAACCGAAACGATGTTCAAGCCAATAAAAATTGGTTTGATTTCAAACACCAAGGAGTTAAATACTCCTTTATCAATCAGATTCTTCCTTTTCTTGTTTAAGGGTTCAACTAAGCCTGATTGGTTGGTCAAAAAAATTAATCCCAGGCTATAACCGTAATCTGGCTCAACCCCCCAAGTTAACTGGAATCCCAAATGGATTAAAGAAAAAAAAAATTCCCCCAACTACAACCTGAGAGTCAATCTTAGATATTCTTTTTTACGAATACCCACAAAACTTTAGTCTAGAAATAGGGAACAAATACAATACCCTTTGGAATAATGTCTCAGCCTTCTAGGTAAACCCATATTGAATTTCAAGCACAACGTAAAATAATTAATCATTATAGTAGAAATATTATGGTAACCCCAAGTATGGAAAATTACAACCATTCATGATAATTTTACAAATTCATAAAATGAAAGCATCCACATTAACCAGTGCCATTCCACAAAGAAGTTATAGATAACACACAAAGAACTATTGCAGATATTTTATCCATAAAAATATTAATAGAGTAAACAAGCACTGGAGAAATAGAGAAAATCATGCCTGGATTTAATGAAACCTTCTACAAAATCCTTCTATGGCTCCAAATCTAGATTTAAGAATCAAACAACAGCCCAGACCTCAATGAATCTCCATCCATTAAATATAGTATCTTGTTAAGTTAAAAATATCTAATAATAGCTCCCCAAAGTTGCATGCATAGGATTGTTGAGAAGACAAAGTATGACACTAAGGAGAGGGCACACAAAATATTTTCAAGTAGGAATAAGGCACATTTTAAGGCGTAGAAATATAAGAAAGGAAATGTGCACCAGGACAAGTTGATTTGGGGACTTAGTTGTTTTCATCGTTACGGGCTATTTTGTAAGATAGTGTGTAGAGCACACATCAGGATAGAGACTTGCACAACATGTAACTACTATTTTGGGATGAGAATTTGATGAGCATCATGCACAAGTTGAAGATAATAATAGGATTACTACTTCCAGTTAACTGTAAGAGATCTATTATTAGCGCACTTGCATGTGTGCCAATTATTTTAAAGGTGCATGGTTATTTTCAGCATGCGACCTATTTTAGGAAGTGCATAAGTAGTGAAGGGAAAGTCCCCACCATTATAAATATGGATTGAACTGTGTAGTTTTATATACAAAGACATTGTGTATGACCTATTATGGAGTTATGCTACTAGATCTAATGCGCGCATAAACTTATGATACTATTTATTGTAAGAAGCTTCTGTATTTATTATGTTTAATATAATGGATTGTATTGGGTGGATAAAGGTGTTAAACATGACTGTAACTAGTTCTTGTATGGTTGATACTATCATTGCTATTATATAATTCATGATTATTTAAGATCTAGGTCTAGTTAGGCTCTGTGGAATGTTTATGCCATTTATGGATCTACATGTGTTATATTGTCATCACATTAACATATTGCACAAGAAACTCTAAGGAGGGGGCTAGTACCTTTGTGCACTTCAGGTGAGTGCTCAACTCAGGAAGGGTGATGTGCCAGCACGCCAAGGTTATTTGTTGTAAATTCTAGGTTGCATCATTGGTTCCATTGTCGAGACCTCTTTTTCAGTTGTTTTCAAAATGGTTCATAATGAAGACGTACCGGTTGACCCTAACAAGTGTTGAGGAGTTGATAAAAGATATAGAAGAAGAGAACTCATGGAGGTTCAGTACTGGATCTAATTTTGATGCATGTTCTTAGGTGGAACAGAATCTATATGACTATTTGTATGAGATCTTCTTTATTATCTTCCCAGTAGAACTGTATGAGTCACTGGTTGCTTATGCATCTAAACAAAATTGGAGATATGACACACTTGTCTGGACGTAGGTATAATTTAATGCCCTGTATGATGTTGATCTAATTTAGACATGCATTATGGATACTTGGTTATGTTGTCTTTTGAACATATATATTCTGGAGTACTCAGTTTCCACTTATTCTTTCCCAGACCTACTGAGTTCTAATTTTTTACATTATCCCAAGGGAACTTACTTGCAAATCATTCCACTGGAAATCAAGGTCTTGATGGTGACCCTAAACTTGGAAGAAAAACAAATGGCTAGCTAAACCCCACCACGCATGGGGGAAGGAGTAGTTTTGTGAAAGATGGTGGAGCTAGAGGTATAAAGGAAGAGAGAAGAAAGACATCTTAAGTACAATGAGGCACATAAGAGGGAGATAGAGAAGCAGTTTGACATTGCAGAGTGGATGGAGTTGAGGAGAGAGATGGCTTGTGAAGGATTTGGATCTCATTCAGAAGGTATAGAGCCAGAGCATCAAGAACTCCCCCATTTTGGCAAGCATGATAGGGAAACCTCCTTGGCCTCGCACAAGAGCGCACCAGCATAGATGACATGGGCCGTAGGTATGCATCTGAATCTACCTAGCAACCTATCCCTTTTTCTTGGTTTTCCAATATCTAGTACATCCAATAGTCAGTAAGCTAATTTGGGAAGTAGAGAAGTAGAGGTAATTCATATAGCAAGTACATATATGGCAAGGAAGATGTCTTTGTTTTTGTTTGGAGGTACCTTTTCAAGCACATCATCAACATAGGATTCGAGAGCATAAAATGTTGGAAAAACTTCTAGGAGTAGTACCACCATGCAGACTGTAGGAGTTTAGTTCAGTACTATTGTTGGGACATAGGTAAGTACATCTTCTGATCTACTTCCAGCTATAAGTGGCTCTAGTTCTTGTGGATTTAGTGGTTCTATAGGTAGATGTAACACATGAGGTTCTGGATCAGGTGGTCAGGGTCTACACCAACCCCATAATATTTACATGGAGATGTCTCTTCATCTTCCATAATATGGGGGCATAGAGGATGTTGTTAAACACATACACATGTGTGATATACTATGGTGCGTAAAAGGGATCACAACTTCTGAGCACAAGTTAATTCAATTTGCAACTACATTATAGGGATGTGCACATAATTGGTACATGAAGTTTTACCCATATCAAACTTATGTAGAGTATGCAACATTAAAAGATGCATTCCTTAAAGAGTTCTATATCCTTGAATTTGAGCAGAAGATTATAAGCGTACTCAAGGATATTAAGAAGGGTACTATTGAGAGTGTCTGAGAGTATGAAGCCCATTTCAAAACATTTTTATCTAAGTTTTCTTATGATATTCATGCAAGCCAGCATGCACCATGGTTCATTAGAGGACTGATCACACCATTTAGAAGGGCGTTGTTACATAAGACATACACTGATCTACATGAAGCACTTTAGGCAAATTTGCACATTGAACCAGTTGGAATTATAGATACTAGAGTCATCCCATTCTTGGAAGCACAAATTACAGCTAAGGAAAAATAGTTAGAGAATCTATCGGTGAATTCAGCACATGAGACACGCACTGGGATTTGGTGTACAGAATGTGAAGTGGAAAGGCACACTAAGGATAGTTGTCCATGCAGGTCAGTACGTTCATTATTTCTAGACTGTGAGATATGTCATCTTAACCATGACATCATCCACTGCCCATTATTACAATGTGCAATAAGGAAGAATGTATCATGTTATTGTAAAATTTTCTATTCCTCAACTCATGATATAAAATAATGCATGTTGATCGGTTAGATATATGATGCCATAGATATTGGTGTACGAAATATAGGAGTATCATATAACTCCAAGGGTAAGGGTGAGCACTAGGATCAGGACCATAATCAAGTGCACTGTGATCAAAACAAGGGGTACTATAAAGGAGAACATAGAAGAGGTCAAGGATACTATGGTGGATTTGGAGGTTGAGTCTTTGGTGGTGGAAGAAGTGATTTCCCTCATGGAACATGTTTTACATGCAGATCACATGACCACTAAAGGTGCAAATGTCCTCAGAATATTACATGTTCTTTCTGTTGGAAGAATCATAGCTATGAGGAATACCCAGATATTTATGAGCATCTTATCAAGTAGTATAAATAGGATAACAAAGGAACATGGATGGTTAGGATACAACGTGCTGTGGAAAATCAATGGATGTCAAAGTTGGCACCGTAACCTGAGGTATTACCTATGAATATTACTACACGTGTTGAAGTTGCGCATGCTAGAGAAGTGTTACAGAAAAATCCTCCATCACTGAGGAGGATGTTTTACATGCAAGGTATCCAAATCCTACACACCAGAAGGAGGTTTATCAGGATACCATGGAGGTATTTAGAAACCTTCAAGGTGAAATATAGTGTTTGAAGGAGCAATCACAGAAGATGGAACAGAAGAAGGCAACAAAGACGGTTTATTTGGATATTGACGACTTGAAGGAGGTATGAAAAATGTTGTGCCAGGAGAATATCATTCCATTACTAGGGAGTTGGCTAAAGGGAAACACTCCATGCATGAATATTGAAAATGGATGTCATATCATGCATGAAAATATTCCCCCTCATAGCTTGTATTACAAAAATGAAATCACTCTAAATGTTGTAGTGGATGGGATGGATCTTGAGTAATATATTGATTGACACATGCATGGAGGTAAATGTGCTTACTTTGGATGCATGGGTACACATGGGGAGACCTCCATTGCAATCATATTTTAATGTATTTTTTATGGCTAATCGAAATAAAGCCACTTCTATCAGAATTTTTAAAGATGCATCCATTATTATACAAGGGGCCAATTTCATTGGGGATTTTAAGGTTTTAGAACTTGCTGAATTAGACAGTTTCCCAGCTCAGCTTGGGCACCCTTGGTTTTACGTAAATAATGATGATCTTCTATTCAACAAAGGATAGATAAGTTTTGAAAAAAAGGAGGAAAGGATTATTATTCCTTTAACAGATGGGAAATCTACACCCTATGTTGAGCCTTTGAGTGAAGAATATTTGAATAGAATTTATGTACACATCGTTCAAGACCTAGAAGTACTTTAGGCATCTAAGGAAGGAATCCTCTATTGGGAATATGCATATTCTATTAGTGATACCACAAGTATTGCTTGTGATAATTGGTCTCATGGTACTTATGAGATAGTTGGGTGTAAATTGAACATATTTGCATGGAAAATAAAACCGCGTTACATTAATAGGATAGGTAACAGCTCGGTACCTTGGTACACTGGAGAGGGAGATCCAACGGTATTCCTGCATGCCATGGGAGAATATGGATAGACCAATTTGAAAGAATAAATATGTTAGCATATACCCTACACGAGATAGTAGCACATTGGTGGGTGGTTCATAGGAATAAACGTGTAGAATGTAATGAAGTTAGATTTTCTCTAACAATTTAGTTTTCTAGGAGCAATGCACCCACCTAAATCTACACATATCATGGTAATCAACCTATTCAGCAATGTGATAGGATCTGGATAGAGGGTTGAGAAGATTTACTTCTATTGATATGGGTGCACAAACATTATTCCACTTTACAAGGTTGCGCACGCATTTGGTAGGTATATGTGGAGCTACATAGAGAGATTGGAAATTGGTAGGATTTGATTACAGGAATGGTCTAGACTTTTGACTACTTCTTTACTAAACCTTTAGTAGAAGAAGCATTAATGGTTATAAATCATTTAACTATGGGAGACAATGTAAAGGCAGAAGAACTCATTCAGGATTTATTTGAGGAGAACGACTCATAAGCATGCTTCAATAAAGAAGAAGAAATAGACATCGTGTTGCTTAAGTGTGCTTTCTTTGAGAAAGAAAAAGGAAAGATGGTCTACATATTGGATGATGAAGAAGTAGAAAATCTAGATATAGATCATCCAGTAGGTATGTGTGAGGTTTTGGACAGTGCAGATAACAACGCATGTGCCTATCATGAACCTATGAAGACAAAGAAAGTGAATATTGGTACGGATGTTGAACTTAAGGAGGCAATCATTGGAGATTATTGGTTTGATTCGGAAGTGGCAAAGATATTTGAGTTACTTCATGATTTTCAAGACTTATTTCCTAGGGGCTACCATGAATTAAAAGGAGTGCATGAATCATTATGAGAGATGAAGATTAATCTTAAGGAAGGTACACACCCGATCAGGAAAAGACCTTATAGAATGAACCCTAACCTACGTGTAAAGGTTAAGGAAGAAATTGACAAGATGTTGAAATATGGCATCATCAAGCCCTTAGAAGAATTAGAGTGGGTTATCCCCATGGTCATCAGTATAAATAAATATGGTCAGATTAGGATTTGTGTTGATTATAGAGAAATGAATGATGCATGTGTGATTAATCCCTTTCCTACACCTTTCACAGAGGAGATATTAGAAGGCATTGTAGGGCACAAAATATATTCTTTTACAGATGGATTCTCTGGGTATCATCAGGTCAGGATTGTACAAGAGGATCAAGATAAAATAACTTTCACCACTAAATGGGGAAGTTTTGCATATATTGTGATGCCCTTTGGTCTAAAAAATGTGCCTATTGTATTTTTACGCATAGTTGTTTAAGCATTCTAGGATTTTATTCACATTTTCTTACAGGTTTAATTGGATGATTGGATGGTGTATGTACTTGTTAAGGATCACTATGATAATTTACACTTAATGTTTGAAATATGTAGACATTAAATCATCTCTTTAAACATCAAGAAATTTTTGTTTACTACACCTTTTGGAAAATTGTTAGGGCACATCATCTGTAAGGAAGTTTTGTTAGTAGATCTAGCTAAGTTTATAGTTATTATAGACCTGAAAGAGCCTACCAGTTAGAGTGAGGTGTGTGGATTCTTGGGTCACACTGGGTATTATAGAGAATTTATCAAATTATATGTTTATATTTTTTCGTACCCTTGGAAGATTTACTAAAGGTAAAAGGGACATTCTATTGGGGAGAACCATAGCAATGTGCATTTTAGTCATTGAAGGAAAGACTTACTACAATGCCTATTCTACATTTTCTTTCATGGAACCAACTGTTTCATGTACATGTGGAAACCTCTGGCATGGCCATTGGTGCAGTGTAAGATCATCTTGGAGAAGGTATTATAGATAATCCTATATGTTTTTCTAGTAGAAAGTTGACTCCTACAGAGCAGAATTATACAACTACAGAGTGCAAAGCCTTGTCCATGATCTATGCACTGTATAAATTCATACAATACCTACTAACAACACCATTTTTATTTTACACCGATCACATGGCATTGAAATACTTGGTAAACAAGCCCATTTTATAGGGGTGCATATGTCAATGGGTGCTCTTGTTCCAAGAATTTGATTTCACAGTTGTGGTAAAACCAGGTAAAATTAATTTTGGCCCAGACCATTTATCAAGAATCTAGTCAGGGGAGGACGTGTAAAAAATTAAAGATACAATTTTAGATGCACAATTGTACAGGTTACAATGTGCTCCTTCAGAATTGGAGGATAATCCTATATTTTTACCTACATGTATGGCTCCTAAAGGAATGAAATCTTTAGATAAGAAATAAGTTGCAATTCACACGACACCTTTTATGTTGATTAGTGGTGACCTATACAAGCTAGGCCAAGATGAAGTATTGCATCAGTGTGTACTAGAGCACGAGCACATGGATATCATGAAAGAGGCTCATGGTGGTATTGTAGGTGGACACTATGTAGGTGACGCCACTGTACGTACCTAAAATTATAGGTTACTACACCGCCGGAACAATGTAACACGTACCCCAATGATGATATAAGTCTCCTCGCAAGGTGTTCGGGATCTAGAAAAGCTCTCCAAGTATGCATTATCATCCCACATGCCCCGCTTAGCCCCCACATGCTTTTTTTTCTCTTTTTCCCTCTTTTCTTGGCCTTTTTCTCTTCAGTTACGAAACCGCCGCCCTACCTAGGCGGCAGTCTCGTGACCGCCACCCTGCTTAGGGTGGTGATCCTTTACGCATTTTATAGAATGTTCTTTTAACACAACTCACGTAAATTTCAACAATTCACCATCTTTTTTCACTGCCATAAGCTTGCATTAATGATTCTAGTTCCTTGGAATAGTGTTTTGCCATTGTTTATAGTTTAAGAGTTCTATTTGGTTTTTACCTTGGGTAAATGCAAATGCTATAAATAGTTGGCTTGTGCTAAAGAAAATGGCCCCTCAAATTTGCCTCTGAATTTCTCATTGCAATAGATTAGTCTTTCATTATATTTAGAATTTTTAGTTTCTTTCAATTGAATGCCTTATTAGTGTTGTTTTACTATTAGGAAGCCACATATTCATCTTGTGCAAATGTTGTTGATATTTTATCCAATCCATTGGAGTAAAATAGTTTGTTTTCAATAGGAATCCATTAAAGTTATAGGTTTTGTTCTTCAAACAGGATAGTTTCAGGGTCTGGACATTTTATGTTGCATGACTCACAATAAATCCTGCTAGGAATTGCATAATCCAAGCTCTGTACTCTTGCGCTATCCCTCTCCTACTCGCATTGTATTCAGTCTGCATCCTAAGCCACCTTTGTCCCAATATCTACTTCTGTTGATGCTAGCATTACACGCTTTTTTGGATCCACGTGAACACAAAGGAACAAGGAGATCACACTGAGGGGACATAGCCACACACACCATTAGATTCACCATTGTTCTACAGAATCCAGGTTCTAGATTTCAAAGTTCTAATTAGAATCATATCAAATAGAGTAGTCAATCACTTTATTTCAGTCAATTTTACTTTCAATATTGCCAGGGAAGCTATGGGGATTGATGGTTTCTGAGATATGATTCTTTCCTCACTTCTGAGGTAGGATCGAGAGTCTTTCAAATAGATTAGATCAGTTATTTCATTTTTTAGAATAGATTTATAACTGCATAGGCAAGTAGCTATACTCAGTTACTTTGTTTGTTTTGAAATTCGACACTAGGTTAACTATCAATTCTAAATATATTAAAGTAGCTGCTCTTTCAAATTCATTTATAAAATTCATCAGAAAATAACAAAAATATAGAAGTTATACATGTTATAGACATACTTCGCATAGTTAATTTTATCTTGCTGCATTTAGTTTACATTATTACTTTTGTATGACAATCACGGGACCTAGAGAGCCCAGGGAATACGTATTTGAGCCAATCGTGCCCCAACCCAATCTCGTCACAGCCATAACTGATATAGATCAGAATCTCAGGATCCAAGTCTTCCAAACAACGGTAAACTTACAACAAATCAGTTTCCAACTGCACAGGTTAAACATAGAAGACGACCAAGCACATACAATTTGGTCAAATCAATCAAACTATAGATTACCCTAGATTCATACCCACATGACTGTAGATTGGTTTGAAAGAGAGCAGACCTTTGATTTTGATCCTTTGGTCCCACAGCCAGATGTAGGAGATGCTCTCACAGATATAGATATTAGCTTGAGAATTCAAGTTGCATAAACGCCTGTAGGATATTCTGAGAAGATCGCACAATTATTGATTCTAAATATAGAAGCTAAAAAGGCATATGACTATTGGATACTAGGGATTAGGGATTGATTCTGCACATGACCATAGAAGGACCAAAACAAATACGAATCTACGGTTGTGACCCACAAATCCCATAGCCCAATGAGCCCATAGGTGAATCATACATAGATGTTGGCCTACGTACACTAGTATTTAGATCTACTCCACTTCCACCTATCATCATCGAATAGTTATCCTTCCTAGACATAGTAGCTAACAAAGCTAAAGAGTTTTGGACTAGGCCAGAGAATCACCCATAGAGTCAATCATATTTACCAGCCGCCCTATGACCTTATTTGGAAACATACACGAAACTATCCCAGGTCATTTTCCACGTATTCCACAACCCATAGACTGAATCATGCTAGAGCTTGATATTGATTGGAGCCTTCGAGTAGTCATCCTTGCTGATCGATCTATCACACCAGTTCAGGTTAGAAGGGCCTTCTTTGCCTTAGATTCACAATTTCCACTAGTGCGTGTCGAAGACATCAGATTGCCCAATTAGCTTGTCTACATCCCACGCATTTTCCATCCCCACCGGCTGTCTCGACACGACCTCGGGAGGTCGGGTGTGAGGAAAAGTTACTTGTAGATTCCCACGCTCGCTTGTCACTTTTCCATCATACAAAATTGGTGAACCTGACGTGAACTTCCTACTTTCTAGTTCGGAGTCATATTATTACGTGTTCTTCCAAAATAGTATACTTTTCATCTTTTCTGCTTCATTAGCTTCACATCAACTTCACCAAAAAAATTGGTGAACCCGACGTGAACTTCCTACTTTCTAGTTCGGAGTCATATTATTACGTGTTCTTCCAAAATAGTATACTTTTCATCTTTTCCACTTCATTAGCTTCACATCAGCTTCACCAACAAAATTAGTGAACCCGACGTGAACTTTCTACTTTCTGGTCTGGAGTCAGATTTCTACTAGTTCTTCCAAATTAAAAAAAACTCTTTCATCTTTACTACCTCATTAGCTTTCACCATCACCTTCACTCCTTCCCATTATTCTGTGGGTATTCATATACCCCCCGAATATGTCGGGATTCGATGCATATGGTAGGCCTCTCTTAGGTCTTGAGGCATACTACACTCAATTGAATAGACAGTCATCACCCTCACTCTCTACATGGGGTGACAACTACTCAACTAACCAATTATCAACACAAAATCCATCTCCAAGGATCAGATATAACTCATCTTTCCAAACAGAGGAGTTGGATCGGCTCACTCAACAAATAGAGCCTTCAGGATCAAACAACATGACACTCATAGGAGAGTCTAGCTCATCTCCTCAGGTACTACTTAGACCAAAAATTAGTAGACAATCTAACCCGTACCTAGGTTTAGATGATGAACATTTGGTACATTATGTTAGGAATGAACAACATTCTTGAAGTATGTACCCACCTGTAGGAGTATTACAAACACAACCCGAGGTCTCTTTTTAAGAAAATACCTCCATGCCACTACATATAGGAAATACCCTCAAGGAAACTTGGCAGGGCAGTGGTCAATTCATATCAGGATATCACACGCCTATACAACACCATGATATACAATAGAATCCGCTAAGGTAAAACACCGTGACTTCACCAAATGAATTCATTTCAACGTCAGTAGAAAAAGTGACAGGGTTAGAACTTGCCCAAGAAAATCACCATTCTCAACTCATGCAGGCAGGAAATTCCAAACCTACCAAATAGACCTCCTCATAAGAATAGGTACGTTAGGCATGACTCCTCAGTATTCACAAAAAACATCGATTAGAACCACCGTTTCTAACACCATTCCAATACCTCCCGGTCTGGTTCAAAATAATCCATTCTTGGACAATCCCCCTTCATACTTAAACATGTACTCCAAATCACCACAAGGGGATATGTTCTCCTCTCCCAGTATTTTTTCTCAACCACAAGGGTTCCCTTATGCTCCTACCAATGCATATTCAATGCCATATCAACAACCCATTCCACCGCCGCTCCCTCAGTAGGTACCATCAATGGTCAAAACCTATGCGATAGGGACATATTCAGAATACTTGAAAGAACCCTTAGATTTCACCATACGAAGCGTCATGCTTCCAAGACCTCTTCCCGATTTTCCCAAATACAAAGGTGAGGGAGATCCAAATGCACATATCAAAGCTTACGCTACAGCCATCCAAGAACTACTCCCATGGGATGGGGTTGTTGCTAAAATATTCCCCAAAACTTTGGAGGGCATCACTCTCGATTGGTATTATAGAATACCTGAGGCTTCCATCCATTCATTCAAGCAACTCGTGTCAGAGTTCATCAAGGCCTTTGACATGAACAAACTATTAAGGACAGGAATCAGGGAATTCTTGCACATTAAGCAAGAACACAATGAATCTGTCACCCATTTCATCCAGAGGTGGCACACAGTTCTCTATTCTTCAACAAGTGCTCCGAACATGGATCAGATGGAACTATGTGATCTATTCCTTCATTCTCTTAGCAGAGAGGTAAAGGAAGAAGTCCAGAAGTTCCCGCTAAGAACTTACGATGAAGTACTTGAGAGTGCTCTCCGAATAGATCAAGCGGAAATTGATAGTGGTCACAAGACATATGGAGCAAACGGGAGGTTAATCACCTCCAACCAAAACACTACAACTTATCCTACTATCACAAATGTCAATCAAGGACCTAAAATCCTTAACAAAAATCATGAAGTGACAACGGATGGAGTAACCGATCAGGCTAGAAAGGTAAATATTGTGAATACTCCACCACAAATAAACAATCAACGAAACAATAACTTTACTCCAAAAATCAATACAGTGGATTTTAATCATCCACAACAACAACAACAATGGCGAAGCCCTACACAGGATCCAAATCAAAGTTCAGATAGGTATCAAAACTAGAATTCAAACCAAAAACAACAAATGCAAAACTTTAATAGGCAACGGTTTGATCAAAGTTTTAGGCCACAATATACACCAAGCCAACAAACTAGGAATTACAATCCTAACTCCTATTGTGGTTTTCACAAAATCTGAGGCCATGACACTAGAACATGCCATGACTACAATAAATTCATGCAACATTTTCTAGAAGAACAAAGACAACCTTTCATAGATATGTTCTTGGCAGATCCTGCCTCACCAGCACCAAATACTTTTACAGGGGCAGTTTCCCCTCAAAATGCACCCCTCAAGATCTTCAATGATCCACTCCCAAATCACAACAATAACAAGTTAAATCCAAGTGGAACAAACAAGGATGTAATTACAGGAAACAATGATCATGAAGCTTCAACTTCGCTAAATCCATTAGTTGCGCCACAATTAGGAAGTTAGCCTCAACCAAAGATAGTCGGTTTAGTGGAATTAGATGCCAAACTACCCGTAGAAGCTATAACAAGGACACGAGAGTATTCCTCTTAGCTAATTCCAAGCTACCCGCTAGAAGCAGACAATATCCAACAAATATTAACAAAATCCGTAGGTGCTTATGATTTAATTAATGACCTAACAAAAACCTTCTCGCACATCTCCTTTTTGGATTTATTAAAGAACTCCCCTACTCATAGGGCTGCTCTTTTAGAAGCATTGGGTTTAGGTCATCTAATTAGCATCACTCCACCTCCCGAAACACAGGTAAATCATATAGAATTTGATATCCATCCTCCGGGGCAGCTGGATAGGGACACTGAATTCATATTCGAAATAAACAAAATGCCAACAGATGCTGAGATTGCACGCCGAGGTGATCTGGCCTTACACTTGCAAGTGTGGGTCTATAAAAATTAAGTGAAATGTGCGATGGTTGACGATGGGGCAGCAGTTAACATAGTCCTTTTTTCTTTCCTTCAAAATCTAGGGTACAGAGAAATGAATTGTTCCACAACCTGAAATACGCTAAGAGGCTATGACATCCTTAAAGCCACTTCCATTGGAACTATAATTCTACCGGTCACCTTAGGACCCAAAACAATACTGACTTATTTTTATATTATAGATCAGGAAACTAACTATAATATGATCCTCGGCCAACCATGGATACATCGTATGAAGGCAATCCCTTCTACGCTATTTCAAGAAGTAAGATTCTTGCATTTAGGAAAGGTGTTCATAGCCAAAGGTGATCCAAAACCATTTAATGTAAACCTTGCTGACCTAAAGAAAAAACCAGGCATGTACTTAGAGTTTGAACTCCCAAGGAACCAACTTAATAAACCTACCGACGTGAAACCAGAAAAAAAGTTGGTACCTACAATAGATCTCGAAACTATGAGCCTAGCCAAGGAAACCCCAGCCCCCAAAGATGAGGCTAACACTGTAGAAACAGTATCATTAGGAACTACTTCAAAAATTGTTGAATTACTAGAACAGGATCTACCAATGTTCCTACCATTTGATTCTATAGGCATGGGGTGCACCCTAGGTGTTGGCTCTCTTCCAGTAGTGGATCTCTGCATGATAGAAGTAGAGAACGTTAACACAACAAGTTTCCCAATGCCCATGTTCCTAGCTAAGTATTGGAATCTCCATTTTGATAGAGCTAGATGTTGTTACGGAGCTGGGGCAGGCGTAATCCTTACTTCTCCTGAGGGAAAAGTCCTACCATTTTCCTTTAAGCTGAAATTCGAATGCACTAAAAATGGTGCCGAGTATGAATCCCTTCCCCTTGGCCTCATCCTAGCTAAGAGAATCAGTGTTGGTAACATCATAGTGTTAGGAGACTCACAATTGGTAGCAAACCAAGTCTCTGAAGTATATGAAACTAGAGCTGAGAAACTTACAGCTGTACAAAAAAGCTATACTAAATTTAAGTAAGGAGTTTGCCTTCATATCAATTGAAGCAATCCCGTGTGAACAAAATCTTCTTGCTGATTCAATAGCAACCTCAACGTCACGCTTTACTCCAAACAGTAAGTTAGAGGATACTCATTTCATGGTATCCCTTCATGATGAACCATTGATAAAAACAATGTCAAATCCACTTTTAAATGGAAATGAAAACAAATCTACTATCCTAGACCACACTGATAGTGATACAACCACTCTTTGATTACTTGAACACCTATGTGGCATTACATCTCGCCTATCACACTGTAGATTTATCTTTAATCCTGCATTCATCTTCCTATTACGGGAATCCCATGACAGAGCTTCCCCTACAAAAGAAACTCAACATATACACAGTCAAGAATGGAGATGAGATGGAGCTACCCCTAGCCCCGTCTGAGTTTGAAGAAGGTAACGCTTCTCTAATTGAAGAAACAATTGATATTAACATCGGAACAGAAGATGAACCAAGGATATTGAAGTTAGGATCCTCGCTAACTCCATTAGAAGTAGAAATACACACTCGGATCCTAAAGGAACATCAGAAGGATTTTTCATTTAAGTATAAATAAATGACAAGGGTTACACCACACATTGCGGTGCACAACCTCATCACTAAATTAGATGCAAAACCAGTTATGCAAAAATTGAGACCAATGAAACCCAAGGTATCTCTCATGGTAAAAGAGGAGGTAATAAAGCTCCTCCAAGTAGGATTCATCAAACCAGTCGATTACTCTCAGTGGGTATCTAATATCATTCTGGTTCTCAAAAATAATGGAAAGATACGCATCTGCATAGACTTTCGAGACATTAACAAGGCATGTCCTAAAGACAACTTCCTGTTGCCATCCATTGATGTCATTATTGATGCAACAGCTGGATTTGAACTTTTGTCTCTCATGGATGGATTCTTGGGATACAATCAAATCAGAATATCTGAACAAGATCAAGCTAAAACCACGTTTATAACTCCTTGGGGAACCTATTTCTACGATGTTATGCCATTTGGTCTCAAGAACACTGGCGCTACATACCAGCGAGCTATGACATATATATTTCATGATCTTATTCATAAAATTGTGGAATCCTACGTAGATGACTTGTTGGCTAAGGAAAAGAAGCGTTGTGACCATCCGGAAGTACTTCGCATCATTCTTTCATGTCTGATAGAATACGGAGTCATGCTAAATCCATAAAAATGTGTCTTTGGTGTGACAGGAGGGAATCTCCTAGGTTACATTATATCATCACACGGGATCGATGTTGACCCAACCAAAATTAAGGTTGTTCTTGAAATGGTTCCACCTTCGGATGAATCTGGAATCAGATCATTTCTCAGAAAACTTGGTGCGATCCGGAGATTCATCCTAGACTTAAGTTTCACCATTCATCCAATCAACAATCTACTCAAGAAAGATTATAGCATTGATTAGACCGAATACTGCAATGAAGATTTCAACGTAGTTAAGCATTTCTTGTTATCACCACCTACGCTAATGCCACCTAAGCTAGATCACCCTTTAATTTTATATTCGCGAGCCACCAGTGTCTCGCTAGCCTATATGATGGCTCAAGAAGATGATGACAATAGAGAATGTGTGATCTATTTCATCAACCGGACACTGCTCGACTATGAAACATGATACACACAAGCGGAATGAGAATGCCTCGCCATATTCTTTGCAACAAAATGCTTAAGACATTACATGTTAAATCAAGAAACAAAGGTCATGGTAAGAACAAACCATTTACGAACTTCCCTCATGCAAGGGTCCTTGTATAAGAAGGCTAGACATTTTATAACCTTAATGGGAGAATTCAAATTAACATTTATAAATCAGAAGTTGGTTAAAGGACAAATCATCATGGATTGGCTAGCTAATAATCCATTAGACAGAGGTGATCTAGTAGATCTGGACTTTCCAGATGAGTGCGTATACTACGTCAAAACCTGACCTTCTATCTCTGAGTGTCCTTGGTACACTGATATCATTAACTATATCATGGACCGTACATATCCAGAAGGTGCTACACTACAACGAAAAAGGTGTTTACACATTATCGTAGCTAAATACGTCATCATAGAGAAATTTCTCTATCGAAAAGCATTTGATGGAATGCTTTTAAGATGTGTCGACACAAAAGAATCCAAGAAGATTCTCCACGAATCTCACAGTGGAATGTGTGGAGGTCACTTCGGTGGCCATGCCACCACTTGTAAAATACATCGAATGGGCTATTTTTGGCCTACTCTAGAGCACGATGCAGTAGAGTTTTTACGAAGGTGTCATAAATGCCAAGAATTCTCTCATGAGATTCACATGCTGGCACAAGCTCTACAACCAATCACTACTCCATGGCCCTTTTCTACGTGGGGCCTAGATTTAATAGGGAAATTCTCTCCCTCATCTATAGACGGCCATAATTTTATAATCACGGCCACCGAATATTTTACCAAGTGAGTAAAGGCTATGCCTCTTACTACTGTTCCAGGTTCTGTAATCGCCAAGTTCATTTTGAACCAAATCATTTACAGGTACGGTGTCCCGCAAGTCATTATCTCAGATAATGGGACTTCTTTTAAGAATGACGAAAATCACGAATTGTGTAATAAATTTAAAATAAGCCATCATACAGATTCCTTGTATTACCCTCAAGCCAATGGAGAGGCTGAGGTGACAAACAAAACATTAAAAGCCATTCTCCTTAAAACGGTGAAAGAAAACAAATGAGATTGGCATTTGAAGTTATATCTGGCCTTATGGGCCCACCAAAAATCAATAAGGACACCAACAAGAGTAACTCATTTCTCACTAGTATTTGGGGCAGAAGTAGTTCTCCCGCTTGAGGTTGAAATACCCAGTCTCCACATTTCATTACAAGGGATTCTAGATGAAGACGCTTATAGAGAAGCACATCTCTCCCAACTAGAAATCCTAGATGAAGTTAGGTTAGATGTTGAACAGCGGCACAGAGTCTATGCTGACCGGATGTGTCAGCATTATAACAAGAAGGTCTATGAATGTGACATATATGAAGGTGATCTAGTTCTAAGTCTAGACAGCTAGATCGACAAAAAGACTGGTGAAGGAAGGAAGTTCTGACCCAAATGGTTGGGCCCATACCGAGTCATGAAGGACTATGGAAATGGTGCATATCTCCTATGTATGCTGGAAGGTGAGGAATTTGGTGAAACAGTCAATTCCCTACACCTCAAATGATTCTATGTGTAAGAAACTAACACTACTTATAATTATATCTACATTGCATCTTCATATAGATTAGGATCATTTTTTCCGCTTGTTTCGTACAAAAAATGTGATCAGGGAATTTGTTCTCAAATTAATTCATTACAAACTCATGATGTTGTTAGCATAAACACTCTAATTTTACTTCTCTATTTCCATGATATCATCAAATTATTTTGGAATCATTTCATCAAATAAAGCTAGATATGACAAAGTCTTAACGGTAACCATACCAAGATCTGCAGGTTTGTTCTCACTTTTGGTTTCTTCTTGGGATAGGTGTCTTGCCTATGGTCTATTCTAGAAGCTTCATGGTGTCACATCTATCCTGTATGAATATCTCTTTGGAAATAAAAACATACTGACATTTTTCTCAAGTAAACAATTCAAATATAGAATCAAACAGAAAATTTTTAATTTACACATTTCCTTACCCCACCAACCTTCGGTGATGAGCTTTCATCTCTTACTAGTGACGTAGGGTTGGGAAAGGATGGAAATGCCCTTACTTGCCTATGCCTTGCCTATGGTGATAAACCCACACTTCTTACTAGTAGCATGGGGCAAGGTGTAGGGGGTCCTCTTGACAAACAAATGCAAAAGGTCATAGACAAACAATTCAAATCTTGAAGTCTTGAGTTAGAAACAAATGAATCAAATGTCCAAAATTCCAAGAGAATTAAAATCTAAAAACCCAGATTTTGTCTACCATGTGGCCATCTACAGATCTAAGTCTAGATAAACCACAAAGTAAGTTACATCCCAAAAACTATGAAGTCACTCGAGTGGAGTAAGCTTGTAGCATCCTAATTTGATTCTGTCAAAGTTTTGTCTATCTTTCATCAATATCATTTCAACACATTTCATAACTTGCGCCCTTTCCAACTCTCGATGATGAGCCCTTGTATCTTACTAGTTGCATGGGGTTAGGAGTTGGGGCAGGTTTATCTGCTCATCATATCAGCTTATCTTCACCACTTTGCCAAAGCAAATATGAAGTGTCCAAAATTGCTTACAGAAACTAAGATTCAAAATCACATTGTATCTACATTATCATATATCAGCATCATGAAATACAAAAAGAAAGTAAACACTTGTATCATTTGTTCTCCATTGCATACATTCTAAAGAGCATATAAGCATAATATCATAGTTCACATGAGGAAACTAGAAAGGAAACAAAGCCATGAATGCCAAAATTTTGATCCAAAAAGAATATCTATATATCAAAATTCCTGTACAATGCCATCATGCACTGAGCATGGTCAAAACACTCAAAGAGCCTAGTATATATAAAAGAATATATCATACAAAATCTAGGAGAGCCAAGTTGCTTCTCAACCCCTATCAGACCCCTCCAAAGGTACACACCTGTTCCTAGGACTCCGGCTACGTCCGCACTCTAAGTGCACGGAGGGCTCGGGATCCTGAGGGGCAGCTGCAGTCTCGCCACGAGAATGACTCCTCATTAGGTGCTCGGCTGTCCTATACCCTACTAGCTCCGTGCAAAGAGTCCATACGATCTTGGCCATGTGCCAGACTGGGGAAAATATGTCAGTGTGTCTACCAACTGCTGAGGGCTCCCCAGTGTCCACAGATAACTCTGCACGGGTCCTCTCCATGGGGATCATTAGGGTATCAGTGCATACCCTACAAATCAAGTCCCACCACTCATCGGTGGTCTCTGCAAACAAAGGAGAAAACAAATTAGAAACAAAAAAAGAGATAAAATACAAGAGAAAAAGAAAGGAGAGATAGTAACTAAGGAAATCCTAATTAAAAACAAACATTAAAAGGAAGGATGGTAACTTACTCAGATCACCAGGCCTCTAAGATGGATCTCTAGGGTCCGCACCTACCACAGACGCCGCTGTTGGCTGAGGTGCTCCTCCCGTGGCTGGAGCAATGTAGCATCCTGTAATGGAATCATCCTCCCCACCATGGCCCTGGGAGAGTGGCTCCTCTAAAACCAGAGTAACTCTCTATGCACTCTGCTCGGCCTGCGCTGCCTGCATGATATCCTGAGTGTCATGCCACTCAGGATCACTGTCCTCCTCTATCTCTCCCCCTGTAAACTCCTTAGACTCGGAGTCTATATCAATAGGGTCATCGCTGCTATGGGCAGGACCCATGGTAATCCAAAGCAAAGGTTCCCAAGGCACACTAGCTCTCCCTCGGGCACGTACTACCCTCCTGGCTACAATAGGAATGCCAGGAGTAACAACTGTCCAACCACGGCCTCTAGGACCCCCTCTAGCCTCTCGAACTAACTTGTATACTGGTGCTACCGGGGGAAGCATGCCCATGTAAGGTAGGTAAAACTGCTGAGGAACTCGGCCAAAGGGGTGTATCTCCACTCACCCCACTCTGTCAATGAGCTACCTTGTGGTGGAGCAGGAGATCAAAGTAAGAGCCTCCTCGCCCCATATGCCTGCCATGGTCTGATATGGTGTGGCCTCCATGTCATCGGTGATCAAAGAAGCAACTGGCTGATGAGGTGCTCTGAGCACCAACATATCTGTCCATCTAGCTGCCCTCACAGCTCCGGGATCTGTCACCTCTACACCTCTGCCATAGGGGATGAAATGCTCATAGACCCAACTCATGACCAAGGTCGGGTGGCTCAAAGACTACCCCTGTAAACGGACTACCCTATACAAGTCATGGTAGGTAGTCCCAAGAATGTCTTCTCCCTAGGCATAAATCTGGCCATGGCCCTCAATCTGTGTAATGATGGGGGACTAGTAATACAATAATGCGTCTCCTCCCTTGTCCCCGATCAGTCTCAAGGAAAGGATCCCCATAATAGCTTGGCAAAGCAAGGGGATGGGAAAACTAGGAATAGATCGAACCCTAACACCCTTCTTCGAACTCGTGGAAATGACTGCATCTCCCATATAAGTGGCCTACTATGCTATCGGGGCCCACAAACGTGTTGTCTCAAGGGTGAGATGTCTCCTAATGATCGAGACCCCTAGAATATGATAAACGTCCTCTAGTGTGATGGTCCACTCACCTCGGACCCCTGGTAATCGGAAGGTGTTTCGATCAGCATCCCAATAAGAGAATAAGTCACAAAGAATTTGACTTGATGGTGCAACATGTGGAACACATGAGATACGTAGTATCTCGGCCCTCTGAAGAGTGTCCTCCTCATCCTGTGAAAGTGCATCTAGTACTGCTGGGAGCGAGTCACACTCCCTCTCTCGGCTCCACCGAATATACTCCTCTCTCTCCTACATACACCCAAAAACACACAAAACAAAGCAAGTTAGCATCCAAGTGATACTAGAAAAATCATGAAAATACATAGAAATGCTAAAAATGCAAAACCAATCTCAAACAGATGTTCTTTTGGCATTTTGTGCAAAACTGGCCCTCTGAAGAGTGTCCTCCTCATCCTGTGAAAGTCCATCTAGTACTGTTGGGAGCCAGTCACACTCCCTCTCTCGGCTCCACTGAATATACTCCTCTCTCACCTGCATACACCCAAAAACACACAAAAAAAAGCAAGTTAGCATCCAAGTGACACTAGAAAAATCATGAAAATACATAGAAATGCTAAAAATGCAAAAACAATCTCAAACATACGTTCTTTTGGCATTTTGTGCAAAACCGTCGCCCTAAGCAAGGAGGTGGTTTCATAACCATCGCCTTAAGGGCGGTGGTCGTGTACCCACCACCCTGAATAGGGTGGCGGTCATGTAACCGCCACCCTGGGCAGGGCAGCGGTCGTGGCTCAAAAACCCATGCGGGTTTTTAAGCTTAAAAAGGCCAAAAAATGCAAAAAGGGACCATTTTAACTAAAAACAAAGCCTACCCAGTAGGCGCCCCCCCTAGATGAAAATTTTAAACCTAACATTTTAAAAAATAGCCCCCCCATGACAAAGAATTTAGCATTTTAAAATTGAGGGGGTAAAAATGATAAATTGAGGAAAACTAACGTATGATCCCGTGGGATGATGTTCCACTCACGGAGGCATGATTGCTACCCTGTCATGAACGTTTTGACTCTACTCTCATAAGAAACCATCACCATGGGTCCCAGAGCTCAAAATTAATCAAATCAACGTGCGCAAATGAATAAGAAAATGGGCCCACTTTCATATATATAGCAACCTCACTTGTTTTAAAATACTTTTTTTCGTAGGTTTGGAGCGCCGACGGAGGTAAGTTCTTACCCCCACATAAATAGTACATCCTCATTTCCCCTTATTTTAGCATTTATTTTCCGATCTATCTTGTCTATCTGCACTTGAGTTCTCTTTTCATTTTATAGGGAGCGGGAATTTTGGATGGCTTCATTTCGACACACGGACGTATCAGGTATAACTTTCAACTTCCCATTTTGGGACCGCCATACTCAGACCCATCGTTTTACACCTCTTCATGGCTAAAACACTTCTCCGAGGGGGCAATATGTACATACCCAAAATTGTAGGGTATTGCACCACCGGAACAACGTAACACGTACCCCAATGATGATACAAGTCTCCTCATAAGGTGTTCAGGATCCGGAAAAGCTCTCCAAGTATGCATTATCATCTCGCATTCCCTGCTTAGCCCCCATATGCTTTGTTTTTCTTTGTTTCCCTCTTTTCTTGGTGTTTTTCTCTTCAGTTACGAAACTACCGCCCTGCCTGGGCGGTGGTCTCGTGACCACCGCCCTGAGCAGCGCGGCGGTCCTTTACACATTTTCCAAAATGCTCTTTTAACACAACTCACGTAAATTTCAATGATTCACCAGATTTTTTCACCACCATAAGCTTGCATTAATGATTCTGGTTCCCTAGAATAGTGTTTTTCCATTGTTTATAGTTTAAGAGTTCTATTTGGTTTTTACCTTAGGTAAATGCAAATGCTATAAATATTTATCTTGTGCTCAAGCAAATGGCCCCTCAAATTTTCCTCTGAATTTCTCATTGCAATATATTAGTCTTTCATTTTATTTAGGATTCTTAGTTTCTTTCATTGCATGCCTAGTTAGTGTTGTTTTGCTGTTAGGAAGCCACATATCCATCTTGTGCAAATGCTGTTGATATTTTATCCAATCCATTAGAGTAAAATAGTTTTTTTTCAATAGGAAGCCATTAAAGTTGCAGGTTTTGTTCTTCAAACATGATAGTTTCAGGTTCTGGACATTTTATGTTGCATGACTCACAATAAATCCCGCTAGGAATTGCATAAGCCAAGCTCTGTACTCTTGCGCTATCCCTCTCCTACTTGCATTGTATTCAATCTGCATCCTAAGCTGCCTTTGTCCCAATATCTACTTCTGTTGATGCTAGCATTACATGCTTTACTAGATCCACGTGAACACGAAGGAATGAGGAGATCACACTGAGGGGACATAGCCACACACGCCATCGGATTCACCACTATTCTACAAAATCCAGGTTCTAGCTTTCAAAGTTCTAATTAGAATCATATCAAATAGAGTAGCCAATCACTTTATTTCAGTCAATTTTACTTTCGATATTGTAACAAAATCAGTGGGGATTGATAGTTTTTGAGAAACTATGATTCATTTCTCACTTATGAGGTAGGATCAAGAGTCTTTCAAATAGATTAGATCAGTTATTTCATTGTTTAGAATAGATTTACAACTACACAGGCAAGTAGCTATACTCGGTTACTTTGTTTGTTTTAAAATTAAACACTAGGTTAACTGTCAATTCTAGATATATTAAAGTAGTTTCTCTTTCAAATTCATTTATAAAATTCATATGAAAATAACAAAAATATAGAATTTATACATGTTATAGACATACTTCGCATAGTTAATTTTATCTTGCTGCATTTAGTTTACATTATTGCTTTTGTATGACAATCACGAGACCTAGAGAGCCCAGGGAATACGTATTCAAGTCAATCGTGCCCCAACCCAATCTCATCACATCCATAACTGATATAGATCAAAATCTCAGGATCTAAGTCTTCCAAACAATGGTAAACTTACAATAAATCAGTTTCCAACTGCACGGGTTAAACATAGAAGACGACCAAGCACATGCATTTTGGTCAAATCAATAAAACTACAGATTACCCTAGATTCATACCCGCATGACTGTAGAAGGATTTGAAAGAGAGCATACCTTTGGTTTTGATCCTTTGGTCCCACAGCCAGATGTAGGAGATACTCTCACAGATATAGATACTAGCTTGAGAATTCAGGTTGCATAAATGCCTGTAGGATATTCTGAGAAGATCACACAATTATTGATTCTGAATATAGAAGCTGAAAAGGCATATGAATATTGGATACTAGGGATTAGGGATTGATTTCACACATGACCATATCAGGACCACAAAAAATATGAATCTATGGTTGCGACCCACAAATCCCACAGTCCAACGAGCCCATAGGTGAATCAGACATAGATGTTGGCCTACGTACACTAGTATTCAGATCTACTCCACTTCCACCTATCTTCATCGAACAGTTATCCTTCCTAGACATAGTAGCTAATAAAGCTAAAGAGTTCTAGACTAGGCCAGAGAATCGCCCATAGATTAAATCATATTTACCATCCGCCCTATGACCTTATTTAGAAACATACACGAAACTATCCCAGGTCATTTTCCACGTATTCCACAACCCATAGACCGAATCACGCCAGAGCTCGATATTGATTGGAGCCTTCGAGTAGTCATCCTTGTTGATCAATATATCACACCAATTTAGGTTATAAGGGCCTTCTATGCCTTAGATTCACAATTTCCACGAGTGTGCATCGAAGACATCAGATTGCCCAATTAGCTTTTCTGCATCCCATGCATTTTCCATCCCCATCGGCTGTCTCAGCATGACCTCGGGAGGTCAAGTGTGAGGAAAAGTTACTTGTAGATTCCCACTCTCGCTTGTCACTTTTCCATCATACAGCCACCTCAAGAAAGATTCTACTCATTGGATTATAGTGGGAGACCCTTTATAAATATTGTAAAGCATAATGTAAGGCGTGTGATCATAGTTAACACCTTGGTAATCCTAGGAAAATAGATGAAATGCCTTTAAGACCTATTTGTAGTGTAGATTAGTTTGAGAAATGGGCTATAGACTTTGTGGGTCTTATTTCTCCAATTGTGTGCATGACTAGATCGTGATACATCATCACTTGTATAGATTATCTTACAAGGTGGGCATAAGCAACACCTACTAAGGATTTTACAGTAGCTACAGTAGCCAAGTTCTTATGGGAAAATATTGTTACTAGGTATGGATTCCCATTGATCTTAACAACTGATAGGGGCACACATTTTTTTATTGAGACAATTAGGATACAATTTAATGAATTTAGGATTGCACACCATAATACTACACCCTATCATTCTTAGGAAAATGGGACTGTTGAGGCCTTTAACAAGATTTTGATCCAAACATTGACAAAATTTTGTGATGTTGGAAGGAAATATTGGGATGATAAAAAAATTTCATGCTTTGGGCATATAGAAAAACATATAAGAGGTTAAACAAGGTCACACCCTTTCAGTTTGTGTTTGGCATAGAAGTAGTTCTTCATATGGAATTCTTGTTACCTTCTTTACGTATTACACGAGCTGGAGAACTAGCCGATGAGAAATATTTGGAAGAAAGAATTGATAAATTGATACAATTAGATGAGAGACATGCCATATCAAGTTAGATTTAGAAGAAGTAAAAGGCCAGGAAGAAGGCATGGCATGGTAGGAACATCAGGGAAAAAAAGCTTGAGATGTGACAAATGGTTCTTCTTTATGATTCTAAGTTTCTGCGCCATTCAAGAAAGCTTAAAGTGCATTGGTTGGGACCGTATGTTAACACTCACATACTTGAAAAAAGTTCTTTCTATTTAGATATGCTTGATGGAATATGGTTACCCAGTTACTTCAACGGGAGTAGGTTGAAGCCCTACTATAAGTAAGTCTTCTTGGTGTTTTTAATAAGGTAGTGTTTCCATATAGCATAGGTTTTCATTTATGTATTTCATTCTTCGTCGCTATGATTTTTCAAATTAGTTTGGTGTTTTTTTAATAAGCACATTTGCGTGCTAGAAGCTAATTACCATTTGAAGTATTTTTATGTGTAGAGGATTGCACATACCATTGGTGTGGGGTGGTTACTCATAACTGGGTACACATGAGAAAAAAATTGTTACAGGTGCTAACTAAGTGTGGAAAGGAGCTGTTAGAAATCAGATTTCTCTAAAAATATGACCATAGATGAAGATAAATGAGGGAACAATATAACACGAGGTAAGCAGTGGTCATGGAAACTACCAGGGGAAGGCATAGTGGTGAGGTACTCGGGTGCATGGAAGCACGCTAAAGAGAAATATGTAGCCAGAAGGTAGGAAGGTGCACTAGAAAGTTATAACTGGGGCACGATGATGTACCGCATGGATATTGTGAAAATGATCAATTAATGATAGGATTATTGGTAGGTGGAGGAGCAATAAATGCACTAACATTTTGAAAATCTATATAAGGATGTGATGCAGGTTCATTTTTACCTTTGTGATCACAAGTATTTGAGTGAGCTAAGTGTAACCGAGTTGAGTGAATCATGTTGAGGTGTGGAGTGTTGTTAAACCATATGTGGAGAGTAGGATATTTCATGTAAGAGGCATGTGTCCCCACTGGTAAAGGTTTTGAGTAAAGCAGAAGCATTGAGAAGGAGCTAGGGCACAAGGTTTCAAGCTAGGTCACGCAGATTCGAGCTAGGGTTTGATTTTTCTCATTTTAGATAGCACCAAGATGTGATTTTTATGATGCAACCAAAGAAATCACTTGCAACAAGCACAAACGGAAAGAAGAAGGTAGAAGATGAAGTTTAAATTGCTCCCAAGAGTAAATTTTCAGAGATGCAATACCTAGAAGGAGTAATAATTGGACAATAGTGGGATTCCCACATCCGTAAGGGTAAGATAAGTGACTAAAATCACCATACCTCTAACTTGAATGGAAATTTAGACACGTTGTTGAATAAGAAGACCAATAAGCACATGGCGGAGGATATACCAATGTATGATGACTCTGGGGAGAAATTACTAAAGCATGTAGGAGTTTACAAGTTGTATGAGCTCCCATATTTTGGAAAATATGAACCCTTATACTAATGGTTGATGATTAGACTCCATGAGGACTTTTTTTATTTTTTCAGACAAAGGTTTAGGATCATAGAAGCCCTAATGTCAACACTAACGGGATTGAAATGCACATGGGTAGACCTTGTTAGTGATTTGACTAATAAAGCAGCAATCATAGAAAAAAGGAAGGATTTGGGGTATACCAAGGGTCTGTGTAGAATGGAAATTGATAAAATAAATAATTTTCTTATGGTGCAGGCATCTGTGCATCTGTTAACCAAGTTTAATGACCAAGAGAGATGGTCGGAGGTAAACACCATGTGGCTTCATATTACAAAGAAGATGTCTTAGGGAGTAGTAGACAACTTAGCAGGATATATTGTAGACACCATTATTGAGGAAGTGCACATATGAGAAAAGATAATTGTTGGTGTTATCCTCCTTTATCTTGTGTTTTTAGAAATTGGAGTGCCCGATGGGCCAAAGAACAAAATCTGGGAGTACCCCTTAGAACAAAAGTCCCTCACGGAGAGGTTTGAAAAGTATGTATATGAAGGATAATTGAGTGGGTCATTTAAGTAGAGGGTAGAGACATCATATGACCAAAGTTTTGTGGCATTTGAGGAGGAGTGGCAAATTCCCAATGAGATAATTTTGGTGGTGGGAAAGGCAGCATAGTTTGCGGTGTACCAACATTTCTGCATTGCGCAGTTTTCCATGAGGGATGGGACATAGAGCACACGGTGCAAACTACCCTATGCTTCACAGCATTCTAATTCTAAGCATCAGTTCATTGATTTACTGATGCACACCATCTGAATTTTAACTAAAACAAGGTAAACTATGACTACCACACTCTGAGGAAGACATATGTGTATCTAGGCCATACTGCTTACATTAAGAGGCTTATCTCAAACATAATAAGTATGAAGCCAGTAATGTTTTCTATTGGGGACAGTGGAGCTGCACTCATATACCTTCATCTTAAGCCTAAGTTGGAAAATAAAAAATACGTGGAGAATGAGTTCATGCTCCATGGGCTGCATAAGGGGAAACATATAGTGGATAATGTGCCAGCTCCAAAACTTACAGTGACTATAGAGGTAGATGAGGAGGAAGAAGAACATGAATATAGTGGTGGCTTAGATCATGGAGGTTAGAGGAAGCCCATATATAGAATGGAGACAGATCATGTGGATACTCTACCTCAGGTGCAAGAAGGATACGAGGACTTGGATGTGGAAGTAATCCATGAAGAGCACAATTTTAAGAGAATATTCTAAAGAACAAGGACCCAAGGTATGGGAACTCCATATCCTGTAAGGAGATCACCATGACTCTCCCCTCAAAAAGAGGAAACTGAGAAGAAGAGGAGGAAGCTAAAGCTGAATGAGGAGGTGGAGGAGTCTGTAGAGAGCGTGCCTAAAACCCCAGTGCAGCCAGAAGATATGGAGGAGCCCAGAGATGAGGACATGAAGGATGAAGAGGAATTTGCAAAGGAGGTAGAATAATCATATCATGAGTAGCGTCACACACATGACATTACCCAGGATGTCGAAGGGCCAACTCCAAACCTTAGCAGTTAGGTTCCTAAGGGACCAAGAACAAGGAGAACAAGTGGAGAATATGATCTGCCGAGTATGGGCTATGTTGAGGACACAAGAAAAATCATCTGCGCTCATTTTCAAAGCATAGTGGATCTAAAGGAGTTATATGGGTGGGAGTTAATGGACCCAGACATGGCCACTATGTGCACAAGGAAATAATTATACCGGTCCATGTAGACTCATATGGATGATCTATATTTTTATGTATGCGAGGAGTCTTGTGTTTCAAGAAGAGTGAAGAAGGCACCTCAGAGCAAGCACATGACTATAAAGCCCACTCTCATGTCTGATGATCAGGTGAGAAATGCCTTAGTTAAGGTATCTAAAAAGGTTTCGTAGAGGAACATAGACAATGCTGTGACTATTAGAGTGCTACTTGAAGATAATAAGGAAATAACTACAGAAATAACACGTCTAAAAGGAGAGAAGGATCTAGAGAAGAAAATGAATAATTCCATCAGCATGGTAGAAGAAATTGGTAACTATGTCTTGAAATCAAGACCACATCTGGAGTCTAAGTTACCTGAAAAATTTCCTTCAACTATGCATTATGTGTGCACATTAGTTGATTTGGTGCTTTAGGATGGATCAATTTGAATGCCGGTGCTGAAAGATCCTAAAAACACAAGCAGAGAGAGCTAAGGCCTCCATGGTTAGAAACATTTCATCTTATGGGACATTACTCCAAACTTTACAAGATGAACTGAAGAAAGCATATCAAGCTCTAAACATATGCGCAGCACCGAATGCAATGATCAGGATCAGAACTATAGTAGAATATAATGAATTTCTAAAGGAAATGAAGGATGATACTTTAGGTTGCACAGAGAGATTGGAATTAGTAAAGTAAAAGCGTGAATCCCTTACAGCAACACAAAACCCACATAAGGAGAGGTTGGATGAGCTTGGAAAGCTCATAGCACAACAAATGGATCTTCTAGAGGGAAGGATGTATGTTATGGCTAATGTTGTCCTTGTATTGTAGAATGAAAAGGGAGAAATAACCCAGGATGAGTTAGAAGTTATTGCCACAGACATTTTAGAGAAAATGAGAAACTCGTTGGATGACTGGAAAATATTTGAGGCTGAGATAAAAATAGAATATCTAGATTTGATCCTCCCATTTGAAGTAGAGGGTGTTGTAGAATAGAATTCCATTCTTTGTACATAAATTATTTATATTCTTTCCATTCTTATTCTTTATTGTTTGAGAACATTAAAAGGAAACCCCATTTATAGGGCGGCAATGTCATTTACTGTGGGGTAATGTTGAGGAGACAAATTATGACACTAAGGAGAGGGCACACAAAATATTTACGTGTAAGAATAAGGCACATTTGAAGGTGTGGAAGGATAGGAAAGGAAATGCGTGCCAGGACAAGTTGATTTGGACTTAGCTATTTTCATGGTTATGGGATATTTTGGAGATAGTGTGTAGAGCACACATCAGGGTGGAGACTTGCGTGACATGCAACTTCTATTTTGGGATGAGTGTTTGATGAGTGTCATGCACAAGTTAAAGATAATAATAGGATTACTATTGCTAGTTAACTGTAGGAGATCTATTATTAGTGCAGTTACATGTGTGCCTATTATTGTAAAGACACATGACTATTTTTTAGGATGCAACCTATATTTGTAAGTACGTAAGGGGAAAGTCCCCACTCTTATAAATATGGATTAAAATGTGTACTTTGATATACAGAGACACTATGTATGAGTTATTATGAAGTTATGTTGTCAAATCTGATGTGCATACAAAATTATGATACTATTTATTATAAGAAGCTTATGTATTTAATGTTTTTAATATAATGGAGTGTATTTGGTAAATAAAGGCATTAAACATAACTTTAACTAGTTCTTATATGGTTAATCCTATCATTACTATTATATAGTCCGTGATTCTTTAAGATCTATAGCTAACTATGCTTTGTTGAATGTTTATGTCCTTTATGGATCTAGATGTGTTATATCTTCATCACGTTAACATCCTACACATGAAACTCTAAGGAGGGGCCTAATACCTTTGCACGCTTCGGGTGAGTGCTCATCTCATCCTGGGTGATGTTCCAATGCACCTAGGTTATTCATGGTAAATTCTAGGTTGCATCAAGGACCATGACTAAGGCGGGGTTGAACAACCAGAGGAAGCTTAGAAAACAACCTCAATTAGCTATAAATAGTATACCACATTCCATGCAAAGTGGTACCTTCACAAAGAATCCTCACATTTCCCTAAAACTACCATGTAATAAATGTAATTTATTCCTTGTAACCACCATATAGTGGATTTTAATACATTTATCAACTTTTCCTCCAGAAATGGCTGCATCGAATAATTCAATTCTTTTCAAAACCTATGATCACTTTTCTTTGCATGGTCAAATAACTTTAGCAACAATAAGTCAAGTTCCCATTATCTAGCATGGTGATCTATCAGAGAATTCAAGTGTCATAAGTATATAATTAGTGGCTATTGATATCACTTATCATGTCAATTAAATCAATAACAGGTGTAATTACTACCCCTTTTTTGTAGGTATAGTCATTAACTGACTTATTATTAAGTCAAGCTTAATTACTTTGAATAGTTGGAAAGATTAGTCCAACTTATATCATTTTCCAATTATGTAAAGGGTCTATGTAAGACCACAAAATAATGATGAAACCAAATAAATCCATGGACACTTCTAATTAAATTGATGTATACATATTTTTTAAAAATAGTTTTAATCACATAGAGGCCATGGTGTCTAATCACACCCTTATTATGGTATTAAATAACAATATTTAACCATCTTTAAAAGATTGATCACTTCCTACCTTTACCTAAGGCTTAAGACAATATCTCATTATTACTTAACAATATAACTTATAAGTATAAGGTTATCCTAATCAACTAGGTCCTTTATACCTTACTAGTTTTGCCTTGGTGTTGACTTTGGAACCTTTATCTAGGCATTACATGTAGAAGGAAAAAATTATTTCTAGTTTCGAAAAGAAAGATTTTATACAGCACTATTGTCTTCGACTGTTAAAAAACTAGAGAATTTAGTATATTCTTATTAATCAACACATTTCCATAAGAATGATACATATCAACTCGTAAAACCTCAAACATAATTGCAAGTCCTTACTTATAGCAAGAAGTAATCTATCAAGGTCAATATCAACTACAACTACTAGGATAAACACCATGAAGTCATCTTACTAAGGTCCGCTTTAGTTCTCATTAAAGTGATAAAAAATCAAACATCACATAAATTACCATAACTAATATACTATAAGATAATTACATGCAATCGTCAAAGCAACACAAAAATATGCCACAAATGATAGGTACATTACAAGAATTGTACAATAAGCATAGTTGCATGATCGTATATGCAAAAACATGTAAGTGTTTATATCCCTCTTGGGATATGTACACGTGCATGTGTTGGTATATAAAGCTGAAAAATAGAGCTTACCCTCTAGCTCTTATACCCTACCCATCATTTTACTACTTATTCCTTTCACAAAATAGTCTAAAATTACAGGGTATGACATGCTTCCCCTCTAAATGAATCATCGTTCCAATGATTTTTACCTCATTAATTGAAATCAAAGCAATCAAATATGTATTATATCCAATCATTTGGATATCAGTCATTATTTGCCACAAAAACATGCAATTTTCCAATTTTTGATCAATTTGGACTCAATTTTATCGGTTGTAGTAGCTTTATTTTTAATAAAAATGTCATATAAATCAAGAAAAATGATAAAGTTTTTGTCACTACTACCAATTTTATATAGCAATATAGCTTGTTATAAAATACAGATAGTCAAAACATACCAGATATAAAAGAATGGATAAGGAAAACTCAGGTTCCAATGTTCCCACTAGTATATTAAGTTGTTTTGTTTCTTCACTCAATTGTCTTTCTAGACCTTAAGATTGTATAATTAGTAATTTTCCTCTAAACGTACATAATGATATACCTTTTTCTTTCCATAAAGACTTGTTTTATTCTCATATATAGTGGCAGTTTCTTGTCCTTTGCATCAATAATAACTAATTTATGTTGGAATTGAATATTTATATAGGAAAATATATCATAAGTACAATTATATCAAATCATAGTTTCAATTCCGAGAAGGCGGTAAACACCATATATGATAGGTTAACAGAAATAGGTCTAAAATTTTAGGTGATTTTTTTTCTCTCTTATACTATAAGGAAAATTAAAAAAAAAAAAATTAGGTTTCAGTTATCTATTAGATACAACAAACTCCATCTTTCTTAGTATTGTACTATACTAACCTCAGGGAATCCTTCACAACTTCCCCAGCATCCTGTTAGGGACACTTGTTCCTTTCCTTTATTGTCTTTCATTTCAGAGTGCTTGATAATTTTATGCTTGTGCATCTTCTTTAAAGGACAATGGTTGGCATAATACCCATTACCACACGTGAAACATCCTCCAGCAGGTCTTGTTTGACCACGTCTAATCTTGATATTTACAGCAATATTCTACTTTTTCTTGCAAATTATTACAGCAAGCTTTTGTGCATTTTTATTTCTAGTAGAGCACATTTTCCTAATATGTTTCTTCCACCAAATTTTCTTATCATTCCATGATGAAGAAAAGTTAACACTCTTATGATTCTTCTCCTTCTTATGAGTTGGAATGTTTTACAGATTTGGTTTTAGCCTACTGGCCTTTCAGAATATCATTTTATCAGAAAAAGATCCATGTTCATCCAATGTATCTCCAAATTTTGGGTTTAATTCTTCCCTAGATTTGTACGTCCAAAACATGTCACCATTGGTCAGTTCAGAATTCAAACAACTCCCTTGTTGTTTTTTACCAAAAAATCAAGTTGTCTTTCATCCAACTTGTCATTTTCAACCATCACCAGCTACTCCAAGGTAGATATCTGGTTCCAGGTATATCGAAGGATTGCTATAATATTGTTTAACTTTTTCTCCATTGAACCTGCAGCAAAATCTGACCTGGTTCTTTCTTCATGGTACAGCCTTCTCATATCCATTATTCTTCTAAATAAAAAATAAAAAAAAAATAATTAGCGTAAGGACCCAATAAGTCCAAGAGATGCAACCTTCATATCTAAACCAAAATGTAACATCCACTTTTTTTCATTTCACATCTAGGGATTTTATTTTAAAAATATTTTATTTAATTAACTTTAAGCTTCACAATTAATACCCATATATTTAAATGTAACATAAACCTTAATGAAATCCATTTCCAATAATTTTCAAAAACCATGTGCAACTGCATGAGAGTATACAGATCCTACTTGATCCCCCTAAATTCTCTTTTTGATCCAATACGACATGTGTATCCTTTGGTTTTTCTTTAATCAAGAAATGATAATTAAGTGAAACTCTATAAGTGTTTACCTAGGGTCCACCACAAAATCCCACCAGGAATCTCATAGCTTAGATCTTGGTGAGATCATGACAATGTAATTAGAAGTTACACTACGTTGATCAAAGTTTCAAAGACATGTATGTCATGCTCGGTTCCATGATGAAACACTCGTCATTGGGAACTTATCATCTCACCTAATCACTTATTCAGTTATATGGATTAACATTCAACAATGGTGTTATTAGGTTCATTATTAAGCTTCTTAAGTAATCATGTATTTAAAAGACATTCTTAACTATATAAGACATCCCATTTAATCAGCATATAACCAATCTCTTTGAATAATAACAATTCATTTTTGGCTAGGTAGCATTCAATTAATAACAACACCCATAAATGTCCCATTCCAGTTATGTGAGCTTTCATTACCATAATCCTAGATAGTTTTACTTTTCCAAAGTGACCTTCAAAACCCAACACTCCAGGTATATTATTAAAGGACTAATCTTGTCAAACAACAATAGTTGTGTTTCCTTATTAATTATAATGCAATTGTTACCTGCAGCCATATTATTATGGTACATCTTATGAAACCCAACTTAACTCCCCCAAAGGTAAAATCTTGTAAACAATGGTAATAGATATCAACCTAATCTGATTGATCCCAATCATAGGCATAATAATTCAGCTTAAATTTATTTTGGATTCTACCCTATAAACATCCATAATTACTTGATTATGGTTGATGTTATTTTATATGCCAGAGAATCATGACGTATAGGTTAACCATGCACATCATAGCTATTGTTTGTTATGTGTAATGCATATGATATTATTATGCCACCTCGATGGCAAGACATTCATCATACCTGACATACCATCAAGATCATGCTTGGTTGTTTTCTTAGTGAAATGTATAATGTAAAAATTATCCTCACTGAGTCCCTATCTTGATGATAGCTATAAGTTCTTAAGAATCCGCCTTGGAGTAAGATCACTTTCTATAGCTTAATTTTCATAGCAACCTGGTTATGTATTGGTCATACACAACAATAATAAATGTTTCATTATTTTTCTATGATACCAAATTACATTTAATCATACTCTAAATGTTCTGCAATACTTACGTATTCACTTATCATTTCTTGTTTAGAAACACATTGTGTTCCTACCTCAATATAGTTCAAGTTACAACTATTTACCTTGGATTATTCTTAACTAACCCTATAGATGTTTAGGCCATAGATTAGCATTATGAGTCACACTCCTTTCAATTTTTTTCCATGTAGTATTAATAATTATTTCATTAAAGATTATCAATAAACCAATCAATAATTCTTTTTATCTTATATATATATTCACTTATGGCACCCGGTATATATATATATATATATATATATATATATATATATATATATATATAAAATTTTGTGTGTGTGTGTGTGTGTTGTGTTTAATATTTTTACATGAGTACCAATACATCATGATTTCCTAGCTAGTTATAGCCATATGTTTTGTGATTAACACTTTTTGATATTTACATTGGTTCCAATCTAGAATGTGTACAACACATAACACATCCAATTCTTTTCTCTAGCAATATTACCACCCATTTTTTATCACAGTCATAATTAAGCAAGTAATTGTACAACTGCAAGTAACATTACTTTCATTTTCTTAGTTACCAGAAAGAGGAGCCTCTTTTCTTTATATATTCAATCAATGAGTCTCAATACAACTCTTTTTTTATTGCATCCCTACTCTGTTGAGGCTGCATAATTCTATAATAGACTATATATACATGAATATATATCTTATTCCCAAGTTAAAATATTTGTGCCTTAATTTCCCATTGGTTTAATATTAGTGTTCGACCTTTTGTATTCCTCCTCAAAATATTTTATTTAATTAAGTGAAATACATCCTTTTATTCGAATCATATACATATTTTCCAAAGGTAAAACCTTTCATACCTTGTATGCTTAAGGAACCATCAATACTACAAGTACACATGTATCCCTATTGAGTATATCTCATAATATAATGTCATATAGTTCATATAAATTGTTTGATAACATATTTATAAATAAACTATCAAATATGGTTCATGTTATATCTCAATTCATTATGTAAGTAGTACAACTTAGGTTCATATTTGTATTTTTACTAATTAGAGTAACTTTGAAATAACATGTCCCAGTACAGCACATCAATTTATCATGATTCTATGACTTCCTTTTTCTGATTACATCTCATACTCATTGATGTATAGATAAGTTGAAACTTTGAATATATATATATGTGTGTGTGTGTGTGTGTGTGTGTGTGTGTGTGTGTGTGTGTGTGTGTGTGTGTGTGTGTGTGTGTGTGTGTGTGTGTGTGTGTGTGTGTGTGTGTGTGTGTGTGTAGGTATTCAACATAAAAACATTATTGTCATTTAACCACTAATACATGTATATCCTCATTCATTGTATGAAAGGGATTTAAATACCTATTATAATAGTGTATTTACCATTTACTATCTCCCTTAACAGAGGCTACAACTAGAATACATTATAGTTGTTCACTTAACAATAATAAAATTCATACCCCGTATTTGGTTCCTAGTCAAATGTAGAGTGTTGGGCCTCGAAATATTGGCTAAGTGCTAAAGGGAACATGATAGAGAGGGACCAATAGGAAGAAGGATGCGTGGGGAAAAGTGCACAGGACAAGGGTTTAAGAATGGTTTATGAGAAACCAAGGCACACGCACAAGGAAATACATAGGGTCTAAGGACTTAGCCATATTCAACATTCTGGAGGCTCTTGAGGAAAAATGTGACCCGACTAGGCATGCCAAGTGGACAAGGTGCTAGCCTGGAAGACTTGGTGTTCAAGGAAATAATATTCCACGCATGGAATATTCTTAGAAAACATCATTATAGAAAGTGGAGAGCCCATAATAGAATAAGCATGCACCATTAGAGGACCACATGGACACTTGGCATCCGATCTGCTCTTAGAAGGAAGGCATGGAAATGGGTTTTAAACCTATAAATAGAGATTCTTTGGAAGAAAGGAAGACACACCTGAAGAGAGAAGAAGCCGAGGACAGACATATAGTAAGAGGATAAGAAAAGCTCTATAGAAAATATTAGGCCCTAGGATTTATGGTTCTCATTAGAGGAATGTAGGAATGTTATCATGTCTAAGGGATGGGTCTGTTAAAATTTTGTAATAAAGAAAGCATGGCTAGGACCTATAATATATGGGTTAGATCCATGTCTTGATACATTTGGTCTGATATGACCCTTTTGAATGTAATTTGGTTGTTGAAACTATGATCAATATAAATAAATGGATTTTTTTTTAATATCTGGTTCAGGGGTGCAAACCCTAGTGTTATTTCCTTATATTTTATGCCAGATATGTTCTTTGTATTTCATGTCATGATGTTTCTCTTTTTATTAAATGTTTGGGTACAAGGATATGATAGCTCATGTTGTGCTTTTACATGAATATTCAGTTCTCTGCAACTAATCCTATAACAATGGCAATATCTTCTCATAATTCTCACATAAAGGAGGGGCTCAGAGCCCACATATGCCTTGGGTGAGTTCCCAGTACCCACTGGGTGATAGGATGGCGCGCATGGGGTTAGAAGTTAGTAGATGGGTAAAATGACTACATCTTGGTTCAGTTTCCGGGACCTCTTTTTGAATTTTTTGTGAGAATGATGCATGATGATAGAGTGCTTGACCTTCAACAATGTCAAAGCATGGTTTAAGATTATGGAGGATGAGTTTTCTCAAATATTTAGTATTGGACCTTAGTTTGATGTACAAAGATAGGTAGAAGATCACATATATCATGAGCTATATGATACCTTTTTTGTTACTTTTCAGTAGAGTTGGATGAATAGATTTTTGCGTACACATCTAGATCAAGCTGGTACTATAGATATCACATTTGGACCCAAGAGGACTACCAAAGGCAATAGGATGTTGATATGACTTGGATACATGTTGTTGATCATTGGTAGAAGAGAGTGTTGACCAGTTATACCCTAGAATATGTTATTTCTACGTATTCTTGTCCCGAGGTTACTGAGTTTGAGTTCTTAAAGGAACCTAAAGGATCATTTTTTTGTGATATCCCTTTATTCATAAATATCCTTCTCATTAAAATAAGTTTGGAAGCATTCCCTATAGCTAGCAAAGCTTCTCTAAGCACTGGGCGAGGAAGCTAGGGTGGAGGAAGATGGCAGACCTTGTGGATGAAAAAGAGAGAGAGGAGAGACAACTCAAGTATAGTTGAGGCTCGTGAAAGGGAGTTGGCTAGACAATGTAGGGTTGCATGAGTGATGGATATATGGAGGTAGATGTTGCATGAAGGAATTGAGGTTCACATGAAGGACGTAGAGCTTAATCAGTCTGTGTTACTCCATCTTAGCAAGCACGGGAGAGAGACCCCTTCAACTTCTAATGATATTTCATCACTTGGAGAAAGGAGAGTCACTGGCATGCATCTGAATTTTCCTGGTGACTAACCCTAGCACTTATTCTTCCTAATCAAGAGATAAGTATTGCTAACCCAGTTGGTATTGGTAGGAGTGACTGATCTACACCTATGAGATATAATTTATCATTTGGTAAATCTATGGCTACATAATCATTTTCTGTGTTTGGAGGAATATTTTCTAGAATGACGTTTGGGAAAAGCATAAGTACACAAAGTTTAGGTATCATTTCTGGAAGCATCGTGGGACATACATCTAGTAGTGTTGTAATATCACAAACTGTTGGCATGCAGTTAAGTGGGAAATTGGGGACACCAGGCTCAACCACTTCAGGCCCATTACTGGATATAGGAGGTGGATTTGGTGGTATAGGAGCTAGAGAACCTGGTGGACTTGGAGGATCTGGAGGATTTTTTGGGTCAAGAGGGACAAGACCTAGTGGATCTATTAGATTTTGTGGTGGAGGAAACACCAGAGGAAATCAAGGTTCTAGATCAGGCGGACAAGGACCTCAACCACCTCAGCAAGTGTTTTTTGAGATGTATTTAGCACCTATTAGACTACAAAGGTGTTAAGGATGTTGCAGAGCATGTACACAAGTGTGAACTACTATGGCATGTGAAGGTAATCACTACCCTAGAGAGAAAGGCAAGTCAATTTGTACAACAACGTTACAAGGACGCATAGTTGGTACCAGAAGTATGAACCCCATTAGGCAGTGGTAGATTACACCATGTTATGAAATTATTTCTTAGGTGAATTTCATATCCTTGAGTTTGAACAGAAGAGCATCAACATGCTAAAATAGAACTAGTAAGGTATGGGAGAGAGTGTGTGGGAATATGATGAGTGTTTTAAAACTCTCTTATCAAAACTATCCTATGATATTCACCCCTCTCAACATGCTCAGTGGTTTTTTGGAGGATTGATAACACCATTTAGGAGAGATATTTCACACAAGACTTTCACACACCAGCATGAGGCCTTGGAGGTTGCCCTGTATGCTGAGGCTATTGGAAGCATGGATACTAGTGTTATCCCTTTTCTTGAGGCTCAAATTACTATAATGGCGAAGGAGCTAGAGAATTTATCTACAAACTCGGTGCATGAGACTCACAGTGGTCTATGGTGCATGGATTTTGATGTAGAGGTGCATACAAAGGACATTTGTCCTTAGAGATCGGTACATGCCATGATAGTGGACTATGAAATTTACCATGAGGATCATGATGCAAGTAGATTCCCACTACTGTAGTGTGCGATCCATAAGAATGTGTCTTGCTATTGTAAAAATTTCATTTTTACTACTCATGACACTAAGGATTGTAGACTGATTAACCAGATCATAATTCCATTGATATTGGTGTGCGATAGACTAGCCTTATAAACAATTATGAGGACGATGGTTGTCACTATAAAGGGCATGTTAATGGAAGGGCATGTGGAAGAGGTTTATGAGGAGGATTTTTTGGTCGTGGTAACTACAGAGGGAGAAGTGAGTTCCCACATGGGACTTGTTACAATTGTGGGTATACAAAGCACTATAAGCATGAATGCCCTGATCTATTTCAATGCTCTTGGTAAGGAAAAAACATAAGTATGAGGAGTTTCCAAAGCTATTTGAACATATGAGCCAGCAGGACCAAAAGGAAAAAGGTTATGAAATGGTAAGTGTGAGGAAGGTTGATTCATAATGGATGCCAAGAGTGGTGTGTGATTTAAAACTGGAGCCTGTACTATTTACGATGTGAGCTGAGGCTATACACACTAGGGAAGTACCAAGGCAAAGACCGTTGTTTATTAGAGAAGAGGTGGTGCATGGAAATTATTTGGACCCTACTCATTAGAAATAAGTGTATCAAGAAACCATGGATGTGATTTGAAGCCTTTAAGGAGAGATCCAGTGCCTGAAAGAACAGTCAAGGTAGTTAGAGAAAAGGAAGAATGTTGAGGCTCCACAGAAGGATCTGGATGAGGTTATAGAAGTATGAAAGATGTTGAGGCAAGAAAATATCATCCCCTTGCTAGGTGAGTGGTTACGGGAGAAGGTACTGTACGTGCTAGAGGAAGGGTACGAGAGGTAGGTTTTGCATGCCAACCTTCCTCCCCAAAATCCTTGATTATGACAAATAAATTACCTTGAATGTTGTTGTAGATGGGTGGATTCTAAGAAATATTTTGATTGACATGGTCACAGAGGTCAATGTTCTCACCCTAGATTTATGGCATCAAATGGGAAGGCCCCCATTACAACCATCTTCGAATGTGCTGTATATGGCCGACAAGACAAAGGAAATAGCCATTGGTGTCTTGAAGGATGTTGTTATCACTATCCAAGGGGCAACATTCACTGGAGATTTTGAATTCTTGGCACTAGCCAAGGCAGAAAAATTTCCAGTATTACTTGGGCACCCTTGGTGTTATAAAAATAATTTTGACCAAAGGTTCAATAAGGGATACATAAGTTTTGATAACAAGGAAATGAGGGTCATAATCCCCTTAACTGATGGAAAATCAGCACCATATGTTGATCCCTTGGGAGAAGAAATTCTTGACATGATCTATGTGCACTCTATCAGGGACCCTGAAGGTGATTCACCCTACAGAGGGAGTTATCTTGTTTGAAGATGCTCATTCCCTGAGTGGTACAACTATTGTGGCATGTGACAATTGGGTGCACACGAGACTAATGAGTTAATTAGGTGATAACTAAGAGGCTCTGTGAAAAGGGTAATGAAGGCATGCTCAGTCAAATGCTCCTGGGAGGGAAGAAGTTACCAAGTTATTCTGGAGGAGCCAGCCCTGATGATTTATTACAAGAAATGGAGGATCAGTAGAAAAATGAGATCGAAAGAAGAGGGATGCTCAACTATAAATTGCTAGGGACCACAATGCATTAGTGGAAAATACACCGCGATATCCTTCTAGAGTGACATGAGGTGATAATCACGTTCTCTGTTAGGTTCTCCTGAAGCAATGGCCCCACTACAATATAAAACTACCATGGGAAGGAAGCCCACCTCATTTCACATCCAAGCATGTGAGAAAGCATGGATAGGAGGTGCAGAGGCCTTGCCAACTTACTTATGGGTACATAAGTTGTATTCCACCTTGTAAGGATGTGCACATGTATGGTATATTCACTCTGAGATGTGCCGATAGATAGGAAATTGACAGGAGTTTACAGATGAACTCCTTCAAGCTTTTGAGTATCAGAGTACTGAACCATCGGTGGATAGAGAGTTGAAGGTTATTAAGAACCTGATGATGGGAGATATTTCCATGAAAAAAGATAGAATACTAGATTTAGTGGGTTAACCTGGTTTGGAACTACACTTTGATGAAGAAGAGTCAGAAGAGATGTAGCTTGAGCATGAATGCATGGAAAAATAAAATGGAAAGATGGTCTACGTAATAGATGGAAAAGAGATGGAGATTTTTTATATTAACCATATTGAAGGTACATGCAAAGTTATTGATAGTTCTGATGAGAAAGTGCACTTGTACCATAAACCCCTAAAAATAAATAAGGTTAACATTGGCTCGAAGGTTGAACCTAAGGAGGCCACTATTAGAGACTATTGGTTGGAGAAGGAAGTCTCAAAGATCATTGATCTATTGTGCGAGTTTCAAGATTTATTTACACATGGGTACTGTTATCACCAAATCACAGCACCCTATATTTATACAAGCACATATACTTGAACTCATGGTGTGATTGGATAACATGGGTATTATCTCCAAGTTGTGGGACTTGCTACTTGAGATAGACCTCCAGAGAAAGCTAGTTCTTACTCCTAAACTACCTGCCACAATCTACTCTAATGCAGGGGAAACTAACTATTCTAACCTAAATTTCCAATGGACCAGGGAGAGAGAATGCATAAAATGAAAACCTACACTAAAGCAGTGATACATTCCAGAAAAGGAGGGTGTGAGAGTAGTCCTTCAAGATGTATTCGTGGATATATAGAAGCAAAGTACACACTAGAAGAGGTCAGATGACAGTTTTCTCCATAATCTAGCAAAACACTTTCACAACAATAGTGTTCAAACAGTACAGGAATAGATAATGGATCCCTGCATGAACTATAATAATAGACACAATATTCTTGTAATCAAGGTTGAAGGGGCAAGAAGAGATGTAAGAAAACACAGCAGGGGAAGATATATCCACAAACTTATATGTTTATTGCTTCATGATATACACAGTTCAATCTATTACAAGATAAGTGAGCCTGGATCACCATGCAAGGAGTCCACAACAAGGGCCTGTAACACATCTACTTCACAAAGAAAATTTTGGCAGAGCTTTGCTACAAAACTACCTCCCTTTCAATGAGCATAAACACCTCCAATTTATAGAAAAATGAGAAGAGAGAGAGAAGGGAAAATGGACAATCTTGAAACATCTGTCCTTCAACCACTTGTAAGAGGAATTAAAGTGGAGTAAAATGATTGTACATTACTTGCAAACTCCAGGCTCCCCATAGAAGTCCCAGAGTGCTAGCAGCAAAGAAAGAATTTTTTGATGACCATCTGCCTCTTACATTGCACTCCCAACCACCAAATAAAACACTGTTATGAACCTGGCCACGTTTTATAAAACGCAATATTGATTCAATCGGTCTCATGAAATATATAATTTCTTGATTTCTTTTCATCGGGCTCAGATCCATGATTCCAATGGTACAAATTTTGTGTGAATTTCACTTTGAGAAATGCAAAAGTTATGTGCCTTCTGAGTGTGGGCAGCTATTTTGGTTGTCTAGCAGGCGTTTTCTGTCATTACCACAGGAATGAGCATTAAGTGACTGTAGCAGAATATGTTCTCTTTTATTTAAATATGCAATATTACCCTTGTATGAGGACATTGTGCTCATTCCATTGAAAGTCCAATTTTGTGAAAATCGGAGCTCTGGAGTCAAAAGTTATGACCGTTTGAAGTTTCAAAAATGGGTCAAATGTTGACTTTTCTTCTTTGCACTTCGATGACACGCTTCAGGCTTTGGAAGAGACATCCCTCACGTCCCGCATGTACCTTTTTCCCAACTGTTGAAATGAAAATCTTATACTTCAGAAAATTTTCCAGGCTTTCCTTGCGCCCTCGCCACTTGAGGACACGTTTCGTGATCTTTCGAGGATAGGGCGCACGGGTCATCCTCGTCTTTTAATTTTTTGGCCAAGACTTTTGTCCCGGAATGCTTGGGACAAATTTCCCTGGCTCCGAACTCCCCCGCCCTAAAATGTACTGTTAGTCCTGTGAATCTATTGTCTCACGTCCCTCATGTTACTTTTTTCCTTTGAAATTTCCCAAACCACGTGCAAAACAAAACTTTTGACACGTTTTTCGCACTGATTCATTCTCAGCTCCTTCAGCTTTTCTCATCCCGCGCGTGCCTTTGTCCCAACTGTCCTACAAACCGCCTGGGAAAAAAATGTCCTCCGAACTTAGCCGATTGGGCTTCTTTGTTCCTTTTACGGTGAAGCACGACACATTTCCTTGGCTCGATCGAACCTTTCAGTCACGATCCCGAACGCGTACTTCAGGCCAAAATGCTTCCAAACAAAATCCTCCTTATGTTTCAGCCAAATTTTTTCCATCCTCCGCGTAACTTGTCCCAGGACTATTCTAGACTTGGATGGGAAAATTTTAGAGAAAGCCGAGGGGGCCCTGAAAAAAACATCAATTTTGCCAAACCGGCCTTGAATCCAATCTTCCACATTGCTTTTGGAATGAACTAATTTCATGCACTGTTATCAAAATTAGACTTGAGGGGCAATTTTGGATAACATTTTTCCAAGAACGGTTAAAGGTGTTCACGCCTCCTTAGGTCCTGATGAATCCCAATGTCCTAGATGAAGGTTAGCACCGCAATTCAAAAGAGGCCTTATCAAATGAATCCAAATGCTTCGATGTCCCAACTGTCCCAAGGAGCCTGAGACTAGGACTTAGCCAATTTTCTCTGTCATTTCGACATCAATTGGCTTTTGGAAATTTTCCATAATTTCTAAGACCCATAGGGATTTCTATTTGATAGGATGAGTTAGGATAAGATTTATGTTACTATAGGGACCTAAAAAACATGATTGTCATCGAACCTTTAAACAATCTACTTCAGCAAAGGGACTTGAAATTCTGATGCATGGTATGAAAATTACCCTCACAGATGAATTTTCATGATACCATCAAACTAGAATTGCTAAAGAATACCAAAAGAAGACAACTTTCACCACTAAATGGGGAATATTTTCCTCTATGGTCATGCCTTTTTTATTGAAGAATGCGTTAGCTGTGTTTTCATGCATAGTGGACCAGGCATTTTAGGATTTTATCCATAATTTTCTACAAGTCTACCTTGATGACTGCATAATGTATGGAATTGTGAAAGACCATCGTGATAATTTTTGGTTAATGTTTGAAATATTTCAATAGTTAAGGATATCCATCAACATTAAGAAATGTTTTTTTGCTACTTCATTTGGGACCCTATTAGGGCACATTATATGTAAGGAAGGTTTGCTAGTGGATGCCTGCCAAAATTTTGTTATTGTGGGGTTAGGGGAGCCTACCATCCAAGGTCACAGTGCGATGGATTCCTTGGGCATATGAAATACTACCAAAAGTTTATCAAGGGGTTTACCAAGATTTCCATGCCATTGGATAAGTTACTAAAACACAAGAGTGCATTTCACTAGGGAGAGGCGTAGCAGGTGGTGTTTGACGCTTTGAAGGATAGACTTGTCATTATGCCCATACTACAATTTCCTTCTTGGGATAAACCTTTCCACATGTATTTTGATGCTTTGGGGATGGAAATTGGAGCAGTCCTATCACAACCTAGAGAAGGGATTGTTGATCATTCCCTTGTGTCTTTCTAAGTAGAAATTTAACACTAGTAAAGAATAATTACACCACTACTAAGTGTGAAGAAATGTTGATAATCTATGTGATTGCATAAGTTCAGGAAGTATTTTTTAGAAACCCCCTTCATATTTTACATGGATCACATGGTCATTGAAGTACTTGTTGAACAAGCTTGTTTTGTAAGAGTGCATATTTTGGTGGGTATTTTTGTTTCAGGAGTTTGAGTTTACAGTTTTTGTGAAACCAAGGAAAGAGTAACTCAAGGCTTGACCATTTGTCAAGAATTGACTCAGGGGAGGATGCATAGAGCATTGAGGATGATATGTCAGACACACAATTGTTTAGGTTACAGTGGCGTACCCTCTGACTTAGATGATATTGTTGTGTTTCTCAAAATGGGTGTGGCACCAGAAAGAATGAATAACTTTGGAAAGGAAACAGTTAGCTATACACGTCATGCACCCTACATGTTAATTAGTGGAGACTTATATAAACTAGGCCATGATGAGGTTTAGCATTGGTGTGTGTTGGAACATGAGCACGTTATAATCATGGAAGAAGCACATGGTGGGATTGTAGGAGGGCATTATATAGTAATGCTATAACATAGAAGATTCTACTTGCAGAGCTTTGGTGGGAAAGCATCTGCCAGGATTGCATTGAGTTTTGTAAGGCTTATGACCTTTTTCAACACCTTGGCAAGCCAGGAAAAATAGATGAAATTCCCTTGAGACCTATAGCCAGCACATAACCATTTGAGAAATGGGAAATTGATTTTTTAGGACAAATTTCACCTATCACACGAAGGACTAGTTCATCCTATATCATTACTTGCACTTATTACTTAACAAGGTGGGTGGAGGAAGTGCCTACAAGGGATTGCATAGCAGTAACAACTGCTAGATTCTTATGGGAGAACATAATCATTAGGTATGGATGTCGTTTAATCTTGACTATTGATAGGGGTCACATTTTTTTAATGAAATAGTCAGGATTTTTTTGGAAGAGTTCATGGTGGTCCATCATAAGACCACCTTTTACCACCCACAAGCTAATGCAACTGTTGAGGTGTTTAACAAAAATTTGAATCACACGTTAACTAACATTTTTTATGTGGGAAGAAAAGGTATCAGTCATTCTATGGGCATACAGGATAATCTATAAGATATTGAATAAATCCACACCATTTCAATTGGTGTTTGGCATGGAGGTTGTTTTGCTGGTTGAATTTATGCTACCATTGTTGTGTATTACATGTGTAGGAGGGTTAGCTGATGAACAAGAAATTCAAGAGCACATGGATAATTTAATGCAGCTAGATGAAAGACGATCACTTTTTAGATGGATTCAAAAGACTGAAAAAGTCATGACAAAAAGCATGGCATGATCGCCATATTAAAAACAAACAATTCGAGGTTGGGAAGATGGTTTTTTTATATGATTCCAAGTTTCTACATCATCCTATAAAAATGAAAGTCCATTAGTTAGGGCCATATATCATCTCATACATCCTTGATTCAGGAACCTGATAGTTATAAGTGCTTGATGGAACACGGTTATCAGGCCATTTCAATGGGATTAGGTTGAATCCCTACTATAAATAAGTCTTCCTTGTGTTTGTAAATAAGGAAATATTTCCATTTAGCCTAGGATTTCCTCTTATGCATTTCTTTTCCTTGTGTTTCCCTTTATTTTTACTTGTTACTTTCTCTTTGTGTTTTTTTACTTGCCTTGTGCACTAGTAGCCACTTATTATTTTGAAAAGTTGTGTATGTGCAGAGGACCGCACATTTGTTTTTGTGTGGGGTTAAGTAATGCGAAGTAAAATAGAATCTAGTAGTAGTTGTATTTCGGTGGCCTAGATTAAAAGTGTGTGGTTTAGAATATTGCGCATAGAAAAGGTGGACATAAGGAATTTTGGTGTCAGGAAATCTTTACAAAGACCATGTACAAAGGATGAGAAGCACAGGAATAATATGAGGTAGGCGAGGGAAAAAATCAAGTTGACAAAAGAAGTTACTTCAGCGCTGCAAGCATGCACATGAGGATCTTCATTTAGTAAGTATTTTTACATTCCGTAAGGTTGTAAGGATCATTCATGCATGATTAGGCATGGGTTAAGAGCGCTTAAGGTTGGATTTAGTGGAAGAAGTTACCTTTATTACAAAAGTATGTTAGTAGGTGACATAGCATTTATTACAAGAGAGAATCAAAAGCTATAAATACAAGGTTAGAATACATTATTATTGCCTTGCATTTTTTATAAAGAAGAGCCCTTGTGAACTAGGGAATTCACAAAAAATATTTATGCGAAGGAAAATTTGTGAGAATCTAAGTGCAGGAATCATGTGATTTACGAATCAGAGTGGATAAAGTACATGGGCATAGGGAGGAATGTTTCAGAAGGGTACTTCATCTAGTGGAAGGATTGTCCAAGTTAGGGTTCTACAACTGGGGCATGCGAGTAAAGGGATTTTTTGTGAAGATAAGCCACAAATTTGAGTAGAGAAAGGAAGAGGAGCAAGGAAGAGGTTTTTGTTAGTAACCCGATAAGAAGATGGCACCAAATAAGGGTAAGGGAAAAGGGAAACAAACTACTACAACCAGATTCAACGAGGAGTGGTATGCGGAGATGCAATACCCATATGGTGTGTTGTTTGGAAAGGAATGGGTATCCCATGTAAGGAAGATGGCAATGAGCGATTACATTCATCACACAAGCACCATCAAGAAAGAGGTGGCATTAGAACTGGTTCACCTGATAAACAAAAGGACACCAGAAGGGATGCCAATTGACAGTGATGAAGTGAAGGTAAAATTGAAGAAGGTTAGGTTGCTACAACTTTATGAGTTGCCCTACTTTGTAAAACCCAAGAAACTATATCATTAGTTGATGCTACGCATGCAAGAGGACCACTTTTACTTCGTTATTCAAAGGATGCACATAACCCTAAACTAATCTCTACTTTTATAATCCTTGTCTACGAAGGGGAACCACTAGATGATGAATTGGAGGATAAGGAAGCCATTAAGGAGATAGTCCAGGCTTATGATTATAAAAAGGGCTCACACTATTTTGGTATCTCAGATATCTCTAACCCAATGATGAGGATGGTCGTGTGCTTGGTATTTAAGATAAATGGGAAAGAGAGGTGGACATAGATAAATAAGGCTTGGTTGAATGTGTGCCAAAATATTTTTGAAGGAACCATCTACAACATGTTCACCTTTATTGTTGAATAAATAATCAGTTCCGCGCACAAAGGAGAAAATATCATTTTTGGAAATTTCCTCCTCACCATCATGTCCTCATAAATTGGAGATCCCGATGGGCCAAAGAATTTTGTATGGGAATATCCAAATAAAGATCCTTCCCAAGCAAAGAGATTTGAGAAATACACTTGTGACACCATGACGGTCGCCCATAAGGTGCGCATGGAGAAATGGTATAAGATAATGTGTGACACATTTGTGGCTGAATGGAGGATACCTAAAAAATTGTCTATGTTAGTGAAAGGAGAGGCTAATTTTTCTATTTACCAACACTTTTGCATTGACATATTCATATTGGCAGATAGGACCGAGAGCCCATGGTGTAAACTACCTTTCTCGTTGACCATGCAATATTTCCATGCAGGGGTCAATCACTTCAAGGATGCCAAAATACTAAGGTTTAACCTCAGTGAGGTGGACCAAGACCACCACAATCTACACAGAAAACTAGTACACCCCAAGAAGCATGCTTATGTGGAGAAGTATGTCTCCCATGAGATGCGCATGATAAAACTTGTTATGCTACCAATTGTTGGAAGGACCGCAACGAGGGTATACATACACATTAGGCCCAAGTATGAGAAGGTTTCCTACTTGTAGAATGATTTCTCCATCCCAAAAGACCCCACCAAGAGGAATAAGGCCACGCCAAAGAAGAGGGAAAGAGAAGCGGCGATAGAGAATAAGGCACCAAGTGTGCAAACCACACAATCTATAGGCATGTAGGAGTCAGGTGTGAATCCAAGCACATATGCATGAAGGAAGAATTCCCCCATTATGGAAAAGGAAAAATCACTTGAGGAAGAGGTGTCAGAGTAAGAAGATCCTCCTTCTCAAGAAGAATCACCAAGGAAGGAGTCTCTTGTTGAAAAAGAAGACAAGGAAGATTCTCTTATACTGGAATCACCAGTTAGGAAGAGGTAGAAGGTAGCGGAAAAGGTGGAATCAGAAGGAATGGAGAGCTTGGAGGCCTATAGAGGTGAGAGAAATGATGATGAGCATGAAGAGGCTCAGGACCATCCTGTGTATGATGTGCATGACTCTGAGGATGAAGTAAATGAAGAAAAGGATGGGGAAGAGGAAGGTACTCAAGGAAAAGAGGAGAGTGAGGAAGTGAATACAAAGTTTTAGAGGACCCCAAGCCTCACCAAGGAGTAGATAAAAGAGGCCACAGAAAGAGAAGTAGTAGGCATAATAAAGGATTTGGTAGAGCAGGAGGTGGAGCGCAATGCTGACAAATTTATCAAGGGGATAGATGAGGAAATCATAGGAAAGGAGTATGGGATCATGGGCGGAGATCCTAACCTATCGGAAATATTTCCAAAGGCATCATGCACAAGAGGGAAGAGCATGGTAGTATAACATGAGAAGGTAATGAGTTATATCAATGATCCAATGCTTCCAGAGTACCATTCCCACAGACCAACTCCTTTCCTAGTCTTCATTCAAAGAAGAAGGCATGTACCCACGAACAAGGAAGATGTTATCTTTGGATTTTGAGTCCCATGTTGATGAGCCTAAGTTTGAGGTCAACCAAGGAGAACTGATGAAGATACCAGAGAACAAGGGAGTTAACCCTCTAATAAATTCTCAACAGTTATCTGATGAGAAATTCTGTAATGCCCTCAATAAGGTATCGGTTAAAGTTGAGGCAAGACTCTTCAGAAGGAATGATAGGATAATATTCCTAGAGGAAGAAGTGGAGAAGAAGAAAGAGGAACTCATTGAGAAGAGTAAGTATCTGAAGCAGGAAGAGCTAACCAGTGCACAGTTAAGGTGCAAACTAAGGGAGGAGAAGGCTAAGGTGCCTGAGGTGTACAAAAATATTGAATTTATCACAGACACCATCACTTTGAAATACCTAGACCTAGCACCACCTGAGAAAAAATATGATTCAACCTTGTAATTCTTGGAAGACTTAACCCATATCCTTACCATGGAGAGGTAGCCACCCACTCTAGAATCAATAGAAGAGGCATTGGAAAGCCAAAAGGAGGAATACAAGTAGAATATCGGGGAGATAGTGACATGATATTCTGATCTCCTTACCATTGTATAGACCATTGCACAGATGGCTGAGGTTGTGTATGATAACTACTCATATATAGATAGAGTAGAAAGCATACTAGTTTCTACACATGAGGTAGGTCTAAAGGAGTACCATGAGAAGAATAAAGGAAATAGGGTGGAGAGGGATAATATCCTATCCAAGGTAGAAAATAAGATGGAAGCAATTGAAACCTTATGAGGATCGATAAAAATTTGGCTTAAGGAACTGTATCCCTAAATGACCCGCAAAATGGACGTGTTACACGACCCTAATAAGCAGCTAGAAGGGATTGTAGATATGTTAAATACTAGGGGAGATGAACTAATTTTTGAGGAGGTAAGCACTCTAGTGGGTGACCTACTTCATCACGCACAGTGTGAGGTGGATGCCTGGGAAAATATTGAGGCAACAATAATTAAGGATTTCCCACTCTTCTTGCAACAGTAGCAAGATCTTCGATTATTTCATTTCTTCTATTCTTCATTCCTCCATTATTTAATTCTTCATTTTATTTTTCTGGGTTCCACCATTTGTTACTATTTAAAGGATCACTATGTTTTCAAGAACAAAGAACAAGCTTACTATGGGTGATGTTGGGCCTTGAAATATTGGCTAAGTGTAAAAGGGCGCGTGATTACATGGAACCAATAGGAAGAAAGTCATGTGGGGAGAAGCGCATAAGACAAGGTTTTAAGAAGAATTTATGAGAAATAATGGCACACACACGCAAGGAAATACAAATATTCTAAGGACTTATCCATATTCAGTGTCCAAGAGGAACTTGAGGAAAAATGTGACCCGACTAGGCATGTCGAGTGGATAAGGTTTCAACTCGTAAGACTTGGTGGTCAAGGAAATAATATTCCATGCATGGAATATTCTTAGAAGACATCATTGCAGAAAGTGGAGAGTTCGGAATATAATAAGCATGCACCATTGAAGGACCACATGAACACTTGGCATACGATCTAATCCTGAGAAAAGGCATGGTGGTGGGTGTTGGTGCTATAAAGAGAGATAATTGGAAGTGAATAAGACACACTGAAGAAGACACACCGAGGAATACATAGATGGAAGACATATATTATGAGGAAAGTGAAGCTCTACATAAATTATTAGGCCCTGGGAGTTACGGTTCTCATTAGAGGACTATAGGAGTGTTATCATTTGTAAGGGATGGGTTTGTAAAATTTTTGTAATAAAGAAATAATAGCTAGGACCTCTTATATATGGGTTAGATCCATGTCTTGATACATTTGGTCTGCTACGAACCTTTTAAATGTAATGTGGTTGTTGAAACTATGATCAATATAAATATATGGATATGTTCTGAATATCTGGTTCAAGGGTGCAAACCCTAGTGTTATTTCCTTATATTTTATGGCATACTTGTTCTTTATATTTCATGTCATGATGTTTCTCTTATTATTAAATTATTGGGTATAAGGATATGATATCTCATGTTGTGATTTTACATGAATATTCACTTCTCTGCAACTAATCCTCTAACAGTGGCAAGATCTTCTCACAAATCTCACATAAAGGAGGGGCTCGTTATCTGCACATGCCTTGGGTGATAGCCAGTTTGCATGGGGTTAGAAGTTAGTATATGGGTAAAAATTACTACACGGATTTTAGCTTGAGAAGCCTCTTATCAGCTCTTAAGTGTAATAGTAATCATTATAATTTACTTCATTCAACAGTATGTCAAATGTACACATTTATTCACTATTATTCTTAATATTTTCAAACTTACAAACTATTTAATCAAGGTACAAAACCTTTTTATAACCAATTTTCCAATGTAAAAAATATTGTAACCAAATTAAGAACACTTCTCATTTAATATTTTCATTTTAGGAGCAGAGATAACAGAATAGGCCTTTTTTCCAATAACCAATAATAAGTACATTGTTTTTATTTTAGTTTCAAAAGTAATTATGCAATATTAAAACATCTTATCAAAACCAAATAGAACAAGAAACTTCCTTTTTCTTTCGATCTTTAATAATCCATCTACAAAATATGTTATCATGGGTCAGTTCGCACGACCTGAGCATGACAAGATCTCTTTCCCACTTATCAATTTATTTTTTTAGTATTTGTATAAATGAAATACTATAATAATTAGAATCATACAAACAACATAATAACTCACAAGATTAATTAGCATTTACTTAAACTAAACTAATTTGCATTCATAGTAGTTATTTACATAAATCTGATCTAATGCCTTAATGGGAAATTCAAGGTGGCAGAATTATCAATAATAAGACCATAACAATATCTTACTTATCATAAAACAAGTCCACCATAAATAAAAATAGCTTGACATAAATTTTTACATCACTTAATCCTTATTACCTTTCATAACCAAAACAAATAATTATTCAGATATCAGTTATGTTTTCCCTATATTACTCAACCCCTAACAACTTACATCGTATCTTCCATACTAGGTAAGTAATGACCCATTACGTAAATGTTTATCTTTACCTAAAATGGCCTATGACTTAATTTAGGGTAGTTACCTTTGACTTTTTAATTTAACATGCATCTGTTATTACCCCAATAGGAAGTCCTTCAATCTAATCTTCGAAATCCATGATTAATACTTAAAGTATCATTTCATACTTTTAGTATCAAAACACATCACATGCACGTGGCTTAATCATCATTATTCAAACATTTATCAAATCCTGATGATTAGTATTATATATGTCACACATGATTTTTCATCATATCCACGCAGAATTTCCCATACCTGGTAATCAATCACAATCAAGATGAAATTAAATCTTCCAAAAACCTTTATTCTAGGATTGACTAAGTCAATGTAAACACTGTTTCCCTTAAAAAATTCAATAACCTAAGGATGCAACGACCTTTCCCCATTGAAAGGATCACAATTTCTATATGGTTCTAACTATGTATCAAAATGGATTGATCATGTTACAGATCGGCACAGAGACTAGTAATCTCCTTCTATCAAACAATAAAAATAAACACCAAGACATCATTTCCTTGTGTAACTCAAGCACTTATACAAGCCATAAAGTTCCAGGATAATCTATGACACTAATTAATAAGATGATGAACCACTATATACAAGTAATCGTAAATCATTACAACCAAGTAATAAGCAAAACACAACCATGCCTGGTCCCTCTGGAAACCTTCTCATTTTGTAAAAAGCACTAAGAACATAAAATTTCTATGGTCAGCCTTCACTATGACAAAGGTAAAATCAACATCATCATAAAAAATATGAAACTCATAACCATTCAAAGGTATGCAAGATATGCTCCATTAACCTTGACGAAAGTAAAGACCCTAAAAAATCCTACACTGCCCAACCAAACACAGCCACCAAAATAATATATCAATGACCCATTAAATACTTCCTTAATACCTTTATAGGTATCTGTTATAGAGAATAATTATAATTATAGAGATACAAACCATGAAATTTACAAACATGTATGCCATTACAGGATAATGTAATAATTTAACCGAAACGGTGTTCAAACCAACAAAAATTGGTTTGATTTCAAACACCAAGGAGGTAAATACTCCTTTATTAATCATATTCATCCTTATTTGTTTCAAGGGTTCAACTAAGCCTTATTGGTTGATAAGAAAAATTAATCCCAGGCTATAACCATAATCTAGCTCAACCCCCCCCCCCAAGTTAACCGTAATCCCAAATGGGTTAAAGAAAAAAATATTTTTCCCCAACTACAATCTGAGAGCTGATCCCAGCTATTCATTTTGATGAATACCCACAAAACAATATTTTAGAAATAAGGAACAAATAGCATAGCCTGTGGAATAATATCTTAGGAATCTGGGTGAAACCAGATTTAATTTCAAGCACAACATAAAACAATTAAACAATCAAGTAGAAAGATTATGGTAACCCCAAGTATGAAAAATTACAACCATCCACGTTAATTCTACAAATTAAAAAAATGAAAATATCCACAATACCAACCAGTGGCATTCCACATAGAAGTTATAGATTACACAAAAATAACTATTATAGATATTTTATCCATACAAATATTAACAGATTAAACCAGCAAGGGAGAAATAGAGTGAATCATGCCTAGATTTAATGAAACCTTCTGTAAACTCCTTATGTGGCTCCAAATCTAGATTTAAAAATTGAATAACATCCCAGACCTTAATGAATCTCCATCCATTAAATACATTATCTTGTTAAGCTAAAAATATCTAATAATAGCTCCCCAAAGCTGCATGCATAGGCCCATGAATAAGGTGGGATCAAACAACTAGAGGGAGCTCACAAAACAACCTCAATCAGCTAGATATTATTTACCGCATTCCATACAAAGAGATAGCTTCACAAAGAAGCCTCGCATTTCCCTTAAAATTCCATGCAATAAATGTAATTTATTCCCTGAAACTGCCATATAGTGGCTTTTAATACATTTATCAACTTTTCCTCCAAAAATGGTTGCATCGCATAATTCAATGCTTTTAAAAACCTATGATCACTTTCCTTTTGTATGGTCAAATAACTTTAGCAACAATATGTCAAGTTCCCATTATCCAACATGGTGATCTATCAGAGAATTCAAGTGTCATAAGTATATAATTGAGTGTCTATTGATATCACTTATCATGTCAATTAAATCAATAATGGGTTTAATTATCATCCCCTTTTTGTAGGCATGGTCATTAACTAATTTATTGTTAAGTCAAGCTTAATTACTTTGAATACTTGGAATGATTAGTCTAACTTATATCATTTTCCAATTATGTCAAGGGTCAATGTAAGACCGCAAAATAATGATGAAACCAAATAAATCCCTGGCCACTTCTAAGTAAATTGATGTATAAATCTTTTTAAATAATAGCTATAAGCACATAGAGGCCATGGTGTCTAATCACACCCTTATTATGGTATTAAGTCACAATATTTAACCATCTTTAAAAGATTGGTCACTTCTTTCCTTTACCTAAGGCTTAAGACAAGATCTCATTATTACTTAACAATAAAAATTGTAAGTTTAAGGTTATCCTAATAAAATAGGTCCTTTATACCTTACTATTTTTTCCTTGGTGTTGGCTTTGCAACCTTTGTCTAAGCATTACCTGTAGAAGGAAAAAATTATTTCTAGTTTCAAAAAGAAGGTTTTTATACAGCACTATTGTCTTTGACTATCACAAAACCAGAGAAGTTAGAATATTCTTATTAATCAACAAATTTCCATAAGGATAATACATATCAACTCGTAAAACCTCAAACATAATTACAAGTCTTTACTTCCAGCAAGAAGTAAGCTATCAAGGTCAATATTAGGTAAAAATACTAGGATAAACACAATGAACTCATCTTACTAAGTAAGGTACACTTCAGTTCTCATTAAAGTGATAAAAAATCAAACATCACAGAAAGTACCATAGCTAATATACTATAAGGTAAGTACATACAATCGCCAAGGAAACATAAAAATATGCCGCAGATGATAGGTACATTACAAGAGTAGTACGACAAGCACCGTTGTTTGATCATATATGCAATAATATGTAAGTGTGTATATCCCTCTCAAGACATGCACATGCATGTGTGGAAGCATATAAAGCCGAGAAATAGAGCTTACCCTCTAGCTCTTATGCCCGAACCATCATTTAATAATTTATTCCTTTCACAAAATAGTCTAAAATTGCGGGGTATGACATGCTTCCCCTCTAAATGAATCATCGTCCCAATGATTTTTACATCATTAATCAAAATCATAGCAATCAAACACAGATTAAATCCAATAATTTGGAGATCAGTCATCATTTTCCACAAAAACATTCAATTTTCTATTTTTCACTCAATTTGGACTCAATTTTATCTATTGTAGTAGCTTTCTTTTTAATAAAATTGTTATATAAATCAAGAAAAATGACAATTTTTTTGTCACTACTACAAATTATATACAGTAATATAAATTGTTGTAAAATACAAATAGTCAAAACATACCAAATATTGTAGAATAGATAAGGAAAAGTCAGCTTCCAATCTTCCCACTAGTTTATTAAGTTGTTTCATTTCTTCACTCGATTGTCTTTCTAGACCTTGAGATTGTATAATTACTAATTTTCCTTGAAACGTACACAATGATCTACCTTTTTCTTACCATAAAGACTTGTTTTCTTCTCATATTGACTGGAATTTTCTTTTCCTTTGCATCAATAATAACTAATTTATGTTGGAATTTAATATTTATATAGGACAATATATCATAAGTACAATTATATCAGATCATAGTTTTAATTCTAAGAAGGTGGTAAACACCATATATGCTAGGTTAATAGACATAGGTCTGAAATTTTAATAAATTTTTTTTCTCTCTTATACTACAAAGAAGAGTCATTTTTTAATTTTTTGTCAGTTATCCATTAGATACAATAAACTCCATCTTTCTTAGTATTGTAATATACTAACCTCCAGGAATCCTTCACAACTTCCCCAGCATCTTGTTAGGGACACTTGTTCCTTTCTTGTATTGTCTGTCCTTGCAGATTGCTTCATCATTTGATGCTTGTGCATCTTATTTAAATGAAAATGGTTGGCATAATGCCCATTACCACACATGAAACATCCTCCAGTAGGTTCTTTCTAATATTTATAATAATTCCTACTTCTTCAACTTAATCTACTAAGCAAGAAAGTGAAATTTAACCAACCTCATAATAATGGGGTTTAGTGATACGCATGGATGTGGATGAATGATGTTTGACTTTGTGCTCCATGGAAAATTAGTACAAGCTCCTCTTCCATAGATAAAACCTACAAATCAAATACACTTAACAAAAAATTAATAGTAAGATATAAGGCAGATTTCCTGGCAAAGGCCAATCCCCGGAAGCCAGAGGACTTCCTTATAAGGATGTCAATCCACTTTTAGACAATCAAGTAAGTTTAGAAATGATACATGATATATGATAAGAGATAAATGATAAAAAAAATTAACAAGTGTTAAGTTTACTACAAGATAAATAGCTGATAAATAACAATACATGAACGGAAGAAAAACTATGGCTCTTATTCAGAATCTAAGTCTAAATCTGAATTCTTAGAGAAATATGAATCCTCTTCTTCAATGTAATTCAGGTCTTCTTCTTTAGAGAGATCTAGATTTTCTTGTTCGAAAAATTCTAGATCCTCTTCTCCCACTTCGTGCTGGTACTCAAACCAAGCAAGATTAGATTGGATGTGTTAGACCTCACAGTATGCTTCCCAAAATTTCACTACAATGTCACAGATCTGTTGAGTGGGCTCAATGATGCTCTGTAAATGATCCAAAGTGGTATAGTGGATAACACACAGCTCAAGATCGTGAAGGATTTTGTATTGTTCCCAATACATTGGATGATGAACAATGGGAAATGATTTTATACTAGTAATCTCTTGACTCAGACCACCTATTTCCATCTAAAATAAGCCATGTTGGATAGATTGTTAGCAAAAAAGAGATATAATATGATAGATATAGATTATTGGATGGAGTCTGAAAAAAATTGTAGGAAAATAGAAAGAGAAAAAATCACAGGAGATTCCAATAATCGTTAGTGATTAGTGTAATCATTGGTGATTCTAAAAAATGAAAATAGACTAATAAAATGAATGCTTTTGAATGATTAAGCTAATGTTTAAGGTTTGTAGAATATAAAGGTGATGTGAAATAGATAAAAAAATAAGTATGAATACATTGATATGGTGTGGAGGTTATGATCTGACCTTGATATCAAATGATGCAAGGAGTTGGACTAAAACCTACAAATGATGATAGAATATTGATCTGTAAAATATCAAAAGGTGACTGAAGGATGGCTGTGGAGTGTTGGAAGGATGGCTAGACAATAGCTCAAAAAATCAGGTGTAAAACAATGTTATGAACTTAGGTAGAAATTCGAATACTCTAGAATGAAAGTGGATGATCCCCGAAGAGAGACTGAAAATTTATCTTAACTAATCACTGGTGATTACCCGAATCACCACTGATTTCAGTTTGTTTAACTTTTTTTAGCAAATGGTTGAGTCTACTTGCTAAATCTAGATTTTTGTTTTGAATTTCAGGGAATACAATTGTTAATTTGTTTAGGAACATGTTGAGTTGGTTGGTGATGATAGAATGGACTAATTTTTTCTAGATTAGGTTAGGATTTATCTAGGTTTATAGATAGGTTTATTAGGTGTATAGAGGATAATGATAGGCATGTAAATGGTTATGATAAGTGTATCAAGATAAGGGAGTTAGAAGTGGTTTTAGATATATAGTTTAGGGAATATTTAGTTTGATTTAGGAAAAGTAATTAAATTAACCTAGGAGGTTAGGGTGAATGTAACATATCATGAAAAAAAATTATATTATGAAACATTAATTAATTAAATGAAAATGGGGATTAATTAATGGGGGATGTAATGTGTGGCTTAAAATCTATTAAATTAAGTAAATATGGGGGGTTATAAGGGTCATAAACATAAGATGTTGATATAGTTAATTTATTAATGTAATAAAGATAAAGGGTGTATTTGTGGGATGTCGATGTATTTAATCAATTGAATAAGGAAGGAGGGTGTATATTTTCGGTGTCTACACATATACATGTGTATTTTATTACTTGACGACTTCTCTTTTACAGGTCTATCTATATGGTAAGTAGTAGTCAACATCACCAACAATATCACAACAATAACATTGACATAAGTAATAGGTACATCATGACATATACACGTGTTTTCTTCCCCAGGTTCATTTTCATCACTTTTTGCATTTTCTCCTCCTCAACATCCACACTTCACATTGTTATCGCTCCACACTTTTTCTAGTCCCTCAGAACACTTGCTTCATCGATCTACATGGTTATCAAGTACACATATCTATGTACTTTATGTTACCAATATTTCTTCTCACCAACATAAAGTGGGGGAAAATGTAGATATTAAATTACACACTTTGGGTAATTATATAGTCCTGATTACATATTATTACTAATATGATTCCTAAGCAAAAGCGGTACTAATTAACCCATGTCTTTAGCATAATTTATTTTATTTTTGTTTCTACTTTCATTCTTACACCCTAACTTGCTCAGTATTCCTTTTTAGTCTTTTGTATAGGTCATCCGCAAGACCAGCACCAGGTTCCCAAGTCCCCTCTGGGTGCCCATGTCCCCTTCGTATTTTACTCACACTTTTTGGGTCCTTTCTAGTTGTTTGAGCATCTTATCTTTTTGTTAGTCAGCCTTTTCGAGGCTCATTACAAAATTTAAGTAAAGGAACCATATAAATATAAATTTATGTGATCATAATAAGGGATTAAGCATTAAACATTAGCTATCACCACCTAAGGTTGCATCCATAAAATGCATCTAAGATCTCCATTGCATCAATCCAAATCCATCACAAGGGACAAAACGATTGGTTTTATACATCACACTTCATAGGAGGGAAGTTCATTCAAAAATTCCACTCACACACACACACACACACACACACACACACACACACACACACACACACACATACAGAACTACATTGGGTCTGAGATGTAGTTTAGCTCTCAGTCATAAGTTCACCATTGTGACAGTTGAGGATAGTCTGACCCCTCATTCTACATCTTTCTTTTTTGGGATTTGATGTCTATTTTAGGTTAACAACGAGCTCGAAGCTCTTGATGTGACCTCGGAGTGACCAAAAGAGATTAAATGTGAACATATTACGACACCTCAAAAGAGGTTTTCTAAGCATTTCCGCAGACCCAGGAACCTAGAAACAGGACTAGGGTGCTCGTGGGTGCCCCTGACCCTCTCCAGGCACCCCAGTCTAACCTGTACCTCCATATTTACATTTTATATGGATTCTGTGTGATGCTTCTTCCTCTTTGTTTGTCCTATCATATCTTCATTCTAGTTCAAATTTTATCATGAATCATCTAAGGCTTTTTATCCTCTCTTTACAATTAAGGTTTCATTATTGATTGCTTAGTTTTCTTTGGTATATTTCTATTTTCCATTGCATCATTTATTTACTGATACTATAGCATCATATTAGGCATAATATTCCATATTTTACATAATCACTTAACCATGATAAAGTAAGAGCATTCAAACATGAGAGAAAGAGAAACAAACACACATGAACACACTATAAAAAGTGGGAAATTCTTCAAGGGAGAAAACCCCATTGAAACCAAAAAACTAACTTGGACAATAATTTCCTGTGGATTTTACAATTGGTTTCATAGTTGAGCATCAACTCAACTTAGAGCTGCAACTCCAAAATTTAACCAAGCTATAACATGATATTTAGTAATATTCTACTTGCATGGAAGCTTCAACTCCAAAATTTAGTCACACTGACCTTTTATAATATTTAACTTACAAGGAATCTTCAACTCCCTAGTTTTTAACCTATCACTTAGATTTATTCACAAATTTTGATCACTTCTTTTATGTTGTCTTCCACAACTAATTATGACCCCTTCTTCAACTCAAATTTTTATCTTATCACTCTTATTCATCTGATTTAGGTAATCATCTCAAGTTTACCTCTTCAACATCAAGTATCCCTCTCAGAGATCATAATTTTCAACCTCGCCAACTACTACAAAATTATAGTTCTTCATTCATTTGATAACATACTAATTTTCATCACCTTACTACTCCTTTAATGGATTAAACATAAACAACTCCAAGTGCACTCTCAAAATTTTATTACATCAAATATGACTTCCTCAAATAACTCTTACACTTCAACTTATACAAGAAAACTCTTCATCTTTCTTCAACAATTAGAATTAGGAATCAAAAAGAATATCACCTCATAAAAAATATGTCTTCTTATAATGAATACATCTGAATTTGTAAAATTTGCAAGTGCACATCTAACACAACCTATCATGGAATTTCTTACCTTCATTTAAATCACCAAAATACTCCCAAATTCGTTTCATAATTGAATATAATCTTCTTGTAACCTAAATCTGATTTCTAATTTATAATTGTCCTATCAAATTTTGTCCTCTAGCTAACCAAGTCTTAATTTTGTCTTTTAGCCTTCCAAACGTGTTTTAAAAAGACAATAATTTGCATGCACATTGAAAATGGTGTCACAAATCAACATGAAACATTTACTTTATTTTAAAATTTCCACTTCATCCTTATATATTCATTAGAGCTCCAATTCATAACTGATTTTATTCCTACAAAACCAGTCTTCAATTTTGGATCAACTACTACACTTTCAATTATTTTCAAGCCTTGAAAACTTCATGGAATACATTAAATGAGGTATAAAACACCACCATACACTTATATAAGAAATATAACCTTCATATTATTCATGTCATGTATATTTTATCAAGGTATCTCAAGGGTTTACACACCCAAAAAGCTAGTCTTCCCTAAAAGAGGTATAACTTTTTGTAAACACATGATCATGGTACCATACCATTTTGGAAATATATTTACCTTGTGAAATTTTTAACCTTATCAAAAAAATTTAATTCAAATATCTTATCATGGAAAAAATTGCATCTAATAGGTAGACCAAACTAAGTTTCAGAGCTCTAAAAACATTTTTTGTGGTTGAGACATCTAGCACTTCAAAACATGTTTTTAACCAAAATCACCTCATTAAATACCTCACATGGGACCTCTACTTCACTCTATAACCTTTACTTGCAGATATTTTATGAAGAGAGACACATTTTCCTTTAAATAACAAAGCTTGGTATTTACATGCTTAGCCTTCTTATCGGTAGGACTGAAAATGTACATATATCTTCACATTTTTCTAAATGAACAACTCATATAACTTTATGAACATTGAGAAAACATCCCCAGCATCCTTCACCAAAAATTTTAGCATGGGTTCCTTTATATATTTTGTTTATATACTAGAACATTCATAAAATGTTTATTTTCTTGTGTGGTCCACTAGGTTTTAGGAGCTAAAATCACCATGAAAATATGCTCTAAAGATTTATCTACATGCCAAAGTTCATAAACTAGAAAAACAAATTCATTTGAAGTAATAACCAAACATTTTTCTCTATACCAATTTCAATGGGTTTGAGAAAGGTCTGAGACAGCTTCACAAAAATGGATAGAAATTTCTTATTTATCGTCCATTTCACCTCAAAAAAATTTCAACATAATTTATTCCTAATTATCTTCAAATAAAATTATCTTACGATTTATCTGAAAAAGTCTCCACAATTTTTCTTTAATGTTGAGAAATCATAGTGCATGTTTATCATACCTCACTTGACTCGGTTTTAGTAAAAATGCAATATCTTACACAAAACTCCTCCTCGGGTCCTAAAATTCTGAACACACATTCATAATTACCTCCTCTATGATCTATAATGTCCACTTTTTCTTGGTTCACTCTGAAAATTCCAATATAATCTCATTTATGCATGTTTTAAATATTTTTCCTGAAACAAATTCACACTAATGACCCTAACCATGCCTTTAATTATTTAATTATGATTTTAAACTTCATATGAGGACTCTTTTGAATGTCCCTACACACTTCCAATTCCTGAAATTTATTTATTCATCTTGTTTTACTTCATATCCTCATGTTAGGTGTTTGAAATTGTCCTAATTGAGCTAGTTTGCACTAAAACTCACCACCTCTGAAATTTTCTTCATCATGTATCCCCTTAAACATGTTCCATTATGTGTTTTATTCATTTCTCATGATTCACTAGCATCTGCATTCCCTTACTTCACCTTTCTAGGTTACTTTGCTAACTAGGCCTAAGGATTAAGCACCCTAAATTTAGCTAGTCTGACCAATTAAACTCTTGTGCCCCTGTATTCATATTTATACATAATATGGAATTCCTAACATAATCCTGGTGTGTTCTCACATCATCACCTTGTTTTTATCTGTCATTATATTCTTAAGAAGTTAGTGCTTCATCAGGTGTTCTCAAGCCTCTAACCTATTATTCCTTTTCTGAATCACTCCAAGCTCCCTCTAGATCTCTTGCATCTTGTTTTTTAATTAATATACCTTTGACACCAATGAAAAATCAGCATCCACATGCCAAAAATCTTCACCTTTGTCATTGATGGAAATGAATCCTTCTCCCACTTTTTTCATTAATGACTAAGTACCTATTTTTAGATCATGATATGCTCCTACTTCATCTTGTTTAGGTTTCATCTTGGTTGGAAACGTCAAATAAATTAAAAACTCAATATCTCTCTTTATTTTCTCTTCCTTATCCCTATTTTGGTATTCATTATGTATCATATTCACTATTGCTACCCCTGAGAAGATTCATCCATATCACATACACATGCCAACAACCTAAAAACTAGGTGAAAATAGTCTCCTATAATATTATTATGTCAATATTAGTATAGATAATTTAGTTCTAGGCTCAATTTCTGCATAAGTTAGTTATAGACAAGATTTAGGACTGAGTTCCCTAAAGCATCTTTTCAGTGCATTCTAATCCAAATTTGGGAATCCATATATCATTATGCATTGCATAAAAGGTCTTATTCTTGCTCCCCCTAGGATAAATTGACCTTTAATTGACTAATTATGCAAGAATTTTACTCCATACCTTTTCCAAGAGTTATCTTGGTGATTCCACATACTTCCTTATGTCTTGAAATTATTCTTTAGTGATTATAGCCTTATTATCTTGTTGTAGAGACTTTCTTGATCATGGGATTTTATCCCCCTAAAGACATGATATCATTCCTTATTCACCTAATAAATTCTAGTCCTTCAATTTTATAACACCTTCTTGATGTTCAAACCATCTTTTCTTGTCTCAAACATATTTTTGACTCTTCATGCATTCTATCTTACCTGTAGGTTACTCCTTTAGGGTCTCCACATATTGCAAACTTCTCAAAGAAAAAATGAAATCCTTGTCATTTATTCTCACAAACCTATGGGATTTAGGGTTCTTGTTGGATCTAATATTATTGAGAACTTCACAGAATATAAATGTTCTTTAAAAACATGCATAACACTTTTGAAAAATTTCACACAATCACCATGTAATTAAGCAATTATCTTACTTGAAATTACTCTCCAAATTTTAGAAGTACATTTAATTATGCCATTACAACTCCCTATAACATTAAATTCTCTTATGCACTCCATGAGACTCATGCACTTAGTTCAAAACCCTAAAATATTCCTCAATGTCATGTAATAGGTATCTAGATCATTGGCCTCTTATATGTGGGTTCTTAATAGCTTTGTCTCTTTAAGTTGAGACTATCTCAGTTTGAACAAAAGATTATAGTTTTCCCTTATTAAAAAATTGTTTGAAGGATTATATTCAACATTTATCCCTTATATGTTAAGGTTACACTAATTATTAATTTTTATTGACACGTCACACATTCTCATGTTATCTTGCACCACTTCATAGGTTTAATATGCAAGAAATGATTAATTAAAAACCCTCATACCTAGGTATAACCCTATCAAAATTGACTTTCATTATTTCCTTATATGTTTAATGCCTTTTTAGTCATCAACCCTATGTATTTTCCCTGTGAACATCAACATGCCCTCATTCTTCCTCTTAAGGCTCTCTTGAGAATGCCCATCTTAAGAGTCTCTTGTCTCTTTACTATATTTCCATCTTTTCAAATCTTCATTATGCATATTATGTGGTATAGACTCCTAAAACCATATTCTCCCAATAACTTCATTGTTTCCCTTCATTATTTTATTTCCTAAATACCTCATTCCTTCCAATTCCTTAGTCACCATCACTATAGGCTCTGATTTTCAACCTTTCTTCCTAATTGTTTCTAGTTTGACATAACTCACCTTCCAATTTAGAGTTTCACTATGAAGTCTATGTATATACCTTTTTGACTAACAATCACCCTTTCTTTATATTTTATACTCCTTTAACAACTTCTCCTTATCACCAAGATTTTGTACAATGATATTAAACCTTTTCGCTTATATAACTTGTCAATTAATTGACATGAGGCTCATTTGCATGTTTCTTTCCAATTTATCTTAGATTTAAACATGTAAAAATTTTTCATGCATGTTAAGAAATTATTTCTTCAAACTCTTTTTATATTCTCCCATACATTTCTTGGTATTTTCTCAATTTTTTTGATTCCACAAGGACCTTCAACTCTGAGATAGGCCTTTAATACCAATTAACTATCATACTATAGTATGAATCTCTTCTTAATTGACATAGTCCTTCATTTGACTAGTTTACTAAATCTATCATGCAACTCAACCTTATAACCTTCTTCAGGGGATCTTGAATGTTATATCAAACACTTTCAATATCCATTTCATATTTACTAACTCCTCGGGATTATCAAACTTTTATCTTCTTTCTTCCCTCTACATTGTTACAAACAATTGGTAACCATCATGACCTTGATGTTTTGATCTAAATCCACTTGCAAGAGGTTTCACACACTAAATTTGATCAATATAGACACCCAAAAATCCTTTATTTCACTTAAAGGGGATTCTATAAATAGGATCTACCTTAAGAGGGTTTCGTTCAAATTTTTCTTTTGAACTTGGGCTTACTACACTTGTAAATGATATTGTTAAAGGAAACTCACTTGTTATAATAAGAATCACTTAAATTATTTTGAAATACCTTCAACCACCTTGGTACATAGACTTATTTGATATTTCAAGAATTTTACATGGTTCATTTTTTATAAAACCCCAAATTCTTATTTTAAACCCTAGTTGCAGGGTTATTACCTCTGTGTGAGCCTAAGACGTAAGAATTCAATATTTATTGACTATTTCTAAATCTCTCTTGATCTTAAAATAGTAAGAAGGTATGTATTAACCATTAGCAGCTATTAGAGTGCCTTTTATTCTATGAACCACCTCATTTTCTTCTCTGCAACCATGTTCATATAGTGAATGATCTAAAACTCCCCTATATTATCCTAAATAGTCTCCTCTTTTTCTTTTATGGAGCATTATCTTTATCCTTATTTAAAGAAATTCACCTCTAATCATCTTGTGAGGCATACAATGTTCCTAGAGACTTTTGTATTTAGAAATTTTCACAGTTCTCTTCTAACTCAACCTTTAAAATACCTAGTCATAAATGTTACTAATGAACTTTTGTATTTAGAAACTTTGGTAGCATTAATGAACTACTAGTCATAAAATACCTTTTTTAGGATAAATTCAACCTTGTTTGATAATTCCTTAGGTACTTTTGATGGTGCATCCTTCCTTTAACATCTTATAAATCACATGATATACACATAATATTTGCACCGTATTCATGAATTTAGGATGATAGTACCATAGAAAACACTATGTAACTTGAGACCAATTTTTCAACAAAGCACTTCAGATGTGATTTCAACATATATTTTGTCAAGAAATACCATGTTTCTATCTAAACACAGCTTCCTTGCATCATGGTTGTAACATATTTGAACCTTACTTGTACCCCTTTTTCTTGTTTGACATTACAGTCAATTTGAATTAGTTTGTTGGGAATTCTTAGTATTCAAGGTATAATTTCTTCATTATGGAGTGAAATGAGACTTATGAATGGAAAAGACTGTACCTTCTAATCACTGAGTTATCTTGCACGGGCTTTAAAATATTCAAAATTCCTTGAATGGATTATTGTACTATGTTTAATCCTCTCCTGTAACCTTATAACTTGATAGTCTTGAATGACTCAAATAAACTCATTATGGACCTTGACATTGAAATATCACACATTCTAAGGGACACAGCCTTTTGGATGATTTCAAGACATTTTCTAGATTTTATTGCACATAATTTTGTGAGCTAAAACACACTTGATACCTTGATAATATTTGAACCCAGCTTATACACTCACTTGATAAATTTAAACAGCTTGAACAACATTTATTAGAAGGATACCTTGACATTATGTCAATTATAATTATACATATTGATCACAATTTGAGACAATATTTAGGCTTAACACCAACTTTCTTAAGACTACAACAAACAGTTAAATGTTTGTTTTTACATATGACACTTTTCTTCAAGCCTATAAGGACCACACAATTTGTAATGTGACAAACCTTTGATGGATCTTAATGAGATGATATTCATAAGTTATACCAATCCATGAACACACACTAATATTCAAATGGATGAACTACCCTAACCTATATGCATAATGCACAAATCAATCTTGCAAATAGTCTTTAAGAAAGGATTTATCAAGCATTGATCTTGATTAGTGATATATTTTCCATATGAGTAATATTTTATCACCACCTCTTGAAGATTACTCTACTTTAACCACACATAAATCCTTATTTCTAGTAGTATATTCCTTCTAGAAGCCTAGAGAAGGAACTTTATGCTTTTTAGACCACCTCAATATAATAGGAAGTCATAAAAGTATCTTGATGACTCACTCATTTCTCTTTTTACCATTGAAAATTTCTCATTCTTCTTAAATGTCATACTAGATGTGATAGTTTAATCTTATAAGAATTCATTAGCTGATTGAATACTTGTGAAACATGTATGATGGATTTCATTCCCTTGCTTTCTCTTGACTATACATGGAATTCCTTCATGACTAGTACTTGGATTTATCTCAACTTTGTCAATGTGATCATCACTTACTGATATCGTGCTTGAGCTGGTCTCTCTCAAGCCTTTCTTTAACTCACTCTTAGGATTAATTCTCACTTTATATACCTTCTTAATCTTCCCTTTGACTGTTTGAGTTATGTTGTTATGCTTAGTAGGTTGATTTTGATAACAGTTCTCTGCAAAGTTTAAAAGTTTATGGCAATTGAAACACACAACTTGACTCTTTCCTTTGTATGGATATAAAATGAGATTCCAACCATACCTAGAACTCTCATAACAATATCTATCAATATGTCCAATCCTATTACAGTTATAGAAAATTATCTTATCCATACCTCTTGATTCTTTTTTTCTCCAAGACTTATTGTATGGTTCTTTAAGGATAGTATTGAGTTAATGTTGACATTTCTCATCACAATTGAAGCATACTCTATTATTAGTTTTCTCATCTCTATTTTCCTTCCATGGATGGTCATTTCATGACATGCCTCTTGGCATTCCTTAGCCCTATGTCCAAAATTTTGAAAAGAAAAATAGTAACCATTAAAGGTTCTTTCATACATGAGGGCATTTGGTTACCTAATTGATCTTATACCTTCTTGAATTTGTCCACTTGGTTCATCTTCATGGTTGGTTATCTGCTTGGAATATCCAGATTGGTCATCTTTCACACCTCTTCATAGATTCTTGTGTGAATCCTATTTTCATGTCTTGTCACATGTTGTCATTTTTTGTATCCAGCATTCCATTCAAAATGCTTCAGAGATTTATTTTCCATCTTACCATACATTTTGATTCTTTCCTTTTGCTTCCTCTAGTTTATCTCTCACAGGATATCATTTTTTTCTTCATGTCTCATGCAAGATTTCCTCCATTTTACATTAAGGGATTTTGTCACTATTGTATCAATTTGATATTTCAGTTTTATACTGACTTTGAGATGCTCTTTATCTTTTTCTTTGAGAAGTTGATGAAATCAGTTTCAATTGTTCCTCAAGATTCTTTGACACCATATTCATCTTTCTGACTTCTGTGTTTCCTCAAAAAGCTTGATTTTATCCTCATATTATTTCACCACTAGATTCAATTTTTGGTTCTTTTTCCTTTGGTGAAATTCAATTCCTCTAGGTGAACTTATCAATTCTGACTTCAAGATTCACTTTAGCTTCCTCTTCATCTGAAATTTCATCTTCTCTTAGATACCCATCTCTTGAGCTGCTTCCAGGAACATTATCTCTATAACGGTTGTGCTTATGTTTCAAGTAGGACCTCCTTCAGAGTCTGTTAGACTTGATTCAAGAGTAACCAAGACTATGATACCAATTGTTTGGAAATTATGTACACTGAGGATGGGGTGTGAATCAGTTTCTACTCAAACTTTTGACCCATAATTTAGATTCTTCAACTATCTAAACTTAAACAGATATAACTATGATAAATCACAGAGAATTACCATTCATAAGATATAGAGATGAAAGAGCACACATAGGAGACACACTAATTTAATGTGGGAAATACTAAAAGGGAGAAAAAATCATTGAAACCAAATAATCTAACTTGGACAAGATTGTCCTATCAGAAGTTACAATGAGTTTCACAGTTTGAGCTATCAACTCAACATGGAGCTACAAATCCAAAAATTTAACCAAGCTACAACCTGATCTTGAGTAATCTTATACTTGCATGGAAGCTTCAACTCCTAAATTTAGTCACTATCACACTAACCTTCTATAATCTTAAACTTACAAGGAAGCTTCAACCCCCTAATTGCTAAGCTATCACTTAGTACTTATTCACAAGATATTGATGACCTCTGAATTTATGTTGTCTTCACACAATTGATGGTGACCACTAAATCAACTCATTCTTCTCTCTTCTCATTGTCTTTGTTTTTTCTGTTGCAAGCACTCATGTTTCAAATCCACTCTCATACTTCATATTTTTCGTCAATAATTATCCCTCTCAGAGACACTCTTTAGAACCTTTGATCCTTCATGGTTAAAAATCTACTCCAAAATTCCAGTACTTCAATGCATATATGATAATGTATCCTTTTGTTCAGCACCTTATTGCACCTACAATGGATATATTTCATCAACAAAGCAGCTCAAGTACACTCTAATAATTTTAGTACATCAAATATGAATTCCTAAAATTACTCTTACACTTCAACTTTGATGTAAGATCACTTTTCCAACTCACTTTGTCTTTTCGATATTCAGTCTTGTATAAAGAATGGAGTCAGCTCATACAACAATATGACCATATCTTATGCAATCATTACATCTTGACTGGATGTCAGATTTACAAGTGCACAAAATTTCACCTAGGACATATCAAGATGCTTGTATATACCTTACAAAATGATTAGGATCATCTTCTCAAATCCTCGCTACATTCCTGACATAATCTGAAGATAATTTTCTTTTACACTTTGCAACAGTGTCATGTTTCTGACATGAAACTGCCATCCTCATATTTTGTCTTTTTCCTACCCAATGTCTAGAGATTGTCCTTTTATCATTCCAAACGTGCTTACACAAGAGAAAAAAAATGTCATATGCAAGTTGAAAATATTTTATTTTACTCCTTATTCACTTTATAAAACATTTCGAACTCCTTCCCAACTCGACAATTTAGTCCTTTAAGGATCATTGGAGCTTCATCCTCAATGTATGGAGTTGACTGTAAATCCTACAATTACATAGATCCTCAATTTCCAGATAAATGATGTATGCAATTTCAACACATTCCAAAGCAATGATATATTGATGGAATATATTAAAGGAAGTATAAGACACCACAATTCACTTATACAAGGATAAGCTTCATCACTCTTCATATCAAGCTAAGAACAATGCAAATTTAAACATGCAACTCATCATGGGTTTGCAAACTCTAAAAAAATAGTCTTCATTAAGAATGAGGTATATCTTCACTCTAACCACTATGTTCATGGAGCATACCATACCATTTCTGGAAAGGTATTGATCTTTTTCTTACTTTTAAATCTTAGCAGAAAAGTTTCATTTCAGGTATCTTCATCATGGAATATTGCATGGTTTTTAGAGGACACACAAAATTGAGTTTCAAAAACACCTAAAACTAGTCTATTATGCTTACATGACATCTAAAACACCTCAAATGAACATGTCATGCTCAAAACAATGCATGAATATAATTAAATAAGTCACATGGGAATTTTAATTCACATACCAGAACCATTCACTTGCAAGATATTATCATGGAGAAGAAACACATTTACCTTTCAAACAGAACAGATCCTGGTTTTTACCTGTTGTAGCACTTCTTCAAGTCGGTAGGACTAAAAACACACATGTACCTATTCAATTTTATTTTCCAAAGGAGTTACCAAGATAGACTTCATGAACACCTGATAACACATCACCAACATCCTTCACCTAAAATTTGAACATGGGTTCCCTTTATAAATTTTGTTTATGTAAACTGAAACCTATTCACAAAATGCTTGTTTTCTTATGGAGTCCACCATGATGTTAAGAGCTAAAAAACTCCATGAACCTGATCTATTATGAAAAGTTATATCCATACTCTCAAATTTCATTTACCATAGGCAAACAATTTCAATTTTGAGGCAGAAACAATAAATTTTTCTCTATACAAATTTTAACTGTGTTTGAGGAAGGTCTTAGAACAGGTTTACAAAAATAGATAGAACTTTATTATTTCGCATCCATTTGACCTTAGAATTTTTGAAACATAATTTAATCCCAATTATATTCAAATTTTTCTCTTATAATTTATCTAATTAAGGCTCCACAATTTTTCTTGAATGCTAAGAAGTCAAAGTGCTAGTTTACCATACCTCACTTGACCTGGTTTTGGTAAAAATGCAATATCTTGCACAAAACTTTTCCTCAAGTCCTAAAATTTGGCAAAAACCTTCAATAATACCTCCTCAATGATCTCAAATTGTCTCTTTTTCTTAGTTCACTCTGAAACTTCCAATATAATCTCATTTGTGCATGATATAAATGTTTGTCCTGAAAGGCATTCACACTAATGACCCTAGCCATGCCTTTAATTATTGAATTATGATTTTAAAATTAATTAGAGGACTATTTTAAATTTCCCTACACACTTACCATGTACAAAATTACTTTATGTATCTTTTTTTAATTCATATCCTCATGTTAGGTCCTTAAAATATGCCTAATTGAGCTAGTTTTCACTGCAACTCACCACCTCTAAATTTTTATTCATCCTATATCCCCTTGAACATGTCCCATTTTTTGTTTCATGCCTTTACCATGCTTCATCTTTATCCTCATTCCTTCACTCCACATTTCCATGTCACTTTTCTAACCAGGCCTAAAGATTAGATAGCCTAAACTGAGTTAGTCTGACCAATTTCACTCTTCTGCCCTTGTATTCATCATTTTGACTCTACTTCCACATAATATACATCCTATGAAATTATTGACATCATCCTGGTGTGTTCTCACATCATCACCTTTCTTATATGTGTCACTACTTTCTTAAAAAGTTAGTGCTTCATCATGTGTTCTCAAGCCTTGTACATGTTCTTCATTTTTTGACTCACACCAAGCTCCCTTTATCTCTCTTGCATCCTAATTTATCATTAATATACATTTGATATCGATGACAACTCAAAATTCACATTCCAACAATCTCCCCCTTTTTCATTAATGGAAAAACCTCTTAACTCTTCTCCCCCTTTTTGCATTAATGATAAAGTACCTATTTTTAGATCATGGTATGCTCATTTATTATCTTGTTTGGGCTCCATCTTGGTTGGAAACTATTGTTGCAAATCAGCAGCACCCCCTGGATGTTGATCAGATTTCTAGTTTGATCATACTAGCATCCAATGTGATTGTACAACATTGAATCCTTTCCCCAAGTGTGGGACTTGCAAAATGAGAAAAGAATCTCTAGTTTAGAGGCTGGTTCCTCAATTCCTCTGGTCAGATTTATCACTTACAAGTTGCATAGAGGTCTATATTCCTAACCCTACCCTAAATTCCAAAGGAGACAGAGATAGAGAATGCAAAAAAGCTAAAACTAATGCTAATAGGTGATGCACCAAAGGAGTGGTGAGCATTTTTTACTTCTGCAGATTGACACAGTCCATAAAAATGTCAACAAAGAACCTCATGCACAAACTGATAATTGTAATGAAGGATCATAAATTAACCAAACAACACCAGGCAGAGGATGAAAACTAATCACAGAGGTCTGTATTGTTATTTTAATCATCAAAATCACTTGCATTACAACACCTGAGAGGTAAAAATAAAAGTTATCAGTCTCTTAGAAAAGGTTTAATATTCCACCAAAATCACTTCCAAGGTGAGAAAGGGGACCTGCAATACACAAAAAATGTTCAACCCTTTGAAAATGAGCCAAATCTGGCTTTTATAGTGCAAGGGACGAGCCCAGGAGAGAGAAACATGGGAAAACATGGAAGGGATTCAACCATTGACCAAAATGCATTCAAAACAGCATGGGCATCCTTACAGACCCATCCCTTGACATTTTTAGCCATGCTGGGAGAGAATGCGAGCCATTCTTCATTAAAAACGGTGGTTGAAACATCATTTCTGTCCATGACCACATGCCAGAGGTATTTTTTGATTTTATCTCTCCAAAATCCATCAAAATGCAAAAATGACCCTGAGAATCTTGTAGATAATTTCACCATCTTTCCATTGATATAAAGAACGTGAAAAACCGAGCTCTGGATCGAAAGATATGGCCATTTGAAGTTTTAGGGCAAAACAGGGCCAAATCGGGTTGGCGGGCAAAAATTCAAATTTTTGCACCTTTTTGGTCATTTGGAAAATTTTCCAAAATTTCCCCACACTCTGCCACTCTAGGTGCCACGTGGCGGCATCTCATTGGCCGCGGGCCTTTCAGGGGAAAAATTTTCCAAAAAAACTCCGCCGAGCCATAACTTCAAAAATACATGGAGTTAGGAGGAAAACTTTACCTTTCTGGAAAGCTGAGAAAGAGCTCTATCCAATGGTGTCATTTCCAGAAGGTTTTGAGTGATTGAAAATAAAAATATTATGACTGAGGCACAAGAGAGGAAAAAATGAGAGGAGTTAGCCACAAAAAATGAGTAGGGGCACATTTTGACATAACAATTTTGGCGACTCAGAGGGGTCATCTGCCTGCTGGATGAAGTTACCAGTTGCCTGAAGCAATCCATTGGGTATGGAGTCATTGAATTCTCTGTTTGATACCCCAACTGACTATAACACTGCAAGGAGGAAGATGGAATATCACCTGATGGAGCAAGGCCTGCAAACACATCTCCAGGAACAGCAAGCTTGTGCCAAAGCACTTAGGGAAAGAAAAACTAATCTACAGCAAAACAATGTGCACAAGCACTTGGAGGAATGAAAAACCTAAACTAATATGTACAGGGTGAAGCATTTCCTTTAGTAGTAATGCTTCAGATGGATTCCATTGACTGGAATCTGCAGTTCTTCGCCATCCAATGAAGACAACTGGAAAGCATTGTTGTCCTTACACTTTGTGACCATGTATGGGCCACTCCAAATGGCATCAAATTTTGAATGCCTTCCCAGTTTTTCTCTATCCACATCCCATTTTAACACTAGATCTCCAACTTGGAAGGATCTGTTCTTGGCCTTTCTATCAAAGGTCTTCTTTATCAAAGCCTGATCCTTCTCCATTGCTTGGGATGCCTGATTTCTGATTTCTTGGAGCTCCATCAATTCTGCATATCTGAATTCCATGGGCTCAAACTCCAACAACTCCAACTGTTTCATGAGTTCCAATGTTGGCAACTCAAGTGATATGGGAAAAATTGCCTCTCTTCCATAAACAAGCTTGAATGGAGAGTTACCTGTAGATCTTTTAGGAGTTATCCTATCAGCCCATAAGGCTGATTTCAATTTGGTATGCCAAGACCTCTAATTCTCATCAAGAGTCCTCCTAATGATCCTCAACAAGTTCTTGTTTGTAGATTCAGCCTGGCCATTACCCTGGGGGTAATAGTTTGATGAAGTACTTAGGTAGATCCCATTCTTGACAGCCCATTCAGTCACCTTGGATCCAATGAATGCCAATGCATTATCTGATATTATTGTAGCTGGTATGCCAAATCTGGTTACTATTCCCTCATAGAAGTCTAGGATGCTAGATTCATTTGCTTCCTTGAGTGCTACTGCTTCAGTCCATTTGGTGAAGTAATCTGTGGCTGTTAAAATCCACTTGTGCCCTTGGCTCGAATTGGGATTAATAACTCCAATGAAGTCTAAACCCCATTGCATGAATGGCTGGTCAACTGAAATTGGATGCAATGGGAGGGCAGCTAGCCTCTCTTTACCTGTGAAAAATGCACAATTCTTGCACCTCTTGATCCATGCATAACAATCATTGAAAATCTTGGGCCAATAATAACCAGCCCTCATGATCTTTAGAGCTGTCACTCTTGGTGCAAAATGACCACCAGCTGGTCCACCATGGAACTCTTCCAGCACCTTATGAATCTGATTTGTACCAATGCATCTCAGTAGTACTCCATTCACATCTCTTTTGAATAAAACACCATCAACAAGGGCATATGGGACAACCTGCAATCTGAAGTGTCTTCTTTGGGTCTTGTTCATCTCTGGAGGACATAGACCTGTGCTTAGGAAGTGCATTATACTTTGGGTCCAGCAAGGAGTGGGGACACCATTATTTTCCTCTTGAGTGCTTCCTTGCTCACGGTTGTCTTGCAACGCCAAAACAGTCTCTTTCTCAATGCATGATTCCTCTTGTTTGCTCAAGATCAGCTGCTCACACAATCCTTTTCCTCTTACCAACTTGGTGACTTTGATCTCAATGTCATACTCCATGACACGAGTAATCCAACCTGCCCTTTTTTCATTCAAGTCTTTGTTGAGGAGGAAGTCTTTAACCCCCGCATGAGAAACCAGCAATTGGACCTTATTGTTTGAAACTAGATGCTTGAATTTCTTCAAGCTCCTGATTACTGCAAGAACATGCTTCTCAATGAAAGAATATCTCACCTCATAGTCCTCTAGGATTTGGCTGAAGAAAGCAATTGGCTGCTCATCATTGTCTTTATTCTGTTGTACCAAAATTGCAGAAATAGTATCATCACCTCCAAACGCATAGAGGATGAAATCCTTGGAGAAATCCAGGTTGATGAGAGTTGGGGATTGAGAGATGGCTTCTTTGATTGCTTCAAAACTTTCCTTTCCTTCTACTATCCATTTGAAATCCATGCTTTTCTTTAGCATCTTGGTGATAGGTCTGACAAGGGCTGCAAAATTTGGGACAAACCTCCGAACAAAATTTATTCTTCCCAAGAAACTTTGAAGGGCCTTCTTGTGGCTTGGCAATGGCAGTGCTCTTATGGCTTTGACTCTTTCCAGATCAATTGCTAATCCTTCTTTGGAGACAATGTGGCCAAGGAGTTTTCCTTCATGGGCTAGAAAAACACACTTTTTAGGATTCAAGGAGACTCCAAATCTTCTACACCTTTGGAACACTTGTCTCAAATGAAAGAGGTGGTCTGCTGTATTTTTTGAAAAAACAGTGATATCATCAAGATATATCAGTACAATGTTGTTAATCAAACCTTTGAACGCCATGTCCATTGCTCTTTGGAAGGTAGCTCCAGCGTTGGACAGCCCAAATGGCATTTTCCTGTATGCATAAGTTCCCCATTTAGTTGTAAAGGCTGTCTTGAACTGATCTTCTTCCTTCACCATAATCTGATTATACCCTGAATAGCCATCAAGTAGTGAAAACCTCTCGGAGCCAGCAACAACTTGTAAAATCTGCTCCATGGAAGGAAGTGGATAATGATCCTTGAGAGATGCTCTATTCAAATCTCTGAAGTCAACACACAATCTGATTTCCCCACTCTTCTTTCTGACTGGAACCAAGTTGGAAACCCAACTAGAATGCTTGATAGGGAATATGATTCTTGATTCTATCAACTTATTCAATTCTTTTCTCATGAGAGGCTCCATGTGGGGGTTGACTGGCCTTTGTTTCTCCCTGATGGGCTTAGTATTTGGATCCAATTCAATGGTGTGTTGAGCTAACTCGGGATTGAAACCTTTCAAATCTTCATAGCTCCAAGCAAACACATCAGAGAATTCTTGACAAAGTTGTATGAACTCATACCTTTCTTGCTCAGTTGTCATCTTACCAATTTGGAGTGATTTGCCTCTTTCTACTGAGATGGACACTGAATCTTCTCCCTTCACTTGGATGTTTGCTTTCTCCTTCCTAAACTAATCATTAGGATTGAAAATGGACTCCAAAGTAATAAGTCCCTTTGGTAGTTTGTTGGTTCTCAGCTGCACCACCTGGTCACCATACTGCTGCTCCAACTTTTCCTAAATTTTGGCTGAGAATTCAGCCTCTTCTTGCAAGAAATGGATGATTTGCTGATCATTTTCAAACACTTGCCAACTTACATTGTTATCTGGCACTGAAGGCCTCACAATCACATGGATGTTTGGTTGTACCTTGTCTTTTTGAATGCTCTCCACAACGTCAAAGGCTGCCCCAACTGCTGCAATCCTGTCAGCAGCTTGGTTCTCTTTCTTAGGAATGGATTTTATGCTAAAGCCCTCAAAATCTTCAATGAGGTCCCACACCCTGTTCTTGTAGCACTTGAGTAGATCATTCTTGACAGCATGCTGCCCCTTGACTTGGTTGACAATCAACTCACTGTCACCAAAGACTTGCAAGTTCTTTATTCCTCTCTTGATTGCCCAATGTAGTCCTTGCACCAAGGCTTCATATTCAGTAGTGTTATTAGAGCATGCAAACTGAAATCTAAAAGTTGAATAATACTTAACTCCTTGAGGTGAAACTAGCATGGATCCCCCTCCTACACCTTGTCTACTCCTTGATCCATCAAAAAACAACTGCCATACCTCATTGTCATCTTTGTGGTTTGGCTTGGTGATGCTAGGAATAGGCTGATTTTCTTCATGTATGCAATAGACTCCCAGCTCAGATTCTTCTATTTCTTGATAAGGATCAAAAGCATGCACCTTGCTTGCCCATTCATCAAGAGTTAAATCTGGGATGCTTCCAACCTTAGTGTCAGCTTCATCAGTGCTTGGATGATCTTCTTGATCAAACGCTGAACAATTGGCATTAATCTGACTTGGAGTGTAAGGCTCAATGTGAAAGTTTGCAATAGGTTCAGACCTGATTGTGGCTTTGGTTCCATATCTTGTTCTGAACAGCATGTGTGACCAATCAGCAGACAAGTAACCTCCAATCTTAGCTATGAAATCCCTTGACAAACATAGGGTAAAGAGTGGTGGAAGGTCTATTACTGAGACATCTTGCAAAACAACCACGTTGGGACAGGCATGCAAAGTAAGACTCAAGTTTTTAATCACCCCGACTGTTGTTACTGCTGTCCCATCCAACTGCACCACCCCTTTGGATATGGTTTCATACTGAATTCCCAACTGATCAACTATTTGCTTGGGCATTACTGAACTACTTGCCCCGGAATCAATCATGCAATTGTGTACTAATTGATTTCCAATAATCAATGAAACGTAGAATGGAGGGGGCTTCAATATTTTACCTTGCTGTCCTCCATGATTCCCCTCAGGATGGGCAGCATTTGTGAGCACCTTCTCTTGCATTTGGACTTGCTGATTTGAAGTTGACCAGTCCTTCATGGCAGCTTGTAGCAAATCTCTTTGGCCTAGGATAGATAGTGATTCCCACATTGATATGTTTACATTTGTCTTCTTCATCTGATCAATGATACTGAATGGAGATGAAGTATCCCTCTACTGTCCCTTGGCCTGCACATTCATTCCTTGCACATGGGCAGCAACAACTGGCATTTGGGTTGGCCTAGGGGCTATTTTAGGCAATCCTTGCGTGCTTGGGATTGCATTTTGTTTGCCAATAGTTTGTGGAGTGACAGAAGGTCATGAATTACTTGGGGCCAATGGTTGTTCTTCACCCAAATTTATTCTCTTTGACCTTGTGTTGGCTGCAACACTTTGGGAAATTGTTTGATTCATGCCACAAAAATCTTCTGCCTGTCATTTTACAAGTGTGGTATCATTCGGAGCTGATTGTTGCTGGAATGTTTCTTATTGCTGGTTATTTCCTTGACTACCTTCACCCTCCACACTAGTTTCTGTCACCATTAATGCTTGATTCAAGGCACCATTGAATCACATGGACTAGTTATGAGGTTCATTGCATGGGAAACACCAATCATACTCTTGAGCCATATTGTTTTGTACTAGCACTAATGCTTTAGATGCAGATGTAGCATTGGGATTATAGGGCTGAAATGGTCTGTTGGTAGGAGGCCTTGCTTGATTTAGATTTGTAGCTAGATTGGGTGGTCTATGAGGTTGATATGGCTACTTGTTAGGCTGAGCTTGAGGCTGGAAGGAAGGTCTAAAAGCTTGAGCTTGCTGCCTTTTGAGTGTAACCAGCTCATTACCTAGATTTTGTAATTGCTTCATGACTTCTTGAAGTTCATTTGAGGCACTATAAGATGAAGTGGAAGCTTCACTTGAATTATAATTTCTAGGAGTGGGAATAGAAGCTAAATTAGGAACTTGGCTAGTACTTGGGCTCTCTAAACTTGGAAATAATGGCATTAGAGGCCTATGAGCCAGCTTGCTAGCTTGAATCAAACAATTTTCAGCTCTAATGGCAATGCTATAAGCAATGGGGATAGTTGTGCCTCCCATGGACTAAATTTACATAGAAATATTTGAATTTAAAGCTTTAAGGTAATAAAGAAAAGCACCTTCTATTGTTGGCCTGACTGCCACTGGAATTCTCTCCCAAGTCCTTTGAAATCTGAAATTAAAATCAGTCAGCTACTCATTGGGAGCTCTTTTGATAGTTGTTAGTTGCTCCAAAAGGAACATGTTGTCTCCCTTTTCCCCAAACTACTCATGGAGGGCTATACATAGTTGATTCCAATTTTGAATAGAACCTGAGGCAAGACTCCTAAACCATTGCAAAGCTTTCCCTTTGAATGAAGATGCCAGCAGTTTGACAACAACTTGCATCTCATTGATCTCATGGATTGTACAAATGTTAGCAATATCCTTAACATGATCACCAGGTGAGGTCTGATTTTCTCCAGTGAAGTATGGAATTTTATTCAATGCTGCAACTAGGATTGGATTTTGTGCATTGAGAGCAAGTGGGTTGCTGCCAGTGAAATTGACATAGGGGTTGTTTTGTGCCATTCTGATTGGCCTTAGAACCCTTGTTGATTGAATGAAAGGCCTACCAAGTGGAGGAGTTGAGAGAGTTATATTTGGTGGAGATGGAGACCTTTGGATTCTCCTCCCACTTTTCTTTATTCTTGGAGATAACTATAGATATTCAAACAGCACCTTTTCCTCTCCAGCTCTTGACCTTGTGTTGATTCTTCTCATGATTTTTCAGGTCTGCACTTCTAAAACCAGCTGATTCTTCTTCCTTGGAGTCGCCAGATGTGTAATTTATAGCTCTTTTAAAGCAAGAAACTTGCAATAAATGAACATCAATTTTGTTGCAATGAAGATGAAGACCTCTAAGGTCCCACCGAGCGTGCTAAAACTATTTTTGCAAATCAGCAGCACCCCCTGGATGTTGATCAGATTTCTAGTTTGATCATACTAGCATCCAGTGTGACTGCACAACATTGAATCCTTTCCCCAAGTGTGGGACTTGCAAAATGAGAAAGGAATCTCTAGTTTAGAGGCTGGTTCCTTAGTTCCTTTGGTCATATTTATCACTTACAAGTTGCAGAGGTCTATATTCCTAACCCTACCCTAAATTCTAAACGAGAAAGAGATAGAGAATGCAAAAAAGCTAAAACTAATGCTAATAGGTGATGGACCAAAGGAGTGGTGAGCATTTTTTACTTCTGCAGATTGACACAGTCCATAAAAATGCAACAAAGAACCTCATGCACAAACTGATAATTATAATGAAGGATCATAAATTAACCAAACAACACAGGAAGAGGATGAAAACTAATCACGGAGGCTGTATTGTTATTTTAATCATCAAAATCACTTGCATTACAACACTTGAGAGGAAAAATAAAGTTACAGCTCTTAGAAAAGGTCTGATATTCAACCAAAATCACTTCTAAGGTGAGAAAGGGGACCTGTAATACACAAAAAAGTTCAACCCTTTGAAAATGAGCCAAATCTAGCTTTTACAGTGCAAGGGATGAGCCCAGGAGAGAGAAACGTAGGAAAACGTGGAAGGGATTCAACCATTGACCAAAACACATTCAAAATAGCATGGGCATCCTTACAAACCCATCTGTTGACATTTTTAGCCATGCTGTGAGAGAATGTGAGCCATTCTTCATTAAAAACGGTGGTTGAAACGTCATTTCTGTCCATGACCACATGCCAAAGGTGTTTTTTGATTTTCTCTCTCCAAAATCCATCAAAATGCAAAAATGACATCGGAATCATGTATATAATTTTTCCATCTTTCCATTGATATAAAGAACGTGAAAAGACTGAGCTTTGGATTGAAAGATATGGCCATTTGAAGTTTTAGGGCAAAACAGGGCCAAATCGGGCTTGGCGGGCAAAAATTTGAATTTTTGCACCTTTTTGGTCATTTGGAAAATTTTCCAAAATTTCCCCGCGCTCCTCCACTCTATGTGCCACATGGCAGCATCTCATTGGCCGCGGGACTTTCAGGGGAAATTTTTTCCAAAAAAACTTCGCCGAGGCATAACTTAAAAAATACATGGAGTTAGGAGGAAAACTTTACCTTTCTTGAAAGCTAAGAAATAGCTCTATCCAATGGTGTCATTTCCAGAAGGTTTTGAGTCCCTAAAAAGTAAAATATTATGACTGAGGCACAAGAGAGGAAAAAATGAGAGGAGTTAGCCACAAAAAATGAGCAGGGGCACATTTTGGATAACAGAAACATCAACCAAATTCAACAATCAAGCTCTTTCTCTTTATTTTCTCTTCCTTAGTCATGTTTTCATCTTCATTATGCATCAAATTCACTATTTATCCCCCTGAGAAGATGAATTCATATCACATAAACATGCCAAAAACTTAGCACCTCGGTGAAAACAGTCTCCTAGCATATTACTATGTAAATCTTAGTTGAGACAATTTTGTTCTAGGCTCAATTTCTCCATAAGTTACTTGTAGATAAGATTTAGGACTAAGTTCCCTAAAGAAACTTCTCAGTGCATTCTAACCCAAATTTGGGCATCCATAGATCATTATATATTGCATGCAAGGTCTTCTTACTACTCCCCCTAGGATAATTCTACCTTTAATTAACTGATTATATAATAATTTTGCTTCATAACTTGTCCATGAGTCATCTTGGTGAGTCCACAAACTTCCTTCTATCTTGAAATGCTTCTTTAGTGACTATAGCCTTACTAGCTTGTTGTAGATAATTTCTTAAACATGGTATTTTCTCCCCCTAAATACATGATATATTTCCTTGTTTTGCTAATAAATTCTAAGCCTTCATGCCTATGACACCTTATTGATGGTCAAACCATATTTTCTTGTCTCAAACATAACTCTGAATCCTCATACATATTGTCTGACTTATAGGTTGCTCCATTAGGGTCTCTACATACTACAACATTCTCAAAGAAAAAAAGAAATCCTTTTCATTTATTCTCACACACCTATGAGCTTTAGGGATTCTTATTTGCTCTAAGAGTATTGAGAACTTCACAGACTGTAAAGGTGATTTAAAAACATGTATAACACTTTTGAAAAATTTCACACAACCACCATGTAATTAAGTAATTATCTTACTTGACATTACTCTCCAAACTATAGAAGAAAATTTAACTCTGCCATTATAACTCCCTCAAAAATTATCTTCTCTTATGTACTCCATAAGCCTCATGTAACCCTGAACTCTTCCCCAATGTCATGTAATAGGTATCTAGATCATTGGCCTCTTACATTTGTGTTCTTAATAGCTTTGTCTTGTCAATTTGAGACTATCTCAGTTTTATCAAACAAATGTAGTTTTCCCTTCTTGATTTCCACAAACTTGTTGAAAGGACTATATTCAACATTTATCCCTTATGTGTTAAGTTTACACTAATCATTAAGTTTCATTGACACATCACACATTCTCATATTATCTTGCACCACTTCACAAGTTTCATTAAGAGAGGAATATGCAAGAAAATATTGATTAAAACCCCTCATACCTAAGTATAACCCTATCAAAATTGAGTTTCACTATTTCCTTACAAGTTTAACACCTTTCTGGTCCTCAACGCTCGTTGTATTTACCCTACAAATATGAACACACCCTCATTCTTCCTCTTAAGGCTCTCTTGAGAATGTCCATATTGAGTCTCTTGTCTCTTTACTAGATTTCCCATCTTTTCAACTCTTCATTGTGCATATTATTTGGTACAAACTCCTAAAACCTTGTTCTCCCAATGACCTCATTATTTCCCTTCATTATTTACTTTCCTAAATACCTCATTCCTTCCAATTCCTTACTCACCATCATTGTAGGCTCTGAATGTCAACCTTTCTTACTAAGCTTCTTTCTAGTTTGACATAACTTACCTTCCAATTCTGATTTTCACTATGAAGTCTATGTATATACATTTTTGACTAACAATTACCCTTTCTTGATATTTTATACTTCTTCAAGAATTTCTCCTTATCACCAAGATTTTTTATAGTGATCTTAAACCTTTTTTCCTTATGGACCTTGTCAATCAATTGACATGAGGCTCATTTGCATGTTTCTTCTATGCATGCATGTTAAGACATTATTTCTTCAAACTCCTTTGGTAGTCTCCCATACATTTCTCAATCTTATCTAAACTTGTGTGATTCCACAAGGACCTTCAACTATGAGATAGGACTTTTATACTAGCTAGTTGTCATATTATACTATGAATCTCTTCTTGACTAGCATAGTCCTTGATTTGGCTAGTTTTCTCTATCTATCATGAAAATCAAACTTATAACCTTCTTTAATGGATATTGAATGTTATATAAAACACTTTCAATAAGCATTTCAAATTTAATAATTTCTCAGGATGATCAAAGGACAATATAACAGCTTTTATCTTCTTTCTTCTCTCTACATTGTTAAAAACATTTGGTACCCATGATGACCTTGATGTTATGATCTAACTCAACTTCCAAGAGGTTTTACACATTTAATTTGATCAATATAGACACCCAAAAATATTTGATTTCACTTAAAGGATATTTTCTAACCAGAATCTACCTTAAGAGGGTTTTGTTCAACTTTATATTTTGAACTTGGGCTTACTACGCTTGTACATGAAACATTTAAAGGAAACTCACTCATTACAAGAAGAATCACTTCAATTATTTTGAAATAACTTCAACCACCTTGGGACATAGACTTATTCAAGATTTCAAGAATTTTTCATGGTTTGTTTTTTAGAAAACCCCAAATTCTCATTTCAAACCCTAGTTATAGGGTTATTACCTATGTGTGATTCTGAGAGGTAAAAAGTCAATATTTCTTGACTATTTATCAATATCTCTTAATACTACAACAGTAAGGTTTGTATTAACCATTATCAATTGTTAGAGTGCTTTTTATTATATGAACCACCTCATTTTCTTCTCTGCAACCATGTTCACATAGTGAATGATTTGAAACTACCCTATCTTTTAATGAGTAGTCTTTTTTTTATCTTTTATAGAGAATTATCTTTCTCATTTTTTCAATAAATTCACTTATAATCATATTGTCATGCATACAATGTTCCTAGAGACTCTTGTATTAATAATTTTGCATAGTTTTCTTCTAACATGAATTGGTAGCATTGATGAACTACTAGTCGTAAAAGACCTTTCTTAGGCTAAATTCAACCTTTTTTGATAATTCCTTAGGTACTTTTGATGGTGCATCATTCCTTTAACATATTATAAAGCACATGATATACACAAAACCTTTGTAACTTATTCATAAATTTAGGATGATAGTACCATAGAAAAAATTATGCAACTTGAGACCACTTTTGCAACAAAGGACTTCATATTTCCTTTCAACGCATATTTTGTCAATAAATACCTTGTTTCTATCTAAAAACAACTTCTTTGCATCATGGATGTAACATATTTGAACCTTACTTTCACCCCTTTTTTCTTGTTTGACATTTCAATCAGTTTGGTGGGCATGCTAGGTATTCAAGGTATAATTTCTTCATTGTGGAGTGAAATGAGACTTATGAATGGAAAAGATTGTACCTTCTAATGACTTAGTTATCTTGCATGGGCTTAAAAAGATTCAAACTTCCTTGAATGGCTTCATGTACTTTGTTTAAGCCTCTCATGCACCCTTATCACTTGACATTATTGAATGACTCAAATAGACTCATTATGAACCTTGACATTGAAATCTAACACATTCTAGGGGACTCATGACCTTTTGGATGATTTCATGACATTTTTAGATTTTACTACACAGAAATTTTTGAGCTAAGACACACTTGATGACCTTGACAATATTTGAAACCAACTTATACATTCACTTGAGATATTTGAACAACTTGAAACACAATTATTAGAAGGATACCTTGACATTATTTCAATTATAATTACACATATTTATCACAACTAGAGATGGTATTTAGACTCAAGACCAACTTGTTTCAAACTACAACAAACAATTCAATGTTTGTTTTCACTTATGATACTTTTCTTGAAGCCTATAAGGACCACATAATTGGTACTGTGACATACTTAGGATGGATCTTAATGAGCTGATATTGACAAGTTATACCAAGCTAGGTATGCTAGGTATTCAAGGTATAATTTCTTCATTGTGGAGTGAAATGAGACTTATGAATGGAAAAGATTGTACCTTCTAATGACTTAGTTATCTTGCATGGGCTTAAAAAGATTCAAACTTCCTTGAATGGCTTCATGTACTTTGTTTAAGCCTCTCATGCACCCTTATCACTTGACATTATTGAATGACTCAAATAGACTCATTATGAACCTTGACATTGAAATCTAACACATTCTAGGGGACTCATGACCTTTTGGATGATTTCATGACATTTTTAGATTTTACTACACAGAAATTTTTGAGCTAAGACACACTTGATGACCTTGACAATATTTGAAACCAACTTATACACTCACTTGAGATATTTGAACAACTTGAAAGACAATTATTAGAAGGATACCTTGACATTATTTCAATTATAATTACACATATTTATCACAACTAGAGATGGTATTTAGACTCAGGACCAACTTGTTTCAAACTACAACAAACAATTCAATGTTTGTTTTCACTTATGATACTTTTCTTGAAGCCTATAAGGACCACATAATTGGTACTGTGACATACTTAGGATGGATCTTAATGAGCTGATATTGACATGTATTTTCAAACGAATGAACTACCCTAACCTATATGTATAATGCAAAATCAATCTTGCAAATGGTCCTTAAGAAAGGATCTATCAAGCATACCTCTTGATTAACTATATATTTTCTATATGAGTAAAATTTTATCACCACATCCTGAAGATGACTCTACTTAAACCACACACCAATGCTTATTTCAAGTATTATATGCCTTTTATAATCCTACAGAAGGCACTTTATGTTGTTTAGACCACCTCAAAATAATAGAAAGTCATCAAAGTAACTTGATGACTCACTCTTTTCTTTTTTATCCTTTGAAATTTTTTCATTCTTCTTGATTTTCCATTTGGATGTTATATTTTAATCTTTTAATACTTCATTACCTGATTGAAAACTTTTCAAACATGTATGATGGATCCCATTCCCTTACTTTCTCCTAACTATGCATGGAAGTCCTACATGAATAGTACTTAGCTTTCTCTCAACTTTGTCACTGTGATCATCACTTCTTGATATATTTCTTGAGTTGATATCTCTCATGCCTTTCTATGACTCACTCTTAGGATTAATTTTCACTTTTTATACCTTCTTAATCTTCCTTTTGACTGCTTGAGTTCTTCTTCTATGCTTAGTAGGTTGATTTTGATAACAGTGTTTTGCAAAGTGTCCAAGTTTATGAAAATCGAAATAAAAAACTTGAATTTTTCCTTTATATGGGTATATACTGAGAATCCAACCATACCTAGCACTCTCATAATAATATCTAGCAATATGTCCAATATTGTTACAGTTGTAGAGAATTATTTTCTTCAAACCTCTTGAGTCTTCTATTCTCCAAAACTGATTGTCTAGTTCTTCAAGTTAGTGTTGAGCTAAGTGGCCTATCTCTTTACAATTGAAGCAAACTATGTTTTCAGTTTTCTCATATCTTTTGTCCCTCCATTGATGGTCATTCATGACATCATTCCTACATTCCTTATCTCTGTGTCCAAAATTGTGACAAGAAAAGCAATAACCATTAAAGGTTTTCTCATACCTGAATGCATTTGGTTGCCTGGTTGATTTAGGCATTCTTTAATTTTTCCCCTGGTTCATCTTCATGTTTTATTGTCTAATTATACCATCCTTATCACTTTCATACCTCTTTACATGTCCTTCTATGAAACCTAGTCATGTCTTGTCACCTATTGGTTTTTTCTATCTAGTATTCCATTCAAAGCTTCAGAGCTCTTCTCTATCTTGTCATACATCTTCAATATTTATTTTGCTTCCCATAATTTAGCTCTCAAGGATATAAGTTTTTCTTCATGCCTCATGCAGGTGTCTTCTTTGACATTAAGATTTTTTTACACTGTATTAACTTGAGATTTCAGCTCTACTGATTTTGAGATGCTCTTTCTCTTTGTGTTTGAGAGATGATGAAATCAGCTCTAATTATGCCTCAAGTTATTTGATTCCATCTACATATTTCTCCTTCTACCTTTCCTCAAGAAGCTTGATCTAATCTTCATACTTTTTCATCATTATCTTCAATTTTTGGTTATTTTTCCTTCGATGTTTCAATTCTTCCATGGCACTAATCAGTTATGCTTCAAGATTTACCTCATCTTCCTCTTCATCTGATATTTTATCCTCGCTAACATACCTATCTCTTGAGCTGCTTCCCAACATTATCTTTATGGCCATGTTTTTTATCAAGAGGAAAACCTCCAAGTTGTTAGACTTGATTCAAGAGTACCATGATCTAAAAACATTTGTTAGAAATCAAGACACTGAGATGGGGGTGAATCAATGTTTGTTCAAACTTTTGAAACAATTTAAGATTCTTCAACTATCCAAAGTTAAACAATCATAACCATGATAAATAAAAAAGATTCAAACATGAGATATAGAGGATAAAAAACACATGAACACACTATATAAAGTGGGAAACACTTCAAGGTAGAAAAAACCCACTTAAACCAAAAAAATAACTTGTAAAAGAATGTCTTGTAGATGTTACAATTGGCTTCACAGTTGAGCATCAACTCAACATGGAGTTGTAACTCCAAAATTTAACCAAGCTACAACCTGATCTTCAAAAAACTTCTACTTGCATGGAAGTATCAACTCCCAAATTCAGTCACCTTCACATTGATCTTTAGTAAGCTTTAACTTACAATGAAGCTTCAACTCCCTAATTGCTAAGCTATCACTTAGACCTCTTCCACAACTGATTATGACCACTTCTTTAACTCAATTTTTTATCTTCTCACTCTCCTTCATCTATTTCAGGTACTCATCTCAAGGCTTCCTCATCAACAATAGGTATCCCTCTCACAAATCATAATTTTCAAACTCACGTACTACAAAATTGCAATTCTTCATGCATTTGATAATATACTTATTTTCAACACCTTACTTCTCCTTCAATGGCTCAACCATCAAAAAAAACTCCAAATACACTCTCATACTTTTATTACATCAAATATGAATTCCTCAAATTACTCTTACACTTTAACTTACACAAGAAAACTCTTCAACTTTTTTCAACAATTTGAATTAGGAAGCAAAAAGAATATCACCTCATACAAAATATGTCTTCTTATAATGAATACATTTTAATTTGTGTAATTTACAAGTGCACATCTCACCCAACCTATCATGGAAGTTGTTACATTCATGTAGATCACCAAAATACTCCAAAATTGGTTGAATAACTGAAGAGAATATTCTTGTAACTAACATCTAATTTCTGATTTTTAATTGTCATGTCATATTTTGTCCTCTAGCTAACCAAGTCTTTATTTTGTCTTTTAGCCTTCCAAAAATGTTTAAAAGAGACAAAAATTTGCATGCATATTGAAAATGTTCCCACCAAGCCATGTGCAACATTTATTTTCTTGTAAACTCACCACTTCATCCTTATATCTTCTTTAGAGCTCCAATGCATAGCTAATTTTAGTCCTACAAAACTAGTCTTAAATATTGGAGTAACTACTACACTTTCAGGTATTTTCAATCCTTGAACACTTCATCAAAGACACTACATGAGGTATAAAACACCACCATGTGCTTATATAACTATCACCTTAAAATTATTCATGCCATGCAGATTTGGGAAAGGTATCTCAAGGGTTTGGACACCCACAAATCTTGTATTCACTAAAAGAGGTATAAATTTATCTAAACGCCTGGTCATGGTTCATGCCATACCATTTTGGAAAGATCCTAGCCTTTTTCAACTTTTAACCTTACCAGAAATTTTCAATTCAAATATCTTATCATTTAAAAATTTGCATCTTAGAGGCAGACCAGACAAAGTTTCAGAGCTCCAAAAATAGTTTTGTGCTTGAGACATCTAGCACTTAAAAATATGTTTTCAACCCAAATCACCTCATGAAATATTTCACATGGGACCTCTAATTCATTCTATAACCTTCACTTTAAAATATTTTATGGAGAGAGACACGTTTACCTTTCAAAAATAGAGCTTTGACTTTATATGCTTAGCCTTCTTATCAGTAGGAATGAAAAATGTACATGTATCTTCACATTTTTCCAAAGTACCAACTCATATAAATTCATGAACATTGATAACACATCCCCAACATCTTGACCAAAAACTTTAGCATGGGTTCCTTTACAAATTTTGTTTGTACACTAAAAACTTCACAAAATGTCTATTTTTTTGTGGGGTCCACCAAGTGTCAATAGCTCAAATCACCATGAAATTATGATATGAAGAGTTATCTACATGAAAATTTTCATAAAATAGAAAAAAAAATCATTTGGAAGCATAACCAAACATTTTTCTCTATACCAATTTCACTGGGTTTGATAAAGGTCTGAGACATCTTCACAAAAATGGATAGAACTTTGTTATTTCTCGTTCATTTAACCTCGTACTTTTTGAAACATAATTTTATCCCAATTTTATTCAAAATTCTCTTATTATTTATCTAAATAATTCTCCATTATTTTTCTTCAATGATACAAAGTCAGAGTGTTAGTTTATCATACCTCACTTAACCCAGTTTTGGTAAAATGCAATATATTACCCAAAACTCCTCCTCATGTCCTAAAATTTGGACCACACCTTCATTACTACCTCCTACATGATATAAAATGATCATTTTTTCCTGGTTCACTCTAAAACTTCCAATCAAATCTCATTTTTGCATGCTAAAATTGTTTTTCCTGAAAGGCAATCACACCAATGACCCTAATCATGATTTTAACTATTGAATTATGATCTTAAAATTCATTTCAGGATTTTTTTCAATGTCCCTGCACACTTTACATGCCTTAAATTTCTTAGTGTATCTTTTTTTTCTTCATAGTCTAATGTTAGGTGCTTTAAATAGGCCTAATTGAGTTAGTTTGCACTGCAGCTCACCACCTCTGAATTTTTATTCATCATGTATCCCCTTGAACATGCCCCATTATGTGTTTCATGCCTTTGCCATGATTCATCGGTAGCCTCATGCCTTCACTCCACCTTTCCAGGCCACTTTGCTAACTATTCCTAAGGATTAAGCACCCTAAACTAAGCTAGTCTGACTAATTTTACTCTTGTGCCCTTGTATTCATCCTTCTAACCTTGACTCCACATCATATACATGTTATGAAATTCCTGACATCATCCTAGTGTTTTATCACATCATGACCTTACTTTTACCTGACACTAGTTGCTCAAGATGTTAGTTCTTCATCAGGTGTTCTCAAGCATGTTCTTCCTTGTCTGAATTACTCCACGCTCCCTCTAGCTCTCCTACATCCTGATTTTTCATTAATATACCTTTTACATCAATGATAACTTAGCATCCACATACCAACAAGTTATTGAGTTGCAAAGGTGAGTTTACAAATCAACTCATTGATCTTGAACCTATGGTGGTGTTGTGTGATGAAAATGAGATCCTCTTTGGGAAAGAAGTGATTCAACTAAAAAAACACCATCCCAAAAAGGCTTGACAACCTTGATTATGATTTTGACAATGTTGAAAGAGCTATGAACATATCTACTCACATACCTAGAGATGTTGTGGAATGCAACTCATGCACCTATCATAATCCCAAGAAAGTTTGGTTAGGACATGTATGAATGAAGAAGAAAGGAAATATTACACCAAAGATTTACAAGAATATTAGGACTTATTTGTTTGGTTCTATTATGATTTGAAGGCTTATAGGGAGGATTTGTTTTAACATGAAATGCCTTTATAACCTCACACTAAGCCTTTCAGATAGAAGCATAGACCTATTAACCACATCCTTGCAACCCAAATTAAAGGAGAACTAAAGAAGATGAGGGATGGTGGCATAATCCAACCTACTAGATATTCCTCATGGGTTGCAAACCTAATACTAGTCAGAAAGAAAAATGGGGATATCTGACTTTGTGTGGAATTCATAAATATAAATAAAGCCTCACTCAAGGAATACTACCCTTTTTCCAGACATGGACAACCTTTTGCAAAAGGTAACAGGGTATGAAATGTTGTCTACATTAGATGGTTTCTCTGGTTATAACCAAGTTGTGGTCAAATAATTAGAACAATATAAGATTGCATTCATAACTCCTCGGGGTACATATGTTTATGTTAGAAATTCATTTAGATTGATGAATGTAGGGGAAACTTTTCATAGAGCCATGGATGTTGCATTTGTTCGGTTCATTAGTGATTTTATTGTTGTTTATCAAGATGACCTAATTGTTTTCTCTAGAAAGAGAGGTGGCCACTTAGAGCACCTGGAAAAAATCCTGATCAAATATAGAGAGTATGGAATCTCATTGAACCGAAGGAAGTGCCACTTTGGGGTATAGAAATCCAAGTTGTTGGGACACATTATGTATCATGAAGGGGTTATGATGTGTTAGAACATAATATTAAGTGCTCATAATTTTTATTTTATAATTAAATAATATAGAATATAGTTTATATTATTTATTATTTGATATAAACTTTATATTAGGTTTATTAGTTATCAATTAACTAATTATTTATTAAATCGGGGTGTACCCCATCACTTAATGGTCTTGGCCATAATCAGATGTATAAAATTACTTCGGGTTAAAAACATGGAGCATGAAGTGAGGAAGGGAGTTATGGACTTTAATAGTTTCTCGTGGAGGTTAAAAGATATTAAAGTTAAAACTCAAATTACATATTTATATTCTTATTAGTTTATATTTAAACTATAGCCTAACTTATATAGTTTAAAAATTGTATTTTTATAGATAAATAATAATAACATAATATTTATATAAAATTATATAGTTTGAAAACTATATATTATAAAAATATAAACCCTATCCTATAATAATCCTATAATAATGTGACCTGCATTATGAAAACAATTAGCTATAGTTTAATTACTATAGTCTAATATCTAAAACAAAAGGGAAAAAAAAAATTACTTTATAAATTTCATTCTATAGTTTTCTAAAAACTATTTTATAATTCTATAGTTTATATTAATTATAAACTATAAATTAAAAAGGTTGCCTAAAACTAATTAAAATGCAGCCCCCTCCTTTTTCTACGTGGGATATAATTTATTTAAAAAACTTAGAACCCAACTCTTTTCCTCAACCGCTTACCTATTTCCATGCGCATTAGCATTGATTAAAGTATTCCTTTTAAAATGTATTACATTGTTTTTTGGTTAATGTTTAACCATTTTAAAAAGTCTTAAATGCCACATTATTATTTTTTTTTTAAAACTTTGGCATACATATTTTAGATTTCATTGGAATTTTTTTTTTTGAAATGCATTGTAAATGTTTGAAACCCTTGATTGGGATTTTTGGGAATACGTCTATTTTACTTTGTATTAGGAATATTGTTGGATGTTTGTTTGGATGCAAAGTACTAAAGATAGAGAAGACTCTCATAAGTATATTAATAGTTGGTTTGGTAAGACCTAGTCAAAATCTAAGACAAACATTCAAAGATAGGAATACATTTATTTTATATTTAATTAATTAGAAGTATCTATTTTATGTTTGTTATTGATTGAATATATCAGCAATATATAACCACGCATAAATATGCCAATTATGTAAGTTTTAGGCATCAGGTCAGTGAAGTTCTATTAATTAGTTCATTGAATATTATTGCAAAAGTATTGTCCCTGCACATGGTTACCTATTAAAATAAAATGTACTTTTAATTAAAATTCTAACCATCTTAAACATGTGGCTTTAATTTGTTTATTGAACACCGCTTGACCGTGTGACACCCCGGTTTTTAAAATGTTGGTCCCACATGAGGAATGTGGTGGTTATTAAGATTTTAAAAGGCATGCGGTTGTAAATGCATGATGTGGTTGTGGTAATTTTTGCCAAGTGGGAAGTAACTCCCCTCGAGCTTTGTGGTCAGTGGGAGATTTGAGGTTTGACGCGGCTCAGACGCACTTCCAATATGGAATGTTAAATGTGAGTTGGCTCGATAGGTCACTTCATTGATTTGAAAATTAAAAATGAGCTCGCTTGGCTTGATTTTGAGCTCGACCAAGTTGATATAAAATCATATATCATATAAAGGAGAAAGAGATCCAAAAAAAATTACTAGTGTTTTAATTATTTTTTCTTGTATTTTAAAACTTAAAATTTATCGTAAAGTCATTCTTTTAGTTTTAAACTAAATAGTTAAAGTAATTAATTTAATTAGATAGATTATTATTTTTGAAATGATGATCTTACAACACGACTAAATCTTCGTCATCGTTTTTATAGAAAACTAAAAAAATGTTCACTCACATTTCGATTGAATTTTATCATCAAACTAATATATTCGTGTGTAGATTATATGCTTGATAAGACCTTCTTTTTTGACATATATTCATCAAATTGTGATTGTGAGGCTTAAAACAACAACAGGGGAATATTTATAAACCTTGATTGTTTTTTAATACTCATTAACTATTTAATTTTATTTACATGAAAATGGGGTCTAGTTAGTTTTCAATTGATAAATCTCAAATGTTGAATGGGAATAGTTACAGCATTTGGAAGATTCGATTCAAGGCAGAATTCATGGCTCGCAAACTATGGGCAGGTGTGAAGGGAACTGAGAAGGATCCTATTTGAAAAAAATCAACTGCAGAAAACACTGTTGCATATCAACAAAAAGTACAAGAGGCGATGTCCATCATTATGTGAAGCATATAGGATGATTTTCTTCTTCATATTAGGAATCAAGAAAATACGCGTTTATCAAAAATCATTAAACTGATTTTAAAACTTATGACAACTCCCATGAAGGGAGATGAAAAACTAATAAATTATTTGGCTAAAATCAAAAATATAAAGTCTCGGTTGGATGGGTGTAGCTGTAACTTAATTTGGGATAAATTACTTTATTTCATTATTCATTTGAATATTCATGAAAAAATTAGAAATTTCATTTCAACTTTGAATTCTAAATATCAAACAGAACAAGGCATTCCATATTTACAAACCCTTTGTGCTCTCCTGGTTTAGGAAAAGAAAGTTATGACAAAATTTGATTCAAAAGAGAACATCACTCGGGCTCTTCTCGCTCAAAAATCAATAAGTAAACCTTCTAGGTTCAACAAGAATCAAAAATCAACTTTTAAACCTCCTCCTAAAGACAAGAAAACAAGAAACTTAAAAGTTATTTTTGATGGTAAATGTCATATGTGGGAAATTTGGCCATAAGAAAGAAGATTTTAAATCAAAAAACAATTCAAATTCTAGAAATCAAAAAACAATTTAAATTCTAGAAATCAAAAATGGAATAAATCATATCAAAATCAAGATGAAAATGAAGAAGATAATCATAGAGCTAATGTAGTAATTCTATAAACTACTTCTATTACTTCTAAATGAAAAGTATATGATTTATTTGAATATATTGTTGAAAAAGTAGTTGTTTTTCATTCATAATTGACTCAGATGAGTTATTAAAAATGAACTAAAAGTAACTACAACTGTAAACATACACAAAATAGATTATATCTTACTTAAAATTTTGCTTCGCTTTTTGCTAGTTTATTCAAAAATCGAATTTTGTTCTTTTTTGGCATGAAAAACTAATCATATATGACATGTCTAGGCTTAAATTTACCACCTATGAAATGTATTAAAGGGTGCTTACATGGTTATTTTTTTAAGAAAACTCCACTTAAATTCATGAAAAGTATCCATTGTTAGTGGATTATGTTTTCAATGAATACTATGATTATTCTTGAATGATTTGATTTTATGTTTAGATATGTTATCTATCAAGTCTGATCTAATTTGTAAAATCTTAGAATAAGATAATGAAGATATATATGTTTTTGATAAAAACATTTCTAAAAAATTCTTAGTATATGATTACTAAATATTATTATATGCATATGAAATTACACTTGGGGATTCCCTTGCGTTTGTCTTGAAGACGTCCAATGCCGATTGCATCTAATACATATTTTACAAGAATAGTATGTTGAAATTTTTCAACATATTTTAACATGGTTAGTTGTTAAGCATATTGTTATGTTAGTTCTTATACAAATAATGTTTAACTTTTACATATGGTTAAAAGTGAAATCAATAATGATTTATATTTATATTTTTATTATGATGTCTATATGGATATTGTGACTCTAACCATGTTGATGTTGTTTTATATATAAAATATACTAGATATGTGTTCAATTTATTTGGTGCAAGAACCATTACTTGGAACAACAAAAAGTAACCAACAGTCTCCATTTCTTCTACTGAGGAAAAGTATAGAAGTTCAATGGAAGCAGTGAAGAATTCATGTGGCTGAAGTGGTTGTTGGAAGAGATACACATGGAAACTAAAGGAAATATTCCTCTTGTATGTGGTGGTCAGAGTTGTAATTATATTTCTAAAGAATCTAGTTCAACATCAGAGAGTGAATCGTATTGAATTTCGTATGCATGTTATTCGAGAGAAGGTTCTTTGCGGTGATAGAGATCTCCAGTAACTCCAGACTGAAGATTATATTACACATGTGTTTACAAGCTATTGTGTGCTATAAAGTTACTACAAATTTCGTACAAAATTTGGCCTTTCATAGTTTCCATTTAGCAGGAGTGTGCATGGAAATGCCACCTCCTAATGGTCTAACGGTTGTTGACTCCTTCTCCTCTATACTTCTGCTCTAGTATAAAGAATTATAAAAAGATATTTTATGATCTATGTAACTGATAGAGTTTATGGTATACATTCCAGTGTCTTGTGTCTATTTGTAAAGGAGGTCACTGTGTTATAAAATGCTCCTAGAGATGTGGTTTTAATAATTTTTTCATGAGAAACGGTGGGATGTAGTCTCACAAATCATGTTTAGCCTAAATCATACTTCTGATTTATGGATTCCAAATCTTTTTGTACTAAAAGGTAAGTTGAGCATGATGAAGGTGTTATAATTCCTTAAAAAATACATATGCTAGCCTAAACCATTTCTAATGGTTTATGGATTTGTAAATCTTGTTGTAAAAACAGGTAATGTTGGCATATGGATCCCCACTTAATATCAAGGGGGAGTGTTAGAACATAATATTAAGTGCTCATAATATTTAGTTTATAATTAAATAATATAGAATATAGTTTATATTCTTTATTATTTAATATAAACTTTATATTAGGTTTTTTAGCTATCAATTAACTAATTATTTATTAAATCAGGGTGTACCTCATCACTTAATAGTTATAACCCTTTGGGTTATTTAAATATGGCCATGGGCTATAATCGAATGTATAAAAATTACTCTAGGTTAAAAACATGGAGCATGAAGTGAGGAGGGGATTTCTGGATTGTAAATAGTTTCTCAATGAAGGGAAAATTCTTCCATGGTTCTTTACCCCACTGGGGTTTTCCACATTAAATATGTGTCACTATGTATTTTTTATTATTGTGTGTATGTTTAAATGTGTTCAATAATGTATGATGTGTTATATTGATTTCATTTAGTTAATTAATTTCTTTTCCTAATATGATATACCCTATGAGAGTAGAAGCAATTGGTAAGGTGTTCATGCCCCTATCTAAAAAAGGTGTGCAATCCTTTTTTGGACAGATAAAAATTTTAATAAGATTCATCTCCAAATTTTATGAGATTTCTTTTCCTATTACAAGCACGTTGAAGAAGGATCAAATCATCAAATTGGGTGATGAGGCAATTCAAGCTTTTGAGGGCATAAAAGAAGCACTCAAGACTTCCCCTATGTTGGTCATTCCTAGCTATAATTAGGATTTCCAAACTTTCTTTTTTGCTTTTGAATTTACCATTTCTTTTTTACTACTATGAAAAAATGAGGAAGGACACGAAAACATATTGCCTTCTTTAGTAATTATTTGTAGGGGTTTGAGTTAAAGTACTCTATTATGGGAAAATAATATTTTTCTGTGATGAAAGCTACCAAAATTTTCAGACCTTATATTCTAAGTTCCAAAATCAAAGCCTATGTTCCTTTTGGTACGTAAAATATCAATGCATTTTATATGACAACCCAATTGAATTTATTTCCCTTTTGGGTCAATCTGGTTAAAATTGTTCCAAGTGATTTAACAAATATGGAATTTGTGAAATCCTAATTACATATTCACATTTGATAAATAAAGCAATAATGTATATATTTTTTACCTAAGTAATTAGCTAAATAAATATTAAACAATAGGTGCAAGAGAGAGAGTAGAAGACTTAGATGATTTTTCAATTGATCTTGAAGTATGCTAGACTGGAAAACTGGTGAACAAAGGGAGGAAATTGTCACAACCGCACACTAAAAATTGTAGAACCACCAGATATGTCAAGACTAGGGTCCTTGAACTAGGTCAAGGGTGCTTAAGTACCAGAGTCTGCTCCTGAGAGCCTATGACTGCAAAAATACTGAGAAAATAAATTTTTCTTATGTCACACCAATGTCCCTATCCTTATCTGTTTATCATTGGTGTGTCACACTAAGCCCATAGAATTTTCCTATAACTTGCAAAATAATTTATATCCTGGAAAACCCTAAAACACATCAAATCCTAAAAAGAAAAATATGAAAGTGGGGAGTCATACTGACCCCGATAGTCACCTGACAGAGTGAACTTACAACTGAGCATTGCACTACATCTCAAACTCCATGTAGTTCTCTGTGTGTGTAGAATCGTGCCCTAGGAGGCTCTTGTGCAAGATGCACTTGATAGATAGCAATGGCTAGATGGAGAAATGTAAGTAGATGTGTGTATGGAAAAATAAACTTACCCTCCTATGAAGTGTATGTATAAAAATGCAGTCCCTTGTCCCTTTGAATGATATCTAGATGGATGTTTTGATGCTCTTAGAATGCCTTTGGATGTAACCTTAGGTGATGATAATAGATTCTTAGAGCTTGGTTCCTTATTATGATCACATATCTTTATATTTATATGATTCCCTTGTTTTAATTTCACAATTAACCACTAAAAAGCTGACCCATAAGAAAACAAGATGCCCAGAAGATAAAAGAGGCCCGAAAGGGGTGAGCAAGATACAAAGAAGTTGGGGTGACCAAGAGGACAAGGGCACTTGGGCATTGGTGTTTGGTTTGGCATTAGTGTCTAGAGCCAAGAAATATAAACCAATTAAGTTTAGACTATGTATTAGGGTGTAGAAGACAAGAATCGAAGTAAAGAGGCCAAAGATAGTGGTTAATTGATATTTTTCTTACTTATGAATCATATTAATAGTAGTATGTGATTATGACCTAAAAATATACCTAAGTGCATGATTTAGTGTCTACATTTTCCCCCACTTTATGGTGTTGAGTTAATTCTTGATAACATAAAGTAGATAAGATATGGATACCTTATAACCATGTAGATTGATGGTGAAAGTGTGATGAGGAGACAAGAAAAAGTGTGGAGTGAATAAAATGAAGTTTGGAGGCTAAGGAAGAGAAAGTGGTCCTAGGGGTGAAGTGTATGACACTATAATGTGTTGTACCAATTGTCATTGTCATTGTGCTTGATGTGTTTTCTGATGTAACTTCTACTTATCATAAGGATGGACCTATAAAAAGAAGTGTAAAAGAGTAGTCAAATATGTGTATATGAAAAATTCGATCCAAATATGTAAAAATTGTGTTAAAATGTGAAACAGTAGTAAACCAAACATGTGCACCTAATCCGTGATGAGTGATAAAGATAGAAAGTGTCTTATACTGTTGTAGAAGAGTGATTTATTTTGGTGATCTCATGCTAAGAACACATTTTTAGGGCAATCTCATGCCATGACAGAAGAAGTGTTGGGAGAAAGGTCTAGTGTTTTTCTCCATCCCCTACTACTTCTTGAAACTTATACACCACTGCAAATGGTATGTGTTATCCAAAATTCACCCCCCAGGGTAATTTTGATAACATGCATTAAATTCTTTGGTCCTGAGAAAGATAGATTGATTCAAGGCAAAAAATCATGTTTCTGGGGTCCCCTTGGCTTTTTCCTAACTCTCCTGTCCAAGAAGAAAAGAGCAAGTTCTAAAAAGGGGTGAAAAAGTTGCAAAAAATAAGCTTGGGCCAGAAAAAATCATGAAAATCAGCTAAGTCCTAGTCCAGGCAACACTGGGACAGTTGGGACGTCGGGGCGCGAATCGGCCGAAAAGCCTCCAGGTGATCTGCGCAACACTAGGACAGTTGGGACATCGGGACACGTGGGATGCAGAAAGCTGATTCGGACGAAGGAGGAAAAATTTGACTAACTGCTGTGCAGAACAGGCTGGGACATCTGGGCCGTGAGGACGCGAAGGACGCGAACTGCCCGGATCGGCCGACGCAGGGAACTTTCATCCAAGATAGTTGGGACAAAGGGACGCGTGGGACACGAAAGGCCGAAAGAGCCGAGAGCTAATCAAATCACGCCACGTGTCCACCGCAAAGAGGGATAGGGAAGCCCGAATCGGGTGGATCGGAGGAATTTGTCCCAGACAATTTGGGACATACGGGCCAAAGGGACGCGAGGGACACAAAAATCCGGCAGGCCCGCAGACGAATTAGGAAATGCCACGTGTCTTCGTGGGTCAGAGCAGTGGAGGACAGGGTGAGATTTTTACTTGATGTTTTGCCAAGTTTCCAAAGGCGAAGTTTGGAGGATTGGATCGAGCCAATAGAGACAGGACACGTGTCCAATGGAGCAGGGAAGTGCGGAGCTCGGGGGAACTTTGAAGTTTTTTGCAAAATTTCTTCAACCAAAAACTAAAAAGCAAAGGTCTTCCCTGCGCCCCTGTCAACGAATCAATGCATGCCACGTGTCCCAGGTGGTGAGGTGCGGGGGGGAAATGGAAAATTTTCCAAAAGTTAAAAAGATCAAAATTTTCAAAGGAAAGCCCGCGAAAAGGTGGAGGAGAGAGAATTTCTCAGCGAACTAGCACCTGACACGTGGCATCCAACCGACAGAGCACGGAAATTTTTTAAAAAATTTCCAAAATGCAGAAAGGTCAAAATTTAAAATTTTTTGCTCGACATTCGTTTTTTGGGCCGTTTTGCCCTAAAACTTCAGACCTTCATATCTTTTGATCCAAAGCTCGGATTTGTACGTTCTTCATATCATTCGAAATCTTATGAAATTATCTATAGGATTCCATGGTCAATTTTGAATTTTGGTTCAGTTTCAAGAGAGAAAATTCAAAAACAACTCTAGTACGTGTCCATGGGCAGAAATGACCTTTCAGCGACCAAATTTAATGCAGGATGGGTCACATTCTCCTCCAATTTGGTCAAAAATGATAGGGTATGGGTTTGTAAGGTCCCCCATGCCATTTTAATGCATTTACAGTCAATGAGGAATGGGCTCCCATGTTTTTGTATGTTTTCTCTCTCCTGGGCTCGACCCATGCAATGTAAAAGCCAGATTTGGCTCATTTCTAAAGGGGAACACTTTTTGGCATAGAAAAAATTCTTCTTTCACCTCCAGCAGGTGATTGTTGTAAGAATCATACCTCTTCAAAGATTGTAACAAATTTTCTACCTCTCTGAGGTTGTAATGCAGTGGCTTTGACATTGGAAATGATAATGCAAGCTTTGTGAATGGGTTTCAGTCCTTTGTTTGTATTATTTGCTTCATTTTAGATCCTAAATTATATCTTATTAGCCTGTGTATGTTTTATGTTGCAATCTTTGGTTTGTGTCTATTTACATGACAAAAATATTCACCACTCCATTTGGTGCATCACCATCTTTAGTTAGTTTCAATTTTTGCATTTCTATCCTTGTCTCCTTGCAATTTAGAGTAGGATTAAGATCTGAACCTCTGTAGTTGTGCAAATATAGATCTAAATCAGAGGAGTTTGAGGAACCAGCCTCTAATCTAGAGATTCCTCTCTCAGTTTCACAAGTCCCACACTTGGAGAGAGGTTTCCATGTTTTGCAATCACACTGGATGCTAGAGTGATCAACCTACAAGCCTGATCTGCTTCTAGGGGTGTTGTGATCCTGCAACAACAGTTTTGGCACACCCGGTGGGACACTAGAGGTCTCATTTTTATTGCAGAAAAGTTGATGTGCATCTGCTACAATTTTCTTGCTTGAAAAGAGCTATTATTTTCATATCTAGTGACTCCAAGGGGAAGAATCAACTGATTTCAATAGTGCAACCCTGAAAACTCATGAGAAGAGTCACCACAAGGTCAAGAGTTGGAGAAGAAGAGGTGTTGTTTGAATACCTACAATTATCTCCAAGAAGAAGGTAAAGAGGAAGAAGGATTCAAAGGTCTCCATCTCCACCAAACAGAACTCTCTCAACTCCTCCACATGGTAGGCCTTTCATTCAGTCAATAAGGGTTTTAAGACCAATTAGAATGGCACAAAACAACCCCTATGTCAACTTCACAGGCAGCAGCCCACTTGCCCTCAATGCACAACATCCAATTCCTATTGCAGCCTTGAAGAACATTCCCTACTTCACTGGAGAAAATCAGACTACTCCAGGTGATCATGTTAAAGATATTGCTAACCTTTGTGCAATCCATGAAATCAATGAGATGCAAGTGGCTATCAAGTTATTGGCATATTCATTCAAGGGTAAAGCATTGCAATGGTTTAGAAGCCTTGGAGCTGGTTCTATCACAAATTGGAATCAGCTATGTATAGCACTTCATGAGCAATTTGGAGAAAAGGGAGACAACTTGTCTCTTTTGGAGCAACTGACAACCATCAAGAGAGCTCCCAATGAGCAGCTGACCAATTTCAACTTCAGATTTCAAAAGACTTGGGAGAGAATTCCGGTGACAGTCAGGCCAACAGTAGAGAAAAGCAGAAGGTGCTTTTCTCTACTATCTCAAAGCTCTAAATTCTTATATTTCTATGTTGATTCAGTCCATGGGAGGCATAACTATCCATATGGCTTATAGCATTGCCATTAGGGCTGAAAATTGTTTGATCCAAGCTAGCAAACTTGCCCCTAGACCTCTCATGCCATTATTTCCAAGTTTAGAGAGCCCAAACACCAATCAAGCACCTAGTTTGGCTCCTTCTCCCACTCCTAGAAATCAAAGTTCAAATGAAGCTTCCACTTCATCTCCAAGTGCCCCAAATGAGCTTCAAGAAGTCATGAAGCAATTGTAAAACCTAGGTGATGAGCTGGTTACTCTCAAAAGGCAGCAGGCCCAAAGTTTTAGACCTTCTTATCAACCCCAAGTTCAGCCTAACAGGCAGCCATACCAACCACAAAGCCCACCTAATCTAGTTGCAAATATAAATAAAAAAAGGCCTCCTGCCAATAGATCATTTCAACCCTACAATCCAAATGCCATATCTGCCTCTAAGGCATTGGTGCCAACACAAAACAACATTGCCTAGGAGTATGATTGGTGTTTTTCATGCAATGAGCCTCATAATCAATCCATGTGCTTCAATGGTGCTCTCAATCAAGCATTGATGGTGACAACTACTGGTGTGGAGGGCGAGGCCAGTCAAGGAAATAGTCAACAACAAGAAACATTCCAATAGCAATCAGCCCCAAATGACACCACATTGGTAAATTGGCAAGCAGAGGATTTTTGTGGCATGAACCAGGCAGTTTCTCAAGGTGTTGCAGCTAAAACAAGGTCAAAAAGGAGGAATTTGGGTGAAGAACAGCCATTAGCCCCAACCAATCCACAACCTTCCATGGCTCCACAAATGATTGGCAAGAAAAATCCAATTTCAAATGCACAAGGGCAGCCAAGAATAGCTCCTAGACCAACTCAAATACCAGTTATTGTTGCCCACGTGCAATGAGCGAATGTACAAAAAAAGGGACAGCAAAAGGATACTTCATCCCCATTCAACATCATTGATCAGATGAAGAAGACAAATGTTAATATATCAATGTGGGAATCCCTATCTATCCCAGGCCAAAGAGATCTGCTACAAGCTGCCGTGAAGGACTGGTCAATTTCAAATCAATAGGTTCAAAGGCAAGAGAAGGTGCTTACAAATGCTGCCCAGCCTGAGGGAAATCATGGAGGACAGTAAGGTAAAATGTTGAAGCCCCCTCCTTTCTATGTTTCATTGATCATTGGAAATCAGCTAGTGCACAATTGTATGATAGACTCCGGGGCAAGTAGCTCGGTAATGCCTAAACAAATAGCTGATCAGCTAAGGCTCCAGTATGAGACAATATCCAAAGGGGTAGTGCAGCTAGATGGGACAGCAGTAGCAACAGTTGGAGTGATTAGAAACTTGAGTCTTACCTTGCATGCATGTCCAAATGTTGTTGTTTTACAAGATGTATCAGTCATAGACCTTCCACCACTCTTTGCCCTATGCTTTTCAAGGGACTTCACAGCCAAGATTGGGGGATATTTGTCTGTTGATTAGTCACACATGCTGTTCAGAATGAGGTATGGCACCAAAACCACAATTAGGTCTGAACCTATTGCAAACTTCCACATTGAGCCTTACACTCCAAGTCAGATTAATGCCAATTGCTTAGCATTTGATCAAGAAGATCACCCAAGCACTGATGAAGCTGACACTAAGGTTGGAAGCATCCCGGATCTAACTCTTGATGAATGGGCAAACAAGATACATGTATTTGATCCTTATCAAGAAGTGGAAGAATCTGAGCTAGGGGTCTATTGCATACACAAAGAAAATAAGCCTATTCCTAGCATCACCAAGCCAAACCACAAGGATGAAAATGAGGTATGGCAGCTGTTTTTTGATGGATCAAGGAGTAGGAAAGGTACAGGAGGTGGAGCTATGCTTGTTTCACCTCAAGGAATAAAGTACTATTCAGCTTTTAGATTTCAGTTCACATGCTCCAATAACACTGCTGAATATGAAGCCTTGGTGCAAGGGATGCATTGGGAAATAAAGAATAAAATAAAGAACTTGCAAGTCTTTGGTGACAGTGAATTGATTATAAATCAGGTTAAGGGACAACATGCTACCAAGAATTATCTACTCAGGTGCTACAAGAATAGGTGTGGGACCTCATGGAATATTTTGAGGGTTTTGGCATCAAATCCATTCCTAGGAAAGAGAATCAAGCTGTTGACAGGCTTGCAGCAGTAGGGGCAGCCTTTGACATTGTGGAAAGCATTCAACAAGACAAGGTATAGCCAAACATCCATGTGATTGTGAGGCCTTTAGTGCCAGATAACAATTTTATTTGGCAAGTGTTTGAGAATGACTAGCAAATCATCCATTTCTTGCAAGAAGAAGCTGAGTTCTCAGCCAAGAATCAAGAAAGATTGGAATAGCAGTATGGTGACCAAGTGGTACAGCTAAGAACTAACAAGCTACCCAAAAGACTTATCACTTTGGAGTCCATTTTTAACCCTAATGATCGTTTTAGAAAGGAGAAAGCAAACATTCAGGTCAAGAGAGAGGATTTAGTATCCATCTTGGTAGAAGAGAACAAACCATTGCAAATTGGAAGGATGACAACTGAACAAGAAAGGTATGATTTCATACAGCTGTGTCAAGAGTTCCTTGACATGTTTGCTTGGAGCTATGAAGACTTGAAAGGTTTTAATCCCAACTTAGCTCAGCATACCATTGAATTGGATCCAAATACTAAGCCTGTCAGGTAGAACAAAGACCAGTCAATCCACACATGGAGCCTCTCATGAGGAAAGAATTGGACAAGCTGATTGAGTCAAGGATCATATTCCCAATCAAGCATTCTAGTTGGGTTGCCAACTTAGTTCCAGTCAAAAAGAAGATTGGAGAGATCAGACTGTGTGTTGACTTCAGAGACTTGAATAGAGCCTCTCTCAAGGACCATTACCCACTCCCTTCCATGGAGTAAATCTTGCAAGTTGTGGCTGGCTCCGAGAGGTTTTCACTACTTGATGGCTACTCAGGCTACAATCAGATTATGGTGAAGGAAGAGGATCAGTTCAAGACAGCCTTCACAACCAAATGGGGAACTTTTACATACAGGAAAATGCCATTTGGGCTATCCAACGCTGGTGCTACCTTCCAAAGGGCAATGGACATGGCATTCAAGGGTTTGATTAACAACGTGGTGCTGATTTACCTTGATGATATCACTATTTTTTCCAAAAATGTAGCAGACCACCTCTCTCATTTGAGACAAGTCTTCATGAGGTGCAGGAGATTTGGAGTGTCTTTGAATCCTAAGAAGTGTATCTTTCTCGCACATGAAGGAAAGCTCCTTGGCCACATTGTCTCCAAAGAAGGATTAGCAATTGATCCAGAGAGGGTTGAAGCCATAAGAGCGCTACCATTGCCAAGCCACAAGAAGGCCCTTCAGAGTTTCTTGGGAAGGATAAACTTTGTTCAGAGGTTTGTCCCAGATTTTGCAGCCCTTGTCAAGCCCATCTCCAAAATTTTAAAGAAGAGCATGGCTTTCAAGTGGACAGAAAAAGGTAAGGAGAGTTTTGAAGCAATCAAAGAAGCCATCTCTCAAGCACCAACTCTCATCAACCCAGACTTCTCCAAGGATTTAATCCTCTATGCATTTAGAGGTAATGATACTATTTCTTGCATTTTGGTACAACAGAACAAGGATAATGATGAGCAGCCAATTGCCTTCTTCAGTCGGAGCCTAGATGACTATGAGGTGAGATACTCTTTTATTGAGAAGCATGTACTTGTAGTAATTAGAAGCTTGAAGAAATTCAAGCATTTAGTCTCAAACAACAAGGTCCAGTTGCTGGTCTCACATGCCGGGGTCAAGGACTTCCTCCTCAATAAGGATTTGAATGAGAAAAGGGCAGGTTGGATCACCCGTGTCATGGAGTATGATATTGAGATCAAGATCACCAAGCTGGTAAGAGGGAAAGGATTGTGTGAGAAGCTGGTTTTGGGGAAGCAAAAAGAAGTATGCAATGAAGAAGAGGTTGTTTTGAAAGTCCAGGACAGCCATGAGCCAAGTGGCAATCACGAAGAAGATGATGCTGCCCCTACTCCTTGCTGGACCCAAGGTATTATACACTTCCTAGGCACAGGCCTATGCCCTCCGGAGATGAACAAAACCCAAAGAAGACACTTCAGATTGCAGGCTGTCCCGTATGCCATTGTTGATGGAGTTTTGTACAAGAAAGATGTGAATGGAGTGTTGTTGAGGTGCATTGGCACAAATCAGATTCAAAGGGTGTTGGAAGAGTTTCATGGTGGACCAGCAGGTGGTCATTTTGCACCAAGAGTGACAGCTCTAAAAATCATGAAGGCTGGTTATTATTGGCCTAAAATCTTCAGTGATTGCTATGCATGGATCAAGAGGTGTAAGAATTGTGCATTCTTCACAGGAAAAGAGAGACTTGCTACCCTTCCATTACATCCAATCTCAGCTGACCAGCCATTCATGCAATGGGGTTTGGACTTCATTGGAGTCATTAATCCCATTTCAAGCCAAGGGCACAAATGGATTTTGACAGCCACAGACTACTTCACCAAATAGACAAAAGCAGTAGCACTCAAAGAGGCAACTGAGTCTAGCATCTTAGACTTTTATGAGGGGATAACAACCAGATTTGGTGTACCTACTACAATAATCTCTGATAATGCATTGGCATTCATTGGATCTAAGGTGACTGAGTGGGCTGTCAAGAATGGTATCTACCTAAGCACTTCATCAAACTATTACCCTCAAGGTAATGGCCAGGCCGAGTCTACAAACAAGAACTTGTTGAGGATCATTAGGAGGACTCTTGACGAGAATCAGAGGTCTTGGCATACCAAATTGAAATCAGCCTTATGGGCTGATAGGATAACTCCCAAAAGATCCACAAGTAACTCTCCATTCAAACTTGTCTATGGAAGAGAAGCAATCTTTCCCATGTCACTTGAGTTGCCAACATTGGAACTCATGAAGCAGCTGGAGTTGCTAGAGTTTGAGCCCATGGAGGTGAGGTATGCAGAGTTGATGGAGCTGTAAGAGATCAGAAATCAGGCATCCCAAGCAATGGAAAAGGATCAAGCTTTGATCAAAAAGACCTTTGATAGGAAGGCCAAGGATAGATCTTTTCAGGCTGGAGATCTAGTGTTGAAATGGGATGTGGATAGAGCAAAACCGGGAAGGCATTCAAAATTTGATGCCATTTGGAGTGGCCCATACATGGTCATGAAGTGTAAGAACAGCAATGCTTTCCAATTGGCCCCATTTGATGGTGAAGAACTACAGATTCCAGTAAATGGAATCTATCTCAAGCGTTGCTTCTAGAGGGAAATTCACTACCTTGTAAATATTAGATTAGATTTTCATTCCTCCAAGTGCTTGTGCACATTGTTTTGTTGTAGGTTAGTTTTGTTTTCCCTAAGTTCTTTGGCACAGCTTGCTGTCCTTGGAGATGTTTTGTAGTCCTTGCTTCTATCAGGTGATATTCCATCTTCCTCCTTACACATTCTAAGTTAGTTGGGGTTCTAAACAGAATATTTGATGACTCCATGCCCAATGGACTGCTTCAGGCAACTGGTATCTTCTACATAGCAGGAAGGTGACCCCGCTGAGTCACTAAATTGTTATCCAAAATTCACCCCCAGGGTAATTTTGATAACATGCATTAAATTCTTCGGTCCTGAGCAAGATAGATTGATTCAAGGTAAAAAATCGTGTTTCTGGGGTCCCCTTGGCTTTTTCCTAACTCTCCTATTTAAGAAGAAAAGAGAAAGTTCTAAAAAGGGGTGAAAAAGTTACAAAAAACAAGCTTGGGCCAGAAAAAATCATGAAAATTGGCTAAGTCCTAGTCCAGGAAGCACTGGGATAGTTGGGACATCGGGGTGCGAATCGGCTGAAAAGCCTCCAGGCGGTTTGCGTAGCACTGGGACAGTTGGGACATCGGGATGCGTGGGACGCGGAAAGCTGATTTGGCCGAAGGAGGAAAAAATTGACTAACTGCTGTGTAGAACAGGCTGGGACATCTGGGCCATGAGGACGCGAAGGACGCGAACCACCCGGATCGGCTGGCGCAGGGAACTTTCATCCAGGAAAGTTGGGACAAAGGGACGTGTGGGATGCGAAAGGCCGAAAGAGTTGAGAGCTAATCAAATCACGCCACGTGTCCACCGCAAAGAGGGACACGGAAGCCCGAATCGGGCGGATCGGAGGAATTTGTCCCAGACAGTTTGGGACATCCGAGCCAAAGGGACACAAGGGACGCAAAAAGCCGGCAGGCCCACGGATGAATCAGGAAACGCCACATGTCTTCACGGGTCAGAGCAGCAGAGGATAGGGTGAGATTTTTACTTGATGTTTTGTTGAGTTTCTAAAGGTGAAGTTTGGAGGATTGGCCCGAGCCAATAGAGACAGGACACGTGTCCAATGGAGCAGGGAAGTGCGGAGCTCAAGGGAACTTTGAAGTTTTTTGTAAAAGTTCTTCAACCAAAAACTAAAAAGCAAAGGTCTTCCCCACGCCCCTGTCAACGAATCAATGCATGCCACGTGTCGCAGGTGGCGGGGCGCGGGGGGAAAATGGAAAATTTTCCAAAAGTTAAAAAGATCAAAATTTTCAAAGGAAAGCCCGCGGAAATGTGAAGGAGAGAGAATTACTTAGTGAACCAGCACCTGACATGTGGCATCTGACCGGCGGAGCACAGAAATTTTTTTTAAAAATTTCCAAAATGCAAAAAGGTCAAAATTTAAAATTTTTTGCCCGACATCCGTTTTTTGGGCCGTTTTGCCCTAAAACTTCAGACCTTCATATATTTTGATCCAGAGCTTGTATTTGCACGTTCTTCATATCATTGGAAAGCTTATGAAATTATCTACAGGATTCCATGGTCAATTTTGAATTTTGGTTCAGTTTCAAGAGAGAAAATTCAAAAACGGCTCTAGTACGTGTCCATGGGCAGAAATGACCTTTCAGCGACCAAATTTAATGCAGGATGGGTCACATTCTCCTCAAATTCGGTCAAAAATGATAGGGTATGGGTTTGTAAGGTCCCCCATGCCATTTTAATGCATTTGCAGTCAATGAGGAATGGGCTCCCATGTTTTTGTATGTTTTCTCTCTCCTGGGCTCGACCCATGCAATGTAAAAGCCAGATTTGGCTCATTTCTAAAGGGGAACACTTTTTGGCATAGCAAAAATTCTTCTTTCACCTCCAGTAAGTGATTTTTGTAAGAATCAAACCTCTTCAAAGATTGTAACAGGTTTTCTACCTCTCTGAGGTTGTAATGCAGTGGCTTTGACATTGGAAATGATAATGCAAGCTTTGTGAATGGGTTTCAGTCCTTTGTTTGTATTATTTGCTTCATTTTAGATCCTAAATTATATCTTATCAGCCTATGTATGTTTTATGTTGCAATCTTTGGTTTGTGTCTATTTACATGACAAAAATATTCATCACTCATTTTGGTGCATCACCATCTTTAGTTAGTTTCAATTTTTGCATTTCTATCCTTGTCTCCTTGCAATTTAGAGTAGGATTAAGATCTGAACCTCTGTAGTTGTGCAAATATAGATCTAAATCAGAGGAGTTTGAGGAACCAGCCTCTAATCTAGAGATTCCTCTCTCAGTTTCACAAGTCCCACACTTGGAGAGAGGTTTCCATGTTGTGCAATCACACTGGATGCTAGAGTGATCAACCTAGAAGCCTGATCTGCTTCTAGGGGTGCTGTGATCCTGCAACAATAGTATGATCCTAATTTGTTCTAGTTCAATCCAATTCAATCCAGTTTGATTCAATTTAGTAGAAGAAAAATCAAGATAGAATGCATTATTATTGTTGGAGGATTATGCTTGTAATGTGTAAACTGTTCTGTGTAATGCCCAAAACTTTGATGATCTGAGAAAAAAATTATAACTACCCCCTGGTTATAGGTTCCTAGGAAAGTTCAGGAGCGCCTAGGTGCTCATGTCAGTATCTGGGCATTGGCATCTATGTTATGGTGAGGACCCAAGTCATGATTTGGTTCGTATTATGACTATGTCTCTACTCCATTACTATGATGTGCAAGTGTGAACTATGATTGTGTACTACTAAATAGGGTGACTGATTCACTCAATGTACACCCCCCTTGTTTGGGGTGCATGCAATTTCACTAGGGGGATATGTCCCAAAGGAGAGGATCATATGTTGATGTGAAACTAATACCCTACAGGGGGATGGAATATGCTTCATAAAAACCAAGACACATACAAACAAAGTGGATGGAAAAATGTGTTAGTGCAAACCCAACAAATATGCATATAGAATATAATGTGTGATATAGTAAGAAAGAAAACAATGTAGACCAAAAAATTTGGGTTTCAAACATGGGACATCGCTCAAAATGTCACAAGACAATCAAGGCCAAAGTGGCCAAAATTATATAAGAAATGAACAAGCAAGACATAGGGAAAAAGCCTACAAATAATGGCATACAATGGAAAACAATGGAAAAAAAGTATCAGAAAACCATGGTGAAAAATAGTTCCTGCAAAGTAAATTTTGCACATGAAGCACCCATTAGGATGTTATAAAGATAAAAAGTATGTCAACACATGTATATATCAATATGGTAGTGCGCTAGGAAGAATAGGAAGTAGTATAAAATGAAACAATAACACATATTGTGTGTACAAAATTAGATGCCCCCAGGAGCCTCAATGGGACTGGTAAGATGTACAGTGCCAAGCAGCCATGTTTCATGTGAATATATGTGTAAATTTTTCATTCACAACTAGATAAAACGTGAGTGTGCATGTTTATATAGGAAATATAATGACATACGAAATATATTACTAGCATATTAAGCAGAGTGTACATGTAAACATAAGTAAGCATGAATAAATGCAACCAAGATAAGTAGTATATTGTGATTGAGAATGGAATGGAATGCAAAGTGAATGTGATAGGAGTAGTGTGCCTCTGGAGTGGATGTGAATGAGTATAAGTGAAATGAGGCTCATTTATAAAATACCCCCGACAGTCAATAATGAACCATAGAACAAGACTACATCATCAGGAAATGGTTTGAATTGTATGTACTAGAAATATATGATCAATGATGTATAGAGCATCAAGAGTGTGAGATGAGGTGAGGTTAATTTCATATTTAGACCCGTAGCAGTTGAGAATGGACTATAGAACTAGAGTGTGTCATCAGGTAGTGTGTTGTATGAGAATGGGATGCTAGAAATATGTGTCATGAATGTGCCAAGTGTTGAAATGTGTAGTGTGTGAGGTTCATATATGTAGTATGCCCTCAATATTCAAGTGTGAACCATATCAAAAGAGTGCATCATAGGTTAATGATGATATAAGTTGTATCAAGGGGTTTGTCATGATGTTTTTGGAATATTAGACATTTAAGCATAGAGCATCAAGTGAATGAGATGATAGAAACATTTGAGAATGATGCAAGGGGTGAGAATGTATGATACCCCCAACTATGTACATGATGGAGATATAGTCATTAACACTAAGGGGATCAATGTAAGAAGTAGTTTTCTTGACAAAAATTATTGGTTATGGAATTGGAGGTGCTAGAGGGACCTTCAATGGAGGAATTCAAAAGAGGCTAGTGAGATTTTTTCGATCTTCCTCAGTGAGTGGTTGGTTATTTGGGATTGGTAACACCATAGAATACTTTAGAGGAGAAGGTGTTGTACCTATCTTTAGAAGATTTTTCTTAGGTCAAATGGGTTGAATAATCAACACTTGAATGACCAAAGAAGGAACATTAGAGGTGATAGCATGATGTTCATTAGGCATATATGAATCTGATTTAGGTACCCATTGGGATGTATCCATTGAATATGAACATGCAGTAGCATGTTGTGCAGTAAATGAGATAAAACCTTGACGCTCAATATGTTTGATTCTTCATTGTAAATCATAACAATCATTATCTTTTCTTTATTTCCATTGGCTCGATGATAATTAAAATATAGATGACCTTATTATTGTGCAATCTAATAAGGAGGATAGAAATGAGTAAATGGTAAGTTGATCAATTTATGAGTGAGTAGTTTTGGAATGTAGTTTTTTTACCCATATACTAACTTCTAACCATATGCACATAGGCCTATAAACCAGTGGGTGTTGGGCACTCACCTGAGGCACACGTGGGCATCGAGTCCATCCTTTATGTGAGCATTGTGAGAAGATCATTCCATTGTTAGAGGGTTAGTTGTAGAGAAGTGAATATTCATGTAAAAGCACAACATGAGTTATCATGTCCTTGTACCCAAGCATTTAATAACAATTTAAACATCATGGCATGAAATACATAGAATAGATTTGCCATAAAATATAGGTAAATAACACTAGGGTTTACACCCTTAAACCAGATATTCAGAACAGAGCCATATATTTATATTGATCATAGTCTCAGTAACCACATTACATTCAAAAGGGTCGTATCAGACCAAATGTATCAAGAGAGAGATCTAACCCATATATCAGAGGTCCTATCTATGCTTTCTTTATTACAAAAAATGTACAGACCCATCCCTTAGACATGATAGCATTCCTACAATCCTATAATGAGAACCCCAACTCCTAGGGCCTCCTAATAATTTCTACAAAGCTTCACTTTCCTCATACTATATGTCTTCATGGGTGTGTCTTCTTTTCTTCCAAACATCTCTCTTTATAGCACCAACACCCACCGCCATGCCTTTTCTCAGGAGTAGATCAGGCATGTGGTCCTTCAATGGTGCATTCTTATTTTGTTCTAAGCTCACCACTTTCTATAATTATGTCTTCTAAAAAATTCCATGTGTGGAATATTCTTTCCTTGACCACAAACTCTTCTAGGTTAGCACCTTATCCACTTGGGATGCCTAATCAGGTCATGTTTTTCCTCACATTCCTCCAGAATGTTGAATATGGCTAAGTCCTTAGACCCTATGTATTGCCTAGCACAAGTGCCCTATTTTCTCATAAACCCTTCTTAAACCCTTTTCATGTGTGTTTCTATCTACACACCCTTATTTCTATTGGTCCTGTGCGCTCACACACCCTTTGGAACTTACCCAATATTTTGAGGCCCAACATCACCCCACACTAATCTTGTTCTCCATCCTCGAAAACATACTACTCCTTTAAATAATAACAAATGGTGGAACCTAGATAAATTGAACGAAGAAGTAAAGAATGTAAGAATGAAGAATATAAGAAATGAAAGAATCAAAGATCTTGCTACTGCTATAAGAGGAGTGGGAACTCCTTACTTATTGTCACCTTGATCTTCTCCTAAGATTCTACTACACCTTGTTCCTGTTGAATTCAGTCACCCACTAGAGCACTTAACTCCTCAAAACTTATTCCATCCCCCTTAGCATTCAGCGTATCTACAATCCCTTATAGTTGCTTGCTAAGGTTGTCTACCATGTCCATTCTGTAGGTGATCTGGGGATATAGTTTCTTAAGCCAATTTTTAATTGATCCTCGTAAGGTTTTGATCACTTCCATCTTATTTTCTACCTCATCTAGGATCTTATCCCTCTCCATCCTATTTCTTTTATTCTTCTCTTGGTATTCCTTCAAACTCGCCTCATGTGTAGCAACTAGTATGTTTGTTACCTTGTCTCTATCATTGCAGTTATCATACATGGCCTCAACCATCTGTGTGATGGTTTGTACAGTAGAAAAGAGCTTGTAATATCATGTCATTGTCTCCCTAATCTTCTAATTCTCTTCCTCCTTACGGCACACTAATTTCTCTTCTATTGTTTCTAAAGCGGGAAGCCGCCTCTCCATGGTACATATGTGGGTTAAGTCTTCCAAGCATTATAAGTTTGACTTGTATTTCTACTCAGGTGATGTTAGGTCTGTGTGTTTCAAAGTGATGGAATCTGTGATCATTTCAATATTCTTGTATACCTCACACACCTTCACCTTCTCCTTCCTTAGTTCATGTCTTAACTATATGCTGATCAACTCTTCTTACTTCAGATCCTTTCTCTTCTCAATGAGTTCCTCCTTATTCTCCAGTTATTCCTCTAGGAAACTTACCCTGTTATTCCTTCTGAAGAGTCTTGCATCAACCTCAACTAATACCTTGTTGAGGGCATTACATACTTTCTCATCGGATAATTGTTGAGAATTTATCAGGGGATTCACTCCCTAGTTCTCTAGTATCTTCATCAATTCTCCTTGGCTGACCTCGAACTTAGGCTCATCAACATGAGACTCAAAATCCCAAGATACCATCTTCCTCATTCGTGGGTATATGCCTTCTTCTTCAAATGAAGCCCATGCAAGTATTTGGTTTGTGGGCATGGTGCTCTATAAGCGCTTGGAGTACCTTACTTAGATCATTAATATAACCCATTCCCTACTCTTGTACCACTACCACGCTCTTTCATCTTATGAGTGTTGCCTTTGGAAAGCTTACAGATAAGTTGGGATCTCTGCCCATGCTCCCATACTCCTTTCCTACACTCCCCTCCTCTATCTCTTTGATTATTTCGTCAGTGTTGTGCTCCGCTTCCTGCTCCACCAAATGCTTTATTATGCCCACCATTTCTCTTTCTGCAGCTTCTTCTATCTACTCTTTGGTGAGGCTTGGGGTCCTTTGATCCTTTGTATTCACTTCCTCACTCTCCCCTTTTTCTTGAGTGCCTTTCTCTTCCCCATCCTTTTCTTCATTTCCCTCATCCTCGGAGTCATGCACATCATAAAAAGGATGGTCCTCATCCTCTTCATGATTTTCATCATCTCTCTCACCTCTGTAAGCCTCCAATCTCTCCATTTCTTCTGAGTCTACCTTCTTTTCTACCTTTTTCCTCTCCGTAACTGGTGATTCCAGTATAGGAGACTCTTCCTTCTATTCTTCTTCAGCAAGAGACTCCTTCCTTGGTGATTCTTCTTGTGCAGGAGGATCTTCTTGCTCTGGTGCCTCTTCCTCAGGTGATTTTTCATTTTCCTTAATAGGTGACTTCTTCCTCCGTGTATATGTGCTCGGCTTCTTGCATGACTCCTGCGTGCCCATAGATTATGTTTTTTTAACACTTTGTGCCTTCTTCTCTGTCACCTATTCTCTTTCCCTCTTCCTTTTTGCAGCCTTCTTCCTCTTGTTGGGGTATTCTAGGATGGATACATCATTCTATAAGTAGGCATCATTCTCATACTTGGGCCTGATGCACAGGTATACCCTCGTTGTGGTCCTTCCATCAATTGGCATCGTTACAAGTTTTATCACACACACCTCATGGGAGACATACTTCTCCACATATGCATGCTTTTTGGGGTATACTATATTTTTACATAGCTCTCGGTGGTATTAGTCCACCTTGTTGAGGTCGAACCTTTGTATTTTGGCCTCCTTGAAGTGATTGACCCCTGCTTGTAAATATTGCACAGTGAATGAGAAAGGTAGTTTACACCACGGGATCTTGGTACCATCTATCAATGTGAATCTTCCAATGTAAAAGTGTTAGTAAATAGCAAACTCATCATCTCCTTGCACTATTGTTGGCAATTTTTCAAAATCCTCCATTCAGCCCCAACCACATCGCTCATCCTCTTTTATCATTTCCCCAAGTGTGCCTTGTGGGCAGTAATCATGGTGTCACAAGTGTATTTTTCAAATCTCTTTGCAAGAAAAGGATATTCATCTATATATTCCAATACAAACTTATTTGGCTCATCAGGCACTCCAATTTCTAAGAAGACGATGGTGAGGAGGATGTTTCCAAACATGATCTTTTCTCATTTTTACACAGAACTGATGATTTAATTTGCAATGAAGGCAGATAGGTTATCGATGGTTCCTTCTGAAATATTTTGGCACACATTAAACCAAACCTTTTTTTTATGCGTTCACCTCTCTTTCCCATTCAGCTTGAATACCAAGTGCATGGCCATCCTCATCACTAGGTTAGAGATATCCAAGATATCAAAGTAGTGTGAGCCCTTTTTATAATCATAAGCCTAGATTGTCTCCTTAATGGATTCCTTTTCCTCCAATTCATCATCTAGAGGCTCCCCTTCGTAGACAAGTCCTGTAAATGTAGAGATTATTTGAGGGGTTATGCGTATCCTTCGGCCTGCGAAGTAGTAATGGTCCTTGTGCATGCATGCACTAGGGTTTTTCAAAGTATGGAAACTCATAAGGTTACAGCAACCCAGCCTTCTCCAATTTTACCTTTACTTTTTCATTGTAGATTGGCATCCCTTCTGGTGTCATTTTGTCTTTCAAGTGAACCAATTCCAATGCCATATCTTTATTGGTGGTGCTTGTGTGATGGTTGTAATCACTTATTACCATCTTCTTTACATGGGATATTCATTCCTTTCTAAGAAACATTTTATTTGGGTTTTGTATCTTTGCATACCACTCCCCGTTAAAGCTAGTGGTGGTAGTTTGTTTCCCTTTGCCCTTACCCTTCTTCGATGAAGCAGTTGCCTTATTTGGTGCCATCTTCTTGTCAGGTTACTAAAAACAACCTCTTCCTTTCTCCTCTTCCTTTCTCTACTCAAATTGGTGGCTTATCTTCATGAAAAATACCTTTACTCTCGTGCCTTAGTTGTCCCTAACTTGGATAATCCTTCTAAAATATGGCATACCCTTCTGAAACATTCCTCCCTACACCCGTATACTTAATCCACTATGGTTCACAAGTCACACTAGTCACGCACTCATATTTCTCACACTTTTTCCTTTGCACAAATATTCTTCATGGATACCCTAGTTTAAAAGAGCTCTTCTTTATCACAAATGCAAGGTAACAACAATGTATCTTGACCTTCTACTTATATATTTTGCTTCTCTCCTACAATAAATTCTTTGACACCTACCAACATAATTTTACAATAAAGGTGGCTTCTTCCACTAAATCCAACCTTAAGCGATCTTACTCCCATGCCCAATCCTATACAAAAAATCCTTACAACCTTATGGCACGTAAAAATACTTACTGACTGAAGATCCTCACATGCGCACTTATAGTGCCGAAGGCACTTCTTCTATCCTTAATATATTTTTTTCCCTCACCTACCTCATGTTATTCCTGTGCTTCTCATCCTTTTTACGTGGAGTTTGTAAATATTTTCTGACACCAAAATTCCTTATGTCAACCTTTTCTACGTGTGCTCTTCTACACCATGCACTTTTAATCCAACCCACCGAAACACAACTACTACCAGCTTCCATTTTACTTCACATTACTCCACCCCACACAAAAAAATGTGCGGTCCTCTATGAATCAAAACCTTTTGAAAATAATAAGTGGTTACCAGCACACAAGGTGTGTAAAACAACAACATAAAGAGAAAGGAACAAGAAAGGAGAAAGGGAAACATATGGAAAATAAATGCATAAGAGGAAATCCTAAGCTAAATGGAAATACTGCCTTATTTATAAACACAAGGAAGACTTATTTATAGTAGGGTTTCTTCCTACTCCCATTGAAATGACTTGGTAAATGTGTTCCATCAAGCACTTGTAACATGAAAGCACCTAAATCAAGGATGTATCAAATGATATATGACCCTAACCAATGGAATTTCAGTTTCCCAGGATGGCGCAAAAACTTGGAATCATATAAAAAAACCATCTGCCCAACCTCAAATTGTTTATTTTTAATATGATGATTATGTCATGTTTTTTGTTGTGCCTTTTCAGTCTTCTGACTCCATATAGAAATTGATCACCTTTCATCCAGCTACATTGACTTCTCCATACACTCTTTAATTTCTTTTTCATTAGCTAACCCTCCTGTGTGCGCAATACATAGCGATGGTAGCATAAATTCAACCAGTAAAACATCCTCCACCCACCTTGTTAAGTAATCAGTGCAAGTAATGATATAGCGCCAATTAGCCTTTCATGCAGCAGGTGAAATTGGTCCTACAAAATCAATTGCCCATTTCAAAAATGGTTCTTTTCTAGCTATAGGTCTCAAGGGAATTTCATCTCTTTTTCATGGCTTGCCAAGGAGCTGGCAATGGTCACAGGACTTGCAAAACTCAATACAATCTTGGTAGATGCTTTCCCACCAAAGCCATGTGAGTAGATTCTTCAGGGTTGTAGCATTCCCTACATAGTAACCTCTTACAGTCCCACCATGTGATTCTTCTACGATTACAATGCACTCATGTTCCAACACACATTGATGCAAAACCTCATCGCGGCCTAGTTTGTATAAGTCTCCATGGATTAGCATGTAGAGTGCGGCACATATGGCTAATTATTTTATTTCTAAAGTCTTCATTCCTTCTAGTGCCACACCTATTTTTAGAAACACAACAATATATTCTAAGTCATAGGGTACATGCAGCAACCTAAACAGTTATGCATCTAGCATAGCATCCTCAATGCTCTGCACATCCTTCCCTGAGTCAATTTTTGACAAATGGTCATTCCCTGAGTTACTCTTTCCCAGTTTCACAACAACTGTAAACTCAAACTCCTGAAACAATAAGACCCACCAGCATATGCACCCTTTCAAAATGGGTTTGTTCACTAAATAATTCAATGCTAGTAGATACTTCCTAAACTTATGTAGTGCGTAGATCATTGATAGTGCTTCGCACTCAGTAGTCGTGTAGTTCTTCTCTACTGGTGTTAACTTCCTACTAGAAAAACACAAGGGGTGGTCAATAATCCCTTCTCCAGGATGTGCTAAGACTACTCCATTTTCCATCCCTAAATTATTAGCATGCACGTGGAAAGTATTTTCCCAAGAAGGAAATCATAGTATAGGCATAGTGACAATTCTATCCTTCAAAGTGTCGAACGTCGTTTGTTGCACCTCTCCCCAGTGAAAGAAACTCTTGTGTTTTAGTAACTTCTCTAATGGTGCAACAATTTTTGTATACCCCTTGATAAACTTCCAGTAGTATCATATATGCCCAAGGAATCCACACACTGCACTCTAGTTGGTAGGCTCCCCCAATCCCATAATAACAAAAAACTTTGGTGAGATCCACCAGTAAGCCTTCTTTACATATAATATGCCCCAACATGATTCCAAATGGAGGAGAAAAAACACATTTCTTAATGTTGAGGGATATCCTCAACTGCTGACATCTCTCAAACATCAATCTCAAATGATCACAATGGTCTTTCACTAGTCCATTTATTGTTTAGCCATCAAGGTAGACTTGCATAAACTTATGGATAAAATCTAGAAATTCCTAGTCCACTATACGTGAAAACACAGAAAATACATTCTTCAGTCCAAAAGGCATGACCATATAGGAAGAAATTCCCTATTCAATGGCAAAAGTTGTCTTTTCTTAGTCTTCCTTAGCAATTCTAACTTGATGGTATCCTGAGAATCCATCCGTGAAGGAATAGATTTCACACCCCGTAACTCCTTCCAGAATCTCTTCAGTAAAAGGGATTAGAAAAGGATTAATTACACATACCACATTTAAGTCCTTGTATTCAACATAGATCCTTATCCTTCCATCCTTTTTAATGTCAATGACCATGGGGCTTATCCATTCTAATTCCTCCATAACTTCAATGATGCCCGAAGAGATCATTTTGTTTATCTCATCTATAACCTTGACATGAAGATTCGGATTCATTCGATAAGGCCTCTTCTGAATCGGTCACGTACCCTCCTTTAACTTTATTTTCATTTCTTGCAAGGAGTGGTGGAAGCCTTTAAGATCATGGTATCCACGCGGAAACAGGTCCTAAAACTCACACAGTAGACTAATGATCTTTGAAACCTCCTTCTCTGACTAATAATCTCAAAAAGTGGCCTCCTTAGGTTTCATTTCTGAACCATTGTTAACCTTATTTATTTTGAGGGGCTCATGGTATGCACATGCTTTTTCATTAGCACTGTCAATAACTTCATGCATACCTTTAGTATGGTTAACATCTAAACTCTCCATATCTTAAACATCTATCACATAGACCATCTTTCCCTTTTCTTTCTTCATGCATGCATGCTCAAGTTACACCTCTTCTGACTATTCTTCATCAAGGTGTGGTTATAAGCTAGGTTCACCTAATAACTCCAATATTATATCTTTTTTCCTGGCACTATCTCCCATCGTTAGGTTCTTAATAACCTACAACACCCTATCCACCAATGGTTTAGTAATCCAATACTCAAAATCTTGAAAGAGGTCAATCATCAAATCCTACCAATTTCTTGTCTTACAGTGCATCTCTGAGTGAATATACTATGTATGCGCACAAACTTGTAAGGTGGAATACAACTTATGTACCCATAAAGAAGGTGACATGGCCTCCACACCTTCTATCCATGCTTTCTCAAATTCTTAGACATGAGATGACCAATGTCAAGTTAATTAATAATGCAACTCTTTTAAACTAATAAAATTTGTTGCTTTGAAAAGTACTCTAACAGATAAAATGACTAGTTAAGAATTGATAACCCTACACATGTATAGGCTATCATGTACTGTGTGTCTATATACCATATATGCTATAGTATATAGTATAGTATATATATAGAGACACACACACACACTCACGTGTTTGCCCTCATGTATGTATCCACTGTAGCCTACATGTCTATATACATATGTATGTATCTCATGTGTGTGTGTGCGCGTGCGTGCAAACAAACATACATAGAATTAAGTAACATCTTCCATCATTGTCTATAATTTGAAAGGTAACATTGTAAAAACTACATTCACTATATATACATACATACATATGTATATATGCTGAACATACATATTAATTAAGAATGTCTCCATGCAGTGTCTATAGTTTGAAAGGTCACACTAGTTGTAAAAGTTACTAAATTTAGCATTCTATTCACTTGATATAACTCCCTCTTAAAAGATGACTTGAAAAAAACCCATAAAAAAATCCCATTATAAATTGCACATAAAAGCAATCCTAAAAATAATGGTGATTGAGACTAATCATCATCATTTATAGGAGACGATGACTTGCACTTCCAATTTTAGTTTCTAAAACTGATGTATCCCTTATTGATCACTTAGGTACAAATGATTAAAGTTTGTTAGTAATGTAACTTGTGGGGCACATAATTATGAATGTTTGGGTAAAAAAGTGTTTGACCTGGGTGCGATAACGACAAGACTTCAAAGGCTCTAGTGTACTTAAATTCCCATGCGATAGTGATTTCAGCGTGCTTCAATGACACCAATGGGCATGTTGAATATATCTTGTTAGCGCATATATAGTACCTCCTAAGATCAGTTGTAGTAGTGACGTTCCCATTTGATGGCATGGATACCTAAACATGGTTGAACATTGGACTTCGATTCGATTCGATGTCAATCAAAGGGATATTTCTTAGAATCCACCCATCTACGATAGCATTCAAGGTAATCTCTTTGTCATAATCAAGGTTGTGTGGAGGAAGGTTAGCACGCAGAACTTGCCTCTTGCGCCCTCCACCAGGGTGTGGTTTCTTATTTTATAACCATTCTCCTAGAAATAGGATGATATTTTATTTCATCAACATCTTTCATACTTCTCTAACCTCATCCAGATCCTTTTGTGGAGCCTCAACATTCTTCCTTTGCTCTAACAACCTTGACTTCTCTTTCAGGCACTAGATCTCTCCTTAAAGGCTTTGAATCACATCCATGGTTTCTTGATACACTTATTTCTGATGATTAGGGTCTAGATACTTTCCACGCACCACCTCATTTCTAATAACTAGTGGTATTTTCCTTAGTACTTCCCTAGTACACACAACCTTAGCTTGCATTGTAACTAGTACAAGTTCTAGTTCTGACCCGCGCGCCACCCATGGCATCCATTGTGAATCTTCCTTCCACATGTTTAGCATCCCAATGCCTTTGTATTTCTAGTGATGCTAGATCATATGTTCAAATAGGTCTAGACACTCCTCATACTTATATTTTTTTCCACACCAAGAACATTACAATAGATTAGGGCATTCGGGCTTATAGTGCTCTATAGACCCACAATTGTAACAGGTCCCACAAAGGAACTCACTTCTCCCTCCGTGATTACCATGACTATGAAATACCCCTTAGAAACATCTTCCATGTACCGCTCCATCTATGTGCCCTTCATAGTGATAACCATCATCCTTGGAATTTTTTGCGAGGCTGGTCTGTCGCACATTAATATCAATGGTATCATGTATCTGGTGAATCAGTCTACAATCCTTGGTTTCATAAGTAGTAGAACTGTAAATTTTTCAATAGCAAGACACATTCTTATGGATCACGTGTTGTAGTAGTCGTCATCTACTTACATCATGATCCCTGTGGAAAATGTCACAGTCCACCGTCATGGCGAGTACTGATCTCCAAGGAAAACTATCCTTTGTATGGCCCTCTACCTCAAAATCCATGCACCATAGACCACTGTGAGTCTCATGCACTAAGTTTGTAGATATCTTCTCTAATTGCTTCTCCATTACAACAATTTTATCCTTAAGAAAAGGGAGGAAACTGGTCTCCATACTTCTAATAGCCTCAGCACGCAGGGAAGCCTCCAAGGCCTCGTACAGGTCTATGAAAGTCTTGTATAAAATTCATCTCCTAAATGGTGTTATCAATCCTCAAAAAAACCATTGAACATGTTGAAAGGGGTGAATACCATAGGATAGTTTTGATAAGATATTTTTAAAACACACATCATATTCCTGCACACTCTCTGTCATTCCTTGTTGGATCTCTTTCAGCGTGTTGATGTTATTTTGTTCAAACTCAAGGATATGAAATTCAGCCAAGAAATCATTTCACATCGTGGTGTAATCTACCACTGTTTGATGGGGGTCATACTTCTGGTACCAACTATGCACACATATTTTCAACGTTGTTAAAAATAAACTTGCCTTCCTCTCTAGGGTAGTGATCCCCTTCACGTGCCATAGCAGTTCACACTTATGTAAAATCTCTACAGCATCCTCAACACCTTTGTAGTCTGATAGGTGCTAAGACATCTCAAAAAATACCTATTGAAGCAGTTGAGGTCCTTTTCCACCTGATCCAAAACCTTGTTTTCCTCCAGTGTTACCCCCACCACCAGATCCACTAGATCCACCGGGTCTTGTCCCTCCTAACCCACTAAATCCTTCAGATCTTCTAGGTCCTCTAGCTCTTATACCACCAAATCCACCTCTTGTAGCTGATAATGGGCCTGAAGTGGCCACACCTAGTGTCCCTAACGTCCCACTGAACTACGTACCCATAGTTTGTGATATTACATCGCTACCAAATGTGTGTCCCTTATCGCTTCTAGACATAATACCCAAACTTTGTGTGCTCACACTTTTCCCAAACGTTGTTCTAGACAATATTCCTCCAAATATAAGAAATGATTGTGCAGCCATAGATGTACCAAATGAGAAATTATCTCCTAGGTGTAGATCAGTCACTCCTACCAATGCCAATAGGGTTAACAATACTTATCTCTTGATTCTGAAGACTAAGCATCATGGGTTGGTCACTAGTTGGATTCAGATGCATGCCGATGGCTCTCCTTTCTCTAAGTGATGAAATATCATCAGAAGATGAAGAGGTATCTCTCCCGTGCTTGCCAAGATGGGGTAGCATAGACTGCTCATGCTCCACATCCTTTGCATGAATTTCAATTCCTTCCTGTAATATTTTCCTCCATAGACTAACCATGTCACTCCTGATTTACCAAGCAGTTGTCTATCCAACTTTATTTCACAAGCATCACTATAATTGATGTCTTATCTATGCTCTCGCTAGGAAGCAACTTAAAGGTTTTGAAGTCTATCCTCCACCCTAATCTTTTGGATTCTATTATTCAAAGAAGCATAGATGGTCCTTAAGGAATTCTTCCAAGCATATTGATAATGCAGCTTGTTGTTTACGGCAAAAGTGGATAGTTTCTAGAACCTGATCTTCTAGGTTCATTTAAGGACTTAAACCCCACATTATCTCATGACAAAAATACATAGAGATGTTGCTAAACTTAAAAGGAAGTTAACTAGTCATCAATGGTTTCTGCTAATGATCAGGTACACGTATCTCTAAGTCATTATCAGCGTCCTTTTGCCTGCTAATATTTATATTTGGTTCCAAAATTGATTTGATATAGTACCAACGTGATATAGGTTACATTATGCAGTAACATCCATTCATATAATTTCTATTGCATTATTATCTATCCAAGTCCTTAACTTATTTTACGCTCATTTAGTTCTTCTACCAACATGTGTGCATCAAACTTACAATCCATGTTTATAACCCTACCATAAGATCTCTATCTTGTTTGCAATCTTATATTATCAATGCTATAATCATGATTTTCATGTTCACGTATGCAATCAATTCTTAAATTTGGTATATTAAAGGGAGAAAAAATGGATTTGGAAGGATGATCTAACGTGTGTAATGTAGTCATTTTTATCCATCTACTAACTTCTAACCCCATGCGCACCACCCTATCACCCAACATGAATTGGGTGCTCACCTGAGGCACGCGCGGGCGTTGAGCCCCTCCTTTATGTGAGCATTGTGAGAAGATATTGCCATTGTTAGTGGATTAGTTGCAGAGAAGTGAGTATTCATGTAAAAGCACAACATGAGCTATCATGTCCTAATACCCAAGCATTTAATAACAAGAGAAACATCATGATATGAAATACAAAGAACAAATCTGCCATAAAATATAAGGAAATAACACTAAGGTTTGAACCCTTGAACCAGATATTGAGAACAAATCCATATATTTAAATTGATCATAGTCTTAGCAACCACATTACATTCAAAAGGGTCATATCAAACCAAATGTATCAAGAGAGGGATCTAACCCATATATTAGAGGTCCTAGCTATGCTTTCTTTATTACAAAATTTTACAGACCCATACCTTAGACATGATAACATTCCTACTATCCTCTAATGAGAACCCCAACTCCTAGGTCCTCCTAATATTTTCTGTAGAGATTATTTTTCCTTATATTATATGTCTTCCATCTATGTATTCATGGGTGTGTCTTCTTTTCTTCCAAGAATCTCTCTTTATAGCACCAACACCCACCACCATGCTTTTTCTTAGGATTATATCGGATGTCAAGTGCACATGTGGTCCTTCAATGGTGCATGCTTATTTTGTTCCGAACTCTCCACTTTCTGCAGTGATGTCTTCTAAGAATATTCCATGGGTGGAATATTCTTTCCTTGGCCACAAGGTCTTACAGGCTAGCACCTTATCCACTCGGCATGCCTAGTCAAGTCACATTTTTCCTCAAGTACCTCCAAAATGCTGAATATGGCTAAGTCCTTAGACCCTGTCTATTTTCTTGCGCACGTTCCCCAGTTTCTCCTAAACCCTTCTTAAACACTTATCATGTGCACTTCTCCCCATGCACCCTTCTTCTTATTGGTTCTGCATGTTTACACTCCCTTTGGAACTTAGCCAATATTTTGAGGCCCAACACAGAAGTATATCTTGTTGATTAGTATTAAAATCAAACTTGAGAGGCACGGGGGGTGGTAATATTAGAGTTTTTCTTATATGAGCACATGTAGAAGCATAGACTGAGGATTAGAATAAAAACTAGCATGAGCTTGAGAAACATCCTTAAGATGTTGTATTTCATATTTAAGAGATGTGATCATGGATTCCATAGCCTAAAATTTATCTTCAAATAAAGAGTGTAAATCTTGAATTGATTTGTAAATATATTGATTGGAATTAGGACTAATATATTCATTAAAAATATTATTAAAGATAGCAGTGAATCGAGCAGGTGGTGTATCAAGAGATAGGCAGATAAAGTGTATGTATTTTTGGATAGCATCTTTTCAAGATGGGTGTATTTGAAGTAATTTATATAAGGTGACTTAAGGAGCTTGAGAATCCATGAAACAAGAAAAATGAGGATCTAAGATTGATTGAATGAGATGGGCTCACCAAATGATTTAAAAAATATGGAATTTTTGAAATCCTAAATACAGAGTCACATATGATAAATAAAGCAATAAAGTACATATTTGAGCTAAGTAATAAGCTAAAGAAATATAAAACCCTAGGTGTAGGAGAGAGAGAGTATAGAAGACTTAGTTGATTTTGGAGATGATCCTGAAGTATGTTAGACTGGAAAACTGATGAACATGATGAGGAGAAAACTATTGTAACCACACATTAAATATTTTAGAACTGTCAGATATGCTGAGACTAGGGTGCCTGGACTGGGTCAAGGGTGCATAGGTGCTAGAGTCTTCTCCTAGGTGCCTATGAGTGTGAAAACACTCAGAAACTATTTTTTCTTATGTCACACCAATTTTTCTAGCCTTCATTGTTGATCTCCTACAAAACCCCAAAACACATCAAATCCTAAAAATAAAAATATGCAAATGGGGAGTTGGACTGACCCCGGTGGTCACCCAACAGAGTGAACTTATAACCAATCATTGCACTACATATCATACTCCATGTATTTTTGTGTGTGTGCATAGAATCATTCACTAGGATTCTCTTATACAAGATGCACTTGATAGCAAGAAATAGCTAGATGTAGTAATGTAAGTAGATGCGCGTATGGAAAAATGAACTTTCTCTCCTATGAAGTGTATGCATAAAAATGCATTCCGTTTTCCCTTTGAATGATATATGGGATGCTTTTATGCTCTTATAATCCCTTTGGATTCAACCTTAGGTGATGATAGTAGATGCTTAGATTCTGGTCCCTTATTATGATCACATCGCTTTATATTTATACAATTCCCTTGTTTGAATTTCGCAATTAACCACTAAAATGCCAACCCATAAGAAAACAAGATTTCCGAAAGGGGTGATAAAGATAAAAATATTTCTAGGTTTATTAGGAGAACAAAGGTGCATGGGCGTTGGCGTCCTGGCTAGGTGTTGGTGTCCAGATCCAAGAAAGATAAAGCAGTGAAAGTCAGACTAGGCAGTAAGGTGTAGAAGACTAGAAAGAAGACAAGAAGTAAAGAAAAGAGGAAAAAATAAGGTTAATTAATAGTTTTATCACTTAGGAATCATATGAATAATATTCTATGATTATGATCTATAAGTGTACTCAAGTTTGTGATCTACTGGCTACACCAAGTAGTAAAATTGTCAAAGTTGCCAAAATTTCCTGTTTTGAAAGATCAACTTCAAAGGATGTTTCTCAGAACCTTGAAGAATTTTGAAATGCCTTCTTATAGTCATCAGAAAGGTCTCGGAGTATTTTCCATGATGACATAACTTAGAAAACATTCTAGAGGATTTTTAATGGTCTTGGAAAAGTTTTCCTCACATGTAATTTTTGGGAAGAATGAACATGTATGCGGTGTTGAAGACTCAAGTTTAGCGTAATATTATAGGAGCCTCATGAAGAGTTAGGATATCCTACTTGAGGAATTGTAAATATTTTTGATCCTACTTCACGATGGAATTATTGTAATAAATTTTTGAGAGCATAAAAAGGGATAAATTCTTCAGACGTTATTGTAAAGTTGATTTTTTACACTGTATTCTTGTACGAAATATTTTGGGTACATCTGGTGGAATTTTAAGCCTATAAAAATATCAAAATGTTTTATTTACAATAATCTTTAAGACCCATAAGTCATTTCATATCACACTTGTTAGAAACTATTTCTACACTTTGGCTCATTAGCACACCACTTGAGGCAAACGAGAGGGTACAGGTAAAAAATTTTGAATATCACATTTTCAAGATTTTAGAATGTTTCCATTAGATTCATAGGCCATTTTCCATGTAATTGTATATATTAGATGGCCAAAATCCATGAAAATTTAATCTCATTGTAAAGAAAGTAAATTTGAGAGCCTGTCTATGGAGGAGATTATTGTTCTTTTGAAGACAAGTTTGGATTCAAGTGAATCAACTGGAATTGTGATCTTTGGAACCAGGCATTGTAAGATGGGATATTATGACTCGATGGTCATGGAGGAGGTTATTGTTATTTTGAAGACTAGTTTAGATTCATTCGAATAAACTTGCATGAGGTTATTGTTCTCTAGAAGACCAATTCAAATTCAAACGAATCAACTGGCATCATGTTATTATTCTTATAAAGACTAGTTTAGATTCATTGTTGTGAATCAACTTGCATCTGGTTCATCGGTGTGCATTCATAGCTTCATTTGTAAGTTTGTATTAGATTTACAAATTGGAATTTTTTAATGAATTGGTTCAACTTCTGAACCCAAAGACGTAGGAGTTTGTTTTATCCAAACTCCATTATTAACCACTTACAGTGCGTGTCTATTTTTTCATTGAAATTTTTTTTAAGTTGATAATATGGTGGAATGAAATCGGGAAATTAAAAAAAATTCTATAGGGGTCCGATCTCAGTTAAAAAAAATTGTCATATTTTCATATCATCCATTCATGATTATCTCATCAAGATGGTTGTACAAATAAGAAATAGATCAACATCCTATCCTTTTTATAATGTGGCATGTCATAAATCACTTCCTTTAATCCCAATGATGAAATAGTTCTAAAACTTAAAAGTATATGATGTCTACCCTCAACATAACTTAAAAAATCAAGGAGCTAACTTCAAGAGATATCATGGTGCTTTATTTGCAACTATTATTTACCTATTCAGACCTAAGTGGGAATAGTATATAATGTCTTCTGAGGTAAGGAAAGTGATTAGTGATTTTTGTTATTATTTCATAAAATTGAAATTCCTCACATACAAAAGACTGAGTGGATTCCAAGGCACTCCCTATATGTTTCCTAAGTACTTGTATGATAAGTGGGCACTAATTGAATTGTCCAGAAAACTTGTTGATGTGCACAAGTTAATCATAGGGAAGCACAAAAAATAAAAAGTTCCCAATTACTATTGGGAGATATACATGCTCCACAGTTTTTAAAGTCATGCTTCTACATGCAAAAATGAATACGATGGTTATGGAAAATATACAATCAATGGGTGATTCGTACAATCATAGGGAGCTCATATGAAGACTATTGGATGAACTGCAAGGATAAAGAAGAGGTTAGACTTAGTGATTTCTCTAGGATTACTTTGATATAAATCATTGATTACAATGTTGTTTTTATTCCACAATGCCTTGTATATGATGACCAATTGATAAGTAGGTTTTATGTTGACAAGAATATATTTGCACAACCAATGGAAACACTTGATTGGAACAAAGGTAGAATCCACACAGTTGTATGATAAAATTATTGATGTTATAAGGAGAACCTTTACCTGGCTCATATACAAAGGAATAGATTTATCAATCATAAAAAATTTATGTTAAAGTAAGATAGGGCTTCAAGGATTCTTAAGGAGGATCTTCTTCCTTTGAAAGAGGGTGTAGCTACAATGAATCCTTTGAAGGGTAAATCACCTCAGGTCTCATCTAAAAGGCCTATTTATAGGATGATGGGGAAATGGAATATTGTTGTGAGTATAATAGGTACTTTTGTATCCCATCTAACCCAAAAGGTAGAAGAGATACTGATGACAACCATGAGGGAGGTACCCATCACTCAAGTAATTCCATTACAATCTAGTCTCCCTCGTGCATCAAAACCTAGGACAACTACTACGGATCCTCAAGGACCCTCAAGCAAAGAAAAATGAATGAGGGGATCTCTCTCATAGATAGGATCAAAGCTTAGAGCTACAATGGGATCCATGTAGGGAAAAAAAATATGAGGATCCTAGCCTTAAGCATTTTGTAGTAAATTAGAAGGCTAGATTTGAAACCCCTGTAGTAGGAGAAGTTACAAGCGCATCTATCATTGGGAACATTAAAACTCTTGATGTACATGAAAAAGAGGTAGAAGTACCTAAGTTTTTGTATACCACTCCCCCTATAGGATCATACGAAAATCCTATTGCAACATCAACCCAGGATAGACCAGCTATAGAGGATGAAGTGGTTAAAATTGGCAAGTAAGAGGAATCCAATACTCAATCCTTTTTTATATGTTGTAGGAATTATAAAATAAGAAGTATTTGATCTCCATTTACTTCGCAACCAATAGGTAAATGTCCCAGAAATCTAATTTGATGGTTAGGGTGAAGATTCCATGTTAACTCAATAACCTAAAATTGAGGTACCTACAGTTGAAATATCTTCAATAGATGCAGGTTAAGTATAAGCACCCTTGAAAAAGGTAATTCCATTGGAAAAAGAAAAGCCTCAAGTGTAAATAAGCATTGCTAGCCATGAAGGGAAAATTACTACAGATGATCCTATTAATAATGCGTTGGAAATGGAAGAGAAGGCATTAGAAACCCATGAAGTTTCCAAGGAACAAGAAAAGAAGAAATTTCAGGAAAAGGTTCAAAACATAGTCATACAGTGTCTCTACTCAAGCAAGAAAGTATAGTTGATATAAGTAACACACAACCTAAACCTAAAAAAGTAGCTAAAGAGTTCGAGGTTTCATAGTCAAATATTCTAATTCTTGATTTCACCCCCTCTACCTCAAAGGAGATTGTGGTGGTCTCTATCACCTCTCAAAAGATGCCACAAATTTAGAAAGAATGGAATACCCCAACAGCATGGTGGTTGGGAGTTACCTCCCAAAAAGAGAATGTGAAGATTCAATTGGAGAGTGTTAATTTATAAAATATCATGTCATTTAGATGACCAAGGGTCCAAAAGAAAGCAAAGGTGTTATTAAAAAATATTGTGTGTCCCCAAGGGGAAAGGTCCATAGAAAATGTAACTCCCAAGGGAGATATACTAAGAAGTAATGCCACCTCTATCTATTACCAAGTTACACAGATACCTTTTGGGAAGCCCACCACTTACATCTTGAAACATGAAGCTTCAATATCCATAGGAGGTATCTTACAAAAAAATTAATAAAGGTAAAGAGACCAAAAAATAATTAAAGGAAAAGGGTGATATTCTATCAACCTATTTGTAAAAATTTCTACACCCCCTCCTTAGAGTCAATAAATTATTGTTTCTATTGGAGAAACAACTCTTTCACTCCTAGGTGACCCGATGCACATTAATTACACTATCATTATTCACATTATTATTACTATCTATTGAAGCTCAAATATGCACCCGTCCCAAATTAGATTAACCTGGGGCTTGAGACAACATGGGACTGTCTCCAAGTTGTGGGACACAAAATGAGACATACCTCCATAGAAGGAAAACTTCCTCGAACTATTCCTAACACTAAGAATACTCTAAAAAGGGAAATTCATCTACCTAACACTAACCTAAAATGCTAAGGGACCAAGGAGGGAGGGAGGTGATAGCACAAAGAATAAGGTTGGAGATATTCTTAGTGAGTTGAAATAGGAAGAAAGCAAAGTAGGAGAGGGAAGACAGAAGTGCCACAACCTAAAACAACATTAAAATTTCCATTTATGTGGAGCACAACATAATCAAGTCCTGCAAGAAGAACAATGTATGCACAATATATATGTAAATGTAAAGGAAAGAAATGCAATATAACATAAGCTAGGGTAGAAAAATCCACAAAACATGAATTTTATTACTCAAAAGGATGCATAATACATTACAAAGTAGAGATAAGGCAAGAATATTTTGCATAATGCCCAAATTTGAGGCTTACAAATCACAAGAGTTATGGAACAATTTTGACAGAGATCATTTACATTTTCATAAAATCCCCCCCAAAAAATAAAGGGGTTACAAATATAAAGAGAATTTGGCTCACCTACTATGCATTAATTTCCTAACAGGTAGTTGATTTACCCAATACTGTAACCATTAATCCTCAACTTACAGCTAACCTTCCTGTAATCTTTTGATTGCATGCATTTTACCCCCATATGGTAGCATTTTATTCCCCTATTAACCAGTTACATAAACCTTTCGATGTTGGCCGGAAGTAAGGTTCTCCTATTGGTCATTTTTATTTCTTTAGCTTTTTTTCTTATTGTCAGTCGGTTGCATATTCATACAATTGGAAGGTATCATATTTCCTTGTAACTGATTGGTAGCATACCGTAATACTACCTACTATATCACGACCCGAACATGGTCTACCTCCACTATCGTCCAGTAGCACATATTTTGTTATCAGTTGATATCATATGTGTACATGAATTAGTTTTTAAAAAAAAAGGAAATAAAATATAACGCCTGATAGATTCAATACAATGCTAACTAGATCAATATACCATCATGTTTGGAGCTTAAGAAAATCTAATCTATTAACATATTTTCATTATAACATGAAATGAAGATTTAAACTAATATGCTAAACAAATTAACCTCTATCTCTAATTGAGTGCTAATGAAATGAACCTATTTATATCCTTAGCAATCAAAGGGTTTGATTGTATGCTTTAATCACAAGGTTTCAATAATGGAGTCTTGTCAATCCATGGCTACAAGACCATTTGACATATCTCCATATGACTTCAAACTTGGAAGAATGAATACAAGAAATGAAAATAGCTAGCTCCTCATATGAATAATTCTCTAAGATGATAAAATGGCTATAGCTTAGGCTCTATGCTCATTTAGCTGTAAGTAGAAATGCTAGAAGAGGATTCCTTCTAACCCAATGGTTTGAAGAAGCTTTGCATCCTATTGTATGTGGAATAATAGAAAAACTAGGTTAGTTATGGATAAGCATGGTTTAGAAGTGGTTGAGTATACTTTAGGAGAGTTTATTTTTTCCTCTAGTGACTCATGGGGATTGAGGGGGTTTATTAATTAACCAAAATGATTGATTAATAGGTGTGTAAGCTTATAGAAACTTTTTAGAGGAATAGTTAGTATGATTTATGTTATGAGAGGATTTTAATCAAATAAATGATGATTTATTGATTAAATACAAGTGAGAATTAATTAATTAAGAATAATTAATTAATCTAGATAGAAATGGATATTAATTAATTAGAAATAATTCATTAATCTAGATAGAAAGGGGAGTTGATTAACAGAAGGTCGTTAATTGGCATCGTTGTTGGATAGAAGACGTAATTAACTAATGTAATGTAATTAATTAATGACGATAGTAGAGAAAATGTGTGATATTGATGATATGTCATCAATTTGCGGGAAAGGGTATAATTAGCGCAATTTAAGTATTTAAATTACTCGAGCTAAATTATAGGTGTCTACATTTTCCCCTCTTTGGGGTGGCATAAGTGATGCCACTTCAAAGATAGTAGATAGATAAAATTTTGAATGGGTAGAAGAAAAATTAGTAGAAGTGAGAGATGCCCCCTTGAGTGTTGATGGGGTGATGAAAGAAGGTGATAGACAATCGAAAAAGGTGAGAGAAATGGATAGAAGAATGGGTAAGGGCAGGATGCCCTAAGTGAATCAGAATAATAGTGTTGATAGGAGAATGATGTAGAAGAGGAATGAAGACAGAAAGAAAGAGACAGCTTTCTTCTAGTGTATTGAAACAACTTTAGTGTCATCATATTGCCAAAGATCTATGTCATCGGTCCTTATTAAAAATATAAGCATACAAAAAAAGTAGAATGACATGAAAAGCCATACTACGAAAAAATGTCCATTTCTGAAAACACCAACTCAATGCAACATACAAAAATCAATGCAATATGAGAAGGAAACAAGCTCATTTAATAGGGAAACAAATACAAACACACATACTCAAACCAACAATGGTCAAGACAGTTGTAAAAATGTTTTTTATCAAGTTGAAGATCCCTACGTGTTCATGATTGACAACAAGGGTGAAAAATGATTCCCCTAGAAAGGATACATGTAAGGGAAAATGATGAAGAATGTCAAGTCCAATGATAAAGCATTATGCGTAATGAAACAGTATCAGGAAAATGAATTTTCCCTAGAGTACCGACGAAGAAAGCAAGATACCTTTGTAAATGGTTGTAAATCTAATGATCCGTGATTCATTTGATTTGTGAACACGTGAAAATTCCATAAAGATATGTAATGAATACCATGCACAAGACACAAGTTTCATCTGTTATGGGTTGTTTACCTATTTTTGTAAATTTTACAATTTTTAGGATTTTTGAGACATTTTGAAATTTTATGTGTTTGTATTTTTCTATGTTTTTTGAAAAAAAAAATTATTTTTGTAATGTTTAGGGATTTTTGATTTTTTAGAAGAAATGAGAAAATAGGAGATCACCTGAAAGCAAGAAAATTTCCCTAGGGAGAAGAAACGGGTGCCAAGTAGCAAAAACATGCCCTGACATGGCGAAAAGGAGTTAAAAATGATTATTTAATAAAAACAATCATTACGGTGGATAGAAGAAGTGTTAGAGTGATCACGATGGTCAAAACATGCCCCTAGGGCATCACAGAGGGTTAAAATAGCCAAATATACCCCTCTTGAGGGACTTAAATCATTGTGATCAATACATTTGCTACCAAACCCTACCAAATTTTTACTGTGAGTTACCACGAGTGAAGAGCGAGATGGCTAGGGTGTAGAATCATCATAGACACACTGATACCATTCAAGAGTACATTCGAAACAATTAAAATGGACCATTCGTGAGTACCCCAACCCTTCCTACTCTTTTTACGCATTTAATTTCATATTTACTAACATTAATTAGCATTTATACATGTCATGTATTTATATGATTCTTAATGATTACAATGGTTATGGATGAGGATTGGATCATTATGTTGACTGATTTTATTTATTATGTATGTACCATGATGGATATTGATGACGCATCACATGTGTTTGATTTGTATGATAGATCTATAGATGATATCAATTGTATTGTATATATGATGTTCTAGATTAGTGGATGTGGTGATATGATGATATTGGTGCGGGGGGGATAGATTTTTATATTTTTGATCCCTCTTGCCCCTATTTGATGATACGATATGTGATGATTATCTTAGCATACATGTATTATGTACACTTAACATTTTATTTATATATGATGTATAGATGATGTTAGATGTGATGATATAGATGGAGATATGATGATGTGATAACAAAATTATGTACATGTGACAAGCAAACACAAGAAAATGTTAACAAACCTATTAAATATACATTGCTAAACAACATGAATTAACACAACTATGTACAATTATTTACAAGCATGCAAAAACACATTTCATATGTACAAGTAAGATTGAATCTAATCCAAGAAAGAAAAGATGAATCTAACAAAGTATACTTTAAGCGACAAACTATATAAATTTACAAGCAAGCAGAAACTATAAAAGCAATAAATGTACACAAACTAACAAATAAAACAAGAAATAAGATAAAGCAAGTAAACTAAAGCTATGCTTTTTTAAGATTGTTTTTAGTGCGTTTTGCGTTTGTGGGAATTTTTTGAAACAATTTTCTATTGTTTTGTGCTTTTTGTTTTTCTATTTTTTTTTTTTTCTATTTTTCTATTGTTTGTGTTTCTGTTTTTCTATTGTTTACGGTTTTTCAAGTATTTTGTGACTATTTTTTTGTTTTTAAATATATTTGAATGTTTTTTGTGATTTTCTAAGTTTTTCCAAAGCTATGTACAGGAAATCGATAAATGTGGATGCCCTTAGCATTAGATGGAGAATATACAAGGGCATGCGCCACATATTTATAAACAAGAAGGTGAAAGTGCAAAGGTGCCCCAGCGTTAGATGGGGAATATACAAATGAAATACCTTCACTAATTTATAAGAGGATAAATAGTCAAATCAAGGCTTGACATGATAGGCTCACAAGGAATCTCAGATGCCAAAGCAGAACTAGCCCCAGGCTAAGTAAAAGTACCCCCTAGAAACTAGATGCTTGTAAACAACAATTCCTCACAAGGCACCGGAAGCTAGTTTTCACCAAGTGGTCTATCCAAATTTCCATAATTATGTGGTTTTCACATATGGATAACCTCCTTTCTCTTTTTATATTTCTCTTTTTTGACTTTTTTTTTTTGATCATTTTTTACTTTTTTGTTTGTTTTTTTCATTTTTGCACCATGTTTAAGCATAGAACCACTTAAGGTGCATGGTACTCATTGGCTCGCGTAGCTCATCTCCATCAGGATGAGAAATTTTTTATGCTCATGTTCCATATTTTTCCACAATGACGTAAGGTCCTAACCAGTGTGGTTCGAACTTTCCTTTCTTCTCTCTTTCTGCCCTTGTGTTAAACTGATTCTCTTTCATGACCAAATCTCCGACCTCAAATTGATGAGGTATGATCCTTTTTGTAGAACCAAGAGACTCTTTACTGACATACCTTGAGATGGTTAAGGGTACAGATGTGCTTTTCATCTAGGAGTTCCAATTCTGCCAGCTTGACCACTCTGTAATCCTCATCGTTTTCTAGATAATCCCTAAGAGATATCCTTAGGGAAGGAAGCTATATTTCCAATGGGATGATAGATTTTGTTCCAAACACTAGGGAGTAGGGTGTCGCACTAGTAGGAGTGCGAATGGAGGTCCTATAAGCCCAGAGGGCTGGGTGAATTTACAAATGTCAGTTGCAACTTGTCTTACTCACCATATTTTCCATGATCTGAACCAATGTTTTGTTAGTGGCTTCGGCTTTCCCATTACCTTGAGGGTAATATGGCATGGACCACTTTAATATTATTTGAAATCATTGACAAATATTTTTCACCATCTTGTTCTTGAATGATTTTCCATTGACACTAATTATGGCCGTAGGAATACAATAAGATAAAATAAAGTGATTCATGATGAACTTTGATATCTGAGCACCTGTAACATATGTTAATGGAATAGCCTCCACCCACTTAGTGAAATATTTTGTGGTCATGATGATGTGGGTATGACCATTAGATGAGGTAGGGGTGAGCTTCCCTATTAAATCTAGTCCCCATTTGGAAAATGGCCACGGTGTTGTAATTGGTTGCAATGGATGTGAAGGCGCGTGGATTAAATTTCCATATTCTGTCATAGAACACATTTCCTAACATGGTTGCAGCAATCTGTCTCCATAGTAGCCTAGTAGTATCCCACCCATAACAACTTCTTCTCTAGGACCATTCCATTTATATGGTCACCACACACCCCTTCATTTACTTCCTTGGTCACTTGGACTGACTTTATTACATCTAGATAATGCAAAAAATTCCCATCATAGCCATGCTGATAGAGCATGCCTCCTAGGAGGGTGTAATAGGATATTTGGTGGATAAGGTTTTATTTTTTAGATTGGTAAATGTCAGTAGGGAAGGTACCACTTTTAAGATAGTCATTTATAGGTGCATACCATGGGGAGTAAGGACAAAAAACTTCACATGACAGACATGATTCTGGAATATCACATATAGGTTGACGTAGATTTTAAACAGAAAAATGGCATATCATTGTTTTCTGGTGGAATTTGCGGCATAGAACCCACTTTCACCATTGCATCTGCAGATTGGTTTTGTGCCCTTGGAATTTTCTCAAAGGTGATGCACACAAATTATTCTTTCATTGTTTCCATCAATTTCTTCTATGGGATGAGATTTTCATCCTTGACATTGTACTCATCATATACTTATTTGATAATAAGTTGTGAGTCACCAATGACCTTGACATGGTGGATATTCCACTTAATTGATAGCTTCATCCCAATGATGAGTGCCTCATATTCTGCTATGTTTTTTGTGGAAGGAAAGCCAAGATGGGAATCTTATGGGATATGATATCCTAAAGGAGTGATTATTACTACTCCTACCCATGAACTATGGAAAGTGAATGATCTATCAAAGTGGACCTACCACATGATAGATTCTTCAATATACATTAGTGATGCATCTAATAGATCTAGATTTACAGGATCTGTTCCAAGTAAAGGTGTTTCTGCTAATTGGTCAGCAAGTACTTGTCCTTTAACTAGTTTCTGGTGTACGTATTCAATGTCAAATTCACTTAGCAGAATGATCTAATTAGCCATTCTACCTATAAGGGTGGGTTTTGACAATAGGTATTTAAGTGGGTCAACTTTATATATAAGCTTGGTTTTATTGTTCAATAGGTAATGGAAGAGTTTTTGAAAGGTAAAAACAATAGCCAAACAAGATTTTTCAATTTTGGGATAGTTGAGCTCATAGGAAATCAGGGTATGGTTAAGGTAGTACAAAAAAAATTATTTATGGCTTAGCTCATATTGTGCAAGAAAAACACCAATAGAAAATTATGTAGAAAATATGTATAGTAAAAGTGGCTCACCTAGGGTTGGAGGCATGAGGACAAGTGGATTGGCAAGGTATTGTTTAATAAAACCAAAGCCTTTTTTTTTCTCTGGTCCCCAAACAAAATCAACATCCTTTTTAAGAAGATGAGTAAAGTAATGGCACTTATCAGTAAGATGTGAAATGAAGTGAAGAATGGATTGTATTTTTCCTTACAGACTACGTAGCTATTTGATATTCTTGGGAGGAGGAATTTTAGTAATGGTGGTGACTTTGGTTGGGTCCACCTAAATCCATCTCCTTGATAAAATTAATCCTAGTAGCTTCCCTAATAATACTCCAAACACACATTTCTTTGGATTCAACCTAACCTTATATTGTCAGAGACATTCAAAGATATGTCACAAAACTTTAGGGTGGTCTTCTCTTGTCTTATAATTTCTGAGGATATCATCTACATAGTCCTCCATGATGTCATGCACCATATCATGGAATATTACTGTCATGGCCCATTGATAGGTTGCACCAGCATTTTTTAGGCCAAAGGGCATTACCTAATAACAGAATGTTCCCTAAGGGGTTGTAAAGGTCATCTTATGATGATCTTATTTTGTGATCTTGATTTGGTTGTATCTTGAAAAGATAAGAGATAGAATTTCATAGCCTGCGGTTGAATTGAAAATCATGTCGATATTAGGAAAAGGAAAATCATCTTTCAAACATGGCTTTTTGATGTCCCAAAAGCATATACAAACTTTGATTCCATCTAGTTTCTTTTGTATTGGAACTACGTTTGATATCCACTCAGATTATTTAATGGGTCAGATGAACCCTACTGATAACAGTCTCTCTAACTCCTCTTTAACCAAAAGGGCCACTCGTGGATGCATTTTCCTTAACTTTTGTTTAATATGCTTTGTGTCTAGATGCACTACTAAGTTGCGCCCCACCAAATTTGGATCTAAGCCTGGAATATCTTTATAAGACCATATGAATATATCCATAAATTCTCTAAGAAGTAAGGTGAATATCTTATGTTCTTATGTTGAAAGTGAATCTCCCAGCTTGATTATCTTTGGGTCTTCTTATGTTCCAATATTCACATCAACAGTTTCCTCTACAAGCATTTTTGACATATCCTCCATACACGTAGGATTGGGAGGAAGGGTGAGATCTTCTTCCAAGGGAATATCTATGATATTTTCACCCTCAGTGTGGTCACTTCTTTTGTCCATTGGTTTTTTTACTTCTTGGTCATCCAACACCTTAAAGAGGTTTTCACTATTTGACTTGGACTTTTTTTTGCCGAGGCTTCTCTTAGAAAAATTTTCCCTCTCTTTTTCTTAATTTTTGCTGACCACGAAGCTCAGCTTCCTCTCTGAAATAGGCACAGGTAGCTAGGTCAATATAGAAGCCTTACTTATGGTCCCTAATTGGAATTGTATCTCGTATGCCCATAAACTCTACAATCGCCTCATCATTCTTAAAAAGGTTCAATGGAACATGACGTTGTTGGTCCTAATCGAAAAGGGAAGGGTAGACAAGGTCAATTTTAGAATCATTGTGGGGTTAAGGTAAGGACAATGGTATCCATGAAAACGTTCATGGAGGAAATATCCTCATATTGGCTACAGTGGGAATATGTGTCACTGTCTAAATAATCAGATCTATTCTCAAGCTCAGAATAGGTAGCTTCTTGATCATTAGGGTGTGATCCATAGGGTCAAATAACAATACTATATCTTTCTATTTTTAAATGTGGAAGTGGAACTGGTTCTCTTAGTCCTTTCTTGTTCCTTCCACATCATAGGCCCTTATATCCCATAGAATATATCATTCAACTAAACTTTTCATACTCAGGGATTTGGTAGCAGGTTGACTGAGTGTCCTTCGAGACCCAAATTGTAGGTGGGTCCAGCAATTTCTCTTTTGCAAGTAATCCCCTAGGTAAGAATGTTCCAATAGTTCATTCATCTCTAGGTTGTTTGAAACGATAGTTGGGTCAACCTCTTGTTTTAGAAGACAAAGATAGGTCTGAAACTAGGAGAGATTGTTGCACATTGTATTCTCCATAGCCATACTCCATAACTTTCATATCCCATGAATCTAGAGGATAATTAGATGTAGAAGCTTCTCAAGTGCAAGTTCTAAGGGAGTCTGAATCAACTCGTAATTCCATTGCTTCTAATTGAAGGGGATCAACTATATCAATAGAAGGACATGCATATGTACCCTTATGATCAAAGCTATTGAGAGCTCTATAGTGAGTGAAATGTTTTGGATCTCCTTTTATGGTAATAGTGTGTCCCTCATGTTTTAACTTGATGCACTGATGGAATAATGATGGTATGCCCTGCATGGCATGAATCCATGGGAGGCCAAGAAGTATATTATATGGAAGTTCCAAGTCTAAGACGTGAAACTTGGTATTGTGACAAGTTGGTCCTACTTTCATCTGTTATTTTATTATTCTAGTTTATTCCCACTCAGAATTGTCATAATTGGTTATGGTAATGATATGAGACTCTAGATCTTCCTCTGTGTGTCCCAGCTATTTTCTTAATTTCAATTTACATATATTCAATCATGACCCGTTGTCCACAAGAACACATTTTATCTTCCACCGGGTAATAAATACCTCTATATACATGGGAATATTATGTGTGTGATCTTCATTGGGGATTTCCTTGTGGTTAAATGAGATGTGTTCATTCAGTGCAATGTTTTCCACCATAGTTTGTAAATGTGAAGGGTCTACTTTCATTAGCACTCCTAACCCCTGGAAATTTTTGTGTAAGATGTCCTTATGTATATTTGATATCTTAAGAGGATATAAGATTAAAATCTTGGTAGATGTCTTCTCAAGTTGTTCTAATATTTTGTACTAACCATCATGAGGGGTTGACGTAGAAGGTCCTCGAATCATGATACATGCACGCCTTGTTACCACAATGAAATCACATAATCCCTTGATCCTAATGGTATTCACATGTTCATTAGAAGAGTGGACACATACAGTGAGTGAGTAATAATGATTATTGTCACTTTTGGTGCATCGATAGTTTACAGCTTTGTAGCTTTTGGATGACTCTTCTTGATATGACCTTTTCTCATCTGATTTTCCATGTTTAGGGAATGGTTCTTTGAATATCCCCATCTTTTCATTTGGCATTTGATTTCTCTCTCAGGTTTCAAATTCTATCTCTCCATTGTCAATGATATCTTAGATGTAGTGGTGAGGTCTTAAGCACTTATCTATTTTGTGTCCCTTTACACGATGAAAATCACAACATTTGTGCTCTTTATACCATGATGGTTTAGGAGAATTTTCATCAAAAGGTTACGTTGTAGGATGAGTCACCATGTGGACTACATCTAATTGTTTCAATATTTCTGATAAAGACTCACTAGGAGGAGTGAAAATTCTATGCTTAGGTGGCGGTTCAATATGTCCTTTAGTTAGTTTAAAAGGATGACCAACTTGAACTATTTGTACTTGTTTAGAATCTATGATTCTGTATCCCACCATGTTCTTGTCTTTGTTAAAGATATTTTTTTTCTATTGGTTTGGCATTTTTATTATCTTTATAAGGTAATTTGATTGTTCCTTTCACAATGAGGGTTTTTTCTATTTGTATGCCCTTTTTAATTACCTCTTCAAAGGTACAGACACAATGCATTTGTAAATGAAAATTGATGTCCTAGTTTAGATTAGGCACAAATATTCTCACAAGTTATTTTTTGGGAAATGCACAAGGGAAGCAGTTGGTTATCCCTCGCCATCTTTGTAAGAATCTTATGAATGTTTCATTAGGACGTTGTTTAGTACTACACAATTCTTCCATAGTTATGTCACTTTCTATGTTGTATGAGAAATGTTGAACAAACCTTTTTACTAGTTCAGACCATGTGAAGATAGACCCACGAGGTAAGCGAGTGAACCATCCTAAGGCTTGTCCCCCTAGACTCTTTGTAAAGATTCATATGAGTTAATTGTTTTTATATGCCACTTCTTGGTATGCCATGTAAAAAAATTTCACATGATCTCATGGGTCACCTTTCCCTCTATACTTGTCAAATTTTGGCATGTCAAACTTCTTAGGAAAGGGTTGAAGTTTCATAGCTTTATCGAATGGATAGAGGCAAGGTTCTTCATATTGGTACCTTTTGTTATGCCCAACATTAATTTTTTGAAGGATTGTAAGTGTTTCTTTCATGGATTGTACTTTTTGTGTAATTAAGTGTTCCTTAGTAGGAAAATCAGGAATATATATGCGACTGTATTTTGTATTTTATCCTTCTTGGTTTTACATGTGAAGTTCACTAGTTTTGACCTCAGGCTTCTCCTTATGTACATGAGATGTTAGTAAAGCTAATTGTCAACTAAGGTTTTAGATTTTTTGTTAAATAGTGAGTTCTTCCTCAAGAGTTTCTTCTTCTTCTTTTTTGCGTGGAGGTTATTCCACATTTTCGAAGGGCATTTTATAACCCACCATATTATGATTTCCTACATTGGATGTGGAAGCATGCCCATGTGTTAGGAGATCTTCCATGTTAATGAGAGGTTGTTCTTCCTCATTATCCTCATTCGTGCGTAGAATTTTCTCATGTTTTGTAGGCATTCTAGCTCCTAATTCCACCACTCTTGCTAGCACCCGATCTTTGTTTCTAAAAAGGAATTCATCTAATAAGGCGAGGTCAAAATAAAATTCCATGTATGGCAACCCTAACTCATCACCACTATGATCTACCATCTCCTCCACTTCTTTCTCTATGGAAAATAGAGGCCTGAGATCATGGCCAATAAAGGGATTTGACACTTATTTGTTTGAATTTTATAAATTTTGTGCTTGTTTCAATTCAAATTCCTAATTTTTGGCTCCCAATATTGTTTTAAGGGCTATGATGTATGAGAATTTCACTAAGTTGTTTTGAATTTATTTAAAATGTATTGATTAAGCCTAAGTGAAACGTAAAAATAATGTCAGTAGTTGAAGATTTATAATGAATTTTAAAGGATAAATGTGCCCAAGTGATTGTTCTAAATGAGTAAGTCAAAATGTGACAAATAAGATACAATCACATGATGTTTAGTTCCAAAACCATTCAACCAAATGATATACTTTCTAAGTTTGTTTCTAAAGTGGTAGTTAGTCTTTTAAGATGATTAACAAAATTTCACTACTTATGTCGAGTTTAAAGAAATGAACAAGGCATAAGTAATAATAAGGAGTTAACACGATCCTCAAACAAAGTATACTAAAAGAAATCCTAAATCCAATCAAGACCTTTATTCCAAAAAGTGTTAGTTACGATCATGAGTGACATAAAAATTCCACAAAGATATTTTAACTAAACTTTGCAAGAAAGTAAGGTATTAATATCAAGATGATATTGATATAACACGCACAAGCGGTAACACTCAACACTTTTCAAAATCGAGATAATAATTGAAATCAAACTAAAGCTAGAGTATACCTAGGAATTGTTAAATTGTATATAGTGTAATGTCACAATATAGATATTTAGGTCAATTTTACAAAAAACAAGACATAAATACCAATATTTTAGTGACACAATATAAACAATATAACAGTTCAAAGGAGAGTCAAGGTGATGAATCTATCCTAACTAAGATTGACGATCTTGACTTGGGTATCAATACCAAAAAGACTACCTATGATATGAAAACATCTTCACACACTTTAGACATTTAAAAACTCAGCCACAAACATGGATGAGTGTAAATGGACACAAAAGTGGAGGATAAAAATTAATTAGCAACACAAGTGTAGTCACTCTTCTTCTAATCAACAAAGTGTCAAAATAAAGTGAATTAAGTAGATCAATCTGTGTTGAAGAGAGTTTGGTTTCACTTCGGCAGAGTTTCACCTCACCCTAGAGCAAGTGAAAACTAAGTAAAAGTAATACTTCTCAATCCTCATGATGAATGACGTGTCATTCAAACTTTGATGGATGCTCCCCTTGTTAGACAAACAAGGTTACGACTACGTGAAATTTCTCCCTTTACGATAGCTCTCAACTCAAATTGGTTTTGATATGGTCAAAGTTGGATCCTGGTCAAAGATAGATTCCTAGGTGGTTCACTCAACTAGGTGTCATAAGTTATCTAAAAGTGATCTTGGTTTACCAAGGTTTCCCAAGGATTATCCCATATTTACTTTACCCCCTTCAATTACAGTGGGAAATAAATGCATACTGTTGGTACCCAAATTGATCCTTCCTTTGAACCGGGCAGCATCACAAGTTGATCAGGATGTTTAGAGACAAATAAATCATAATAGGAGTCATTTTGTAGCTGGGGATGGATTCTAGGTGACTCTTTATCATTCTAGTTTGGAAAGGACTGAGTAACACCATTTTAAGAGTTTGACCTACCCTTACTACTTTAGGTTGTGCCTTTAACCAGGGTGAGAGGACCCATTTTGTGACCTTTGTTAGTGGAAGATATCAATGGATTAATAGTATTTGACTCTTCCTTTGCAATATTTTGAAGGAAACCTTGAGAAAACATGGTCAATACAACATAACCTAATTCTCACAAGTTGTCACCTTAGATAATGAATATGTTCTCTAGACAAGTTTTAAGTCATTAAAGACAACAATAAAAACTGATTGCATCTGCATATTTTGGTAAAGGATGGAGAAATTTAATGATCTTATTCAGCATTTGTGGATATACAGTGCAAGTAGGGATGGTTCATGTATGATATATCACTGAATATGAAATTTATGGTTGGGAAGTTAAGCAGGATAAAGTTGATTATACCAAATTCTTGAGAGCTTTTAACAAATGTTGAAAAATATACAAAGCAAAATGACAAATGGCTTCAAATAGTCAGAATGAACCTTCAACTAGAAAATTGTGCATCTATGAAAGCTCAAAGACACATGGCTTCACACATTCTTCAAGGATTTAACATAATAACTCATGTTAAAGACGTAATTAAACCTCATAAGTTCCTAATTTATCATGCTTACGATACACTCATAAACGAACAAACAATTTGTATCACTAAAATGAAAGTAAAGTGAAATTAAATTGTTTATTGCATTATGAAATGAAAAATCTCTTCATAATGTAATTGCAAATGCCACAATACTATCATGAGGACGAGATCTTGTGTGATTTTAGAGGGACTCCTAATATAAGATTACAACAGGAACACAGATAACTATTTGAAGATATCTCAAAATGATAGTAGACACAACACGGTTCATGATTAACACAAATCACTTAATTTTTTTCAAATTGATCAACAAGGGAAATTTTATTTACATTCTCAAATCTTATCAATGGCTAGACACTTGCAACCATCTTGACATGATCAATTTCAAAGATACACAAGAAATAACTGGTTTCTCAAATAAGTTCCTTCGGAAAATGGCTTTTCTCGGCTTTTTCTCCTTCTCTTTTCTTTGAATAAATCTCAGAAAGATTAACCCTCCCCTTTTGCATGATTATCCTTTTATATCACCCCTTTTTCTTGTTAACCTTCAAAGTTTTCCCCCTAAATGTATGAATGTTCCTTTTTCAAAATTTGTTCTAGAACATGGCATTTAGAAAGGTTTTTCTTTTTAAAATGTCAGGTGTACAAATCACAAGTATTTTATATCAACTTCACTAGTGCTTGATTGGGATATTAGGTCATCACTTCTAGCAGATTACTTTAATCATTCTTTCCTGATATTGATTAGGTAATCATTTTAAAAAATATCTGAACACTTTTGTATGACACTGATATGACATATATCCATACTTACTTTTCAATAATCTACATTGGGTGCCACACATTCTATTTCATGTCTCATTGGCTTAATTTCCACACATAGTTTTTTTTTAATCACCTTGATTTACCTACTCTACTCATTCCTAACCTTTTCAAATTCTTAAATTATCATTTGTGTGAACTGAATAAAATCTCCTTCATTTCATCAAAAATATTGCATCAAATCAAAAACATATGTCTCCTTTTCATTATAAAACCTGGCTCAATTTTATTATCATCATTCCTTTCCCTTCTTGTTCTGAGTATAAAAAAATTCAAAGAAAATGGTGAAAGTACTTATAGCTCATAGCCTAAAGGATATTTCTTCAGAAGACTTAAATTAGATTTTCAATTTAAACGGTCCTAATGAAGCTTTTTTCAAGGCTCTTTTTCATATAGAATGTGTGGGTGACACCAGAGGCCCCTTAACATACCAGCAAGTTCAGTTATCACTTCTTACAAGGCTAATCAAGATCAATCCTATGTTTTCAGCCTTCCAGGTTATGTATTTCCATCTTTTTAGATGGGAGCACTTGAAAAATCTTGAAGATTTAAAAAGATACTAGGTTGAGAGAAGACCTCAGGTCTCTAGGAAAACCAGTTTTCAATGTCCCTTTTTTTTGTGATGAGGATTTTGCATCAAAATATATTCCCAAGGAATCATATGTGTTGTATGATAAATCCTCCATCAACACAGTGCCTACTATTTCCCACAAAATAGATGAGTTGGAGAAAAGGATTAAGTTCTTGGACAAAAAGCAAGTAGAGACCATGCCTTCACAACCAGTTTTAGCATCAATTTCATCTTTAGGGAAAAGGAAATTTCAACCACAACGTCAACCTCCAATCATTATCTCATATGGAGAGGAGGACCGATCATTTTCTACTCATTGTTCAAGGGAAGAAAATTCCTCCACTCGAGACAACAGGGGGAGATTTTCTATTTGGTCTTCCACCTGCTTAATGCATCATGCTCCTCAAGTAGAGCATGAATTTTTGGGCCCTCAACCAATTCCTTCTCCGAAAGACAATCCACCTTTTTCATAAGGAAATGGGAGGCTGGATTAAGTTTGAGGCCTTGTAATCAGCCCAGTCAACAACATTTAGTACTTTCCCTTCCAATAACCTCAGGCGTCCCCTCTCAACCCACTCCCGGCATTCAACCCTTCACAAAGGGAAAGGAAATATGACATTATTCACATGAGGTCTGGATCTTTTAGATTGGGTTTCATCACAATAGAAGAAAGTTGGACTGGAGAAAATCATGAGTCATCCTAGAATGACTCTGGAGGCATTGATGGATATGGGAATGTCCTAGGACCTGGAAGGGTCAGTTATTTTTGTTCAGACAACACAAGGCTCAAGAGATTTTGTGCTGAGGAAAAACAAACTTTTGAACAAGCTCCCCCTACTAGGAGGAAACTATGAAGTAGGGCTGAATAATGCCTAGATGTTGTCTTCCTTTCATTGTTTCTCTTTGGCATATGTATATCTTTCTTCTTCATGGGCACGGGCCCCTATAGAACCCCATTTTGTTCCTTATTCAGAATGCAATAAATATAGTAATATCAATCATTTACATGCTTATCCAAATGTATGTTAATTTCATCAAAGTAAATATGGCATTACTGCATTCTTCCATTTTTCAATTGAAATAAGGGAACAATAAAATTTAGAGAAAAAATTACATCCCATGTAATAGAAGTATTATTTTAAAGTATCAGTTTAAAAATCATGAATATGAAAAGAGAATACAGTTCAAGGAACAATTGTCTAAGCATGTTCATCACCCTTTGCATCTATATTTTCTTCTTCTTCACAATCTACTTCTGTATTTTTTTCCTTCGGCATCCTCGCCACATATGCATCATACCTTTTGAATAACTCGTTAACCTCATCCTCATCTGGTCCTATATGATGCTGGAAAATTAGTGCCTTCCTAGATATTGCATCAATGCAATGTCCCATTTTCTGCTTGTATTCCAGTGGTCTTGCCTTTAACTCTGTAATTCTATTCTCAATATTTCTCATGGTCTTAATGACTTCATAGGATAAGTCATTCTTCAGGACATTCCTTTCAAAATAATTATGTAATAATTCAATCTTCATATCCCCATAACTCTTTTTGAATGTATCAATGACCATATCCTCTAACTTTAAGTCAATAGCATTGAGAGTATCATCAAACCAGTTTCCTTTAATTTCAAGCTTTTCCTTGATCCCATTCAAGGTCTCTAATCTGATTTTTGACAATTCTTCAATATCATGTTGGCTTCCTTTGACTGCTAAAGGCACAATATCTTCTTGCTCAACCAACTCATCACTGAGCTGGGTAATGTGGTCTAGCTTGGGAAGAATACCTTCAAAATAGAAAATATCATTGTCACATTGATCAACTATCTCATCATTTTCACTGAGTCTATTTTTGAGATCTTCATACTTTGATCTAGCCTCTACAATTGCTTCTTTTCCCCTCTTGGTCAATTTTTCAATCCTTGTGTCCACTGCCTGAACCTTCTTGACAGCCTTATTTATTTTATCCATTCCCTCAGGGGTATCAATGGAGGAACTTGTTTGATCCTGACTAGGTTTCCCAATTAATTTTTATAAACTCAAACTTAGGACCTTGACTTGCTCTTTTAATTGCTTCTTCATCATTCTATCTTCATCAACCTTTTGCAAAAGGTCATTGATAGCTTCAGACACCCCCTATTTTAATTGGTCTCTTGAAGGATTTCCCAAGGGAATAATCATGACGTTATAATCATTGGTTATTATGTCATCCCTAGTCTTTCCTTCAAAGGGGATTGTTATTTCTAAAGTTTTATCTCCTGATGAATCAATGTGGGTTTTATTAATGGTTCTAGCTCTTTTTTAGGTTCTTACTGTCTTTGGAAAAGTTAGAGTAGTAAGGTCAATAGCTTGCAAAAGAAGGATTTATTTTTCCTCATTTGAAATTAGTTCAATGATTCACCCTTTTCCCAAATTTGTCCCAACCTTTGCCTCTTGTGATTCAAGTTGAGGCTCCTTAGGGACAACAATTAACTGTTTGAAAACCCCCTACTCATCTAGATTTAGTAGTTCTCCCTATTTTTCATTATTTACTTCAATGACCATTTTGTTATTCTTGCCATGTGTTAATATATCTTTTATATGTTCCTCTCCTTTGTCTGGAGACTGAAGTTGGTCATTTCTTCCTTGATTTATATCAACAGTCAGGGGTGATTCTTTCCTTATTTCTTCAATGGATGCCACATTGGACCCCACTTTTCCTTTGACACTTTCTTGAATTATTGACTGGATTATGAGTTCTTCATTTTTCAAATTCTTTTGAGTTGGCATCCTACCCTCCTCATGCTCTGATGATGTTCATGGAAATGATATGGTAGGTTATTCATCTGAATCCAACTCCACATTTTTGTCTAGGGGTTGTATATCCTCATCAGTAATGCTCATTTCTCCAATAATTGTGGCTTTTGCTACCTCTACTTTCTCTTCATGAACAAATTTTATTTTTTAGAGAGTTCATCATCCTTAGAAACCTCAACAGAAATAGAAACAATCTCTTCTATTAAAACCTTTGTATTAATGTCTCCTCCACTAGGAAATTATGGTTTACCAGATTCTGCAACAACTTGTTTTATAGAAGGATCATCTGTTGCTTGAGCCTTTTCTTTTCTATTCAATGGAGGATATTTTCTCCTTACCTCCTCACCAATTTGGGGGTCATCTACCGGTATCATTAATGGTTTACTCATTAATAATTTGACATCATCTAACATGGAAAACTCCTCACCATCATCAACATCAATTACATTATCTAGGACCTTTGCAAATTCATACAAATTTTCTATCAAAGGCATACTTTCAAATGTCTTTATACCTGTAGTTAAAGTTTGGCTGCTTACTGAACTATCAACAACATCTTTTTGGGTTGTTTTATCTTGAGTGTCTTCTATTGTTTCTTCTTTCATAGGTAGAGGTGGGAGAAGAGACTCTAATTGTCCCACTTGTGGAAATGATGAGGCATGTTGTGCTTGATAAACATCATTCCTTTCAAACTCAGGAGGATCAATTACCATATATTTGTGCATGTGCTTCTTGGGCATGTGGGCACCTACTCTCACCAAGACTGGTACATGAGCAACTTTATGTTTCTTTTGTGCCCTCTCAAACTTTTTTAGATCAGGAGAAACTCTTTTCCCTTCTTTATGCAACTTAGGTTGAGTAAGACCACTTGTTATGGTGTCACTCATTAATTTGTCAATATTATGAGGCTTTTGTGCAACACTTGAGCACACCACATAGGATGCTAAGCCCTTCCCCTTTTCCTGGATTGGCATTACAAAAGTAATGGGAGAATTTTCCATAGATTTCAAAAGCATGCTTTCAGTCTTTTACCTAAGAACTGACATAGGAGTACCAGTTCCACTAGTGGATGAGTTCCACTCATCTATGAGTTCAGGAGTAGTCCTTTTTTAGGGAAATTGAGGGGTCATTCCTCCTAGAGGATCCATTCTATCTTCTCCCTCCTTTAGGGGTGGAATATCATCATTTAATTTTCCCAAGTTCCTGAAGTTATTTAAGATTTTTGTATTTTGAACTGATAATTCAATGCCTTTCTGAGTCAACCAATTCACATTTATTCTCATTACATCCACTATCCTTACATGAGAATCAGCATATTCTATCTCACTCCAATCTGGGGGAATTATGGGTTGTGCGTCCACTTTCTGATCAACATAATACTTGTTTACCATATGTGGGTCATCCATAATTCCTTCTATAATAACTGCAATTTTGAAATCAATTATTTTTGAAAGGGTCATTCTAGAGAAATCCCTTAATCTGACTTCTTCCTCATCCCTACACTTCATCCAATAATCTTCAAACTGAGGCACATGTTCAAAATTATTGGCAATGTTGTTGAATACCCATTTGATGTCATAACTGGCCCTTTCCTCAAACTTTTCCATATCAAATTTGTGTATTTCCTCTTTAATCAACCTAGCCTTTATGATGGAAGGGCATGAATACCTTCCAATTTGAATAGGAAATTTGATATTTTTCTTATGCCTCCCAGCAATAATTTTATGCATAGGTATCAACTGCCTTGCTATTTCACATAAAATCAATTTATCATCTACATACCTAGGCAGTTTATATGGCTTTCCCTCAAAACCACTAACTCTTATGTAAGTGAACTTTTTATATTGGATGAAGTAGCATCCGTATTCCAAAATCACTTGTCTATCTTGTTCATACATCCTATATTGTCCCCACTCTAGCTTGAAAATACAAATGATTGGGGCAAAGAAAGCATCATTAACTAACCTTACATTCCCACTCCAGTTGATCAATTGCAGTTGGGGAAATATCTCATACATTTGGCACTGCTTGAAATCTGCATACGGTGACAAACCCGGGAAGCATCTATGCCCAGCAACATTGTAGATTAGGTAAGTCATCATGTAAAATTATAACACTAAATTTTCACCCATCTCAATTCTCATTGCTAAGGTGACCATGTGATCATTGAGTGTGTCTAATTTTCCCAACAGATACTTCATTTTCTCTCCAAAATGATCCATATATAGGTAATTATCCACTCTTTAAATTCATTTACAGTTTCCAAACCCGTCATTTGACTTAGCAACACAATGACATCTTCAACCTCCTCAACAAATTGTGCCCTAACCAGCTTTTTAGGGATTCTAGTCGGTGTCTTCTTCGTAATAAGCCATTTTGTATTTATCATCTTGACATAGTCCTTATTTGTTTCATAATCCTGTAGAGCTAATTTGATAGCAATGGTGATTGGGTTGGTGATTACAGGAAATTTTAGCATTATTCTAATGGCTGCAAGCATCAATGTATAAATTGCATCCCCACTCCCATCTAATACTTCCCTCTTTTTGGGATCATAATTCATAGCACAATGCCACACCAATTCTGGGAAATGAAATACTGGTGGGATAACACCTACTAAAGCAATACGACTGTCTTGAATTGCCTCAAGGGATTCACTCTTATGGAGGCTATTAATCCTCTGAAGAAAATCATCTAGATCAACACACATCAATTCCATGTCTGTAATCTTGTCCAAATCACTCATGACTCCAAACACAACTGAGAGCAAAGATGGCATAGTCTTCATCCTGAAAAACCCTAACATTCCTTTAAACCAACCAGCCACTTAAAGAGAAATACAAGATTTTCTAAGCTCTTACCAGTCAATCCACGAGTTCCTGAGAAATTTAAACCCAAATCAACAACTTCTTAAGTCCTCAGGTTCACAATTTGAGCTTCACAGCTAATGACACGATAATTCTTCATGAAAATCACAAAGGTAGTAACAAAAATCAAGCCAATTGGTAAATAACAATGAAAGCATTCACAGGATTTAAAACATCCTTGATTTACATAGCAACATTAATGGTGGTAGAAATAAATGTAATGCATCATGACCATTCAATCCATCATTCACAATTTTAAAAATGAGCCGTCCATATGGAAAGAATATTTTTACTATCATGGGCTCGGGGGCACCTTTTGTAATTTTGTAGCATTACAGAATTTACACATTTTTGGAAAACTTGACCTACTCATCCACCATTTAGTTTTCAATACAGGCTAGACACGTGGTCGCACTTGAGTGGTAGCATGGTTGTGATGATTTTTTGTAATTTTATCCCACTTCCCTTTAAAACTAAAAAGGATTTATTTCCCCAGCAACCCGCACCTCCACCTTTTGCATCTAAGTAACCACATATCCCTTACGAGTTTCAAGAACCTTTTTACACCTTCACTCCCTTCCTCTTAAATGCACAAAGCTACAAATATGTACCACATCTCCGCATCCACTCCAATTTTAACACATGTACACTCCTTGACACTAATAGAGAAATTACTTGTGTTACCTTTTGACTGCGAATATTCAAAGAACATTTACCGGGTGACAGGGCTGATTTCACACTTTGTGAATGTGAGAGAAAATTACAAGTTTGAAAATTTGACTTGTCACAATGCAATCAATTGGGAACTTCCATGTATTAGTGGGAAATGGGAGAGAAAATGTAAATAAAATACAAGACCCAGAAGCAATTTACAACAAGCTATCCCTCAAACTCTAAAACTTAAAACAAAACGGCTTCCTCATAAGAAACCACCAAATAATGCACATTCAGACATGATCCTCAACCAAAAAAGAGGAAAAAACTAAACCATACATAGAAAATCCACAAAAATGACTCGCACCACTATAGAGAAAGTAGAAAAATATAGCAGACAATGATGGCAAATCTTAACTAAACAAGGGAAAGATGAATTCGAGAACCAACACCAGCTCCGACTCGAGGATGAGTACTCCCTGTGAGTTCCTCAAGAATAAACCATGGTGCAGAGAAAAGCAGACCATGTGCCAAAACCCATTGGGCCACAAAGTCAAAAATTAGTGTATAAAAACAAGGCAATAACAACCAACCCCTCAGAAAACACACTGAGAAACCCAAAACCAACGGTCACCAGTGACCGAGACAAACAAGGACAAAAAACTAAAAAAATGAAAAAAAACAAATAAGAAAATTGTACATTGTACAATAGTGCATACCTCGCTTTTGAGAAATTAATCAAAAAAGTGCTTCAAGTGCCTTCCATTAACAGGAAACTCAAGTAGTTCTCCATCTAAATACTTTAATAAAAATTTATACTCGCTAATTCTAAAGTCAATAGATTAAGGACCCATTCATAATACATCAAACTTTCCATGTTTTCCCTCATCCACATGTCTTCTATCCCATGGTAATACAAGATCTCCTACACTAAACACTCGAGGGGTCACCTTTTTATCAAATAGGTTTTTCAACTTTTCCCTTAATTTCAAATGTCTCTGATGGGACTCTCTTCTTACTTCATCTAATTCAAAAATTTGATTTATCCTTCCATTATACGGACTATTTTCTTGATCCTCAAGTTGTCAAATAAATTAGTAGGAAGATAGTTACATATGCAGGGGAAGGAGGGATTGAGTTCCATACACCAATTCAAAAGGGATTTTTCCAGTATCTCTCTTAATAGTAATATTATCAACGCAGATAGCAAGCTTCAATTGTTCACCCCATCTTCGTTTATTCATCTCCAATGTCCTCTTGATTATTTTCAACAAATTCTTATTGCTTGATTCAGCTTTCCCATTACCTTGGCGATTTTAATTAGATACATATGTGAGATTTAATCCATACTCCTAACACATGGCCACTAAGGGTTTATCTCAAAATCTCATAGCATTATCAACAATTATTTTGGCAGGTAATCCAAAATCCATAACAATCCGGTGAGTTTCCTTATTATTAGGAATTACCTCAACCCATTTGGTGAAATAATCAGTAGCTACCAATATCCATCTATGGCATGCACTTGAAGGATATGAGATTTCACCAATAAATTCCATACCCCACTATTTAAAAGGATCTTCGACTGATACTGGTTATAACGGGAGAGCCCCTGAAGCTTTCAATCTTCCTGAAAAGCATTGGCAACTCTCACATCTTTAGACTAATGGAGTTGTATCTTTAAATAGTGTGGGCCACCAATAACCATCTCTTAAAATCTTGTGAGCAGTTACTCTTCCAGCAAAATGCCCCCACACACTCCTCCATGGAACTCAGCAACTAGTTTAGGGGCTTCATCTTCAATAATGCACCTCAAGAGAATCCCTTCAGGATTCTTCCATGCCAGTCCATAATCAGTGATAATATATTTCTGGGTAGCCAACCTAAGCACCCTCTTCTGATTTTTACTCAAATGTCTAGGACATTCAAAATTCTTAAGATAGAACATGATGTCCTTGTACCATGCTGAATTGATCAATCTTTCATGTACATTTATATATTCTCCCTCAATTTCATTTATTTCCATTACCTGTAGGTTTCTCTATGCCATTAGATTTTCTAACCCTAAACCCCCAGCTAACTTGGTGGTTTGAATATCCATGTCATATTATTGTAATTTTTTCATGCACCGACACCTTTTGCTTGATATTTCAATTTTTTGATAAAATATCCTTAACCATAGTATGAGGAACATAGGTTGTGATCTTAGAGCTCAAAATATATGGTCTCAAAAAAAAAATTCTCTTACCAAAGAGAAAGCCTACTTTTTTATAATAGTATATTTCAATTCTGCTCCTTGAAGTGCCTTACTAAAGAAAGCAATTGGCATTTCATCATCCTTTTGCAATAGTACAGAGGCAATAGTATGTTCACAAGAAAAAGAAAACATTTGAAAAGCTTTCTTGTAATCAGGAGCTACCAAAACAGGAGCATTATTTAATGCTTCTTTAATCCCAGCAAAACCTTGGATATATTTTTCCTCCCATTTCATTACCTGGTCCTTTTTTAGCATACTTGTAATGGGGATAGTCATTTCAACAAAGTTAGAAATAAATATCCTGATGAAATTTATTTTTCTGAAAAAGGATTGAATTCCCTTTTTTTTTTGGGTATAGGGACTTTGCAGATAGCTTCCACTTGTTCAGGATCTATCATGACCCCTTCCTTAGATACGATGTGTCCCAACAACTTTTCCTCCGGAACCCCAAAGTGGCACTTTTTAGGATTCAGTGAAATTCCATACTCCCTGCATGTAATGCCCAGCCCTGAGACACTGGAAACCAAACCAAAAGTCATTAGAATTTTGGGTAAAAAAAATTTGATGGTAATTACTGAGAACCCTAACCTGATTCCCATTATAATTTATTTTAAACTAAATTGATTTCCCAATTACTAAATCGCTAACCCAAAATAATTTTATTTATTTAATTATCATTTGATTTAACTATGAGCACCCTAACAAAAATATACACCCCTTTTTAAATTAATTATATTTCTCTTAATTAAATTTCCCCCTTTTATTGTATTTACACCCTCACCCAACTTAATTTTATTTCCCCTTCACATTTAAGATGCCCATGACTCAAGAGTTTGTAGGGTTAATTTTGCACCCTAGGATCAAAGCAAACACAACCCTTGATCTAATTTTTTCCCTAAACTTCTTATGTTCTTTTCCTTTCATTTCCTTTCTCATTTCATTTTGCTTTGTTCAATGCAAGTTGCTTAGAGAGGCCATGAATGGCCAAGAGGAATTTCTTTGAAGGTATCTACCCGAAGTACACAAACCCATATGGATATGGAGATGTATTATTATTATTATTTGTGCCTCTTGTTTCAAATAGACTCAATGTTTTGTTTGCAATCCAGAAGAGGATAGGATGGGCCACGCAGGTAGGCAGAGGCAGCGGCGTGAGAAGTGGGAACTATGTTTAGCACAGAGGTGATATTTTAGGGGATGGTTGGAGTGTGGCATGGAAGGGGAGAGTTAGATGGGAGGGCGGCTGTGTGGGAAGACATGGGAGTGGGGAAAGGTCCAACATGGAGGATGGGAGGGAAGGCCCACGTGGAGTGGGAGGAAGGATATGCCAGGGGGGTGTGAGGGGAGGGAGAATGGTGGAAGAATGGGGGGCATGTGCATGTAGTGGGGGAAAAGGATGTATGCGTGGGTAGCGGGGTTTGGGGATGCCGCAAGTTGGACAGAGACGTGGGGTGAGAGGGGGAGACAGTGCCACAGTGGGTGCATAGTGAGTGGGGAAGGGTTCGGCCCTCCCCAAAACCATTTTTATTTTTAATTTTTTAATTTTTTTTTTTTTTTTAGAACAAAAACAACTTAATTTGTTAAATTAAATTTTATATTTATAAATATCCTTATATATATATATATATATATATATATATATATATATATATATATATATATATAATTTTTATAATGAAATATAATATATATCTATATTATATAATATATCAAATATGATCCATCTAAAACCAAATGGGACATTATATCAGTTATAGTATACTTGCTATCAAATCCTTATATGAAATATAACTAAATTCATTTAATATATTAATATGTAGACACTTAAAAATTCAACATAGTTCCATAATGAAAAGACAACTCTATTTTACACCTATACGTATTTTTCCATCCATTTGGTTTTGTTAATTTTTTTATATACATCCATGCATGTATATGTATAAATAAATTTTTCACAAACAGAGAAACAATCCAAAATGTAAATCAATATAACATGTTTACTTATTGTTGGGAAGTGTGAAACACTCTACTTCTCTTCCATATATATCCATATAGAGATAAAATCCTTGACCATATGTTAATAGGAAAATGTAGTAAGATGATTCATTTAGGATAGAAGCTTAAGTATATTTACATATTTGTAAGGGAGAACACATTTCAAACTGATTTTCTTAATAAAATAAATCAGTGAGCAACACGTAAAAAGGAAATCAACTATTCTCATTTAATTCAATATGCTATAACATTTTCAAGAAGAGAACATGTGGAGAGAACTAATATTTCCATTCAATGTACTCCTAAACTCCATGGGGATTTATTTTCTCTACAATGCAAACTGATTTTATGTCTTTGATTATTGAACAAGAGAGATATCCAACAAGATTAACATCATTACTTATAGAGAAAAGCATGCTTCCTTTAACCAATCTTTCAATTCAAAATTATATTCAATTATATGCATATTAAAGGAGTATAGCTATTTTACAAGACATCTCTTTTACAAATGTTCTTAGTTACATCATAATTCAAGTACTATAATACAAAAGGAACAACACAACTAACCTCTCTTCCAAGATTGGAGGATTTTCATATACAAATGCAATACTAATTTTCACAAGTGATCCCAAATTCACAAAAAGAGAAATTTTGCTTGCCAAAGAAACTTCCCAAATAGCCATACCCAAGAGGTTACAATGAAGTAATGCTTCACAAAAATCTGAGAGAACAAGGAGAGTCCAAGATGACACAAATTCCAATTATCTCCATTCTTGTGCTCCAACTTCAAAAGCTTAACAAGAATCCAGCTCTATGAGAACCAAGCTTGTTTAACCATCCAACCTTCAGGAATCATTACATGCCTTTCCAAGGGTTGGAAGACATGCTAGCCTCCCCAATCCCATGGGAGAGAGAGCTAACTTCCACAACTTTGTGTACAAGAATTTTAGGGAGACCAACACCACAATACACTCACAAACAAGACAAACCATATACTCATAACAACACAACATTCAACAAATAAAATAAAGAAGGAGAATAGCCATATTCATTCTATTAGATGGGGAAGAGCAGATGAGATACCTAAAAGTGCCAAAAGGTGTGATCTAACAATAGAATGCACACAACAAAAAATTTCTTCTCCACCTCCTTATTTCTCCAAATCAACAAGATCCTCCTTATTGCTCCACCCATTCACTAAAATCCTTCTTGGAAGGATTTTCAAACTCATTGGGTTTCCTCTCCAAGAATGGGAAAGGGGTTCAAACCATTTGAACCACTTTATCCACCTCAAGCCATGTGAGGGGAGTAAAGAAACCTACATGGCTTGCCCATCAAGCCATGAGGGTTAAGAGGGAAAATCCCTCTCTCTTCCCCCAAAGAACTCCAACATCCATCAAAACATATGATGGATTGAGTAAAAATAAAAACAACAAACATACTTAAGAAACAAACCATACAAGCAACTAAACAAACATTCCAGCTATAAGCAAGCTAAGATCTAGCAAAAACATACAACATAAAATGAGCTCAAGATCCTACCTCCAAGGGCTCTCCAAAACAAGACTTTCCAACCTTCTTCCTCAAGCAATTCCAGCTCCAAAATCCTCAAGCCCCCAAGCCCATGCTCTAAAAAAATGAAACAAAAAGTCCCTTCTCTCCTCCATGAGGGAGAATTTGAAGAGAAGCCAAACAATTTCATTTCCAATGAGGGGGTGACATGTGTCACCCCTCTCCTCCCTAAGTCAAATATTCCTCCCAAATTAAATAAAATATAAAAACATATAAAAATATTTTTATCCCCAAAACTCTAAAAGGGAAAGGGAACAAACTTATGTCAATCTCCCACACTACACTCATTCTAATAAAGGTGGGGAAAAAAGGAGGGAAAATGGGAGGGAAAACCCCATTTTCCTTGAAATTAAGCCCCCCTACCCCATAGATAGGGTTCATGGACCAAATTTCATGCTAAGTGACTCCCAAAACTTAAGAGGGGTCACATGAAAAGTCACGATAAACCCAAATTCGGGTTTTCCACTTTTGGGCACAAGGGTAGAGGATGTGGGGCCCATTCAAGGGTGCACATGTAGCCCCTAATCCCCTCTAATTAATACAAAATAAAATCAAACCCAAAACTTAAAGAAAGTGGGGACCATTAATCCCCTAAACCTAATTTACATAACAAAAATAAAACATTCTACAAAAATAAAATTTTACAAGACATATTACATCACATATGAGGGTCACTCATGGTGCCCAAAATAAAAACAAACTATACGGCCTCAAACAATTAACATGGTTAGGACTTAGCCCCGTGGGCTACTTGTGCACAGTTTTTGTAGCCACCCTGAAACCCATGTTCTCCTTTGACATGTCACCTACACACTCATTGCACACATTAAACGCACCTGTCTTATACAATGTAAATCAATTACTCAATAAGCGATCAATGAAAATTATGCTATCATATCATCATCTTGAACTCTAAAATGTGACAACATGCATAATTACAACACAATTTACCATGAGTTAGCCAGAGTGATAAATAAAAGTGACATGCATCCATAAAATCAAAGCATGCAACTAACCAAGTATCTAACATATCTCAATTAGGTCTAAAAAACATCAAAATAAGCTAGTATACGTGACATTAACTGAAGAATTTTCCACATAATACTCAATTCAAATTAGTGCTACGCACCCAAATACCCACACATGACCAAGAAGATCAAATATGATAACATATTGTCCAACATATATCAAATCCCTGTCAAAACATGTCTATGAATAAAGAGATCAATCAGATAGCTAAGGCTATAAAAGTGTGGGTACTACACTGCACCTTAACAGCATTTTCTCCAAATGCTACAAGTGATCACCCCTTCTCCTTGAAAATATTGTCACATCATCTTGGTACATAGCAATGAAATCATTTATTTATCATGAGAATGCTACATTCATAGCTCTTTGAAATGTTGCTCCGACATTCATCAGTCCAAAGGGCATTCTTACATACACATAAGTACCTAATGGAGTGGTGAAAGTGGTTTTGATTATTTCTGACTTTTTCACCACCACTTGATTATATCCTGAGAATCCATCCAGAGTAGACAATAATTCTAAACCAGTAATTAACTGCAGCATGTTTTCCATATTGGGAAGCGGATAATTATTTTTTATTGATGTTTTATTCAGGTTCCTAAATCCACACACAACCTTATATCTTTATTCTTTTTTCAGACTGGCACTAGATTTTCCACCCATGAAGAATACCCTATGGGTTGTATAATACCTCCATCCCTTAACCTTTTTAATTCTTCTTTCATTTTGAGGGAGAGAAGTGGATTGATCGGTCTTTGCTTTTTCTTGAATGGATTGGCATTAGCTTCCAGTGGTATTTCATGCTAGAAAAGTTCTTCCCTATATGCCTTCAATTATGAATATGACCATGCCAAGCAGTCCTAGTACTCTTTCAATAGTTGGACATATGATCCCTTTTCTTCCTTATTCAAGTTACTACCTAGCCATATTCTCCTAGGTTTTTTGTCCATCCCCAGGTTGTGTTCTTCCACATCTCTTGAAGCTAACATATTCCTACTAACAATGTGATTAGCATTATCAAATTTTGACTCAAGCGTAACCAAACCTCTTGGAATATTATTTTTCTTCAACTGAATAATATATTTACCAAACAAGTTTTCTCTTCCGTCATTAATAAGACCAATGACTCCTAATCCACATTTTGATTTGTGAATTCTCCTTTATTTTGTAAAAATATTTAAATTTGGGCATCATCTTCAAAAACTTGTCAGTGCTTGACATTATCAGGGATAGATGGTGTAATGAAATTACTTGTATAATTTAGATTAGGAGCAACAATAGAACACCAAATAACACAATATTTCAGAATAATGATCTCAATATGTAATTAGATTAGCTTCGCCACTTCAAGGGGGCAACCTCCAAACCATATAATAAGACTCAAATGCTCCAATGGTTATGAAATACTACCTATAATCCCTTATATATACTATTCATATGATATGGCCATCACCAAGGCCAACCTATTAAGCATGAGAAAGTATAAACGATATAATAAAATTATATGGTAAGCCACAAGTCAGCTACTCATATCCTAATACAAGCAATAGGTTAAGGGCGTAGCATGCCCTTCCCCTTCAAACCAACATTGTCCTCAACATTGAATAATAATGAATGTTTCTATAGAAAACCTTCATCCTCCCAGGTGGTGTCTTCTATGCTCAGATTCTTCCACTTGATCAGATATTCCTTAATGTCTCTAGTTCTCAGCCTCTTAGTATGTGTTTGCAGAATATTTTCTGGCTCCAAAATGATTCTTCCTTCCTCATCAAGTTTTGGTAACTCTATCTGGGCTTCAAATTTATTTCCAATAACCTTCTTCAGGCATGAAACATGGAATACTGGGTGTATGTGTGAAGATGGAGGCAACTCTGGTTTCTAAGCAACACTACCAATTTTCTGTAGAACCTGATAAGGGCCATAATATTTAGGAGGAAGTTTGTTTTCATTTTTCTGTTACTTTAGGGAAATCTGTTTGTAAGGTTGGAGACATATTAAAACCCAGTCACCAATTTCAAAATGTCTTTCACTACGGTGTTGATCTGCTTGTTGTTTCATCCTATTTTGTGCTAATGCTAAATTCTTCTTCAAACTAGCCAAAACATGTTGTTGATGTTGAATGTGTTCCTCAACATCTCTGAGCTTAGTTTACACCCTCAAGGATGAAGTGATAGAAGGTGGATGGTAACCATATAATTCTAAAAATGGGTTCATTTGAGAAGAGGTATGAAAAGATGTGTTATACCACCATTCTACCAGTGGTAGCCATTTAATCCACCTTTCCTACTTATCTGATACAAAACAACATAAATACTCCTCTAAGCATTTGTTGACCACTTCTATTTTCCCATCAGTTTTAGGATGATAAGATAAACTGTGACCTAGCTGAGTACCCAAACATAAAAATAATTCTGTCCAAAAATTACTTGTGAAAATAGGATCACAATTACTTACAATTATCTTTGGGGTTCCATGTAGCCTTTGAACTGTCTCCAAAACAATAGTTGCAACTGTACTGGCTGCAAATGGATGTGATAGGGCACAAAAATGGTCATATTTTTTGAGCCTATCCAAAATCACGAAAATAACATTCTTTCCCTCTGAACATAGCAATCCGGTGATGAAATCCATGGAGACCTCCTCCCATCTCTGGCTAGGAATTGTAAGGGTTGCAACAGACCTGGTGTCTTAATTATTTCCCCTTTGTTTTATTGGCACACTAAACACTCTGATACAAACATTTGTACATCCCCCTTGAGTCCTTCCCAAAATAATTCTCTTTTTATTCTATGATATGTCTTAAAAAACCCAGAGTGTCATCCAACAGGTGAGGCATGTAGCTCTACAATAATCTTATGCTTCAACTCAGAATCTTTACTCAATTATAACATATCCTTGTACCATAGGGCATTACCTTTCCACTCAAATTTGTTAGATGTCATAGATCCTTGCTTGATATTCTGTATTAGAGATTATGTATCCTTATCTTGATTCCATTCCAATCTTGTTTCATCCACCTAATCAGCCGTCAACATGGACATTCCACATAGTAAGGCATTTGCAGATGTATCCCTTTTGTACAATGCATCAGCTACTACATTTTCTTTACCCTTTTTATATATGATTTCAAAATCATAACCCAACATTTATGTTACCCACTTTTTTTCTTCCTCAGATGATAACCTTTGCTCCAAAAATTATTTGAGACTATCATGATCAGTTTTTACCTTGAAGTGTCTACCCATGAGATAGGGCCTCCATTGCTTGACCGCATGAAGAATAGCCATCATTTCTTTCTCATAGACAGGTTTGAGTAGATCTTTTCCTTTGAATTGGTGACTATAAAATGTAATTGGTCTTCCTTCCTACATTAGAACTACTCCCAATCTTGATCCTGAAGTGTCACATTCAATAATGAAGGTTTTTGAGAAGTTGGGAGTAGCCAAAACTGGGGTGCTGCACATGGCTTCCTTCAGATGCTCAAAGGATTTAGTGGCTACGTCTATCCAATGGAAGGCATCCTTCTTTAGCAATGCAGTGAGTGGGGTTGATATTCTACCATAACCCCACACAAATCTTCTGTAGTACCCTGTTAGTCCTAGGAACCCACAAAGATTTTTGAGATTTTTGGGCCTTGGCCATTCCACCATAGCTTTGATCTTCTGAGGATCAAATTTGATGCCTTCATGGGATACAATACGACCCAAATACTCTACCTCTTATACACCAAAAGAAAATTTGGATGGCTTTGAATACAGAGTATGTTTCTCCAAAACTTCCAACATGTTATTTACATGTTGTAAGTGTGCTTCCCATGTCTTACTATAAACCAATATGTCATCAAAGAAAACTAATACAAATTTCCTTAAAAATGGCCTAAAAATGGTGTTCATCAAGCTTTGAAAGGTTGAGGGTGCATTTGTAAGACAAAAAGGCATTACCAAAAACTCATAATGGACCTCATGAGTCCTAAAAGCTATTTTACGAACATCTTCCTCTTTTATCCTAATTTTATGGTACCCCGAACGAAGATCTAATTTTGTGAAATAAATAGCACCATGCAATTCATCAAGCAAATCATCAATTACTGGAATAGGAAATTTATCTTTGATGGTGTACTTGTTGAGTTCTTGATAATCTGGACACATCCTACATGTTTTATCCTTCTTACGTACCATGACCACTAGTGAAGAATATGCACTCTAGCTATGCCTGATGATACCTGCCTTCAACATTTCCTCCACCATTTTCTCGATCTCACTTTTCTAGGAATATGGGTATCTATATGGTCTGATGTTAGGTATTTGGCTCCCTGGAATCAACTGAATGGCATGATTATGATCCCTAACTAGTGGTAGTCCCTTTGGAATTACATCAAAAACAGATGAGTGAGCATCCACAATCTTCTGAAGATCGGGTGGCATTGAAGATTTTGTATTTTGTACTTCTATGGAAAATAGCTTTGCTATAAAGCCATCCACTCATTTTATAAGAACCTTCTGCATATGATGAGAGCTAATAATCTATGGAGACTTAGCTACCATACCATTCAATTGTATTGTCCTTCCATCTGAAGGAAATCGTATGAACAATTCTTGGAAATTCATCTCTATAGTACCTAAGGTTGTGAGCCATTGGACCCCCAAAACAATATCTTCCCCTCCCATAGAAATAGCAAACATAGGTGAGTCTAACATGTAGTTTCCCATGGAAAGCTTGATATTATGGAACTTTCCTTTGTACTTGATTGTCCCACCATCCACAATCATAACTTGCATTTCTAGAGATGGGTAAATAAAACAATTGAGGCAGGTAGCTAACTTACTATTTATGAACTTATGAGTACTCCTTGAGTCAATCAACACCGTCACCTTCTGTTTTTTGAGATATCCAATAACCTTGAGTGTTTGAGGAGTACTAATACTTGATAATGCATGACAAGAAATTGTAGGTTGGTGATCCTCTACTTCATCTTCTACTGGTTCCTCAGCCTCTCCTATAATTTCAGCTTCCTCATCATCCTCATTACCTCCGTCAATATAGAACAACTTCTTCTTAGCACATTTATGTCCCAGTCCATATTTTCTATCATAGTTAAAACATAATCCTTTTGCTCGCTTTTCTTCCATTTTTTGAGGAGTCAGTCTAATTGGCCGAGAAAATGAAGGGGAAGAGATACTACGGTCTCTGGTGTTAATGAAAGGTGGCCTCTTACTAAAAATAACTTTTTCCTTCGTACAACGTGCCATGATAATTGAATCAGAAAGCTTGATTGGATTAAACATACGTACCTCGTGCTCGATGTGGTCCTTAAGACCCCTAAGAAACAGATCATTCAGATTCTCTTCTGGAATATTCTCCACTCTTAAGGATAGGTTTTGGAAGTGATGCACATAATCTTTGACTGATATTATTTGCCGTAACTTTGCTAATTGACTAAAGTAGTTCTCTGAAACACTAGAACTATAGTGCAATTGCAACTCCTCGGTAAAAACTATCCAAGTGACACCTAGACCACTCTTCTACCTCTGAGCACATAACCAACGATACCAAACAAATTGGTCAGGTTCAAGATATAGGGATGCCAATGTCACCTTTTTTCCTGATGGTGTTTGATGTAACTCAAAGAATTTCTCCATTTGATTTATCCAATTCAGGGGATCCTTACCATCAAATTTGTGAATATCCACTTTTGGCATCATGTTCTGTGGTTGCGAATAAGTTTGATTCTAATGGGACTAGAAAAGTGATCCAATATAGTTAGTTTGTCTGTGATTTTGAACTGAAGGTCCTCCTTGGTTGATATGGGCTGGATTTGGGCCATACTGGTTACCCTTTACATGTTGCATGATATCATCCAACTGATGATTGATTTCGGCTATGTCTTCTTTAGAGGCCATCTCAAATTGTACATTTCGCAACTCATACTCAAGTTGGCTCACCTTATGATCAACTGGGGTAAACCCAAGTTTTGAGGAATCTATATTTACCCCTTTTGACTCCATCTCTTCAATTGCTACCCCATCTTTATCTGGGGTTTTACCCAGAGTAACCGGATTTTTTTTTGCTCTTATCGAAGGCCCGACCATCATGTCAAACCTTAGGGTTTAGGGTTTCGATATAATTTCGGCCAAACAGGAAAAAACACAGAGAATATACTAATACTATTTTTTTGAGATATTTCCGAAAATGTAAAGAACTTGAAAAATTTCCACAATTTGCACCCTAGGAAGTGATTTTATGAAAAACCATAAATTTGTAATACCTTTTGAAAAATAAATCAAAAAATTCTAAAATTTTCAAGGAACCTTACTTGAAATTATTTGCAACTCTGGTAAAAATATCTCCCAACAATTCACGATGGTTCACAATATGTGGTAGAAACAAGAAATTAGGGCTTTTGCCCTAATTTCAGCCCAGATTGTAGCTCTGATACCACTTGTAATGAAATTACTTGTATAATTCAGATTATGAGAAACAATAGAACACCAAATAACACAATATTTCAGAATAATTATCTCAATATGCAATTATAATAGCTTCACCACTTCAAGGGGGCAACCTCCAAACCATATAATAAGACTCAAATGCTCCAATGATAATGAAATACTACCTATAATCCCCTATATATACTATTCATATGCTATGGCCATCACCAAGGCTGACTTATTAAGCATGAGAAAGTATAAATGATATAATAAAATGATATGGTAAGCCACAAGTTGGCTACTCATATCCTAATACAAGCAATAGGTTAAGGGCGTAGTAGACGGTCTTGTCAGCACCTCAATGTCATATTCACAATACAAAGACATTGTGAAATTTTCAAACCTAAACTCCAATACTTACAATCTATCTACTACATTATTTTGTTTTCTTTCATGGTACACTATGTTGAAGGAGTCAAACATTTCAATGAAATCCCAAAATGCATGCTTATATTGTTTCATTCTTTGATTCTTTGTTGCATACAGCTTGCGGACTTGCTTGACTACTAATTCTGAATCCCCTTTGACAATAATGTCTTTAATATCACATCTCCAAGCAATCCTTAAACCCAAAATCAATGCTTCATATTCTGTAATATTGTTAGTGCATTCAAACTTGAGTTTAAAAGAAAAATTGAACTTTTTGTTATATGGGGATATTAATAATACACCAACACCATTTCCAAAATTAGAACAAGCTCCATCAAACATCAAAGTCCAAGGAGAACCAAGTTGCTTAGAAAATTTTCATTTATCAATTTCATGCTCCTTGAAGTCTACATAGCCAACAAAATTGTCAACGTCTACATCTCTATATAATACTTCATACGAAAAATTTCTTTAGATTTTCAATTAGATGTAACATCTTCTTTTCACCATATAAATTTACAATATTTCCTTCCAATGGTATGGTTGTGTATGACATATCCATTTGCACACTCCCCCCATACTAGCATCCCATTTCCTTGATAAGAGCATGCCCCATTTGGCCGAGTAGTCCACAATAACCACATTCATAGTTAACGATTTTCTAGGATAAGATGTTAATTACACTATTAACCCTTTAACATATCCAATCACATACACTTCCATTGAATCCATAGTTGTGCATTTTCCAAAGTTTGTTGTTATGTTGATGTTCAATTTGTTCATCACCTCAAGAGGCATCACATTGCATGAAGCTCCCAAGTCAAACATATAGTTATGCACCAACCTATCCTTGATGATCAAAGTGGTGTAAAAAGGATCAATGTCAAGTTAAGATTCCACAAGTGAGGTACCCAAGTACACTTCTATTGATTCTTCTAATTCTTTTAGGGCTTGTGGTATCTCAAGCTCTATGATGACAGGAGGATGATCCACCATTCACATTATTTCCTGGTTTTTTTATCTCTTCTTTAAATCCCAAATACTCAAATGCCCGCTTTCTATGCTCAAGAATTCTGAGCAATTTAACAATAGGTCCAGTGACTTTGATTTGACTCAAAATCTGGGGTATATCACATGGAGCATATTTGGGTAAGGTGGTATTGGATGGGAGATTTATGATTCCCTCTGGTGGTATAATAGTCTTTGCAACTTCGGCATGAGCTGGTGTATAAGTTTTATTTGGAGCAATAGGGCCTTTGTTGAGTGTATCCTTATTAGGGGTTTCCTTGGGCATATTAGTGAGAAATGAAGTTTTTGGTTTAGCCTGAGGACCTCCCCCTTTGATAACTCTACTTCTTGTACTATGTTCCCTTTCTTGTGTAATTACTGGATTCATCAATAGTTGCCTATATTCCTCATAAGGTATTCCCCCATCATACTTCTTAATCATCAAGGACCTTAAGTATTCAAAATCATGATTAGGTAAATCCAAACCCTACACCATATCAATCTTAATACCATCATCATGCGAGAGAGGTAATACTCAGTGAATGCAATCCCAGAAAATCTAAATAGTCTTGGCACTTATTAACTCAGTTGAAGTAGCCCTCTGTTGTGAATTTTAAAGGCATTCCATCATTCACACATCGCCATAAGATTCATCATAATTTACCTCTTCAACCTCCTTAATAAAATCACATGGGGAGTGTGGAAGGAAAAACTTATCACACCAATCAATAATTTGAACTTCTTCCACCATAGAAACCCTGGCAGTCAAAAGATCTGGGACCAATCTATTTTCTCTAAGTTATGGTTGCTTATTACCTAATCCCTTGGGCCCCTTTCCTCTGTCATCTGACATGTGATCATTCCTAGGATGGTTTCTAAATCTATCCTATTTTTATAGTTTATGCTAACCTTGAGAGCTCTATCCTATCCATTTTTCTGCTCTGGCCAACTTGTGCAATATTTTTATAACCACCCCAGACAAAGTCTTCACGACCTGCTCTAGATCAAGTGCTTTGTTTTCCTGAGGTCTATCAAGATTGATCAGTTTGACACCTTCTCTCTTAGGAGGTTTTCCAATTTCCTTGATATTATTTTCAATTTGCAAGGCCATAGTGAAATCTTTCCTTAATGTTCCACGGTTCTTGTCTCTTAAGTAATAGGTAGCCTTTTTTTCAAACGCATCAAAATATTTGATTAAACAAGACTCATCACTTGGCCTCGGGATTATGGGTAATATATTTAGAGTCTTATTGAATCTTGTAGTAAAATCTTAGAAAGATTCATTGGGATTATTTTTAATATTTTCAAACTCAGACAAAAGGAACCTTGGGTCAGTCTTATCCCCATACTATAATATGAAATCATTTTTCATCTCATTCCATAAGTCTATTGAATTTTCTAGTAAAGATTTATACTAGTCACATACATCTTCTTCGAGATTATGAATGAATAATTTTATGTACACATCCTCATACTCAATTTCAAAATATTCCATCATATTAACAAAGAGTCTCAAATGTTGATCCCTAGTAATGGCATTATTTCCCTGAAATTTAGGCAACCTATTTCTCACATCATGGGGTACAACATTAGTATACCCAACCATGCCTCTAAAATTTATTGGTCCAAAAATATTAACAACAAAAGGAGGTCTAGGTGGAGGCTAAGCCATATTATCTTAAGGAGGTGATCCTACAGGAGAATCAAAATGATAGGGGACCAAGAGCCTTTGGAGCATAGGAGTATAACTTTCCAAGTAAATATCCTCTAATGATTTAGTTTCATTAAACACCCTATCAGTCCTGGATGATGAAGGGAAAAATGAGGGATACATTTTTCAGACACAAATGATGGCCCGTTACCAGTTGGAGAATTTATTTTTTTATGAGGGCTATTTGATTCAGAATTATCTAAAGATGTAGGGTTGTCCTTAACTACGGGTTGACACTTTCTAGCATTGGTACTACCTTTTCTTTTAAATCTTAACTTCCCAACACTCTACACACTCGTCTTCCTTCTAAAATTTCCTTCCCAAGCTCTGGAAATAACTTTCTAGTAGGATCCCTAGTAAAGAAAGATCTTCTTCCTTCCATCTTTGTGAAAATTAATGACAAAACTTCTTGATAAAGATTAAGAAACTGGTAACCACAAAAAATTATAAACTAACACGAAGTCGCCACCAATGATTTTCACCTTAGATATGCTAAAGCACTGTAAGTAATTTATCAATTGTTTATCAACACTCAATTTCTACAAAGCTTGATGGATCTTATCATCCTTTTTTTATATTTATCAACATCCACATGATCTAGTGCAACATTTACTACAACCAGAAAATATTGCACAACAAACTCCCAATCTCATAAAATTCTAACAAATGTTAACAAATTATGATAATTAAACGACATATTTGTATATGAATCATTACCAGAGGTCAATGTTGTGTATTTGAACTAATAGTCCCCAGAAACGGCACCAAATCAGTGTTGGTACCCAAATTCATCCTTCCTTTGAATCTGAGTAGCATCACAAGTTGATCAGGATGCTTAGAGACAAACAAATCATAATAGGAGTTGTTTTATAGCCGGGGATGGATTATAGATGATTCTTTATCACTCTTATTTGAAAAGGATTGAGTAACACCATGCTAACAGTTTGACCTACCCTTACTACTTTAGGTTATGCCTTTGACCAGGGTGAGAGGACCCATTTTGTGACATGTGTTAGTGAAAGATATCAACGGATTAACAGTATTTGACTCTTCCTTTGAAATATTTTGAAGGAAACCTTGAGAAAACATGGTCAATACAACATAACCTAACTCTCACGAGTTGTCACCTTAGAGAATGAAGATGTTCTCTAGACAAGTTCCAGGTCACTAAAGACAACGATAAAAACTGATTACATCTGCATATTTTGGTAAAGGATGGAAAAATTTAATGATCTTCTTCAGCATTTTTTGATATACAGTGCAAGAAGGCATGGCTCATGTATTATATATCATTGAATATGAAATTTATGGTTGGGAAGTTAAGAAGGATAAAGTTGATTATACCAAATGCTTGAGATATTTTAACAAATGTTGAAAAATCTACAAAGAAAAATGAAAAATGGCTTCAAATAGTCATAATGAACCTTCAACTAGAAAATTGTGCATCTATGAAAGCTCAAAGACATGTGGTTTCACACATTGTTACAAGATTTAACATAAGAACTCGTGTTAAAGACTTAATTAAACCTCAGAAGTCCCTGATTTTTTGCGCTTATGATACACTCATAAACTAACAAACAATTTGTATCACTGAAATGAAAGTAAATTGAATTTAAATTGTTTATTGCATTATGAAATGAAAACTCTCTTCATAATGTAATTACAACTGCCACAATACTATCACGAGGATGATATCATGTATGATTTCAGAGGGACACCTAATATAAGATTACAATAGGAACACAGATAACTATTTGAAGATATCTCAAAATGATAGTAGACACAACACGGTTCATGATTAACACAAATCACTTAAGGTTTTTCAAATTGATCAGCAAGGGAAATTTTATTTACAATCTCAAATATTATCAATGGTTGGACACTTTCAACCATCTTGACATGATCAATTTCAAAGATACACAAGAAATAACTAGTTTCTCAAATAAGTTCCTTCAGAAAATGGCTTTTCTCAGCTTTTTCTCCTTCTCTTTTCTATGAATAAATCTTAGAAAGATTAACCCCCCCTTTTGCAAGATTATATTTTTTCCTTTTATATCACCCCTTTTACTTGTTAACCTTCAAATTTTTTCCCCCTAAAATTATGAATATTCTGAGGAATATTCCTTTTTCAAAAAAAAATCTAGAACATGGCATTTAGAAAGGTTTTTCTTTTAAATCTTCCAGGTTTACAAATCACAAGTCTTTTCAATCAACTTCACTAGCGCTCGACTGGGATATCAGGTCATCACTTCTAGCAAATTACTTTAATCATTCTTGGCTGATATTGATTAGGTAATCCTTTCAAAAAATCTCTGAACACTTTCGTATGACACTGTGACATATATCCATAATTACTTTTCAATAATTTGCCTTGGGTGCCACACACTCTATTTCATGTCTCAATGGCTTAATTGCCACACATATTTTCTGTTGAATCACCTTGATTTACCAACTCTACTCATTCCTAGCCTTTTCCAATACTTAAATTCTCCTTTGTGCGAACTAAACAAAATATCCTTCATTTCATCAGAAATATTGCATCAAATCAAAATCATATGTCTCCTTTTCATTATAAAACTTGGCTCAATTTCATTATCATCATTCCTTTCCCTTCTTGTTCTAAGTATAATAAATTTCAAATAAAATGGTGAAAGTACTTGTAGATCATAACCTGAAGGAGATTTCTTCAGAGGACTTAAATCAGATTTTGGATTTAAGCGGTCCTAATGAAGCTTTCGTCAAGGCTCTATTTGATATAGAATGTGTGGGTGACACCAGAGGGCCCTTAACATACCTGGAAAGTTCACTTATCACTTCTTACAAGGCTAATCAACATCAATCCTATGTTTGCAGCCTTTCAAGTTATGTATTTCCATTTGTTTAGATGGGAGCACTTGAAAACTCCTGATGATTTAAAAATATACTGGGTTGAGAGAAGACCTCATGTCTTTGGGAAAACTAGTTTTCAATGTCCCTTTTTGTGTGATGAGGGGTTTGTATCAAAATATATTACTAAGGAATCATATATGTTGTATGATAAATCCTCCATTGATAGAGTGCCTACTATTTCCGTCAAAATAGATGAGTTGGAGAAAAGGATTAATTTCCTGGAGAAAAAGCAAGTAGAGACTGTGCCTTTGTAACTAGTTTCAGCATCAGGGTCATCTTCAGGGAAAAGGAAAGGTGATACAACCTCAACCTCCAATTTTTATCTCAAATGGAGATGAGGACTGATCATTTTCTACTCTCTATTCAAGGGAAGAAACTTCCTCTGCTTAGGACAATAGGGGGAGATTTGTTATTTGGTCATCCACCCACTTAATGCAGCATGCTCCTCAATAGAGCATGAATTTTTGGGCCCTCAACCAATTCCTTCTCCAAAAGACAATCCACCTTTCAAAAGGAAATGGGAGGCTAGGTCAATTTTGAGGCCTCACAATCAGCCCAGTCAACAACATACAGTTCTTTCCCTTCCAATCACCTCAAGCATCCCCTCTCAACCCACTCCCAACATGTTGACCCTTCACAAAGGAAAAGGAAAGACGACATTCTTCACAGGAGATCTGGATCTTTTAGATTGGGTGTCATCACAACAGAAGAAAGTTGGACTTGAACAAATCATGAGTCGTCCTAGAATGACTTGATGCATTGATGGATATGGGAATGTCCCGGGACCTGGCAGGGTTAGTTATTTTTGTTCAGATAGCACAAGGCGTAAGTGAGTTTGTGTTGAGGAAAAATAAACTTCTGAACAATCTACCCCTATTGGGAGGAAACTATGAAGTAGGGCTGAAGAATGCCTAGATGTTTTCCTCCTTTCATTGTTTCTCTCTTTGTAGTATGTATATGTTTCTTTTTCATGTGCACGGGACCCTATAGAACACCATTTTGTTCCTTATTCAGAATACAGAAAACATAGCAATATCAATCATTTACATGTGTATCCAAATGTATGTTAATTTCATCAAAGCAAATATGGCATTATTGCATTCTTCCATTTTTCAATTGAAATAAGGGAACAATAAAATTTAGAGAAATAACTATATTCCATGTAATAGAAGTATTATTTTAAAGTATCATTTTAAAAAGGATGGATATGAAAAGAGAATACAATTCAAGGAACAATTGTCTAAGCATGTTCATCACCCTTTGCATCTGCATTTTGTTCTTCTTCAACATATACTTCTTTTTCTTGTTCCTTCAGTAGCCTCACCACATATGCATCATACCTTTTGAATAACTCGTTAATCTCCTCCTTGTCTATTCATGTATGATTCTGGAAAATCAATGCCTTCCTAGATATTACATCAATGCAATGGCCCATTTTTTGCTTGTATTCTAGTGGTATTGCCTTTAACTCTACAATTATATTGTCAATCTTTCTCATGGTCTTAATGACTTCATAGGAGAAGTCATTCTTCAAGACATTCCTTTCAAAAGAATTAAGTAAGAAGACAATCTTCATATCCCCATAACTCTTTTTTAACATATCAATGACCATATCCTCTAACTTTAAGTCAATATCATCGAGAGTATCATCAACCCAGTTTATTTTAATTTCAATCTTTTGTTTGATCCCATTCAAGATCTCTACTCTTATTTTTGACAATTCTTCAATATCATGTTGGCTTCCTTTGACTGCTAAAGGTACAATATCTTCTTGCTCAACCAAATCATCTTTGACCTGGGTAATTTGGTCTAGCTTGGGAAGAATACCTTCAAAATAGAAAATATCTTTATCGCATTATTCAACTATCTCATCAATTTCACTGAGTCTACTTTTTAGATCTTCATACTTTGATCTGGCCTCTACAATTGCTTCTTTTCCCCTCTTGTTAAATTTTTCAATCCATGTGTCCATTTCCTGAACCTTCTTGACAACCTTGTTTATTTTATCCATTCCCTCATGGGTATCAATGGAGGCATTTGTTTGAGCCTAACTAGGTTGCCACATTAATTGCTGCAAACTCACACTTAGGACCTTGAATTTCTCTTTTGATTTCTCCTTCTTCATTCTATCTTCATCCACGTTTTGTAAAAGGTCATTGATAGCTTCAGACACCCCCTATTTTAATTATTCTCTTGAAGGCTTTCCCAAGGGAATAATCTAGATGTTATAATCATTGGTTGTTATGTCATTCCTAGTCTTTCCTTCAAAGGGGATTGTTATTTCCAAACTTTTATCTCCTGATGAATTAGTGTGGGTTTTAGTAATTTTTCTATCTCTTTTTTGGGATCTTATTGTCTTTTGAAAAGACAGGGCAGTAAGTTCATTATCTTGCACAAGAAGGATCTCTTTTTCTTCATTTGAAATTAGTTCATTAATCCACCCTTTTTCCAAATGTGTTCCAACATTTTCCTCTTGTGATTCAGGTTGAGGCTCCTCACAGACAACCATTAACCATTTGAAAACCTCCTGCTCATCCAAATTTAGTAATTCTACTTTTTTCATTATTTACTTCAATGACCATCTTGTTAGTCTCACATTATGTTAATAATTCTTTCGGATGTTCCTCTATTTGGTCTAGAGACTGAAGTTGATCATTTCTTTCTTGATTTATATCAACAGTCAAGGGTAATTATTTCTTTATTTCTTCAATGGATGTCGTAGTGGACCCCACTTTTCCTTCAACACTTTCTTGAATTAATGATTGGTTTATGAGTACTTCATTTTTCAAATTTTGTTGAGTTGGAATCCTACCCTCCTCGTGCTTTGATGATGTTCCTGGTATTGATATGGTAGGTTTTTCATCTGAATCCAACTCTACATTTTTATCTATGGGTTGTATATCTTCATTAGCAATGCACATTTCACCAACAATTGTGGCTTGTGCTACCTCTACTTTCTCTTTATGAACAAATTTTCCTTTTTTAGAGAGTTCATCAGCCTTAGTAACCTCAATAGAAATAGAAACAATCTCTTCTATTAAAACCTTTGTATTAATATCTCCTCCACTAGGTAATTCTGGTTTACCTGATTCTACAATAGCTTGTTTTATAGAAGGATCATCTGTTGCTTGAGCCTTTTCCTTGTTATTCAATGGAGGAACATTTCTCCCTACCTCCTCACCAATTTGGGGGTCATCTACTGGTATCATTAATGGTTCACTCATTGATAATTTGAGA